>CM030044.1:39903669-41103669 GCA_017639485.1 Pluvialis apricaria
GGATCCTTATTCTATGCTTCTAAGGAGGATCCCTTTCACAGCTACAGAAGGCATAATAAACAATTGGCAGTGCTTTTGTAAGGATTGCTTATCTCTTGCACCAGCCACTTAATTCCTTTAAATACTGGAAACTGGCTTCCTGTTCTCAGCCTGAGAAGAGGTGAAATCTGACTATTAACCTATTGTCTTCCTTGAGGATCAAAAAAGGTGTCAGAGTTTTATAAGTGATGGTAGCAGCTTTGTCTCATTTTAACACCTACAGTATATGTATCTAAAGGCAAGGCATGGCAGACATGGGTACAGCTAATCTTTTACATCATTGTTTTGTGGAATACAGCTCTTCCACCCATTAACACACCAACCAAGTTTCTTCAGTCTTTTCTTGTGAGTGTTCATCTATCTGTACTTGGCTTAGAGTTGAACAATTTACCACAGGGTAAGAAGTTATTATAAGCCAGCTGACCTCTACCTGTTTAAGTCTATGCTCTCTGCTTATTACAAATATAAAGTAAGATAAAATGGGGATAGTTTAGCCTGTTTTCACTGAGAAACATGCTTGCCTGTCTGCCACTTTGTCTACACAGAGAGGTGGGACATACACCCACATACCTGTTTTTTTATGTCCATACATATATAGATATCTATACAGAAATGTACACACACCAGAAGTAAACATACAGCAGGCACACTGTTAAAAAGTTTTCTTTCACTGCTTGCTCTAGGTAAGGTTGTTCCAGCTCTAGTATATTGCTTATTACTTACTTAAGGATTAACTGTACAAACTGAGAATGTTAATATCTTTTAATGCACACACAGATTATGATCTCAATTACACTAGTGAGGGCTAATGAATCTGTTACTCTACGTGGCTTAACTGGAATCAAAATTGTACTCACAGTGCCATAATCAATTTGTATTAAACCAGTGTACGCAAAAAAACATAATGAGTGTAGAAAAATCTGCAGGTAAGACTGGAGTTTAGGCAAAAATTTCTATAGGCTCTTTAAAGTCTTATTTTAGCTTACAATGAGAGGATCCTGCAGAATAGGACTTCTCTGCAGGTAGTTTCAGAATACTTCCTATTTTCTCATTCTTATGTATTTGCAATTGTCCCCACCTCTCAGCCACAACAGTATAGAAATGGGCTAGTGTGTGAGAAGAATCAAGATCTTTGTATCTGTATTACCATTGAGTGCAGCTGGACCTCACTGGTACAAAACTGCAGAGTAACTAAGCTGAAAGTAAGTGAAACTTCCTTACTTCCTGTATTTTGGTTTCAAAAGACATCTGTTTTCCTGCATGCATTCTGTAGTACACAGTTGCCTAATATATAGATATTAATGATGATTCTGTTTGAAAAAAAATTTAAAGCCAAGTCAAATGCCTGCAGGACTGAAAGCTTGAATTTGGAAGCTGAAATAACACAGAAAGCAAGATATTAGAATAGCAGTGGTAAGTATTTTAACATCGCCAAACCATCTTAAAGAAAAGGCTGTGCAATGCAGTCCCTTGAGGAATAAGGAGCTGACTGAGACCAGAGTCATGTGGGAGAGGTGTGGGGGTGGAAGTGGATGCATTGTTTGGTACAGTTCTGTTTACTTAACAGTGAATGTCTAAACCATCTAATTTTCTAGAATTAAGTGAGAGAAGATTGCTTGAAGGCTGTTTTGACCTCCAACTCTCCTCAGGACCCCTCTGCCTGGCGTTTTCTCGGGGTTGTGCTGTCACCTGCATTCCTCTAAGGCTTAGTTTTTGGTTTTTTTTTCTGGAAGTTTCTGTAGAATATTTACTGGGGTCTTTGTTTGCTTGTTTGTTTATTCTTTGTAATCATGTAGAAAGACTTAGCATGTCTCAAATCTCCCTTTGTCTTGGTCAACACAGCTCAGCCCTGCCCAGGCTCAGCTTTCAACCTGTTAGCCTTTTCCCACTATCACTAAATAAACGTATCCTGCGTGTATCCTGCATGGAGGTAGCTGTCGCTCCCAGAAAATTCCCTGAAGTAGTGGGACTCATCAGTCCTCAGTGTGAACTGGGACTTTTCCATTAAGTTGCAATGTGGGAAACTTCTATTACTTGTAAGTTAAAAAAAAAAATCATCGTGAGGATCATCAAACACTGGAATAGCCTTCCAGAGAGGCTGTGAATTGGCTGCCCTTTGGGATACTCAAAACCTGGACAAGACCCTGAAGCACCTGCTCTTCAGTTCTCCTGCTCAGAGCGGGAGACTGCGCTAGAGACTTCCAAAGCTCTCTTCCAATATAATCAATGCCATTTTTCTGGGGTTATGAATGACACCTGGGCAAACTGGGAAAACACACCTTGAACAACATCAGCAACCACTAGTATAAATGTGCTCCAGGGTAAAAATGGAAGTGACAGATTTTTTATGTTGGCTCAGACTCTTCCCATGTAAGGAGTGTTCTGTGTTGCTGAGGCAAAGTAATCCAGAGGGGCCATACCCTGCTGTGAGGGGGTTAGTATACTGGCAATCTGCATGGTTCTCCACTTTCCAAATCCTATATGGGAGCTATGAATTGATTTTTCTACTAGGCTGGTGACCCTTGCCTTTGTTGTGGCCTCCCAATGCCACTGACAGTCAAAACAGTTTAGGAGAATCCTTGTGATATATTCACTTCACTCAGGAGCCAGGGCAGCACATACATGGTTTATGATCCGGTAATCTTTTAATTCCTGCCCTTTATATCCCGCAGTCTGCAGTGTGTGCTGATGGGTGACAGCCAAGGGTTAGGCAATTACTGTATTTAGCAGTAAGGAACCAGTTGTCTTATGGTAATGATAGTGCCTTTCATAGAGGCCAGGGTAAAGGTAGAGAAGACCAGTGCTGTGTCAGCGCAATTGAAAACCTCCATCCCAGCTCAGTAAGTGTCCCTCAAGGAGTTCATGATAATATTGTGTAGTCTGATCCAGTGACACAATCAACAGGATAGTGATGTTCTTCTGGCAGTGGGCAGGGAAAAAGTTAGCATGGGTTTTTTTTTTAGACACAAAACCCTGTGAGTTTGTCGAGTATGGGGAAACAATGGCCTGTTCCCCTTGCGTGTTGCTACATCTGTCTGAAATGACAGTCGTACTGAATGTAGAGCAGAGCTGAAGTTTATACAGTACATGTGTTGTGAAATTATTCACTTGCTACATGGAAAATGAAGAGGTTTGATCCTTTTTCAAATCTTATGTCTTACGGCTGGCTAAGAATACCTATCAAAACACAGAAAAGCAGTTTCACCTGATTCTTATGAATATCTGCAGCTAATCAGCAAAGAATGAATCTTGTGCATCAGGAACAGGAAATTTGATTAATAAAATGATGAGAAAGGGTCATATAAATCAAAAGTATGGTTAGGTAGAATTTGGAGTGTTCCTCAAGCAGAGAAAAAGGCTAAATTCATTAATTATTTGCATTGCATGATTTACTCTGCTGTATCATTGGACATGTGTTTTGGAATAGGACTATGTACAATTTTTGAAGAAGAAAACACAAATGCATCAGTGCTTCGATAATATGTAGGTGTGTCCTGTCTACCATATGCATATTTCTCATAAGTGTGTAGCTTATAAGAGTTTGTTCAATATGGTTATGGTTGTGAGTTATTGTTACCTAAAGACTGCTTTGTTTTCTATCATCAAAGAAAGTTTTATACAGTAGGTATTCCAAATGCAGATTTTTTTAATAATTACTATGGCTGTTTGAGGGGTTTTAACTAGTTGGTTACATGACCTATAACCTAATAAAACCATGTTTCATTTAGGCAATTTTTAATTTTGTATTTCTTAGTTTCCACTTTTTTTTTTTTTTAATATCGGAAACAACTCCTGTTTGGAGTAGATCCTTCTTAACTGGGAGCTTGTGTTACACTCCTACCTAAATAAATACATGTACGACTTTGCACATTATATTTCTACATTTTCTAATGAAATTAGTATTCCTGTGAAACTTAGGAGTTCTTTAATGCTGTTGCTCTTTATTAAAGAAGCCTTCTGTGTACGACCAGTACAGAGGGGAGACAGACCAGAAAAATGCTTTTTAGCATTTTGCACATCAGCAGTTACCCAGCATCAATTTGATTCTTTCCTCCACATGTTGAAACACAGCTCAGAGCATTAAACCCATTCTCCAGTGATTGGGACAAAAGTAGGTTAGTAGAGTGGGTTGCTAGGAGACTGGTGTCAGCGTCATCTATGACCTTGTAGAGCATAAAGAAACTGTATAGATTTATTGAGCTCTGTGCCACATTGTCTAAGTCCTCTGCTTGGCTGTCTTACTCCATTTCCATCTGCCGTAGTGCTCTTGTGCTCCCTCACACATGCACACATGCCCTCCTCCCCGAGAGCCGCCATGTACAAGGAGATGCACCTCTGCTTCTTGAGACTTCCTAAAGCATCACTGTTATTACTCTGTTGCATTAAGCTACAGCATAGTCTCTTAGCTAACTAGACAGAGAAAGCAGCATCAGCAAAACACCATCCTTTTAAAAGCCTGCTTCTTCATACTGTTGCTGTAAGAAATATAGGAATCAGTTCTACTGGGAACAGCATTATGAAAAATGTATAAACATCACAAAGTAATTTTGCTGTCACATTCAAAAAGGTTTTTCAAAGTTGCATCCACCATTTTCACAGCTAAGGTGACTTAAGGTTAAACAGTCACGTACTGTAAGGAGCTGTGGCACTTGTGTCATCTTCCTGTCTGATTTTTAGAACAGCTGAAGGTAGCAGGTAGGAAGGAAAACAAATGAAAATATGATACTCATACAAAGAAATAAATTTAAAAAGAAATAAATTCCTTTGAATGTGCAAAACCTTCCTGTTAGAAGAATTTCTCTTTCTGTCAGACAGATTTAGGTGCTTACTATTTGAATGCTAATATTTGCATTACAGAAATAAAAAAGACATGCGGTGGGGGCCAGATAATCAAATCCTCAGCTTATGTTAGCAGTTTACTTGAGAGAAAAGGATCACATGTAAAAATTTCAATTAGGAAGTACTGGGTACATAGGCTGATGTATGATCCTTTCCACAGCTCATGACATGTATATGCTATTTCATCGGACAGAAATACATGTAATAACACAGATTTTTTAGGAAGGAAAGGACCGCTTTTCCTATGCAACCATATTAGCTATATTGCTTTCCTCTGCCCTGGCAGGTCCCTAATGAATGCTAGAGGGTGAGCAGGCTACTCTGTGAATGCCAATAAACTCTGGTTGTATCACAGCAGTTGAGAAACTGCATTCCAGCTTGAAAGACCTTCTTGGAGGCAATTCCTTGTCACTTGCTTCTTGCATTTAAATCCAGGGACTGATTTCTAGAGCATCTCAACTGACTGCAGCTGTCTTAGAGGTGCTCAGGCACCATGGTGAGTACTGGAGCGTTAAAATCTTAGATTATGTGCGGCTCAGTGCTGCCAGTAGATAAGGCTCCTTAACTGGTCCCAGTAAAAAGTAAGAAATTCAGTTATTTGTTCATTTGTTATTACCCCTCTCACATTATGAAACATGGCTGAGAGATTTTCAAACCCAGAATTACTATAAAATTGGCAGAAATGGTAATGGATTAGGCAGTTCTATTCCTTCTATAAGAACCTATCAAATCTTTATATGTGATGAGGCATAGAAGTGAGATACAGAAAGTGCTCTGCTGCCCAACATGGCCCACTGGCAGAATTTGGAGTCTAGAGTGCAATCCAGCCCTCGGCCCACCACAGTGATGCACATAACTCCTTATGCAACTAGAAAAGCATCTGTGACCATTTCAGCCACAAAATATGGCAGAATGCTCACACATTTTCTATTGAGGGTGTCTGCAGGCGTCTCCATCATCCTGAGGGGCTGAGGATTTGTCCCTACTTCATCCTATATCTGATTCAGAAGCCATGCCCCTTGCTGTGCCAAGATCCCATTGAGTGTCAGTCCTGTGGGTGTGTTCAGACACAGGCCACCGATGCCAAACAGCTCTAAACTTGGCACACAACAGAAATATCACGGACATATTCATGATTACTGGTTCTGCCAGCTTATCTGTGCAATTCCCTAGTGGGCATAAAATAAGAGAATAGGATTAAAATATGCGCTCTACTAGTAAAAATTCAAGGGATGGTGCAAATCATTACTTAGAACAAATCATTGAATAGAACAATTTGGGTGGAAGCATCTTCCTCTTTTCCTGAAGCTGAGCCACTTTGCCATCACAATGAGGACTGCAGAACCAAGAAGAGAAAGAATTTTAAAAAGTTGAGGTCTAGTGAATACAAAATTCCGGTAAGGTGCTCATATCTGGCCAATGAACATCATGCTCTCAAGTCTCTAAGGTGGTTAAGCAAAGACTATCCAAAGTTCTTCATGCATTTGACACTATTTATATCATTTGGCAAATATGGATCAACAGAGGAACAATGACAGAGTCATTCAAGTTTTTTCTAGTGTTTTTGATTATCTATATTGGACTGTGTCCACAGGTGTTAGGATAACAACATAGTTCCCCTCACAGTTTATAAACTGATAACAACTGGCAGAGTCTTCCAAAGTCTCTCAGCAGGATAGACAAAATTACGTTTTGAGAGCTTGAGGCTCCAGGTGGGAGAAAGAAGAGACACAGAAGGGAAAGGAGTAGCCTCAGGACAGAGACCTGAGAGAAAGCTCTCTCATATCCCAGTCTGCAACCAGTCCAGGTTTCCAGGGCTCTGACATGGGCCAAACCAAGAATGGCTACCCTTGCAGCTTTGTGTCCAACACATCTGGCTGCTTCCTCTGTGCTTTAAATAGTGGGATTTGATTAGGAGTGTAGCCATAAAGGGAACCTCTAAACTCACCTGAAAATAAATTAGTATTATTCTCAACAAATTAACAGAGAGATTATGCTTCTATCTGATTAGACAGGGAAGGAAACGTTAACATATATTAAAAAAAAAAAAGACTTAAACAACTCTGTCTGCAGAACTCCCAATATTTTTACTTTCCCACAGTTTTAATTTCCTTATCTACCTTAAAAGAAACATTTTGATCTTTAAAGCAAATGCCATCTCAGAACAAGAATTTCCATATTGCAATATTGTTGCCTCTGTGCAAAACAAGATATTGTGTTGTCTTCAGAATTAGACAGCACATAGTCTGAGGTTGTGTATTAATAGAAGTGTCTGAAAGACAAAGTCGTGTTACTGCTGGTCTTCTTCAGAACAATAAGACCCTGTGTGCTCTTGATTATCTTTTAAAGTAACAATTAAAAATAATAATCATCAATTTCCCTTTTGCCTCATTCAGATTAAAATTAATCTGAGGCTATGTCTACATTAGTAAGTTAAGACAGTGCCCAGGAATACCATCATCTATGCTAAACTCCCAGAAGAGTCTTTACTGTGCTTTGGCTTGTGCCCAGAAGTACTCCCTGCTGCTGCTGGACATTGCTCTGGATTCAGAGCACTGCAAGGAACATTACCATTAAGGAGTACGCATACAACTACACTGTTTTAGGGGCTACAGGGGCATAGGAATGAGCTGTGCCATGCTACCTGGGTATCAAGGATGTCATGGGAAACAAATAGGAGGAATTAGACACCTATGTGCTGTTGTGAGCTATGATCTTTCTGGGGCTATGGAGGTGTGGTGGTATAGCTCACACTACTGGAGTGCTGCAGTGGAGGGACACAAGCTCTTTTGGACAGACAAGGTGGGAAGATGAAGAGGTAGAGTTGCCTTTTATGTAAAAGAACAGCTAGAGTGCATGGAGCTCTGCCTGGGGGTTGATGATGAACCAACTGACAGCTTATGGGTAAGGCAGACCCTCTTCATATGGAAGCATGCTGCCTCCATGGGGCCCAGGTTAGTGACATCACTAGGAAACTTCCCCACCTGGCACAGCCCTTGAACTATTACCCACTGCTGCTCTTCCATGCGGGTGGTAATGAAGTGGCAACACATAGCCCCATGGTGATTAAAAGAGACTTCAGGGCCTTGGAATGGAGGAGGTAAGTAGGTTGAGGGACATCAGGGAATGTGAGAGGGAGATTGATGCATGGAGTCGCACCCTGTCAACCATTACAGAAACCCAACAGGCAGCCAGAGCCACTGCTGTAGAGAAATCCTACTCCTCTCCCCAACCGGCTGAACAGGATAGCTTAGAGGAAAGGGGACAATGGCAAGGTGTTCCTGCCTGATGCAACAGGCGCCGCAGGCACATCAGTCTGCCAACCACTATACCGTCTGAGGTCCCATTGCAGAACAAATATAGTGCTCTGCAAGAGGAACTGAGCAACAGTGAGGATGATAAACCTCCCAGTACGGAGGTGCCATCGAGGCCTCGTCAGACCACCCCCCGACTTAAAACTGCCTCAGCAAAAACCAAAAGACGGGTCATTGTAATAGGTGACTCGGTTCTGAAGGGCACGGAGGGCCCGATTTGTAGACCAGACCCGCTGTATAGGGAGGTTTGCTGCCTCCCTGGGGCCCGGGTTGATGATGTTAAGAGGAAGCTTCCCTCCCTAGTACAACAATCCGACTATTACCCCCTTCTAGTTTTTCAGGTAGGAAGTGATGACATAGTGAGAAGAACGCTGAGGGCAATGAAGAAAGATTTCAGGGCCTTGGGACGACTGTTTAAGGGATCGGGAGCACAAGTCGTGTTCTCCTCTATCCCTCCAGTTGCAGGGAATGATGAGGGGGTAAACAGGAAAGGCCAGCAGGTCAATGACTGGCTCCAAACCTGGTGCTACCAGCAAGGTTTTGGGTTCTTTGATCATGGCCTGATTTATAGAACACCAGGGATGCTGGTAGCAGATGAGAAAAGCCTATCTCGCAGGGGGAAGAGGGTTCTAGGACTAGAGTTAGCGGGGCTTATCGAGAAAGCTTTAAACTAGATTGGAAGAGGGATGGGGATGTAACTGGGCTCACCAGAGAGGCACCTGAGTGTAGTAGCTCAGCACTTGTGGGGCAGGATGTTGGAACTGTTAAGGATCGGAAGACCCACCACCTCTCTAGGGCTACACACTCATTGGCCTCTCTGAAATGCCCATACACCAATGCACGCAGCATGGGGAACAAGCAAGAGGAGTTAGAGATCTGCGTGCAGTCACAGGGCCATGACCTCATTGCAATTACCGAGACATGGTGGGATAGCTCGCATGACTGGAACGCTGTCATGGAGGGCTATGTTCTCTTTAGGAAAGATAGGACGGCAAGGAGAGGTGGGGGAGTTGCTCTTTATGTGAAAAAGCAACTGGAACGTATTGAGCTCTCCCTGGGGGCTGATGATAAGCAAGTTGAGAGATTGTGGATAAGGATTAAAGGGCAGGGTAACATGAGAGATACTGTTGTGGGTGTTTATTACAGGCCACCTGATCAGGATGGGGAAGTTGATGAGGCCTTCTACAGACAGGTGAGAACCGCCTCACAATCGCAGGCCTTGGTTCTCATGGGGGACTTCAGCTTCCCTGATATCTGCTGGGAAGGCTACACTGCTAGGAATGCACAGTCCAGGAGGTTCCTCCAGTGCATTGATGATAACTTCTTGACTCAGGTGGTGGAAGAGCCCACAAGAAGAGGTGTACTACTGGACCTAGTACTGACAAACAAAGAGGGACTAGTGGAGGTTGTTAAGGTTGGGGGCAGACTTGGCTGTAGTGATCATGTGAAGATAGAGTTCAGCATTAAGTGCAGTATGAACAAAAAGACAAGTAGGGTTGAAATGTTAGACTTCAGGAGGGCTAACTTTGATCTCTTCAAGAAATTGATGGGAGAAATCAAATGGGAGAGGGTTCTAGAGGGTAAGGGGGTTCGAGAGAGCTGGCTGATATTCAAGCACCAGCTCCTCCAAGCTCAGGATAGGTGCATCCCAAAGAGCAAGAAATCAGGCAAGGGAAGGAGACCTGCATGGCTGAGCAGGGATCTTCAGAAAAAGCTCAGGTGGAAGAAGGGAATTTACAGATGTGGAAAAGGGGGCTGACAGCTTGGGATGAGTACAAGAATGCTGTCAGGGTATGCAGGGAAGAGACGAGAAAAGCCAAGGCAGCTTTGGAATTGAACCTGGCAAGGGATGTAAAGACCAATAGGAAGGGTTTCTTTAAGTATATAGGAGACAAAAGGAAAACCAGGGAAAATGTGGGCCCGCTCTTGAATGAGATGGGTGCTGTGGTGACAGATGATGCAGAGAAGGCAGAGCTGCTGAATGCCTTCTTTGCTTCTGTCTTCACTGCTTGGGCCAGCTCTCAGGAGTCCCAGACTTTGCAAGTAACAGAGAAAGTCTGGAGGAAGGAAAACTTTCCCTTGGTTGAAGAGGAACAAGTTAGAGAACAATTAAGTAAACTGGATACCCACAAGTCCATGGGGCCTGATGGGATGCACCTGCGAGTGCTGAGGGAGCTAGCAGAAGTCATTGCTGGGCCGCTCTCCATCATCTTTGAAAGGTCCTGGAGAACAGGTGAGGTGCCTGAGGACTGGAGGAAAGCCAATGTCACTCCAGTCTTTAAAAAGGGCAAGAAGGATGACCCGGGAAACTACAGGCCGGTCAGCCTCACCTCCATCCCTGGAAAGATGATGGAACAGCTCGTTCTGGGGGTCATCTCCAAGCATCTGGAGGAAAAGAAGGTTATCAGAAGTAGTCAACATGGATTCACCAAGGGGAAGTCACGTCTGACTAATGTGATAGCCTTCTACGATGGCGTGACTGGATGGGTGGATGAAGGGAGGGCAGTGGATGTTGTCTACCTTGACTTCAGCAAGGCTTTTGACACTGTCTCCCACATCATCCTCACAGACAAGCTTAGGAAGTATGGGGTAGATGAATGGACAGTGGGGTGGATTGAACAGTGGGTGACAGATAGAGCTCAGAGGGTCATGGTTAGTGGTGCAGAGTCCAGTTGGAGGCCAGTAACTAGTGGTGTCCCTCAGGGGTCAGTACTGGGTCCAGTCCTGTTCAATATATTCATCAATGACCTGGATGAAGGGATAGAGTGTACCATCATCAAGTTTGCTGATGACACAAAACTGGGAGGGGTGGCTGACACGCTGGAAGGCTGTGCTGACATACAGCATGACCTGGACAGGCTGGAGAGTTGGGCAGAAAAAAACCTGATGAGGTTCAATAAAGGCAAGTGTAGGGTACTGCATCTGGGGAGGAATAACCCCATTCATCAGTACAGGTTGGGGGCTGACCTCCTGGAGAGCAGCTGTGCGGAAAGGGACCTGGGAGTCCTGGTGGACAACAGGATGACCATGAGCCAGCAATGTGCCCTGGTGGCCAAGAAGGCCAATGGCATCCTGGGGTGCATCAAGAAGAGTGTGGCCAGCAGGTCAAGGGAGGTCATCCTCCCCCTCTACTCTGCCCTGGTGAGGCCGCATCTGGAGTACTGTGTCCAGTCCTGGGCTCCCCGGTTCAGGAGGGACAGGGAACTGCTGGAGAGGGTCCAGCAAAGAGCTACAAAGATGATTAGGGGACTGGAGCATCTTTCTTATGAGGCAAGGCTCAGGGACTTGGGGCTTTTTAGTCTAGAAAAAAGAAGACTCGGGGGATCTTATCAATACTTATAAGTACTTAAGGAGAGGGTGCCAGGTAGATGAGAATAGCCTTTTTTCAGTCGTGCCCAGTGATAGGACAAGAGGTAACGGGCACAAACTGGAGCACAGGAAGTTCCATCTTAACATGAGGAGGGACTTCTTTACTCTGAGGGTGGCAGAGCACTGGAACAGGCTGCCCAGAGAGGTTGTGGAGTCTCCCACACTGGAGACATTGAAGACCCGCCTGAATGCCGTCCTGTGCAGCGTGCTGTAGGTGTCCCTGCTGTGGCAGGGGGGTTGGACTTAGATGATCTCCAGAGGTGCCTTCCAACCCTGACGATACTGTGATACTGTGATACTGTAATGGTCAGGAAGGGAATCCGGGGCACGAGTTATCTTTTCTTCTCTCCCTCCAGTTGTAGGCAGTGACATCGGAAAAAGCAGACATGCTCAGGCTGTTAATACATGGCTCCATGGCTGGTGTCACCATCACAGTTTTGGTTTTTTTGACAATGGGATGCCCTATGTGGCACCAGGCTTGCTGGCATCGGATGGGGTTCATCTTTCTCAAAGCGGGAAGCGGGTCTTTGCTCATGAGCTAGCAGGGCTCATTAAGCTACAAACTAGACTTCATCGGGGAGGGGGGTACTATCAGTCTTGCTCGTGACAAGCCAAGGGATGACATTTCAAGGTATGAGGGATGAGTCGGCAGAGGAGGCCCTCAACCTGTTGCTTTGAGATGTGCTGGGTACACTGCAGCACACTTGAAGACTTGTGGAGATGACCCAGGGGCTCCTGAGGCGATAGGAGCCAACTGGGAGACACGGGCAAAACACTTCAAAGAAAGGCCACCTGCAGAGCAGCACGAAGGATTTGCAGCCACTCCAGACAGTAAGTCAGCTTCAACGGGGACCCAGCTTAAGTGCCTCTTAAGTGTAAACCCGCGTAGCATGGGGAAAAAACAAAAGGAGTTAGAGACACGCACACGCCTCCAGGGATATGATCTCATTGGCATCATGGAGATATGGTGGAACGGCTCCTGTGACTGGACTGTTGGAGTGGAGTGATACAGGCTTTTTAGGAAAGACAGGCAGGGGAGACAAGGAGGGGTGTCATGCCCCACTCAGGAGAGAGGGGGGGAAGTGACTCAGATTCGCAAATCCCCAGCAGTGTGGACTAAGGTGAGACAACTCTCAAGGTCCATACAAAAACATTTATTAGATTCCCACAGCGATTAATATATGTCTTAGCTAGGTCCACGGTAATCGGTTAGATATACAACAAATTATGGCAAACGGTAAAACAAAGTATGACAAGTGGTAAAATATGCCTTGCGTTACTTCGCAACAGATATACAACAAATTATACCCTGAATTATGGCAAGTGGCAAAGTATGCCTTGCGTACTTAACTTTAAAAGAAAAAGGGAAAAGAAAGAGAGAAACAGAGGGACAGAGGAAAAAGAGAGCGAGAGCGAGAAAGAGATCACCGATCCTGGTTCCAGCGTTGGCCCAGCCAACGAGGGGTCTGTGGTTCGTAGAAGCGCTTCTCTGTGGATCTCCAGGGAAAAAAAGTGTCTCTAGGGGCACTTCTTTTCCCCTTTTATGTTTGCGGTATCAGTACGACCCGCCCCACTGTTACGGTGCTCAGGTTTCTCTCCCCCCCAGGTGACGTGTAGCATGATTTGGGTGGAGTGACATACATAGTCATGTATGTTTAGCATGATCTCGATAATCCTCATTAGCATATGCGGGGGTGTGAACTTCAATATGCATTTGGTGGATAATGAGGCAAAGGTCATTCATCGGACACAATGGCCCCGAAAACAGAGAAACTAACAAGCTTCCCAAGTTGAGCAGAAAGCCCTGTCTTCACAAGGCTTCCCTCCCACAGACACATCCTGTCCTGTCCAGATGAGTTTTCTCTCCTGGGTCACACAAGAGATAAGGAGGTATTAGCCTTATCGGCTCTTTGAGCACAAGGCCTACATTGTCCAGACTCCACATTATCCACCCCTTGGCTACAGCCATATATGAAGGTCCTTGCGAGTGTTTGAGACATTCCTCAGTCTTCAATTTCTTCGGTGGTGGGTGCACACCGCAGCTTGTTTCCACAGGCTTTTCATAAATCCAGGAAAAGACGTTGGCGGGCTGCCAGCCAGGCTCAGACAGGGGTCGGCTTTGGTGGTGCCTGACAATGGTCTTCTGCCCCGGTTTTGGTGGTGCGGCATTTGCAAACGAATGGTCTGCTGCTACCAGTCATTTGCACCTTGCTGGCGTCTGATAATGGTCTTCTGCTGCCGGTTTTGGTGGTGCCTCATTTGCAAACGAATGGTCTGCTGTTGCACCTTGCAAGGTACACATAAGCAAGCTTTGAGGCAAATATTTGACGTTCCAGTCTCTCACAAAGGGGTGTTGCCCTCTATGTCCAGGACCAGCTGGAATGCATGGAGCTCTGCCCGGGGATTAATGAGGAGCCAACCAAGAGTTTACAGGTTGGGATTAAACGGAACACGGGGGCAGGTGATGTTACAGTGGGGGTCTGCTACAGGCCACCTGACCAGGAAGATGGAACGGATGAGGTCCTCTATAGACACATAGGGGTGGCATCACATTCACATGCCCTGGTCCTCATGGGGGACTTCAACTACTCTGGTATCTGTTGGAGGGATAACAGAGGAGGGCACAAGCAATCCAGAAATTTACTGGAATGCATCAATGACAACTTCCTTCTCCAAGTGGCAGAGGAGCCAATGAGGAGAGGAGCTATGCTGGACCTTGACCCTACCAACAAGGCAGGGCTAGTGGGGAATGTGAAGCTCAAGGGTAGCCTTGGCTGCAGTGACCATGAAATGGTAGGGTTCATGGTAGAGTTCAGGATCCTTAGGGCAGCAAGGAAGGCACACAGCAAGTTCACTATGCTAGACTTCAAGAGACCAGACTTTGGCCTCTTGAGAGATCTGCTCGGTAGGATTCCATGGGATAAAGCACTGGAGGTGAAAAGGGCCCGAAGAAGTTGGTTAATATTCAAGGATCACCTTCTCCAAGCTCAGGAGTGATGTATCCCAACAAAGAAGAAGTCAGGCAAAAAAGCCAGGAGACCTGCATGGATGAACAAGGAGTTCCTGGACACACTCAAAAGTAAAAAGGAGGCCTACAGAGGGTGGAAGCAAGGACAGATACCCTGGGAGGAATACAGCGAAACCGTTTGAAAGGCCAGGGGTCTGATTAGGAAAGCTAAAGGCCAGACAGAATTAAATCTGGCCGGGGACATCAGGCACAACAAGAAAAACTTCTATAAGTACACCAATGATAAAGTGAAGACTAGGGAAAATGTGAGCCCTCTCCAGAAGGAAACGGGAGACCTAGTCACCCGGGATATGGAGAAGGTTGTGGTACTCAATGACTTTTTTGCCTCGGTCTTCACTGGCAAGGACTCTAACCACACTGCCCAAGTCACAGAAGGCAAAGACAGTGGCTGTGAGAATGAAGAACTGCCCACTGTAGGCAGAGATCAAGTAAGAGACCATCTAAGAAACCTGAAGGTGCACAAGTCCATGGGACGTGAAGAAATCCATCCGGGGTCCTGAGGGAACTGGAGGATGAAGTTCTAAGACACTTTGCATTATATCTGAAAAGTCATGGCAGTCCAGCGATGTTGCCACTGACTGGAAAAGGGGAAACATAAGCCCCGTTTTCAAAAAGACAAAAAAGGAAGAGCTGGGGAACTACAGGCCAGTCAGAGTCACCTGTGTACCTGGCAAGATCATGGAGCAGATCCTCCTGGAAACTCTGCCAAGGCACATGGAAAATAAGGAGATGACTGGTCACAGCACACATGGCTTAACTAAGGGCAAGTAATGTCTGACAAATTTTGTGGCCTTCTACGATGGGATTACAGCATTGGTGGATAAGGGGAGAGAAACAGACATCATCTACCTGGATTTATGCAAAGCATTTGACACTGTGCCACACAACGTCCTTGTCTCTAAGCCGGAGAGACATGGATTTGATGGATGGACCACTAGGTGGATAAGGAACCGGCTGGATGGCTGCACTCAAAGGATTGCAGTAAACGGCTTGATGTTCAAGTGGAAACCAGTGGTGAGTGTTGTTCCTCAGGTGCCAGTATTAGGGTCGGTGCAGTTTAACATCTTTGTTGGCCCATGAACAAGAGCATTGCCTATAGGCATTTTTTAACATATTTGTCAGTGACATGAACAGTGGGATTGAGTGCACCCTCAGCAAGTTTGCCAAAGACACCAAGTATGGAGCAGTTGACAAGCTGGAGGGAAAGCATGCCATCCAGACAGACCTGGACAGGCTTGAGAGGTCGGCCCATGTGGAACTCATGAAGTTCAACAAGGACAAGTACAGGGTCCCGCACCTGGGTCACAGCAATCCCAAACACAAATACAGGCTGGGCAGAATGGATAGAGAGCAGCCCAGAGGAGAAGGACTCAGGGGTGTTTGTTGATGAGAAGCCCAACATGACCCGGTAATGTGCATCTGCAGCCCGTAAAGCCAACCATCGAAAGAAGCACGGCCAGCAGGTTGAGGGAGGTGATTCTGGTTGAGGGAGGTGATTCTGCCCCTCTACTATGCTCTTGTGAGACCCCACCTGGAGTACTGTGTCCAGCTCCGGAGACCTCACAGTATCACAGTATCGTCAGGGTTGGAAGGCACCTCTGGAGATCATCTAAGTCCAACCCCCCTGCCACAGCAGGGCCACCTACAGCACATTGCACAGGACGGCATCCAGGCGGGTTTTGAACGTCTCCAGTGTGGGAGACTCCACAACCTCCCTGGGTAGCCTGTGCCAGTGCTCCACCACCCTCAGAGTAAAGAAGTTCCTCCTCATGTTAAGATGGAACTTCCTGTGCTTCAGTTTGTGCCCGTTACCTCTAGTCCTACCTCAGCACAAGAAGGACGTCGACTAGTTAGAATGCGTCCAGAGGAGGGCCACAAAGATGATCAGAGGCCTGGAGCACCTCTCCTATGAAGACAGGCTAAGAGACTCAAGTTGTTCAGCCTGGAGAAGAAAAGGCTCCGGGGAGACCTTATATCAGCCTTCCAGTATCTGAAGGGTGCCTACAGAAAATCTGGAGAGGGACTTTTTTCAAGTGCATGTATTGATAGGTTGAGAGGTAATGGCTTCAAACAGGAAGAGGGTTGATTTAGATTAAATGTCAGGAAGAAATTCTTCACTGTGAGGGTGGTGAGGCACTGGAACAGTCTGCCCAGAGAAGTTATGGAAGCTCCATCCCTGGAGGTGTTCAAGGCCAGGCTGGATGGGTCTTTGAGCAGCCTGGTCCCTGCCCATGGCAGGGGAGTTGGAACTAGATGATCTTTAAGGTCCCTTCCAACCTACCCCATTCTATGATTCTATGATTCTGTGATTAAATTGCAGACTGTCATGGGTAACATGTTAGCAAGTATCTGCTATAGGCCACCTGAACAGGAAGAAGAAATGGATGAGGCCTTCTACAGACAACTTAATGTAGCCTCAGATTGACAGGACCTGATCCTCATGGGAGAGTTCAACCTCCTTGATGTCTGCTCTAAGAACAATACAGCAGGGCATAAACAATGCCAGAGTTTCCTGATGAAAACTTCTTGTTCCAAGTGATAGAGGAGCCAATGAAGAGAGGTGCTTTGCTGGACCTTGTACTCACAAAAAAGGAAGGGCTCATTGGAGATGTAAATGTTAAAGACAGCTATGCCTGTATTGACCATAAGGCAGTGGTGCTCAGGTTAATGAAAAGAGGTAATGGGGCAAAACATGAAATCAGAACTTTCGGATTCAGTAGAGCAGACTTTGCTGTCTTCATGGGTTTACTTGAAAAAGTCCAATGGGATAAGGGCCTGGAGGGAAGAGGGGTCCAAGAAAGCTGGTTGATATTTAACGATCACCTCCTCCAAGCTCAAGAGCAGTCCATCTCAATGTGCAGGTTGTCAGGAAAAAAATCCAGGAGGCCTACATGGATGAACAAGGAAATCCTGACAAAACTCAAGCATAAAAAGAGAGTATACAGAAGGTAGAAGCAAGTACGGGAAATCTGACAGGAATACAGAGATGCTGTCTGAACATACAGAGATATGGTTAGGAAAAGCAAAGCCTGTTCCTAGGGTGGGATGACTAATGCAACAAGAAGGGCATCTATAAGTACACATCTAGCAAACGGAAGACTAGTGAAAATGTGGGCCCACTGTTGAATGGGGCAGGGGTACTGCTGACACAGGACATGAAACAGATGAGGTACAGAATATCTTCTTCACCTCAGTCTTTACTAGCAAAACCAGCCTTCAGGAATCCAAGGTCCTGGAAGTCAGGGGGAAAGTCTGGATCAAGGAAGACTTACTCTTGATGGGAAAAGATCAAGTCAAGGATCAAGATGGGAGAAGATTAAGCAAACTGGACATAGATAAGTCCATGGGTTCTGATGGGATGCACCTGAGTGTTGAGCGAGCCAGAAGATATTCTTGCAAGGCCACTCTTGGTAACCTTTCAATGATCATGGCAACTGGGAGAGGTGCCTGAGGACCGGAGGAAAGAAAACGTCACTCCTGTCTTCAAAAAGGGGAAGGAGGAGGACCCAGGAAACTACAGGCTTGTCAGCCTCACCTTGATCCCTGAGAAGGTGGTGGAGCAGCTAGTCCTGGAAATTGTTTCTGAACTCTTGAAGGACAGGAAGATGATCAGGAATAGTCAGCACGGATTCCCAAAGGGGAAATCATACTTCACCAACCTGATAACCTTCTACAATGACTGGCTCATTGGATGAGGGGAGAGCAGTTGATATTGCCTGCCTTGACTTCAGCAAGGTTTTTGACACTGTCTCCCAGAAAATACTCATAGAGTAGCTGATGGATTATGGGTTGGATGAGTAGACAGTGAGGTGGATTGAAAACCAGCTGAATGGTCAGGCCCAGATGGTGGTGATCGGTGGTACCAGGTCTAGTTGGAGGATAGTAACTATCATTGTACCCTAGGGGTCAATAGTGGGTTCAATCCTGCCCAAAGTCTTCTTTTATGATCTGGATGATGGGGCAGAGCGTACTCTTAGAAAGATCGCAGCTAACACCAAGCTGAGAGGAACATTTGATGCACCGGAGGTTGTGCTGCCATCCAGAGAGATCTCAACAAACTAGACAAATGGGCTGACAGGAGTCTTGTGAAGTTCAAAAAAGTGAAGCGTAAAGTCCTGTACCTGGGGAAGAATAACCCCATGCACCAATATATGCTGGGCACCAAGTGGCTGGAAAGTAGCTTTGCAGAAAAAGACCTGGGGGTTCTGGTGGACGTCAAGTTGAGCATGAACCAGTAATGTGCCCTCCTGGAAAGGAAGGCCAACAGTGTCCCGGGCTGCACTAGGAGGAGTGTTGCCAGCAGGTCAAGGGAAGGGATCCTTCCCCTCTCCTTAGCACTGGTAAGGCCACACCTGGGGTACTGTATCCAGTTCTGGTCTCCCCATTACAATAGTTACGGATATACTAAAGACAATGCAGTGAAAAGCCACAGAGATGATTAACTGACTTGACCATCTTTTCTATGAGTAAAGGTTGTGAGAGCTGGGACTGTTCATCCTGGAGAAGAGAAGGCTCGGGGAGGATCTTATCTATGTGTAAAAATACCTGAGGCCAGGGTGTGAAGAAGACAGAGCCAGGCTCTTTCCAGTGGTGCCCAGTGACAGGACCAGAGGCAATGGGCACAAACTGAAACACAGGAGGTTCCGTCTGAACATCAGGAGGCATTTTTTTTTTGCTGTGAGGATGACCAAGCATTGGCACAGGTTGTTTGGAGTTGTTGTGGAGTCTTCATCCTTGGAAATGTTCAAAAGCCTTCTGGATATGCTCCTTCACAACTGTCTTGAGGTGACCCTGCTTGAGCATGCAGTTTGCCAAAATGACCTCCAGAGATCCCTTCCAACCTTGACCATTCTGTGATGCTGTTCCTAGACCCATTTAATTTATTACAGATATATATGTATGGCAGATATAACAGAAACTCAGATGGGGGACTCTGAGTCTTACCAGCTGACTGAAACATGACATAGTCTTAATCTGATGTAATGACTTTGGGATTCCGTTTCAAAGTCCTCAATTTTAGTATCCATCTGTGGATGTTACAAGTGGCAAGGTTAGGATATGCGTGACAACCTTATCATCTGCTCTTACTGTAACGAAAACTAGCTGTCTTAACGATGCAGTGGGGTAACATGTTATCATGTATGATCTAACACTCACTGGGCACTCACTGATTTTAGTTTCCGCAGGGAGTACGCTGGCCTGAAACCTCTGATACTTATTCAGGCAAAAGAAGGACTTTTATGCAAAAGTCACAGGAAAAGAAAATCTTAAATTGTTATTGGTAGAGTAAGCTCATCTGAGCAATGGAGTTAGGGTGGGTGTGTAGGTGACTCCCAGGCAAACCCAGCAATGTCAGTCTCTAAAACCACTGTTCCCTCCAAGAGTTTGCTCAGCCATCAGAGTGACATGACAGAGCTGTCACGAGACACATCACACAGCCCCAGCCTGGGAGCCTTGCTTGAACCATTCATCAGCTGCATATAGCTCGAAAATCACTTGCTGGCCACCCCTGCAGCATATGAACAGAGTTTTGAAAAAGTGCAGCCAGGAAGTGGCTGAGCAGTTGTGTGTCAAAAGGGACTGGAGGATATGTCAGTTTTCATTTGGAAAGTGCTTCCTTCGACTGACCAAAGGAGCAGGAAAATAAATACTGATTTTTTTAATGTGGTATAACATTCAGAATAATTCATTGGAATGTTGCTCAAAAGATTTTAACCAAATTATGTGCGCTGATCTCCATTTTTTTTGCCTGAACCAAATCTTAATTTCAGCAAGGAAATAAATTGAAAAGAGGATAAAGCTTTAGTGAAATGTGTACCATGGAAAATGTTCTTCAGTGGAACATCTGGGGAAAAAGGTTAATTTTCAATGTCTGAGTGACTGGGAGTGTTACTACAAGTAGCACTGCACTGCACTACACTAGAGAGCGTGAGGCAGACAACTCTCCCTTAACAGGCATCAGATTAGTGAGCCCTCCCAGCACAGGACAGGTCTGTGGATGTCTCTGGAGCTTCCTTCTCATCGTGCAAGTCCCCAAGCACAGCCCTGTAACACAGACCAGTCAGTTCTAGCTTCTTGGTCCTCAGGGTGCATGAAAATGTCTACCATGCATACACACCCTGGGGAACGTCAGTCACTCAAATACTTCTGAAAACATTACCTTCTGTCTGCCATTTGCCACGGAAAGCTTTATTTTTGGGAAAAAAAGTCAGCCCGTAATGGAAAAATGTGTGATTGTAAATAAGGGATGGGAAAAATCTACTCAGATCTTTTGGCTAGGCTTAGAGCTATGTCAATAGACAACCATCTAAGGATCTAGTCCTTTGAATTCATTTGCTTTCAGAAGCATCTTGCGGTGGGCGATTGCAGTGTAGATCAGATAATATATGACAGTAGTAGCTTGGCATCTAGCCGCATATTTACTTCAATTACACATGCTTCTTTTGAATATGGCTCGGATCAAAATTAGATGCCAGGAAGAGATATAGAAAGTTATTTTTATGGCTGGCTGGCACTATATACATTGAAAACATTGTAGGCAAGTTTTCTGTCCTGATTTTATATCGATTATGTTCAAACGGATGCAAATATCTTCACTGAAGTGATCACCAGATCATTTCTGTGAATTCACTAAAGTGACCCTGGCCACTAGAGAAGAATATTCACAACAGAAATTTGACTTTTAACTCAAAAATTCTAAGAATTACATGTCCCATAGACAGATTGTTAGCCATCACCCTGTGAACATCCTGCAGCCTAATGATCTGATTTCACTGTGTGTTTTAACTGACTCATCAGCTCACTCTCTCTGAATTTTTTTCATTTTTCACCTATCTTATTCTCTCTCTTCCACCATCCCATCTAATTTGTCAGACCCATGCATGACTGGATACAGCACATTGAACTGACATAAAACTATTTCTCTCCCTTTTTACTGTTTTTTTTTTCTTCCAGTTTGATGAACTGAATCTGTTCACAGTGGGGTCAAAAGGATATCAGGACCATGGAGCATCCTGAGCAAGAGGAACAGGACTACCTCTCTCTTTTGGTGGCAAAGAGCTATTAGGTCAACTTAACTGTTCTGTGGTGCGTACCTGCCGTGGTTTAACCCTAGCCGGCAACTAGGACCATTCAGACTCTCACCATACACCCTTTCTCCACCCTCAGAAGGGTAGGGAGAAGAGGGAGAAAAGGAGGTGAAAGGGAAAGATCCCGAACTTTTGGGTTGAGATGAAGACAGTTTAATAGAACATTAATGGAAAAGGATGAGGATGATGATGATGATGATGATGATGATGATGATGATGATAATGGTAAAAGAATACACAAGACACAAGTCATTTTTACGGCCCAGTGAATCGGTTGCCCAGCCTCACCCAAGCAGAGATTGTGGATTCCTCCCGACCAACCCCCATTTGTATACTCAACATGATGTGTATGGTACAGAATATTCCACTGGCCATTCCATTGTTCTCTCTATGCTCCTTCTGAGCTTCTACGGGAATCTGAAAAAAGTCCTTGACTATATAAACATCACCTAGCAACAACTAAAACAGTATGCATTATTGACATTCTTTTCATACCAAATCTGAAAACACAACTACCACTAGAAAGAAAATTAACTCTATCTCAGCTGAAACCAGGACAGTAGCTTACGAAATTTATGGAGGGAGGGGCTGTTTAAGTCTCTACAATTTTATAAATATATATACTAAATGGCCTTTACCTACGAATCATGCATAAACAAGATCGATCAAATTAATGCTAATTATATAGTAGTAGCCTCATACCATTTTGTGGTCTGAGGAAAGTAGGGGTGCGTCTATTTTGAACAGCACTGTCTCTGTATTATGTGTCAATGTGCTATTGATCAGGAAGGCCAAAAACATATGTCTCCTTTTTTCACACTCGGTATTTTTTTTTTAACTTGATGTCACCTCGTTACTGGAGACACTTTGTACAGCAATGGGCAGAGAAGCACACAGAGTCGGACATAAGCCTGAGATGCATCACAGGAGCGGCGAGCTGTACAGAGCTGCTGAGGGCCAACCTGTCATGCTTCATGCACCTCTGCTGTTAAATTGCAGGTGCTCACCCAGTGATTTACTGAATATTTGCCTTTGCTTCTGAACATGTTTGTGCACCCTCAGCCCTTGTCAAGGAGGATGCCATCCTTCAGTGTCTCTTCTCAACTGCAATGATTACAGTGGTCATACAAGAACAAGCAAGAGATCCTTGCATGCCACCTGTAGCAGAGCTTCCTCTTGGAAGTATTTTCCCTGGCAGGAAAGTCAAAGTCATGGCAAGGTCACCCTAATGGAACTGGATCAGAATGATTCAGCGTAGTACTGGAATCTGGGCCATTGTGTTTAATGAGAACACATTTAAATTTCTTTGATATTTCTTTGTGGTACAGTATTAAAGCCCCCAGGGTGCAACATATTCCATCTTAGTTACACTAGCTTTGTTAAATAAGCAAATAATCAGTTACCTGTAAGCAAAAGAAATGGATTGTGTACGTGCCATGCATTACCACCTTTGCTTTGGAAATAAGTAGCTCTTTCTGCCTAGGATTGTTTTATATTAGATAATTAGATATACTGAATAAATGTAAAAAATATAGTCATTATGAAAATATGTTATGTCTGCACATGTAAATGACTTCAGTTTTGTTTTAAACCAATGCACAGAATTTCTATCTTGTTTTAGGAAGAATAAAGATGATAAAAGCATGATCTCACCCTGCACCCTGCAATCTATGGGACATAAATATGTATTTTAATGTACAAAGGAATTGAGTCTGGGCACAGAGTACCTTGTAAATGTCTAATTTGAAGATTACAAGGAGGAGAACTGTTGAAGTGGGGGAAAAATACAACAGTTTTGAAATAAATTTCCATAATTTTGTTGCAGAGTCGCTGAAGCAAGCAGCTTCAACATATTAGAGCTAAAACATACAGAACACCTTTGTGCTTGGACCAAGAGCTGCTTCACCTGCTTATGGTTCCTATACATTGAAAGGGATCATTGTAGAAGATTAACCAGGCCACATCTTTAAAATGACTCCAGACTTATGCAGAAACAGGTCACAGTTTCAGGAATGCAGAAAACTAGTTACGAGCAAAACAAACCTTTTAGAAGATTTGCCCTTTCAGCGAGAAAGCCAGTGTCAGAAAGGCCCCCAACACCTTAACAGATTATCTGATCTCTGTGTTGGGAGAGGTAACTGACTCATACTTGCAAGACTTTGACATGCTCTGCTTACTGATGTTTTAGGAGTGCAAAACAATATGACCTTACACTTGCCAAGCCAGGGGGATCAGAAGGAGGACTATTATGCAGAATAATAAATGAAAAAAGTGCGTGTTTTCTTTCCCTGCCTCTGCCCTGCTCTTTTTCTTCCTTTCATTTCAGGGTAGATAGGCAACAGTACTGGGGAGAAGTAAAGTATTCCTTCTGGACTTGCTCACCCTTCAAACTACACAGTTCAACATACACGGCTTACTGCTGAAGGTCATGAGTGAGGTTAGGTGTCAGTGCAGAGCTGGCAGCATTCAAAGCTGCCATACTTAGGGAAGATCAAAGTCAGCACAACCTGTGGTTGGGACAGTGTCCTACAGAGACATTAGTGAGTAGCCTGTTCTTCTTCCCGACAGTGCCTCCTAAAACCTTTCCCCAAAATGCTTATCTCTTATCCTTTTTGAAATAAGCAGTTTTAAAAAAAATCCAATAACGTTTCAATAAAACAAAGACACAAAAACCCCCCAAAAACCCAATGACATACAACGTAGATACTAGGCAAGGGTTAAAACAAAGACAAATATTGCTTAATATAGGGTCTCATAAATGCATGGATTTCATGCCCTCCTACTTGTCTGCAAGCTGCCAAGCAGGGCCCCAGTTCAGCAACGGCTAATAATGCCCATTTTTAAGCATAGATGGATTAATATGTTTTAACTCTGCTACATTGCCTATGAAGTTCTTTTGGTTATAACAATGACAATAACATTCCTAGCAATGAGCCCATTTTAAAATTAATAGCTCAGACAAAATGCATATTACAACATGCTCATAATTCTCCTAACTTTATTTATTCATTTTTTCACTACAGCTATTTTGTGAGAAGAAATCCAGATATTTCCCTCCAGGTTTTCTTGTCTCATAAATATTTTATTAGGGAAGCAGGCAGTGAATAGGTAAAGGTGCTTCTTACCTGGACAGCCTTTCGTAAAACATGTTCATAAATCAAGGTATCAAAGACAAACAAAGATGTCAGGCTGATGTAGGTTTGTGCTTATGAATACAGGATACACAATCTAGTGACTAAAGAATGTCACAGAGCTGGTTATTTACAAACTGTGGCTAGAAGCACTTAAAATCACTTTAGTAATTCAGGACCTACAGAACAGGTGACATATTGTTGATGCAAATGAGCAGAGGAATGCCATAAATCGGAGCAAGACAGTAAGCTCTGGTTTGAGAAAGAATTATTTGAAATCTGCTAGAATCCTCTCCTTAATTCTGCTTGAAATGTACCGGCCATGGGCAGTCAGATTGCCCTGGGAGGGTGTTTTTTTTTTTGTCTACCATCAATATGTAGCAGTAGGAAGTATATCACAGCCTGGAATATTTGCTGAAAGAGATGCAACTTCTTTGGTTCCCAGAAATATTAAGTTTATAAACGCATATGCATATGTAGGGATAGGTTCTGCTTTCTTAACCTTCCTCTCTCCACATACCATACAATGAGACAGAGGGCGAGGACAAAGGCATTGTGGGAACAGATAGCAGTCTAAACAAAGACAAGTCCAAATGACACATGCAATACTAAGATGACTGTATTTTTTCTTGTTTTCAAACCATTTAGCAATGTGCATCTGAAAGCATATTTAGGCTTTTAAATATATGACACATACATCTGAAAAATGGCAGTGCGTATCCCCAGCAGCTGCGATGAACTCATTTGGCACTCTACAACACCACTGCTGCCTGCAGAGCACATGGCTCCCTTGACCTTACACCCTCCCTCTGATCCTGCGTGGGAACTGTTGCAAGATATGCACAGAGGCTGAAGGACTCAGGTGGCATTTTGTTTTGCACTCCCTGACAGACCCGCTTTTTCCTTCTCGTTGCCAGATTCTCCATCACTGTCTCTTTCTCTCCTCCTTTTCACTGTCCTCAACTTTCTCCTCTTTCCCGCCCACAGCAATTCGCACAGTGGCCAATGCGTGAGCTTAGCAGATAGGCAGTCCTGGTGCCCATTCGACATGTTGCAGATGCCATGTTGCAGCAGAGGCATCTGCATCAACATCTGACCTTGCCATGGGCTGTGCAGTACAAAAAGCTGTTGCTATTTATAAGAACCCTATTCAGAAAGGAAAATAAGTTCCAAGTTAAGAATGAATGCCTAATGTAGCCCATACTCACTGAGGCCAAACTACTGGAGTACTGCAGAGTATGTTTGCAATGGTGTCACTTTCAACATATACCAGTTCATCAGACAGCAAGGGTGCTCCATACTATCATTTTGCAGCATATTTTACAATCTGAACCATCTAATGTACAGAAGAACCTTTCGTCTGTCCATTGTCTTCTAAAAGTAGGAGAAACCCAGTAGAAGATCAACAGTTCCTACTCTGGTTCAGACTGGAAGGGTCTGTTCTGTTTAGTCTTTCTTCTGTGACTCAAGTTTTTGACCTTGACTTGTTTGGTTACTTGGTACAAAAGTTATTTTGCAACTCCACAATCATGACAACAACAACATGACACAAAGATCCAATAAACTTATTTCCTGTCACGGTGTTTTTTTTTTCCTTTTTTTCTTTTTTTTTTCCTCCCCCGCAGAAAGGGACTCCTAAGCCTTATATCAGAAGCACCTGCTAGAGTGGAAACCCAATAGTCAGTCTGTCTGTCTTTTGCTCCACAGAAGCCACATTTCTGCTATCGTGTCTTCCATAGATAATCCTCTGTTACTACACAGAAAGCCTTCTGGACTTTGGTAATAATTATGACTCTAGCAACATTTGAACTCTGTTTCAGGAGATAAGCAGCTGTCTTCCTCATCTGACTTTCTTCAGAAAAGAAAGACTGGAGCTACACTATCCGTGAACTTCAACACACTCCAATAATTTTCCTGTCTGTGCAAAGGGAATATCAGAACGCAACCCAGCATGAAGTCTAGATGAAGTCAGAGTCACTTTTTTTTTTTTTTCGTTAAAAACGAAACCCGTAAAAAACCTTAAATCAACAAAACTACATAACAGCAGAAAATCTACAGCTTCGTTGAAATGAGCCACTTGACCCTTCTTTGTAGGTAGACCAGATGGGGAACACCTTTACTAATTGTTAACCTGCTATTTCCTGGGCTCTAGTCATTGCAAACACCCTTACCTCATTAAAAAGAGGCTCTGACAGGTAAAACCAAATCACATAGTCTGTGCTGAACTTCTTTCTACTTGAAAGAGGTAAAGAAGCCAACACATTGCCTTTCTCATGCTTGAATCCTCTTTCCCACAGTAGTGAAATGGGCAGAGCTAATTAAATAGCCCAGGTTAGCCTCAGATTTCTGTATTTGTAAGGAATATGTACTTGTCTGTTACATGCAAGTATTGTTTAACTGGAACCAATAATGTCATTGACAACATAATGTACAACATAAAAGTAATTTATTGCAAATACTTTTCAGTCACAGATTTTATGAATAAAACCAAACATATATTAAGTAAAGATTTTGTTTTACAGTGTTGTTTGGCCTTTAGAAGTCATAGAGAGCTGATTTATCATTCAGCATTTTTGGGTACTGATTAGTTAGAAACATATGCTTGAGTTTATAACTATGATATGTCTTTAATATAAAGACATATTAATAAATGTTAAAGGGAGAATGCTTCAGGAGGAAAGATAGAGAAAAAAATTCATATATCAGTCTATGGGCCACAATAATTTCTCAGATCTAAGAGGTGAACAGGAGGAGAGAATTCACAAAGACGTTCTTTATTGATTGTTAGCAAAGAAGATGTTGAGTGGTCCTTGAATCCTCCCTTATTTCATCAGAACTACAACAACAAAATACATTGGTACAGTTATAACATATTTCTTTGGATGCTCCAGGTCACAGATTTAATGCAAAGGGCCAGTTCGTGGTTTTGTGTATTTCAGCAGCCCAAGGACAGACACAGGAGGTATCAGAAGTTGTTTTGTTTAATTCTGTTTTACTGAATTAAAAGAATTCCTCTGATGGGAAGGATTTCTATTCCCAAGACATCTACAGTCACAAACTGTTCAAGGTTTTCCCCTAAAAGGCTGAATTAGGTTTGAATCCTATGTTAGTTGATTTAAATGGAATTCCTTTTGTCATATGGCCTAAACTCAATCAGTATAAATTGAGATGCAGTTTTATAAGTTTTTGAGGTTTTCTGTTTGTTTTGTTTTAAAAAAATGTAAGTAGAACATAAATGGGAACATTAGAGTATTCAAGGACAAGTATTTTTTTTGCATTCAAAATTTACTGCAAATCAGATAAAATATTATAATAAGCAGCTTTTGAATCTAGGTGCATCTTTCAAAATTGACCGTTTCAGTAATCAGTACTAGCTTCAGGTTTTGTTGCACGTTGCTTGGCAAGGTACTACTGTAATGAAGCTTGCACTGGAAGAACAGTGGAAGGTGAAAAACTGGATTAGATAAAATAAGATAGGAAAAGAGCTCAAAAGAGTTCAAAAGAACCTTTCCGGTTGAATAGAATGTTTTTAATCGTCTAACATGAAGACACTATTAATTCCAAGATAAACTATAAGAAGTGACATTGTACAGGAATTTCTTCTGGTAAATGACAAGGAACAAGCCAACCTTGAATATTTAAACACATTTCTCATTTTAATCTGGGAATTTACGTCTGCCTTTAGTGAAGGAGTATATTTTGAACCACAACTGCTGAAAGCTTGAAAGAGTTAACAAAAAGCAGCCTTTATTATTTTAAAACATCTGCGAACCCCATGAGCCATGCCAAGACCTATTGCACAGTCCGACTGGTTGATCCTCAAGGGGCCAGTAAGAACCATACTGCCTTTGGAGAAATGATGGCAGTTAATAAGTACTCAGTTGCTGTTGCAGAAAACCTGGCCTTCAGATGACTGATGAGACCATTAGAGTTTTTGTACCTGTTTCTTTTCCACTTATTTTGTTTTCAAGATACGGTAACACATACACACATAAAAATTTGTTGAAAAGTGATACTAATTATAACAACACGCAGCAGACTTTCACTCATTAAGTGTATGAATATGGAAAAATATGAATTATTATTTTCCATATTAGGGATCCCAAGATTTATCTTATTTAAAAGAAACAACTTTTTGCATCTCCACTGTAAGAACTTCAGTAACAAGTCTGTAGCATCCATGCCATATCACACCATACCATAAAATAACAGCTTTTCTGAGATTCCTCAAAGACAGAAAAATGTCATAGACAAGGTTTTGCAGACAGAAAATACCTTCTTTTTTTTTTTTTTTTTGGTATTCTAAATATAAATATAAATATAAAATTTGGCCTTAATTCTTTCTTTAAAAAAAAAAAAAAAGCAGCCTGCTTTAAATGCACTTCGCTGCCCAGCATTTGATTTTATGTAAAGCACAATTTTGAAGCCACACATGGGTTCAAAATGGCAGATGTTTTCTCCTCCTCTCCCCATCTCAAATGCCATAGAAAACTATTTCTAAATTTTGCACCTTTCTCTTGTTTACAACTCCAGTGCTGCCTGGATAAAAACAGCCAGAGGTACACACATACCAATTCCTAACTGTATTAACATTCCCTGTATTACAGATTTCTCTCTGCTGTTCAGTGGTGTCCCCCCTTCATGCCCCCAAACCATTCTTATTGCTCTGTCTTGGCTATGCCACTGAGGCTATGCTACTGATTATTGACATTTGGTGTTATTTACCTCCCAAAAGTCATTATTTTGGATGCAAATGCTGGAGCCATTTCTTTCTGATGTTCCTGTGGTGAAGTCTTCCAAAGCAAAAGCAGAATCAGAAACCACTGCAGTATTTACTTGCCCCATCCTGCCCCTGCAAATCCCACTGTATGACCCCCAAGTGCACACTAGGATTGAAGAGTGGAAATTAAATGAGCTGGTAGGGAAAGGAAGGAAAGCCAAAACTAATGCTCCTTCAACTGAAATACTGCTGACTGTTGAGAGATTTGCAGCAATGACAGTGACTTCTGTGGGTCTTGTAGGATCCTCAAAGCTCTTCAGGGCTTGGGGCAGGTGCCCAGCTAGCAGTACAGTGTCAAAAACTGCAGGAATTCTTCTGGAGAAGATTTTCTTCATTAGCTTCTCATACTGACAATTTGAAGAATTACAGATTGGACTTCTGGATTCCTTACTCAAAATTCATTAAACATGGTGTTTCTACATACTTGCTACTGAACAAGAATATTTAGTTGGTACACCTGCATATACACAAACACAAACGATCCAAAAAAGGTTAAATAATCTACAGAAAGGACTCCTGCACTAATTACATATGACCACTAAAATCTTGTTGTCTGAAAAGTGCAAACTTAACTGAAGGATGGGATGGAGTGAGGATGAATAAAATGAAGAGAGGAAGCCAAAAATACACAGAGAGAGAAGTAATGTAGTTATACTGTCTATAGTCTCTCTCAACAATTTCAGTGGTTTAGTTTTTAAGTTATTTTCATATATTTGAGTTTTAGAAGTGATCTAATATGTTTGTGAAAAATTGTCCTGACTGCTACTTTTGCTTCTCCAGGAGACTGAGAAAGCCAGCTCAGGTACTTTCTGAGTACCGGTGGAGAAGGGCAGGTTAGTCTTGACTTTTTCTGTGTAATTGTAATGCTGAAAAGTGATAATAGCTGGAGATGCCACAAAATGTAGGGATTTTTTATCTGTTCCCTTAAACAATTCCCAGTGGTTGCTGCTGTTCTTCGTGTGGAAACTACTTTTTCTTTGCCAGCCAAGATTAAGATGTAACCCTCAGTTTGGAGACACAAATTTTTTTCTAGGCTCCTTAGAGAACTCATCAGCTTTTAAGTGCCAAGCAATGCTAGATGACTGGGTAACGTGGATAGAGTGAAAAGCCATGGTGAAATAGGGATGGTCAAGGGAAAACGTTCCAAACAACCAGGCTGTCTGCTGGACTGGAGCTGCTGCTCCAGAGAAAGTGCCCTTCTGAATTTTCTGAATGACAGCAGATCTTACACCTGCATTGGCTACATATATTCTAGTTTCAAAAGCTGGCTATATAACAAACAATAATACATTTCCAGTGTCAATTTGCAAATAATACGGACATTCAAAAACAGAAAGCAGTTGAGAACACTAAAATTAGTAATGTTGTTTGAAAACCAAGGTTTTTTATTATCACCTCTAAACACTATCAACTCTAAATTCGTATGTTATCGCTGTGAGATTTTGCATGTTATTGTGATAGGTTTTAAAATCTGTGTTCATTTTGCTACCAGAAAACTACAGAATTTCCTTAGGCTGGTAGGAATCAAAGTTACCTCTGCCTTTATTCAACAAATTCAGCAGATGAATTATCCGCAAATAGGCACAGCCCATACCTAGCAAAATTTGATACTAAGACATTTTTGAGGTAATTCTCTAAATACCCAAGAATTTCTTAAGACGTATGGAGTTACCTTCTATCCTTTCAGCTACATTTTCCAGTATGTCATACTATGCTTCCCTCTGAGTTTTGATGTATGTTAGAGCTTCATTAGAGTGTATATATATTATCCTACTTAGTAGGATTATTAGTGTAATTAGCATTGCTGGTGTGCTGCTTTTGCTATCGCTAAGCAATGGTGTCTGAACAGAAGTCTGGGAATTTATTTCTCATTGTGATGTGTGCTGACACCAGATGAACTTACACAAAGTTCTTAATCCTCACTACAGGGGAAATTTCTCAATGCATCATTTTGATTATTACTTAATATTGCTAGAAGTTGACATTCTGCTCTTAGTGGGCTGGAGAAAAAGCCAATAGGATCAGCTTGCAACAATGCAAAAGAATCATTCCCACAGATTGCCACTTGTTTCATTAAATTGGCACTGAAGTTAATTTAGTGCCAACATCTCACTGAGGACTTCTGCAGTCAGGATTGCAAGCCACAGTACTGGCCCTGATTGTTGGTCTGGGAAACAATATTACTTTAATAGAATGTTACAGTAAGGAGTAAGAATATGTCTAGACATTGGTTGCTGTGTCCTATATTATGAATAACAATGTGTATTAAACAGAGCACTTTTAATCTCACAAGTTAAAGATGAGTCTTCATCTGTGAAAATTGCTCAGTAACTGAAACAGTATTTGACTGTTCCTTGTATACTACCCTGAACCCCAGACATATCGTATTAATATTTCCCTTCATTTGTGCAAGTCTGTGCTTATGAACTGCCTGATTATTATTTTAATGATTGCTGAAAAGACATCAGAAGTTACACTTTTATATCCATTCTCAATGAAAAATTTAATCTGAGGAATGTTGTGAGGAATTTGAATATATTTCATACAAACTGATCCTAAGCAAAAGAAAACCAAACAAAAATAGTTATTTCAGCCTAAAGCATGGGGACATAGCGCTACAACATGGTGCTATGCGAATGAGTCATGCATGGTTAAGTGACAGCCCATAAAGAATCTAGAATCATAGAAAAACATAGGTTCAGAGGGTCTTAAGGTTGTCATCCAGTCCACTGCTTTGCTCAGAGCAGGAGCGACTTAGATCAGGCTGCTCAGTGCCTCGCACAGTTGTATTTTTAATATCTGCAAGGATGGAGACCTATTTATTTGATTTTACAAGGATGGAAGTAAAATTCCTTTTATTTAAGTAGGAGAGTTTGTGTGTAAACCTTCATCATCTGGCAATTTGCACTTGTGAAATGTCCAAAGAAGCCTTTTTTCTGTGAGTTCCACAAAATTTAAAAGCAACCACCAGGGCTTACATTGTTTTTCACTTTCTTTTGACATTTACAATAAGTACATCAGATCTTCAGTCTCAAATTAGGTGTGAATGTCAAATGAACATTAAATTATTTTATTATGTCATTAAAAATAAAAAAGATTAACAACTGATGTTGTGAACATGAATGTTTGTGCAGGCATTTTATTAATTTTTTTCTTTACAAAATTTGTAAACATTTTTTTCCCAATATAATTACATGTTTTAGTGACGTGGTTAGATTAATTAAGCATTTAAACATAATTAACTGTACCTAACATTTGACTAATTTGACCACATTGAAAAAACCTGGAGGAAGTCACAATAAAAGTGTCATGAGGAGGGTGATAACATTGAAGGTAAACTTACAACCGATGACAATTTAGAAGAATAACTTTCCTTCCTCATCTTGCTTCCACAAAGAGAGGATCTTGCAGATTAACACAAGGTGCCTCACTTTATCCTGATGTCTTTTACATCACCTTTTGCAAACTTGTCTCTATGATGAGCTTGGCTCTGACATTTTCAACATTGATATGGTGTCGGTTTTGTGAATTACACAGCTGAAGTTTCTAAACTACCAGTGCAGCATCCTTAATTTCTTATTCAACTATAGTACACCATCAGTATCTCTGATAAAATTATCTCTGTCTTTACGAAGTTCATAAAAAATGCAAATATGTGAAGAGATTTTGAGTAAATGGTGTTCTTGAAAGGTGACAAACAGAAACAAGTGAATACTGTCTTCACACGTACAGCCTTGCTTGGCAGAAGCTTTCACAGTAAGCCCATCTATGGTAGCTCCAAATCATATGCTGAACTTGAAGAGATGGGTTTTTTTGCAGAGGGTCTACTAGATCACTGTCCCTGGCTAGCTAAGCTTTTGCTTAGGAGTTATAAAACCATAGAAAATATCATATCTGGAGAGAGCAGTGGGCTATTTCATGTACAGAATGCTCTTTCCAAAAATAAGTGCAAAAATCTTTCAAGATACAGTCAGCAACAGGTCCATAAGGGAAACTTCATCTTAAACTGGCAAAAGCAGTGCTTTTTATCACTTCTGCATGTTTCACATATTCTAATTGTGCTATAAAAATTCTTAGTTTTCATTGTAATCCTCAAACATTTTTATTTATCTGTCAGAACTCTTCTCCTCAGTGAAGTCTAGTAGCTATGAGCTACAGTTTAATAAAACATTGACTTAAGCATATTTATTTTTTCATCCATTTCTCTCAAAACAAACATCTACGTTCATTTATCTGTGGAAGCTTCTTGATGTTTTCTGATATTTTTGGGTTCCTTTCTATTTCTAACTTTTTCAATATAATTCAACTGTTCATCACATCAACACATCTACTAGTTTCAGTGAGAATTTTTATACAGTAAACATAAAATTCTATTTTATTTTTAACACATTTACTTTGAAAAAAAAGAAAGAATAAACTTAGAGTTTATCTTTACCTAAACCATTGCTAGCTTTTAATATATGTGATATCAAGTAAGTCTTAATAATTTCAGTAGAATTCAGCCATGATAATTTTTATGCCAGCACCTTGATATTTCACTCAGATAACAGAATAGTTAATTAAGAAAGAGTTTGAATCTAATGACCTTTCTTGTAAAGTCATTTATTATAATAAAACTTTTTTTTTTTGTAAAATAGTGTTTTGTTACTCCATTTTACATCAAAGAATATGGATGAACTTTTGTTACTCTTTTACTTCAAGCTTTGGAGGCAGAATTCAAAACTGATTTATACCTGAACATATGTGTTAAAAATAGCTGCACCAGACTATCCTTTAATCAGTGTGCTTTAGAATCATTCTCCTATTAGTTCATCTGGCATTTGAAATAGAAACTGATAATCAAAATGTTAATCTACACTCTCTCTTCATAATCTAGTTATGTTTAAACTGACAGAAAATTATTTGTTAGCCTGATTTTTTTTATATTCCTTGCATTTTTTCTATTAGCAATAAATAAATAAAAGACACTCAAATGTCTGTTGTAAAGCTAAGTCCCATCTCCTTGTTTGTATTCTTTTCTCATCAATCCTACCAAACAGATGTATATGCTCGTTATCAGCTGTATTTGTCACTGTACAAGCTGTCTCTTGCCAGTTTTTCAGCATGTTGTTAGACATGATTTATTATGTGCTGTCAGTCCTGCAGTTTCTTTACAAAGAAGCAAATCTGACTACCATTCCTGAATGAAGAAGTCATCCAAATAGTAGTCAGAAGAGTATAGAACTTATCTGATCATCTGTAACTTGATGTTTACTCAGTCTCTCTGTTTTCCATTGTTGGGCATTTTGGATGGGGAAAAGAAAAAGAACAGATACTGTACTCCACTCTCACGGGAAAAATAATCACACATTTATACAAATACTCCCATATTCTATATACTTTTAAATAAAAGATTGCATTTTTTCCTGTGGTTTTTAATGTCCTTTATTACACCAAAAGTTAATCTCCTTGGCTATCAGAGTGCTGAGTTATTGGCCAATTATCTCATCATAAAACTGTCCACAAGAGATAATACATGGACAGTGCATAAATCTTAAGATCGTATTCACTGTCACTTCAGAAATTCAGATCAGGCAGAATTAATCATCATAATCTAGTTGCCCATTAACACATCTGCAATGGAAAACTGTGTTCCTTTCACGCATGCACATTTACACATCTCTGACAAGCTGGTATAACTCGGTCATAAAGACAGTGATTAATAGTGGACTGATGGCTTACAACAAGAAGGGAATGTGGTAAATACATTTAAAAAATCCATTTACTGAAAAAAACTCCAGTCCGCTCTTCAAGAATTTATCAGATGTAGTTAAAGATACATGACACCATACAAGGTCTATTTTCTCTACAATGTTTTTCAATACTTGGTATTCAGCAAAGCAAATCCGCTCCAAATAGTTCCAAATAATGCTTATAACTTTGTAGTGTAAAATAGCTATGCTCTACAATATACGTTACCTTATGAAAGAGAATCAATAGGCATTAACATTTATGAGTTGTTAACATTGTCCTTTCAAACTGTACATTGTAAACTTTGTGTGTGACAGATTCTGCTGCTATTGTCAGAAACACATGGCTCTCAAGGTGAAAGCAGCAATAAGCAATACAAATGTCACTTTGACACTTCCAAGCGTTCATGATTGTTTTGCAGAGAAGTTTCTGGCCTTATAAATTCTACTAATGTTGTTTTACCAAATTAATTCAACATTGATGGATGCTACTTTCTCCCTTTCTTCTTCAAGTATGCTTACAAGGCCTTTTCAGACCTTAACACTCCCTTTTCCTTCTGAATGTACCCTGATACATCTCGCTCTACCAGTCTTTTGATAGCAAGGAAAAAACAAATGGCAGTGATTTCACACACACTGTCACTTGTTCTTACTACCTTACTTTATTCACTCATGTTATGGAGCCTAACTGTTTGGACAACGCAGCTCTCTTCAAATCTGAGTGCTGCTCATGTACCCAAAGAAAATATAAGTTACACCTGAGATAAAGATTCATCCAGGCATTGTCATATAGCCGGTGCAGCTGGTATTGCTGTCCATGGAGAAGCTATCCTGAAATTTTCCACATACCGTAACCTACCTTTGTCTGTTCAGAGCCCTAATCATCATTAATCACTCAGAGTAAAACACCGCTGCAGGCATTCTAAGACTGGGATAGCTAATTTGGCTAGCCTCTGGTAAAAATAATAATGGTAATAAAATGACTGAAAAAAAATACTTTGGAGATCTGGCTTTGAGCAATGGCTGTCCTTTGCTTCAGGAAAGCAACATTTGCTGTTTCCATGAAAAATACCATCAAAATTTCACCTAACTTTTAGCCTCTGAAAAATTCTGTTTTGCACATGTTTGGCAGAGATGCAATAGAGTTTGATTGGTACATTTGTCAGAGCTTTACCTCCTCAGCTGGGAACTGTGAGGCATAAGAGGCTGCCTCTCACCTCCCAAGGTTGCGCTGGTACACGAGTCTAGATCCACAGACTCCTGAAATTTTAATAGGCTGAGCATAGCAGAATGTAAATTTCTACACATTAATTTCTCCTATATGTTGTCTCTAAGTACAATGTTTGACAAGAGCAGGATTCACAAGAAACAATCAACTCGATAAACCCAAGCTGCACTGGCATATGCCTGAACTAGCCATTAAAAACAGCTGAAGGGAAATTTATGTTAAAATGAGCCCATCTCTTGGATTTCAGCATTATCCTTGTGATATTCCCGCTCCGAGTTGGGAGGCACAATGTGACACCCTTGCCTTGAATTATGAGTTTCAGCTAGCCCTTCTTCATAAAACAAATGCAGAAGAGAGAGTGGCCATTGCTTCTTCTCCTTTATATAACAAGGTTCAGTGAACAGAGCATTTATTCTGTTCCTACAAAATCTGGGTGTAATTCTGTCTAAAAGGAGCTTAACACATACTTGTCACACCTTGTAAGGAGGACACAAGTCCTTTATGTTGAAACTGTTTCAGCATTAAAAAATAAAAAATTTATTTGGACAGTGGAGGAAAAGGGATCCATTCTATAGATTATTCATTAGATTCAATAGCTCCTCAATGTTGTTATATGCTGCAAAGAACACTTAGTTATTTCATTATTAAATACTATAATACATTCTTGCATGCTAATTTATCAGCTTTCTCTGAGAAAACCTGAACACCCTGAAGTCAGTGGGTTTTTGACCATGGACTTGAAATGAGTCAAGATTCTGTGGAAAGCACTAACCCGCAAAAGATGGTCCCAAACAAAGGAGAAATTAGCCTGGTTGCTCCATTTCTGACAAGTTATCACTGAAATGTATTCTCTTTGTGAAGTTGAAAATTACATTGACTATTTTTCTTCGATGAGTCCAAGAAGGATTCATCCTTATCATCCTAAGGAAAACAAGTCAGTGAAAATGTATTTTCAAAGGGACAAATTAGGTGAACAAATAGCACTGCTATGAAGTCCCTGTTAAAGCAGTCATAAATTAGTCTTATCACTTAGCCAAGGAGCCTTCCAAGAATCTCTGGTCTCTGCTGAAAACAAAATAAAACTTTCATCCTTTTTAATTTGTTTTTGAGTATTTTGGATTCTGAACACTGTATAACTTTCCTGCATACAAAACAACATGACTTGATATATTTAAAAGGTCCTGTCAGATCTGATACTGTTGTTATTTTAAAAGATTCCAGAGATTTTTTTTGAAGTTTTATGAAGCTAACTTAAAAGACTGCCAGCAACAAGCTAATGAGCTTCATTCATGTAATCCTAGGAAATGAAAAGAAGCTGAAGTATATTTTCATGAGTGTCAAGTACAGTATCCAACTGCACATATGCAATCTCAATGGCTTTGGCAAAATTAAAGAAAAAATATGCATGACCAAAGTGACTTGAGTAGCAAGTGTGTGGCAAATGTAAGGGAAACGGGCTTTTTGGTATGCAGGGAAAAGGATGCCTACAAATAAATGATTGACTAGGGACTGCAGCTTGGCAGCATACACAGCTTGCTGCACTGACAAGTTTTCTGATGTGTGTCTACTTTATTTTGTAAATTGTTACAGAAAGAAGAAGGAAGAAGAGCTGAAGCTGCATTTTCCCAGGTATAATAATGAGTTTCTGAAGACACAAAAATGTGAGAGATTATTAAGCTTTCACTGAATTCTCTTGTGTAACTTGTGCACACCTGATACTTTCCTTTCCCATTGGAGAAATATGGTCAGATCTTCCTCCAGCTTGGCTATGCCTCTTTACCTTCATGTTAGTGAAATTATATTGACCTAACCTGCTGAATATCTGACCTATGGTGCATATCTCTGCATACGGTGTTTTAGGAAATAAGTACCCATAGGTCTGGTGTTTCCAATCTCTGCTTTTTGTCGCTCTCCATATCTACTCCTGTTTTCTGGCAGTGCATTTCAATATTGACTCAATGGTGCTGCTGATCTGACAGACCTCCCTTTAAAGCATTGTACTCCTGTGGTTCATTCTTGTAAATCTCTGAGTTGTCTTTCACTGCAAAACTCCAGTTCACTTCTGCTAGGGTATTGGTAGGACACAGACTTTCATAGGGTGAGAATAAGAATAGTGCCTTAGGATTTTTCTTCTCCTATCTTTGCATATTTTAAGAAATGAAGTTTGTGCAAAATAACACTACCTCTTGCACAAAATGCCGATAAGACTGTGAAGAAAATAGGAATGATTCCCCAGACCTATCCTGGTGCTTTTCACGTACATCCATGGATAATATGTTTCACTTTACCAGGGATAACATAAAACCATGACTTAATACAGTCAGTGAAACATTCCATATTCTGAAGTTCCAAAGACTGTTGTATAAAGAACAATGTACAATGGGAGATACTGTGCAAAAACTTGTTTTCTCCTAAGAAAGATATTGCAGAAAAAAAAAAAAAAAAAGACTTTGCAGGCCAACATTGTGTTGTTTATGGGAAGAAAAAGCAAAAAGGATGAAAAAAACAGTTTTGTACCAGCCTGAACTTAAACACTGACACTAAAAATCTCAGGCTTGCTGTCAAAGTCAAAAAAATCTGCTTTTTTTTTGACAACAAAGGAAAAACCAAAGACTTGAAACAAGGGACAAATGTGTACAAAGACTGGAAGAAGGCTAAATAAATGTCTCTGCTCCCAAGACCAACTTATATTCCAAGAAGAAATTGTGAGCAAAGATTTGCCTGCTACAAGATGCCTCCCTTGGTAACCTCTGACAGCTGGCCTCAGGGGAAGGGACATTTGTAATGAAGTATGGTTTTAGGCCAGATCCTTTGTAACGCAAATCCAATGAGTGCAGGGAGGTGGTAAGATGGCATGAAAATATTGAAAGTACCCAGTAATAATGCTGTGGAACCAGGCTGTGGTCTATGCCTTGTGCTGTTAGCTTACTGAGTAGCACCAGTGAAGACAGGGATGTTAGCTGCTGGCATTTTATTTGAAGAAAAAGAGAAATTAGGAATACTTGCACTGATGACAAGGTTACTGGGGCATTGTATACATGCAGGAAAAAAAGAAGATCAGAGACATCTCTCTGATAAAAGAAGCTGGGGGTTACCATTTCACAAGAGTATTTCTATATGCATCTTTGATAGGAAGGGCGTTTTCTTCCAGGAAGATTAATTCAGCGTCCTTTGAGGTTATTGCCACACCCTGTAGAGGAGTGGGTGATAGTTTCTGAAAATGTTGGCCTGAGGTTGCCTTTATTTTTTTGCTTTTCAGGAAATTTTTTTCAGTTCACTTCAAATCTCTTGCTGTGATTAATAGGTTGCTATCAGTATCAAAGCTAGGTATGCTAAAGCTTTCCCATATAAATGATTATGACACTGCCGTCACAATAGTATGAAATTTGAGCAGGTAAATTAATTACCAAATTTCTCGTGCCCCCCTCCAGCCTATACCCTAGAAGAAACAGAGTGAAAAACATATAATGCCTTGATGCTGTGCAGCCAGGGTTCAGCAATAGCTAAAACACCGGTGAGTTATCAACAATGGTTTGGTCGCAAATCTAAAGCACAGCACCAATGGGATACTATGAGGAAAATTAACTCCATGCCAGCCAGGCCCAGTACAATAGGATAAGAAAGAAGATGTGCAGGCCTCCAATAAAAATGACCAGTGTGTCAAAATAATCCTCCAAGTAATTAAGACAGACAAAAAATATTTAAAAAACAACCCAAAAAACATTCCAGCAGAATCAGCCTATATAGGTTGAAACAAAGTCCTGTGAAGTTTGGTCTGCTTCTTCCTTCCTCTTGTCTTCTTTGGAGGCTAGATATCTTTCACTTTTGATTTAATTGTTTGGAATATAATCGCATGATAGAATTTTTTTTATGGAAATTTCTCACAGCAACACAATCAATCATATTTCCAACTCATTCACTGTCTTGAGCCCCTGAGCCTCAAAGACTTCTTTTCTATGGAGCTTACTTGTTAATTTAGCACTGATCAAAGGCTAAAACATTTATCATGCTTATTAGTGAATAAACCTAGCAGCAGGTATCCCAAGTGAGGAAGCAAATCCTCATTTCCTGCAAGAATGAATTGGAAATTATCCAAAGTGCTTGCAAACATTTTTCAGGAGTGACGAATTGTCAAAAAGAAAGCAGCTGCTAGACACGGCAGTTCCAGGGTTAGGAGGAATGAAAAAAAAATAAAAAAAAGGCAAAAAAAAAAAAGCATCTTGCAAAGGTATCTTCAGACTACCCCATGGCGATATTCTACAATTTCATTTAATGTAATTGTCTCTGAAATCCTGCATCAGCTGACCTTAGAATGAAGTTACAAAGTAACTGTATAAACTGTTGTGGTTATTAATGTTCAGATAAATGGGAAATTCTTCACACTTGCTCCTCTAGAGCCCCAATCTTTTTTAATTCCCCAAAATGCACGTTGACATGTTGGAGAGGGTTCTCTAAAGGATCACCTATATGAATTTACCTCAGTGAGTGGCCCAACTCTGAGTTGTTAATAAAGCAAACCTAGAGGTACCCACAGTCTGGTGAAATTCTTTAACAAAGGGCAGATTACCTAAAAATCTTTACAGAACAAGACAGATATATGTACACATCTATGTGCTGCATAAGAAAGGAAAGTTACCCTACAGGGAACCAGTAGGTGTTCTGGTTTCATATAGCTGTTCTTAAAGCGGTTTTGTGTATTGACAATTTTTTTTGTGTATTGATTTTGTGTATTTGATAATAAGTGTGTTATAAATTGTGAAACTAAGTAATAAACTCAATAAAGCATACTGGCTGCCACAGACAGAATTAAGGCTTTAAGCCATTCCTACTGGTGCATTACTTTATGAGATTTTTTTAATTTTTTTTTTTGCCTGGATTTCTTCTTTATATTATGAGCCCAGCAGTGTTCTGTGCACCAGCTCACTCATGCACAATGCTTCAGTCTCTCAGTCCCCAGTGAGAGTTTGCTCTGGAGAAATTTTCAGCGTAGAACTGACAGATATGAAAGATCCTTGTTTCTGTCCATGTTGGCCAGTGTCCCCAATGGCAGAAACTTGCGCTGTTTGAACATACTTTTCTGTGTTAAATCAAGCTTACTGATGAGAATATAGTTACTATTTTCTGTCATAAATATTAGAAACCCATAGAAAATAGATTATGCATATCCCTCTCTCAGTAGAGAAGAAACCACCCACAGCCAGTTTTCGCATATTTGTGGTTATTTTACTTTTCTCTTAATATTCAGAGCCTAGTTTCATGCCAAAGTGGCGAAGAGGCAGGGAAAACACAAGAATTTCTGGTTGTGCACTAAATGTCCTACGTAGTCCTGAGCAGCAAGTATATCCAGGAGTAGCATAGATGAATGCCAAAGTTATGATATATTAGTTTAAGGGAAGGATTTAAATGACAAATTCCTGAAATGTCTTCACTTTGTCAAAAGTTCATGGACTTAACTATGGACTTTCAGCTGTTACAAGAAGAAGAGTCCTTATTATACAGACAAACATGACAGCTGAAAAAAAGACCTGGAAAGACTAATTTAAAACACACAGAAATTCCTCTTATTTATACAGTAAATCTTAACAATTCTGTGTCCTCCCACAGAAGAGACGTGGTTGTAATTCGAAGACATTGTGTTGTCTGTTATTTTATATCCTCTCAAAGGGAAAATGAGAAGTCACATGGAACAAAATCAAGTCTCCTACCTCCTCTGCTGTCATCAGAACTCCTCCTTGGTAAGGATCCTCTGAGAAATACAGATAATTTGATTGAGAATATGAGAGGCGGTCACCATTTACTCCAAAAAACCCACCCAACCGCAAACTTGAGAAATCATGTTTAAAGTTCCTTGCTCACCTTGTATTTTTATTGTCACCTACATCAGTGCAAATTGCATGTTAGACATTCGAAGCTAACAACAAAAATAATTAGTACCTGAAAAATAGTACTATGAATATTAATTCCACAAAATGCTGCATTTTGGATTTATTGAACCTGACATAACATTCCCTCCCTCTATTTCTTAAAAATCAGACAACTTTGCCACAAATTAAGGCAGAAATCCTGCCATAATTTAATAACTATTTATTCTTGAGAAGGTATATGAACTTTCGGAGATGACCAATGCCTAGCTAAGGTCAGAACAAGTTCAAATAATGCCTTATTTTTGTTGACTATTTTTTGAGTTTGAACAGAGGCGGAACAGACAAACTTCAGTGCTGTAAGCCAAGTAATTCACATACTGCTTTTAAGTTTAAAAGATGAATATACAACTTTTCTGATATTGTTACTTAAAATGCATATTGAAATACTATTGTTGTTATGGTCTGCTAAACAGATAAATAAAGATGTGCAAATATGCATTTTGACAATTTAACAGAACAAAAAATGCAAACTTGACAGTCAGCACTATTCAGTTGTGAAATAATGTTCCTTGGGAAATGGTGGAAAAAAGCTCCATCTCTAGGAATATGTGCAATTCACAATACAGAAAGCATTATAGAATATACTGTAGGGAACAATCTCATACTGACAGCAGCCTGGACTAAAGTGCCATTCCCTTTCTGTAAATTCTGTAACATCTGCGAGGAATGTGTTTCTGTTACTGAATCTTAAATTCTCCTTTGGATCTCCCGTAATCTACCACAGACTTTGATTACAGCATACATTTTAATAATCAAGATTATGGACTCTGAAAACAAGGAACTGTATAGTAACCTGAAAAATAAATAATGTAAACAAAGTTAATTATAACACCGTCAAATGTACCAAGCTTCTTTCACGCCTATCAAACATGGTTACATGTGTATTTGGACATGGTATGAGGAATCCATATAGCACTCCCCTCCTTTTGACAAGTACCATGGTCTACCCACTAAAAGCAATGTGACACTATGCAGACTATTCCTGGCTTGTGAATTACCATGGCAGTATAATAAAGGAAGTAACAAGAAGCCTTAAAAAGTTACCATTCAACTGCCCCCCCAAAAAAACCCCAAATGATGCAAATGTTATTATTCCACAGAGATCAAATATACACATAATACATATAAATACATAATACAGATAAAAATACATATAAGTAAAATGTATTTTACTGGGAAAAGTTCTCAGTTTTTTCACCACTTTTTTTTGCAGTTACTGTTTCTTTCCCCAAACTCAGCTTTTTAGCTGTTTTTAAAATGACAATATTTAATACTTTTAATTCATTCCTGTGTGTGATTAAAAGGGGAGGGTACAGAAGAGATCCCACATTAGCCACCAGTGTACACCTAAATGCAGTCCCACCAGGGTAAGTGTTGAAGGCAGTCATTCTGCTTTTCAATTATCTGTACATTTCTGTCTTAACCCATTCTTAATTTCCTTGATGGACTAACAAGATGGGTTGTGACATTACTTTCATCACCTAGTCTCTTTCTCCTTTTTACTTTGCCCTCAGATTTCTGAATATTTCCAAGTAACCATTTTATATCCAGATACTGCAACCCACGGCAGTGGAGAATCAAGAATTGAGTCCTTTCAGAGCTAGGTCCAGATTCCCCAAAAGCCAGTGGCTCCTTCCACTCATGTCAGATGCAGCTATATCAGGCTCTGAGGTGGAGTCAACATTTGCCGTTACTTACTATTTAATTTATTATTAAGGAAATTATTTTATGGTGAGCACTTACATTCCAATCACAAGAAGAAGAATAATTTTTAGTATCAGTGACATTGTTTTTTGAGAGACACCTGTTGTGGTTGAGTTTGGATCAGTACCTGTCAGACACAGAAATGACAATCGTTTTTCCACCTTACTCATTGTAGCTCTTGATTACAATTTATTGGAGCTTAATACTAAGGACAAGTATATGTTGTGCAGTAGCAGATGTCTTGTTCAGTATAATCATTTGTCTTGGGAAAACTCATCTAATCAGGGCTCTTTTGGTGGAAGAGGACCAATAATGAAGACATAATTAGGGCTCTGTAGACCAATGCTTGAGGGCACTGAGGCCACAGTGTATTGATCTTTGAGATGTGTCTTTGTATATTCCTCATCTGCTAATGACAGGGCAAACCAGAAGAAGGTGAGTTCAAATTCCACTGGACTCTTATACTGAACCAGCTAAAGACTAGGGGTTTTGTAGACATCTTTGGAAAACAATAAACATTCATTTGAAGCAGGAAAGCTTGGTGGTTTTGTGAATAAGATTATATTAATAGCAATAGCGTACAAGCCCTTGTTAACCACAGTCGAGCACTGGGGTAGCTGATAGACTGAGTAACTTTGGCAAAACAGGCAAAATCTTGCAGGCTAAATATAATTTCCTTAAACACTGATTGCGTGACTCGTGGTCATTGCATTATCACTGGTCACTGGTTTTCACTTCCGGTGTCATTTGCTTGTCTCGCAGACTGACATAACATTACCATTCTTTTTTGCAAGAATATGTCAGACCAAGAATTGAGAAACTCAGCTTTCTTATAAGAAAGACGGGGACAAACTTTTTAGCAGGGCCTGTTGCGATAGGACAGGAGGTAATAGTTTTAAATGAAGAGAGGGTAGATTCAGACTAGATATAAGGAAGAAATTTTTTACAATGAAGTTGGTGAAACATTGGAACAGGTTGCCTAGGGAGGCAATAGATGCCCCATCCCAGGAAACATTCAAGGTCAGCTTGGACAGGGCTCTGAGCAGCCAGATCTAGTTGAAGATGCCCCTGCTCGTTGCAGGGGGGCTGGACTAGATCACCTTTAAAGATCCCTTCCAACCCAAACTGTCCTATGATTCTATGAATTTTCTTCCAGGTTACTTAGGGTTCAGTTAGTCACGTTTTTTTCTCTCTGCTCAGTAGCAGTAGCTAATATCAGAGAAGACACTTGTGCAAACAGCTTGTGAAAGGTGGCTCTTCCTCATCTGACATCATAATGCAGAACATTTTTGCATCATTACAGATCTGTTATTGTAAAGATGAGCAAACAAGCAGAAGCCACTGCAACTTGATGTTATGTAGGTAAGATAAATGTAAACAGATATATAAAGTGAAGCATGTTTTGTCTGTATGCATGTGAACACGAACCACTCTTTATTCACATGGGATAACTAACAACAGGTGGGAGACCTGATTCATTTGATTCATGGCTGTGCTTTTTACTTAACCGTATCAGCTTAGAAGAGGTACAAAACACAATAGACTGATTTGTGAAGTTTAGCTGGAGGTCCTAGAAGGCAGTCATGCAGATACCTTTCAGCTGTGCAGATAAAAATAAGCTACACAGAAGGACATAAGTGTTCTTACAGCAGATCAAATTTAAGGAGAGTCACTGGATAAATGTTTGGGCCTAAATTTTGGAGAAGGATGAGGGTACCAAGCTAAGGTTAGCCTTGCAAGTTAATTAGTGTACTTGTAAAAAAGGGAGAAAAACCCTCTCTGTTGTCACAGGACACATCTCAAGTCAAATTTTGATCATGCTTATAAAAGGCCAGATTCATATTCCAAATCTGTTGAGAGAGATCCAACAATTTGATATTTGAGCCATGAAGCCCTTGTATTCACACTGATATCTGAGACAACAAGGTGACTTCTGCAATGATATTTCAATATGATTTTCCCTCATTAGAAATTTACATGTCTTCTTATTAGGTTTGATTCATCTCTCTCTGAAATCAATAAGAGCTTTTCTTTTGACATGAGAGGACAGGCTTTGCGTGCTTTCCTTTACTGTGGCTGTACCAGAAGTCACACACACGCTACTCTCACTCAGAATCGAGAGTTCAGTGGTACACATTAGTTTAGTACCTAAAAACGACATCAGGGGTTTCTGTTAAAGGGACTATGGTAAATGTACTTTTTAATAGTCCTGTGTCTTCTTTCCTCAGATTCCCTGAGACCTAGTAGATCTATCTTCTCCCTCTGGAGTTTCCCCTGTTACACTGAAGGTACGCCATTCCTGTTTGCACCATTCCCATGAAAGATCTTCTTATGTAGAGGAGTGAATTATCCATGGTGAAAGTTGAATAGGTTGATATTCAGAGCTAGTGAATTTTAGAGATGACAAGTAAACAATTGCTAGTGGAAAAAAACATAATCAACATTAAAAAGGAATCTGGACTTGAAATAGCTGGGACTCCGTTCGTGTAAAGTTTGTGCCAATGCTGAGGGACTCTTTTAAACACTGTTAAGTAAAACAGAATTATAGTAGAAGAATGGCTTGAGGCAAAGAATTAATGAAAAAACTACCCTGTTGTGAAACCCAGCAAATTAGGAGCTATAAAATGGGTATTATATTTAGAAGTGTTAAAGCTGGTTTGAGTTTTTAGATTTCAGGAGGGGAAGTAAGATGTACTCAATAGGGTACATCTGTTACCAGTTAACTTAAAATAGTCAACACATTGCTGACCTTGAAAAATGTCCAAGGAAAAGAACAAAAGAAATTAATATAGTGAGAAGGTAAGTGAAAGTTCTGACCTCAAAATAATTAAATGAAAAATTATTCTGTTGGCCGACACGTTTTTCAGCATCCTGGAGTCTTTTGCTCCCTAAATGGTTTCAGAATAGGTAAAGTTACTATTCATAGAATCATAGAATTGTTATGGCTGGAAAAGACCTTTAAGATCATCAGTCCAACTGTTATCTAACTCTACCAGGCCCACTTCTAAACCATGTCCCTGAGCACCATATCTAGATGGCTTTTAAATACATCCAAGGATGGCGATTCAACCACTTCCCTGGACAGCCTGTTCCAGTCTTTGATAACCCTTCTAGTGTAGAAGTTTTGCCTAATATCTAACCTAAACCTCCTCTGGTGCACTTTGATGCCATTTTCTCTCATCCTATGGGTTGTGACTTGGGATGAGACCAACGTCCACCTCTCTAACAACCTCCTTTCAGGTAGTTGTAGAGAGCAATAAGCCTCCTTTTCTTCAGACTAAATAACCCCAAATCCCTCAGCTGCTCCTCATAAGACATTCTCCAGACCCTTCATCAGCTTCATTGCCCTTCTCTGGAACCGCTCCAGCACTTCAATGTCCTTCTTATACTGCGATGCCCAAACTTGAACACAGTACTCAAGGTGCGGCCCCACCAGTGCTGAGCACAGTGGGACAATCACTTCTCTGGTCCTGCTGGCTACACTATTCCTGATGCAGGCCAGGATGCCATTGGCCTTCTTGGCCACCTGGGCACACTGCTGGCTTGTGTTCAGCCCGCTGTAAATCAACACCCCCAGGTCCTTTTCTGCTGGGCAGCTTTCCAGCCTCTCTTCTCCAAGCCTGTTGCGTTGCATGGGGTTGTTGTGGCCCAAGTGCAGGACCCGCCCCTTTGGCCTTGTTGAAGGTCATACTATGGGCCTCATTCCATCGATTCAGCCTGTCCAGGTCCCTCTGAAGAGCCCTCCTACCCTCAAGCAGACCAACACTCCCACCTAACTTGGTGCCATTTGCAAACTTACTGAGGGTGCTTTCAATCTCGTTGAGATCACTGATAAAGGTATTAAACAGGAGTGGTCCAACACTGAGCCCTGTGGAACTACTTATGACTGGCCACCAACTGTATTTAACACCATTCAGCACCACGGTCTGGCCAGTGTTTGATCCAGCAGAGTGTATGCCTGTCCAGGCCTTGGGTAGCCAGTTTTTTCATGAGAATGTTGTGGGGAAGAGTATTGAAGGCTCTACTGAAGTCTAAGTAAATAACATCCACAGCCTTTCCCGTGTCCACCAAGTGGGTCACCTTGTCATAGAAGGAGATGAGGTTTGTTAAGCAGGACCTGCGCTTCACGAACCGATGTTAACTGGGCTTGATCATCTGGTTGTCCTGTAAATAGTATGTAATGGCACTTGAGATGATGTTCTCAATAAGCTTCCCTGGCTTCAAGGTCAGACTGACAGGTCTGCCGTTACCTAGATCCTTCTTCCGACCCTTCCTGTAGATGAGCGTTACATCTGCTAATCTCCAGTCTACTGGGACCTCCCTGATTAGCAAGGACTGCTGATAAAGAGTGGTCTGGTGGTCTATTGCTCAGAGAGGTAACACATTTAAATGAGAATGACTGCTAAACAAGTGCTTCTAAAAACAGTCAAAACTGACAACACTTAATGAATTATGTTTTTTATTTAGTTACTTATTTACTTATTATTATCCATATGTTCAGCACTTCAGTAAGGAAGAGGTGTTGATTTCATGTCTTTTCTTTCAGGTGGAAGAAAGGGAGAGGAGTATGGCTCAGCTCCTCTGATTCGGTGCTCAGGTAGAGCAGGGTCAGTGAGTGGTTAGTGGCATGCAACATTCAGCGAATGTCAGAAGCAATTAGAGGGAGAGGACAAAAACACACTGGAAGAAGGGGGAACTGACTGTGCATATCTGCAGCCATCAGCTCTGGAAAAAAACCTATGCACACCTTCATTCAATTAAAATGTTGTAAAAGAAACTTGTATGCAAGACTGCTGTCCTATGGATACATGTTGGTATTAGCAAAAGGCTGCATTAGGAAAAAAAAATTCCTGTCAGTAGCATTCGGCTGCTTAGGATATAGTGAACAGAATGCAGATTTAAAATTTTATGCAAAAAAAATGAAGGTGATCAATATGTACTCCAACAACAGCAATCTTTGTACACATACAGTGCAGATGAGCACTGATGAATGGATATTGAGCCAATGCGAGTTGCCATGCTTCCATGTAAGTCAATGGTGATAAGCTGAGAAGTCACTTACTCGTATCAATGAGAGTCCATCCTACTGTCCAGCGAAATATATATCACACCAAGTTACGCATACCTGCATGAATATGGCCAAATGTACCTACATGGATGAGGCATGTACCTAGAGGGATGAGACATGAGGAATGCATTACAATCACATGTACGTTGGTGTAAAATGAAAGCAAAAGCCCATTTAAATATGGTGAAACACATCAGTTGCGTTTATTCTGCTTACCTTGAGCACTTGAAGTATCACTACATTCAAGCAAAAAAAAAAGAGCTAAACTGAACAAGTTTTATCTTAAGTTCTTGGAAGGCAACTAGGACAGAGTAAGCTATGTTTTCTTTTTATACAGTTTAGTCTGAAGTAAGACCCTAGTATGTGCTACAACATTAAAGAGTCTTTGGCAGGTTTACATCCCTTTTGAAAAAAATGCTGACAGCTAGATATCATAGAGTTGTTGCTTTCATATGCAAATCTGAGCTTTTGCGCCTGGTTCCCATCAAGAATTCAGAAAATAAATTGCAGACTTTTTTTAATTAAAATGTTTTAACAATAAAACCTGAGAAAAGCAATCCTGAAGTGTCTTTGATGTAATAGAAGATAAAACACAGTGACAATTTTGCTAATATATGTGAAAGGTGACATTTTTTTTCCTTTTCCAATAATTGAGTTTAATGTCAAATCACAGATCAGTTCATTATCAGTCAGGGCTAGAGGCAACATCACCCACTTGAGTGTATTTTGAACTGAGGTGTAAATCTGAGATTGGGTTGAATGGTCATGTTTTTCAGATAGTCTCAGGCAGTAAATCAGACACTTCACTTAGAAACAGATTTATTTGAACAGTGTAACAAGCAGACATTGATAAATAAACTTTTCTTTGTCAGGAGGAATAATTGCTGGCAACCTGAGTTTTAACACGAGGCAGGAGCTTGATCACTGAGCTAATTTATTTAATCAAGAAAAGTTCCTGAGACAGAACTACTGAATTTTGAACATATGAGCTTCGGAAAAGGTTACAGAAGGATGTATAAAACTTAAAGTATCAGCAGTGAAATGGGCAACAGACCTAAACAGAATCTTGGCATAGGATAGTGGCATACAAATTTTATGTGTTAGCTTGATGTATCCAAAATCCTGTTAGGTTCTGATCCACAAATGCCATTTTTCACTGGGCAAAGCGTTGATAGGTAAGTAAATTCTGAGAAAGGGGAAGCAGCCTGACAAGAAATGATTGTCTTACAGCCCTGTACAAAAAGTATATATGAACAGGACCGGTGTTGTAAATGTTTAGCTATAGTTCCTTCCAGCAAAACAAAAGATATAAAGTTAGCTCAAGGGATTTTACTGCCTGTGACAAATTGAGACTATATAACCTTCCCAGTCTTCAGTTACTCAGCGTTTTGATATCTCTACTATTTTCAAATGCTTCCTGGATTATAACAAGAATTCACAATAAAACTGAATGCTTTTAGCTCATGAACAATAACCAAAAATGTCTTTCCCTGCTCTCTGTGAATTTATAAAAGCAAATTTGTTACACAAAGCAGAACAGGGAAGCAACAGGTCTAAGTGAAGTGTCATTCATTCCACACGTGAGCATTTTTTTGACATAATCAGTGAAGACAAGAAAAGGAAATAGTTGAAGTGATGAGAGGGGAAATCACAGAACATGTACCAAAAAGAAGAGTCTTAAAGTGTGACCCTTGTAAAACAAGTGAAATGTCTGTTGTTCCATGGCAATTCACTCCATGGTGAATAAAAGAGGCAAAATAGGGAGACAGAAAGAATAAGATGATTCTCTTTTGTGCAGCTATGAACTCCACACAGGACTTGTCCACAGCCTTCACCAGGGTTCTGTCTGAACAATTAACTGTCGGTTGCCTTCACTTATATCTAGCATGTTTCCCAAAGGTGGTGGTGGCAGCTTCTCTCCACAGCAGATTCAGCCAAGGGGAGGAGTAGTGGCACTCACTCCACCATTTTTGCTGTGTTGGTGCACACTCTACTAGAGGACAGCAATGTTAATCTACAGGGCCAGAGCAAGTCAATGGAAGTGACCTGCATTTCCTTCAGTGCACGAGCTTAACTTCTGTTACTTCTGCACTTCCCTCACCAAAAGTTTTTTTTCGATCTGTTCTAAGACGAAGACATTGCAAGAGTCATTAGCCTTCTAAAGTTCTAATTTTTTTTACTGTCTGTTCAGCTGCTCATATTTGTACAAAGTGCTTTTGACAGAGAAATTCCCAACAAACTGATGGTGGTATCCAGAATTCATGGTTCAGGGAGATGTCTAATAAATTCCAGTCCCATGATGAAAAATTGCATCAAAATTTGAGCAGAAGAGGAGCATAGGGTGAGATGATCTAAGCTGTTGCTTGCAAGATCATGGCTTAACACATCAGTAGGATTACAACAAATACCTGATTCAAAATCAAGAATGTAGTGAAAACTCTTGTCAAGCAATCACCTAGAGAGTTAGACATTAGAGAAATAAAAGTTAAGCAATTAAAAACCTGTTTGTTGCCTTAGGCATATTTCAGTTCGTTGTTCATCAGCTCCATTGCTCTGTCTGTTCCACTTAATGGTTCATTTGGCTGAATTTGAGACCAAAAAAGAAAAAAACAAATATACTGTGCAAAAGAGAAAATTGTTATGTTTTCTCAGGGTGTGCTGACTGCAGGTCAGAAGCCCTAAGGTGACAGCTATCAATGTACTGTCTTATTTAGTACACGGAGACATATATACTCAGGAAAACCTTTTATATTTAGTATTCTGGTCACATTTGCTTTAGAATATGCCTCTAAAAATCTCAAAGGCAAATGGAGAGTACAGCAGATCTTATTAGCAGTTAAATTTTAGGTCTGGGCCTTTTCTCACACAAGTGTTAATAAAGATACTTTTTATTGTTAGTAACAGGACAGAGCAATAAAGCTCTATGTATTTTACTTCTGTCCACTTTACAGACCTACTCTATGGAATCAGACGAAATATCCCCCTGGCACAATATCCTGCCTCTGATAATGGCCAGTGGTAGACACTTAGGAAAGACACAAGCTCATGTATAGCGAATCTTTGCCCTAATATACCCCACTTTTAATTAATCAGCAATTTGGAGACTGGCCTCTGAATCATCAAGTTTACATGAACTTGATGTAGTTATTCTCCCTGAATAACTGAGGTGTCCAGCCTCATTCATGTCTCATTACAAATATGTTTTACTTTCAGTATTTCCAATAGTCCACGTAAAAGAGGAAATTAATTTACACTCTTCTTGTAAAGTTTATGATGTTTTCCTTGTTTGGACTTATTAAAGTCAGTAGAAGTCTACCACCAAAGTCAATGGAAAATGACATCAAAAGTGGGTTCCCAAACTTTCTGATGTCCATGAAAATTCAGATGTCTACTTTTGCTTAGAAATACGTACTCCACCTTTACTATGTCTCTGACCATGTCATTGATCCCATAAGGGTCAACATACTATAGTGGGATCTGAATCACAGGATTTCGAGCCTGAGTAGACACAGAACTATAATAAATCTCAAGTCAAAATCCATTCTCATGAGATATATGATTTTAGTTTGCAGGTCAAAAAGAACTGAACTGAAACTGAAATTTTAGCAGTTTTCCACAAGGATCAACTGAAATTATATTTTTCCTTTTCATTCCTCTGCTTTACTGTTCCATTCCTCTGCTAAATGAATGCCATAGCATTTAGTTCTATTGTTCTGAGAGGAAAAAATATTTATTGCTTAATTTGAAAATGCAAAGGTTAGTTAGTGGAATAGATGATTCTGTAAGGCTTATTGTCATTTTTGGTTTGATGTAATTAATGCAGTTCTCATGCAGTCTAATGGAACAAATATATAATTTGGATGCTCAAAAATTGTTATGTGGTTATTCAGACATCTGCATACCTATGTCAGTGTAACAAACCAGTAAAATAAAATTGCTGTGCTACTATACCAATACAGCACAGTTCTTCAATATGATTAACTCTGTTGCAGAGTACCTTTTATCTGAAAGATGCTTTACAGATGCCTGAGGAGACAAGTTCCCTTTCCATGCGTTTGCAAAGAGAAGATTAGAATGGGTATGAAAGAGGATGTTGTAGGGAAAATTCATGGAAAAAAACCTGAGTGTAATACATAATTAATTTGATTTGGAATGTTATTACAGAATCGCAGAATCACAGAATGGTAGGGGTTGGAAGGGACCTTCAGAGATCATCTAGTCCAACCCCTCTGCCAAACCAGATTCATCTAGAGCAGGCTGGACAGGAATGCATCCAGGCGGGTTTTGAATGTCTCCAGAGCCGGAGACTCCACAACCTCTCTGGGCAGCCAAGGCTACTGCCAGACTTCAGATTCCAAACTAGTCCTTCTTTGTTTGTCAGCACAAGCTCCAGCAGTGCACCTTTCCTTGTTGGCTCCCCCACCACCTGTGTCAAAAAGTTATCATCAATTATCTGCAAAAACCACCTGGACTGTGCATGCCTGGCCATGTTACCTTTCCAGCAAATGTCAGCGTGGTTGAAGATCCCCTTTGAGAACCAGGGCCTGTGATTGTAAGGCTATTTCCAGCTGTCTGTAGAAGGCCTCATCGACTTCCTTGTCCTGATCTGGTGGTCTGTAGTAAATGCCCACAACAGTGTCTCCTATATTAGCCTGCCCCTTAATTCTTATCCATAAGGTCACAACGCGTTCTTCATCCACTCCTAGGCAGAGCTCAATACATTCCTGTTGCTCTCTCACATAAAGAGCAATTCCACCACCTCGCCCTGTTGGCCTGTCTTTCCTAAAAAGTACATAGCTGTCCATAACAGCATTCCAGTCATGCGAGCTATCCCACCATGTTTCTGTAATTGCAATGAGATCACAGCCCTACGGCTGCACACAGATCTCTAGTTCTTCCAGTTTATTCCCCATGCTACGTGCGTTGGTGTACAGGCACTTCAGAGAGGTAATCAAGCATGCAGGTTTCCCTGGAGGGGACCAAGAGGATCCACCACAGTCATACACACCCTTGTTGTGGTTGCCGTTCTGGATCTCATCTTGGGAGTCAGCTAAGGATTATTTGTCACTGCTCTGGTTGGCTTGGCTTATTCCCCAGTTGAATAAGTTGGCTTGAGCATTGCCACCTTGGACCCCACCTCCTGAGTCCTTCAGTTTAAAGCCTGCCTCACCAAGTTGGCCAGCCTGCTGCCAATGGTTTTCTTGCCTCTTCTAGACAGGTGGATCCTATCCCTTTCTAATAGGTCATATTCATCAAAGAATGTCCCATTGTGATAAAAGCCAAAATCCTTACAATGGCACCAGCCACCTAGCCAGGCGTTGATACGCATTATCCGTCCATTTCTGGTTGCTCCCTTTCCTCTAATGGGTAAAATGGAGGAAAAGATAACTTGAGCACTGTCCTGGTTTGGGGCAAAACAGAAACAATTTTCTGTTCAGAAACTTCTCTTTTTAGCTAAGACTCTTCTAACTACTGAAATTAACAGCATATTGTGCAGAAACTGTTCGCTCTCAGAGCGATAAGACCTATGCTTATAGTTGATACCAAAGAATGGTATGTAGAGCAGCTCTTGCTTATACTTATTGCTGTAACACCCAAGGTCAGCTAACTTTGTTATTTTCCCCGTTGGAGGGTCAGAAGCGGAAAAGCACAGAGGGGTCCCACCTGCCGGGAGGAGCAGACAGGACAGGTGACCCAAAACTGACCAACGGGGTATTCCATCCCATCTGCCTCATGCTGAGTATAAAAGCTGAGGGATCAAAGGGTCAGCCCTCTTTCTTCAATGGCCAAGGTCTGAGGACTCTGTTCGTCTGCCTTTGATCCTGATCATGAATCCAGATCCAGATTCCAGTTCCTGTCCATCACTGAGTCCAGTCTAGGACTTCCCCAGTGCCAGCCGGTGGCGTGATTGTCATCCTGGGAGCTTGATATGGTTTTGTATATATTTTTTAAATTTTATTATTAATATTTCATTAAAGTAGTTTAGCTCCTTCTAAACTCATCAGTCTCTCTCTCTCTGTCCTGCCTCTCTTTGAAGACAGGTAGGAGGGAGCATCTCTCATTCTGCCCAGTGGCCGGTTTGGCTTAAACCATAACAAGCACTAATTTTTTTCACTTGCACCCGCAGGACTTTCCAGTCTTCCTTAATTCTGCCCAGGATCTGGCTTGTGGTGTAATTCATGCCCACATGAAAGAGTAGCAGTGGGTAGTAGTCTGTGCCCTTGAAAAGTCATGGCACGCTCTTGGCAACATCTTGAACCTTAGGTCCGGGAAGGCAGTGCACATTTTGTGACTTCCTGTCCTGACAGCAGATGGACACCTCAGTGCCCTTTAACAGAGCCACCCACACTAGCACTCCTCATTGTTTTTTACGATATCTACTGTGTGCTGCTGGTGCAGATCTTCCTGGCAGACCTTGCTCCTGGCTGTCTGTAGCTGTTAAAGCTTCATAACGCTTTTTTGTTGTGATGCCAGAGGGTGGGGACTGAGCACAGTCCTGCTTTTGTGGGTCACCAAGGCCCAAAGTGCCTCATTTTCAGTGGTATCTACTACAGGAACATGGTTATGAAACCACCTATCTACGTCTGTCTCAGCTCCTCTGATACTACACAACCTTTTAACTGTTTCTTGCAATGTGGCCACCTGATGTAACAGATCGTCAACCTGTGCACACCGTGTGCGGGTACTTACCTTTCCACCAGAAGAAGAAGGGTCTGGGCACTCGCTGCAACTTACCACCTGTAGTGAAGTCTCCTTCCTTACCAGTTCTGTCTGTCTGGGTGCAGCAGACATCTAAGGGGCTTTCTGTGTAGGAGCGCTGGTTTTAGCTCTGAGGCACGTGCCCACCATTTTGGCAGAGTCCTTGAGGACTTCCCTGGGCTGTGGGCCAACAAGCAGGCTGCAGGACCCTTCCTGCGCACCAGTTCATGTGAACTGCTGCCCAAACTGTTGTGTTGTGCCCTGATTGCCGCACCATGCTCCATTTGCCCACCCTGTTCCCAGTGCTCCTGGTCAATGGTGTTCCCTCAGGCCATTTAAATCTCCTGTGGTTGCTTCTGGCAGCTCCCATGCTGCCGTGTGAACCTCGTTTGTGAGAGTTACCAGCTCCTCGTGGGTCTCTCTGCTCTTCCTCGGGTTTCCCTGGCTCCGGGAACCTCCCTGTCCACCTCGATCTAGCGCTCAGCCGCAGAACTTACCTTTGCCACCCCTGTGTTCCTCGCCAGCTGTTAGGAATAGCAATTCCTTGCCTTAGTAAAGACACACAAAGTTTCACTCCTAGGTGAATACCTATGGAGACAGAAAAATCAAACCTTACCTTTCTTAATCACATACCCTGCTCTTTCTCAGCCAGTTTGAACCTTCTGGGGGATAGCCACAATGTGATAACCCCCATAAAAGCAAACAAAATGAGATGCTTTTTCTTTCATCATTTTTGAGAGTAGCTGCTGAGTAGCTGGCAATAAGGATGAAGAACTTGCCTTATAGAAAGTTGCTAGATGCTGCAAAGTCCTATTTAAATCTTGCAGCCCTGGTGATGCTGAGCTTATATGTTTCAGATGGTGGACCTTCCAGAATTATGTCCTGAGCACGTTTGGTCTTATAGCCGAACCCTGCAATGCAGGGATTTTATTCCCTCAAAAGTTATGAAAATGTCATACTGACACATGTAAAAGGCACACATAGGTGTAAATTTTATAATACAAGATGGGTAGTTAGGCTGGACATAAATCATCTCTAAATATGGGTCAGAGGGACTTTTTTGCCTGTGGAAGGTTAGGCAGCATGCGCATTCAAATAAGAAGCTATAGTTTGATTGCAGCTGAATACAAACTGTGCTCAGTCTCTTTGCCATTTAGTCCTCCTGTTTGTTCCTCAGCACTACACCTCACTCTCCCACCCATACACCTTATGGTGAGCTAATGCAGTTCACTAGGTGTAAGAACTGATCCTACAGGAATAGTTTCCTCTTGATCCACGTGGTCAGGTTAGAACACATATCAGGAGAAAGAAGGGGGTGGAACTGTAACCAACAGTGTTTAAATTGCCTTAATCTGTTATGGAGGTAGGGAAGACATGTTCTTATTATCCATCACGAATCTAACTCTGGAAGTTGAAATGGAAGTTGAACTCCAAGGGAGGAAGAAGAGTGCAATGTGAAAGCATGGGGATCGAACATTTATATATGATGTACTTTATCTGATTTCTGGGTTCTGTTAAATCATTTTTCAAAGTCACTATTGTCTTAACTATTTTCAGTCTTCAAACTACAATTTCAGCTAAATGAAAAGACATACATCATTGTTTCTAGTAACATTTATTTTAATATAAATGATTTTATGTAGAGCTAGGGGTCTTAGGATCGGGGTAGAAGAGAAGGAGAATTAGAAAAACATTAAAAAGGTGAATAAGATTTGCAAAGAGCTTGACAATGTAAGTTTTAAAGACACCTGCAAGTTTCCTGGTGAAAAAGGAAAAGAGAAGGGAAGTGAAAAAAGATTCGGGGGAGGGGAAGAAAGAGGGCTTTGTAGGAAGAGCTGAAAAGTGAATATCAGCAAGTTATGGAAGACACAGGTATTAATAAGATAGGTGAAATCAGGCATTGTTTAGTTGTAACTGAAATAATCTGGAAGTGTAAACAGCAGGTGTTATAATATCAGTTATCCCCTTTTGAAATACATTTTCAGTTGTGTGCTTTTCATAAAAATGTCTTACTTCTGAATGTAAGCCTAAATATTATTTACTAAAAGTGTATCTTGCTTGTTTGTAACAATTACCTTCACAATTACTGCCCTTTGAAAAAAAATTATTATAGAAATCAAAAGTTGTGCTCTCCATGAACGTATTTGGGAAGTACTTTTCTTACAGTTACATCTTTACTCAACACTACACTTTCCTAAATTAGTAAATTGTTCTCACATGCTATACAAAGTCTTCAAGATTTTCATATTCCTAACAGTCACCTATTGATTCAAATTGTTCTTCAGTACTTCGAGTGGAAACTGTCAGTGTAACACAAGTACTCATTATACTATATAGCGGCTGACTTAATGCTTAAATAATATATGCTTTTCCTACCTATTCAAGTATATCCTTTCCACAAAATGATTAACTATTTCAGATAACCAGTTCATCATCCAAAGATAAGACAAACATCTATTTAAAGTCCTTACCAAAATTAGACTGGTATTTTTGTAAATTGTCTATCTCAGTGGCAAATTCATGACTGGTTTCAATTTTCACTACAGTTCTAGATGGAATGATAGCTTAGTATTATTCTAGTATCTCCATGGTCATTCCCTTACAGGCTGGAAGAGAGTGAGAGATGTGTAATAGATGCTTATCTTCGATACTTTTTTCAGTGCTGCTAGCAGGAGGGCTCCTCAGGTAGCCAGATGAGAATCCAGCTTTCTCTGATCTCCTTTCAGGTTATATGGTTTCAGGCTAGTGACTTGCTATAACTGATGGCATTAACTTCTCAGGTTGTCCAGTGACTGGTTTTCTTCCACTGAAACCAGTCTTGCACTGGTCTGTACACTAGCAACCTTTTGTACATTATTTCTTCTTCAGGCACAGAACTTTAATTTTTCATAATCCCAGGAAAACTCTGTTTGCTATTTCAACAGGTTTAGATGAGTATCTAGTCATTTTAGAACACTTTGTACCTCTGGAATTCTGGTTTGCGGATAATTAGAAAATCCTCTTTTTCCAGTCTAACATGTTTAATTTATTATTGTTGTTGTTATCGTTGCTATTATTAACATTATTATTACCATCATTATTATTTTGTGGACTGAAAAGTTTGGGGAGGGAGGGATGAATATTTCTTCAGTCATTCCAACTTTTTTTTCCACTTTTATTTCTAACGTTTAAGGCACTTGAATTCTGTTTGCTGCTTCTACCACCTCATACCCTCCCAGATACAGGCAAACATTTAGGAACTAAATTGTAGGCTAAACTGCCATCTTACAAGAAAGTAGTAGAATGGGCAATTCTTTGAAGATAACACATTGCAAGATTCCCTTCAGAGAATCATTCTTAAATCACACTTCTGCATAATCTGTTCTGCTTAACCCATCACTGATCAACAGCATTACCATGTGAAGACAGAAGAGGTTTAATGCTTGTCCTTCAAGTTTTATTCCATCTGAACTGTTGCTAACATCTATCAGCGACTGTAGGATGCGGACATTCTTCTTTAGCCTCATATGTAACTACATCCCATTCTTTAATACAGTTGTGATTTCTTCTGCACATTGCTATCTCATTCGTTCCAGCTGGCAGCTCCATGAGACAGGGAGACATCTTCATTGTCATATAGATGGATTAAAAGCATGTGCACCAGTAAAATCTAAGGAGAGCATACTGGGATCTGACACTGCATTTTGTTGGAAATTCGCGAAATGAAAATAATTAATTTAATCAGAAATGTACTTGTGAATAATTCTGTGTATATAAGTACTCTCTTTCAAAACAATGTCATTATTTGCAGGCAAGTAGGAAGCTTGAGGAGCCTCAGAATTTAGATTTACAGTGTTTTTGTACACTGGTTTTGGGACCAGACAGGCTTTTGTGGAGCAACTGAGCCTCAAAATACCAGGAGCTAAAAGATACTAAGGAGGGAATCAGCCATCTAAGGCTTGCTAGGAGCAATGCTGAAGTCCCAGGAACACAAAGTCCAAAGCTGCAAGGTATCTAGGCAGTTTTCTATCAGTAACTTTGCCTTCTGTTGGAATTATCCACTGAAAAATTTGAATTTAATATAAGTGGAATTCTCATTCAGTAAATAAGCTTCCAACAATCCGCTGCACATTTTGAATACAGTTAGGAGTCATCCACCTTAAGAAAATCTCATCAGAAAATCCAGAAACTGATTGCAATTAGTATAACCCCAAATAATGAGACAGGCATAAAAAAATCATCATAGTATATAGTAAATAATAAGTATGGATTTCTTACTTTAGAAGAGCAGAAACATTAGTATAAAAAGGGGGTTTTTATTGTTTTATTTTCCTGCCAGTCCTTGCCCTTTCCATAGAGAAATATGTCAAAAAGATGGAGGAACTTCCATGTCCCATGATTTTTCTTGGTAGTTTTAATGGCAACCCATTAGACTGCGAGGAAATTTTTCAAAAAGTGGTGCACAGAGATTGCACTATGCAACCCCCATTAAAATCACTGGGAATCTGGATGTTAATCTCCCCCCAGCTTTGAAAATGTACCCTAAAACATCAGTAATTTCCCTTTATCTGTGCCTGAATTAGCAGGATGATTCATCATATTTCATTTCTTAAAGACTATGCTTACACTTTTGTGTACCAATACTAGTGTGTTTGAATGATATAAGTGAATTGTGAAATCCCAAAGCAAGCTCTTTTTCATTTGTCATGTAGTAAGTAATAAATACACAATGTGTACATTTTTCATTAATTATATCAACTAATTATCTTATTACAAAATGAATGACAGAGAAATTGCAGTCATAGAAGGGATCATTGTTCATTTATTATGCATGAATTGCTAAATTCTAAATAAAACAGTCACCATGAGCTAATGTGAAACCTTGACAAATTAATAAAACTAATAGATATTGATTGCAATGTCATGTGAATCATTATTGGTAATTCTGAAAAGTTATTGCAAATACAGGTGCAAAAATATCTCCAGAATTAATTGAAAGAAGCATTGTAAGCAATACTAAAATTGAAGATTGAATGTGATGAACTCAAAATGATAAGACGTAGAGCTGGACAAGTTGATAGACAGCAATATACCACTTAAATGTATTGAAAGTGTGTCATCCAATGTAGATATAAGTGGTCTTGGAATATGAAGCCTGCAAGCACTCTATTTTCTCAGTTATAGATGTTTATTTGACTTTTATTACCAGTGTGTGACTGACACTGATGGGTTACTTGAGTGCATTGTGAGAAATGATCTTTTCATATGCGTCTGTATCCTGTAAACATATTTCTCACATAAACACAAGCCTAAAAGGTGCTTTGTGAAAGCCTTGCATGACTACAAAATGTAAAGTGCAGAAGTATAATACATAAGAAGGATTAGATTATATGAATGTCCCCTATTGCTGACTTAGACCTGAAAGATTACTTAATATGTCTTAAAATACGGTTTTGCTTATCATTACACTACATTCAGGAAGAAGATGGATGTCAAAAAGTTCAGTTAAACTGATTTGTCTACTTTAGATGCAAGGATGATTTAAAATCAAAACCAGAATTTTAACAGCCCTATAGTTACAGAAGTTTTGAACCCTAATCTGGGTCCAAAATTTGTGAGCTGGGTTTTTTTGCTTGGTTTTATTTTTGTTTTGTTGTTATGTTTTTTAAATGCAAAGTTTGCAAGGGATAAAGACTAAAATCCACTGTTGGTCTCCTACTTCCCAAGGATATAAACATACAAACTTAGAAGGAATAGATTCACAAACAAGGAAAGCTATTTCTCCAGTAATCAAGGGTTTGATTCTGGATATAATCCTGAAAAATCTAAAATCCACCAATATGCTGAAAAACTTCAGCAGAATCAAAGGAAAAGGAAGCTGTCGAAAAAACAAAAGTAGTGTCCCAATTTGTCACAGCTAGAAGCAAACATAAAGCTGACCAAAAAAATGGGCCCAAGGAATCTGCTAGAGTCAAATGCCTGAAAGAATGATTTTTAGATTTCATTGCTTAAGTTTCTGTGATTAAAAACAAAAAGAAAGTGGAAAAAATTAGTGGCGGTCTATAGCCATACTAAATGCCCTAGTGCAGCCATGTTTTAAAAGGCTGCAGAAGCTAAGGGGACAAATTGACTAGAGTAAACATAATCGTGTTTGACTTACAGAGTAGCACAAAGATTCAGCTGTAAATAGTCACCCAGGCAACCATCTGAAGATGAAACCTGTATGCACAGTAGCCAAATTCATTGCCAACCCAAGACTAAGTTACTTATATTCACTCTCCTCCAACTTCCTGCTCTCCTACTACCCCTGCCTCACTGTAATGTATGCTCATTACAGTTATTAAAAAGGGAAAATAGCCATAGCTCCAGCCTCATTTTGATATCTGACACATCATTTCATTTATCATTCCATCCATTAAGTGACAGTTCCTTGTCCAGGTTCATCTGCTCCTCGTGCCTGACCCCAAACTGGGAACTTGCACATTCTCCTTGCGGTCAGCAAGAGCTATGGCAAAATATTTATCCCAAAAGTTTTATTTTAGCCTTCCTTTAAATTCCTAAAGAGGTGGTGTTGTTTTCATTTGCTTGAAAGAATCCAAGAGAATGGAAATCAGAGTGGGGAATCGAGGTCTCTGAAGTCAGAAGAAAACAACATGGAACTTTCTTGCTTACAAATATGCTATAGTTCTTACAAGCAAAAAAACGGGGAGCTCATGCCAGCAGAAATCCTTAGAAATGCGCTTTTACAACACTGCTACAAGATACCATAAAGTATTTGCTACTCACACTGTCATGTAAATGAAGATCTTTCTCACTCAATTTTAACAGTAACCTGATATGTGCTTCAGGAATATCAAAAGGCGCTAGTTATTATTCATTTGTAGAGAAGGTCACCTTCTTGATAGCATTAAGAACTGATTTAAATAGAAGCTGGGTACCTGGGTATCTTTAAAAATCTGGCTTTTCCTTCCCCGTCTTCATGAGCCTACAAAGTCAAAAATAGCACAGAGTGCCTGCTCTAGCATGGGTGTCCAGATTTGCAGTAGCTGTTACCACAACATGGGTCTCTCAGTAGCCTTAATAGACTCCATACCATAACTACTGTCTGAAGTTAAGGAAAGTTCTTTAAGTGTACTGTAAACAGAAGAGACATCTGCTTACACAAATGACTACCAGAACCATCTGTCAGACCTTTCATTTCATGACCCTTGTGTCTGCTCTTTAGACATTGTTCTCACATAGATATTTCTTAGGTTAGAGACCATTACTTGAGTGAAGCAATTCTGCTCTGTGTGTTCACTGTGCTGCTGATTCAAATTTATTTTGCTCAGGCAAGACGAATCCTGTTCACTGGTTAGTAACACTGGTCAGTAACGTTGGTTAGTTGCCTCATCCTCTGTAATGGATCTTCTATTACATGCAGTTTGCATGCCAAGATGACAATCCATCAATGAGGAGGATGCAAAAAATCAATTTGTTTCTGTGGATTTCTAGTTCAAGTCTGTGAAGACAGAAAAGCTGGAAATATGTAATGAGCCAGATTCTCTGTTTTTTAAATTATTTTCCCCAATTTTCCCCTTGGATGCTACTCAAAAAGTAGTAAGTTGAGTTGAACTAAGTTGAAAATCCTTCTTCTCCAAGACACTTTTTTTTCTATAAGTCTCAATGTTGCTTCTCACAGGTTTTACTTACCTGATGATGAAAGGATAAAAAACATTTTTTGGTAGGTGGCAGGTGGCTTACGGTAATCTGAAATGGTAATTTTCGTACTATGAGCTACAAAAGTACAGCTAAGATGAGTTAGAACATCTACAGCTCTGGTCTTGTCACTCTGGAGAAAAGAATAAGCAAAAATTGATTGTTACTTTTTCTCTTGTATTTACTCGCCTTCTACTATATTTCATTTTTCTCCTCTCTCCTCTGTTCACCAGCATGTCGTGCTCCCTATTGTGGTTCCTTGTCACATCTTTCCTTCATTGTGTAGCCAGTCCTAGACTGTGTTGCCAAAATCCTCCTCCCTTTTATATCATGCTTTTTCCATTTTTAATTCTTCTGCCACGTCTCCTCTGTAGAACAAGTGTCTTCTCATTTTAAAAGCATGGTTTCTGCCTTCATCTCCTCCTATATTCTCAGTTTTTCTGTGACAGCTTCTCCTCTTCCATTGCCACTTTCACAACTGTAGTCAACAATCTGAACAAAATCCTGGTTGGTTATATCTTGTCTTACTCTATTAATTTCCTTCTGAATTCTACTTATCTTATAAAACAGTGTAGCAGTCAACTATAGAATGAGCATATACTAGGTATCGGAAGGTTGGAAGTACTAGTTTTGTCCACAGTTAAGTGGGTGTGTTTGTAACTGAAGAATCTGGAGGTGTTAATATACGTTTGAATCTTGTCCATTTATAGTTGCCTATGCTCTTCCAAAGGAACACTCCAAATCCCAAAGGTAACTTTATTTTTCTGTCAGGCATTCATGTCACCACTGGGGAAAGGACAGGATGCTGCACAGCTAAAACTGTGTGAACAGCTGTTCTTCTGACATTAAAGAAAGAAACCCAAAATCAAACACATCCCCTCACCCAAACAAAAAAATCAACAAAAAAAACCCCACTGGCTCAAGCTTAAATTATTTCAATTTATGGCGAGATGTTCCATGTTAACCAATTAAAGTAATGACATTGAAACGAGAAAAATCTGTTTGATCAACACAGGAATAACAAAGCATGCTTCTGGCAGATCCAGAAAAAGAGGTCCAAGCATTATAGTTTCTTAGGAAGTAACGTTGGTAGTAACACTTTCTCCACTCCATCTCTTTACAACATGGACAACTGCTGTCTTTGCACCATGTGAGACCTCCAGACATACTCTTGGTCAGGTACTTAAATGTCATGTTTTGTAACAATTTCCCTCTATTTTTCCAAAGAGGCAAAGATGAAATATACAGGGCATTTTGAGGTCCCTGTTGAGCGGAAATACAAACAAGAAAGAGTATAGGTTTTAAAATTTGGACATCCACCTGTTTGTCAGATATTTTTATGAGCCTTTAGGCATGACTTGGGACACCTACAATGTTTCATGCATTGAAACAAAAACCAAGTAGTTAACCATGAGGCAGCCATGTGCCCTTGTAGCAAAGAAGCCCAATGGTATCCTGGAGCGCATTAAAAAGAGCATGGCCAGCAAGTTGAGGGAAGTTACTGTACGTCTCTACTCTGCCCTGGTGTGGCCACATCTGGACTACTGTGTACAGTCCTGGGCTCCCCAGTTCAAGCAAGACAAGGAACTACTGGAGAGAGTACAGTGGAGGGTTACAAAGTTGATCAAGGGACTGGAGCATCTCTCTTATGAGGAAAGACTGAGAAACCTGGGTCTGTTTAACCTGGAGAAGACTGAGAGGGGATTTCATCAATGTTTATAAATTTCTAAAGGGTGGGTGTCAAGAGCATGGGGCCAGACTCTTCAGTGGTGCCCATCTGTGGCAAGACAAGAGGCAACGGGCACAAACTGGAACACAGGAAATTCCAGCTCAACATGAGGAGGAACTTCTTTATTTTGAGGGTGGCAGAGCACTGGAACAGGAGGCCCAGAGAGGTTGTGGAGTCCCCTTCTCTGGAGATGTTCAAAACCGACCTGAATGTATTTCTGTCCAACCTGCTGCAGGTGAACCTGCTTTGGCAGAGGGGTTGGACTGGATGATCTGTGATGGTCTGTTCCAACCCCTACCATTCTGTGATTCTACAATTCTGTGATTCAAGTCAATGACTTGAAACCTACAAGCAACATCACAATTTGTATAAGGTTTAAGACTTTTGACATTCCTTTATGAGCCCTAATATTTCCTTCTTGACTATTTTTTAACTTGGCTGCTTTTATTCTATATCATGCAAAAAGCGATATGTAAATCTACTTTTTTCTTACTAACTTCACACTCTCTATATTTTCAGACAGTCCCATCACGTTGGCTTGAAGTTGCAACTCAGCTGTGATTCTAAAGGAGTTTTCCTCAGAGGAAGAAATGTGTTTATTATTGTGACAAACATTCTTTATTGTCAAATTTAACAAGTGCCCAGACACTTAGGCCCCCTCTTAAATTATTTTGTGAAATTTGTTTGTGTCAAAACATAGAGAGGATGAAACAGCTCACACAGGCCTAGGAACAATAGGCCTGTAACACCGGCATGACACCCTTGGTTATTTCCTTGCTTTTATCAGTCAGCTTCTATTACTGAAATGCCATTAAAATAAATGTCCCCTTCCTTATTTTTTTGCACCAAATAGAAAGATAGTTCTCATACAGAAAGGGATGAATCATTTGCAGACTTTGAGTCATATTTGTGTCTCAGACTGTGCCTTTTGTACACAGAAATTATGACTGAAAAGATCTGAGAATAGATTTCTAAAATAGGGGATAGATGTAGCTAGTGTAGCTCCTTTTACTATAATTCACTCACATCCCTTTATACATGGCTTCCTTCACGGAATCATAAGGTATGCAGTGGAAAACTTAGCTCTTTTCACAATAGGACATATCTGATTTGCCAAAATGACATGATACTGTTGCATTAGTAGGATGAAAGGCTTTTATCTTGCTCAGAGACACACATACTATAGTCATTTCAATAGATGAAATGTCAAACTGCTTGGGAGTATCAGTTGTGACATATAGACAAGTAATTGCCTTGGGAAGCTCTAAGGTAGTGAGTCTGATACAGGAGGATGCAGAGCTGACTAATGCAGATGCTGCATTTTACACCTATTAAGGGGGGGGGGGGGAGAAAGAGAGGGAAAAAAAAAGCCCTAGCAGTTTCTGTGAGAAATAAAGTAAAACTGTAGCTATTTAAAAACTAAAATCCCTTTCACATTTAATCAGAGACCTCCTTCACACTCATCCTCGTGAGATTGGTCCCAGTTGTAAATATTTTATCAGTTACTATGGATACGTCAGTCCTCATTCTTGCATAGTACTTTGACTGACCAAGAGAACACAGTTGTGTTACATATGACATGGACTAGCCTATTACACTTTCATAAAATGGGGTAAAAATAACATAAATTTAAAATTCAAATTATCCTAAAATATTACCTAAAAAATAGTTTTGCTGAAATAAAAATTTAAGCATGAATATTTAAAAGGTAAAAGCTTAGCTGCAAGATATAAATATATCAAAGACATTTTCCATAAAGTGTGAAATATGCTAAATCTTTGCATTAAAACTTGGACTGATGTACTGTGTTTAAAAAAAAAAGGTACTCATTTACCTCGTATAGGTATAGCCATAGATTATATGGATATTGATATCTGTGATGAAGCCTTTTGTTTGAAAGTTTGTTTTAAGATCTTTCTGTGTAGAATCTGTGGCCTTAGATTGCCTTAATTTCTCCAATTTGGAGGCATCATGCTAGACAACATGATAGAAATCAATACAGTTTTTGTAAACTGCCTGATTGATTAACTTTAGTTGACCTATGATAGAAATGTCAGGCTTGTTTTTTCCTCCTTCCCTTATAATCAACAGTCATTAATATATGAGCATAACAAATGCTAGGATACAAGTACAAAAGATCATTTGTTTCAAGATTTTCAGATCAAAAGAGCACTGAACTGGTGTAAACTCTATGAAAAAAGGTTAATGACCTTTTCGTAACCTCTGACATGGTGGTAAAAAAATAAAATAAAAACTAAAGCATATGGGGTTTTTTTAGTATTCTAATTAAATAAGATTTTTAGCTGTGACTTAGATAGTGATTCATCCTTTTGTTGGTATTTTGTTTGAGTTGACTTCTTATTAAGAAAGCTACGTAGATAAAATATAATAGTTACACTAATAATCCTGCAAAGTTCAGAACTTCAAAATAGAAAAGCTCCATAATCAACTTCAATTCTATCACTTATGTTTTGAAGAACTTTTAAATGCTTATAAAACAGTCCTAGTCATGATCACAGCTAAGTTGTAATAGTTTTATTACATTCTTCAGCTGGCTGCAATTACAACTCAGTTGAAAATCAACTCTGAATAGTGCATTCTGAATATTAATCAATGTAAATAATACAAGTTTATTATTAAAAGGATTTGAAACAAACAGATCCCTACAGGGATTTTTTTTAAATTAATCCTTTTAAAATGTTCAGACTAGAGGTAGCGAACATCATAAGATAAATTAACTTTATCTACCTTCCCTTTAGAGAATCTTTGACATCTGCAAAATGTGATTTTATTAAAGCTTGTTATTTAAGTCTGCAACAACTACTAAAGGCAAATGGCACTTGTTTCTTTTTTCACTTTCACTAATTACCATTCATGAGTTTAAAGAATTTTTGCAAACGAGATCTGAATCTTCCTGCATTTTTGTCTGTTTAAGTATACTGAAATCTAAGTCATTTGCAGACAGCTTGGTAAAACCACTAGATTAAACAAAGATTTAGAAATATTTCAAATAGTATTCTAAATTCAATCACTGCAAATCAAATCAACCAGGTAAGCTAAATCAATAATCAACTTTTTTGTCCATGATAACATTGCCAAATTAATTTTCAACCAATCACACTAAGATTATGACAGGTCTACTTCAAGCTGCAAGCAAGAATTGAAGTTTCCCAAGCCGCTAGACTGTATGACCAAGGTTTTCCAAAAGCATTACTTGAGGGAAAAACCTATTCCTCAAACATGCTCATTTAGAACCCAAATTATCTAATTGTATGAAGTTATGTGAGGTTATTTGGGTTTTATTGAACAAACAGTAAGTCATTTACATCATTTTCATGTTGACAACATAATTTTTCTCCCATTAGTACAGAGCTAAAAGTGACCCCATACAACTAGACCTACTCCAAAATATTTTACTGAAGTAGAGTCCAACCTCACAAGTTTCTGCTCACAATATTGTCTATCAGTTTATGCACATCTTGCTGACTGACATTGTAATCCAATAAATTAACATATGCCAAGGCTTTATTGCCTATTTTCTGAGCAGCAAAGTCCAAATATGCTTTTCTGTAAAAGGTAATAAATTCTACAATTTCTTCCTCATAAATTCACAGGCAGCACTCAGAGTCCAAATATTTATACGACAATCACCAAAGCCTTATGATAGTCAAGAGTACCTTCAGAGTAAACATTTAAGTACTCCCTTACCTTCTGATTGTTAATGTAATCTCAACAAAAGCTCAAAAATATGTTGGAAGGCTTTATTTGTAAAAGAGTCACTCTTTTATTTGTTTGAGAGACATTTGTGTTTGAAGTAGACATTGCGCTAGAAGATAGGATGACTCACATAGTGGGATGCTGGTTTTTTTTTTTTCCTTTTCATTCTAATGACAATATCATGCAAATGGATGGGAGATTTGTTCAGTGGCATGATTAAAACCTAGTCTTTCTTTACCTGCAAAGTAACACAGAAATGCGACGACAGGTGGAGGACCCTGCCCTTGCTCCTTCCAGGCCTATCATAGAAGCCATCAGCCTCTGGACATTATAGCGAGTGAGCAGGAACAGCTCCCCGCGTCACCTATGGGACTGAGGGGAGTCACTGCCTGGAGGTAGGGGATACATTATTGGATACAGAGGAGGAGCCTCTTGGGACTGTACGAGACTTATTACAGGATGTTTTGAGACACCAGCTGTAGGGAAAGGGTGGTCTCTGGGGAGGAACATGCATGGCGAAATAGAGACACAACTGAATAAAAGAGTCTGATCATATGTGAAGAGGTCAGTAAACTTGTCTGGCTTGCCCCACGCCTGATCAGCACAGCCTGTCCTGTCTTCTTATTTAATTTTATTTCTAACTCTTTCCTGGGTGAGGGTTTTCAGTTCTGAATGCATGTGTGTGTATGGGGTCTGAGTGCAGCAACTATGGTTGGACAAGGGGTTGGAGGGCCCATGTGTCAGTGGTACCAGGAAACAGAGCCAGTGTGGGTATGTATGTGCAATTGCTAGCTAAGATCAAGCGGGACTGGCTGGTGAGGAGGTGAAGTAGCCTGGGAGCAAGAGTTTGGATGGGTGTCTAACAGCAAGACCATGGAGGATAGACTACTGGGGGACCAGAGGTGTCCTGGCCAGCTTGGGGTGTGTGTGTGTACGTAGGTGTATGTGTGTGCATATGTGTGTCTGTGTGTCTGCACATGCACGTGAGTGTGTGTGCATGCGCGTACGCATGTTAGTGACATGGTCTGTACCTGCCACTGGAGCAGGGCTGTGGCCTCAGGAGCTGGTATGTCCAGGTGCCAGCAACAGAGGATACTGGGATCCAGTGACAGCTACCAGACGCTCCAAGTGTTTAAGCCCCACTGCTGGCAGGGTCTGCATTGCACAAATGTATACACGCATTTTCACCAGTGGACCTCTATCCTGCTCATCCAGAGAGAGGAACAGGATGATGCTGTTGCTGTTTGTGCTTGTGTGAATGCTCTGTGTGTCTGTGCGGCCAGACACAAGTATATGCATACCTGTGGTGTACGCCTGTGCCTCAGCCTTACTGCTGGTTGGACCTGGGATCATGGAGCTGCAGCCTCCTTGCCCCTGTTGGGCTACCAGGTTTGGCAACCTCTAATAAATACAAGTTAATGTTAAAAAATATCAAAAATGTGGGACACTTTCTTAAAAAGAAGTGGGTTTACCTTTTAATCTAGAGAAATTAGGAGAAGGAAAAAAATAAAGAATAAAGCATAAACATCAAATATGGAATTTTGTATATTTTTTTAGCATCCTTACCCCTTCATTCTAACCCCAGGACTGCCACTCTAAGCTATCTATCTTCCTTACTTTTTCTGTATGCTTTCTTTCCTGCCTTTGCCTTAAAAAATGTAAACCATCTTTCACACACCTTTTTACCTCGCTAATCCTAGGGACAAATTCAAGCCTCTTTGATACTAGATATTAATATATACTAAGACATATAAAATCTCAATATGGCTGAAGCCGTGCTCCAAAGTGCTCTATAGTTCATGAGAGTAACAAGTAGAGAACTGGTTCCTAGTATCTCTCCCTTTCCTAGAAGTTAGTCTTTCTAGACAACTGCTAATCTAGATGTAACTCTTTTAAAGAACCATTGTGCATCTATCCCTTCTTCTCTCTTTTGAGATCTGTCTTTATTAAACATTTCCTCTTATAATACCATGGCTTCTCAGTATTCATCCACTGAGCTTCTACATGTACTAGTTTATGTTAGTGTCCTACCAGTGTCTCACAGGCTTCCAGAGATTTGTACCTAGCAGAGGGTTTCAAACCTTAAGTTCAATGAGATTCAGAACTCACTTTGCTTAAGAAGCAGCTCATGGTTCAAAATTCAAAATAATCTTCAAGAAGGATATTTTAAATATTTTTAGTTGGTAAATATATCTAATCTGCTTCATATTATAAAATAATAATAAAAAATCATCTAATAAATAACGTATAGATAGAGATATAAGCACTTCAGGTTCAATGGAGGTAATACAGAAGGAAAATCCCAAACCAGAAAGTTTTACTTAAATATTTGCTGCATTTTAATGCTTTAAATGAAAGGCTTGTATTTGGTAAACTGCAACTAAACTTCAAAAGTGTAGTTTGGGAGGAAGCTAAAATCTTTCCGAGGTCATTTTTCAATGGAAAAGGGAGAGTGTAGCGCGTCAAAGCTAAGGAATGTTATTGGTATCTCATATAAAATCACACTCAGATTTTTCCTGATTAAAGAAAGTAAAAGCTAAGCATATAAAAATCATCTCCAATCAGACATGGGATAATATATTATAGTTCCATAATATAAAATATATATATATATGCTTTATTATTTAAATAAAGAGATCTTCAAATTATCTAGCTAAAAACAAAACCCTGTTGAGTAAAATGAGATTTTTATTTCAAAAAATTTCAAGCAAGATCAAATACATCGTACCATTTTGAGTAGACTTTTCAGTAAAATATATATCCAATTTTTTGCCAAGATATGTATGTAACAATTATTATTTTATCTGTAACTTTTTCTCTGTCAATAATATTCTTGGCACTTGAGAAGAAGGAGGTTAGACTAAATGATATCAGGAGGTCTATTCCAATCTGATAATTCTGTGATAAATAAGTTGTTAGATCTCCAAATATTCATTAGCAGAAATAGCTAATCTATTTATTTTACTGGAAAAGGTGAAAGCTGCAGTAGAGCAGGAAATACTTTTTGGTTACGTACTTGTCACTAGAAGCAGTTGTAGGTAAAGGCAAAGAGAGGTTTGTTCTCCAAGGAAAGGATACCATGTCTAGCATGATTGAGTCAGAGCACTGTTTGCATTCTTCTCTTGCAGTTTTATTGTCTCCTATGCATCATATAATGAACCTTGTAATAGTTAAGTTGCTATTTGTCTTTTTTATTCATTCTATCACAGTAGAGAGAAACACAAATAAAAATATTCCTGACCTGACTAAAAGGGTTTGTAGTTTTCCCTCTATCTGTTCTTCACCTACTGTTATTCTAGAATTCAGGGATCTTAGAAATTTTTTCTGGCATCTTCATTCAATGGTAAATGCTGGTTAAATATTGTACTTGCTGCTAAGTTTTACCTAGTCAGTGATGCTTCTTAAAAAAAAAAAACAGAAGAAAATTTTTATTATAGTTAAGATTCCTCTGACTTTAATTTAGACATGTAAGAGAGGCCTTTTCTGCCTTGTCTTCTTTTATAGTACTTTGCACGCCCATTTGACAGTTCATCCTACATTAAGATAGATATTTGCATCAATTGCTTAGCTGGATGAGGGGGTCTATAAAGAGAGTTTAATGAGCTTAGATTTAGATAAATAACTTTGTTGTGCTTAAATTTAATATGAATATGATGCCCTCTGTATCACAGTGAGACTGAACTCAGCCTGTTGCTGAAAAGATATAACTATTTGTTTTTGTTTAACACTGTCAAGTCAGTCCCTAAAGTATCCCAGCTTTTTTATTATTATTACTGTTTTTCCCTAAGATCTTTTAATCTTTTTTAAAAAAAAAACCAACAGGAATACTGAGTACCTTATTCTAATACTTTTCAGGGTGGAAAGGCCTTCAAACAGGTGGCACCCTGAAATGTTTATGGAAGTGAGGAGAGGAAATACTCCCATCTCCCAGCTGCTTTTGCTTCCTTTTGCCTTTACTGAGAACAAATGTCGGCACTGTCTCGGTGAAACTCCTGATTATAGTCTCAGTATAAAGGATCCAGAAATATGTCAAAGGCCTCCCATTACTTTTAAATGAGTGGGTTCTGTCTTTGTCCTGGAAGGACTGTAAGAGAAAAGTGGATTCGCTTGCTTAGTGGTTACACTCTATTATAACACACTATGGATTAGTAGTCAGGGCAAATGCCATTTTTGAGGATGAAACCCTCCACAATGCAGTTGACATTTACCTTGAATTCACAGAATTTAAAGATGAAAGTGAGAGAGAGAGGAAGACAAAAGCTCCATTAGCTTAACCAACTCACCTTCTGCCCGTGAATTGTGCTTCTTACAAACACGTTTTCTGGTATATTGTGCAGCCTGGTTTTAAATGTGCCAAAGTGCTGGAGCTTCCATCACTCCTCTGGGATTCCTCAGTGCTGCTAATTGGCTTACAAGAGCCAATACTCTGGAACTAAAAAGCTGAAGGGCAAAGTTTAATTTCTGACCTTTAGTTTTATTTCTGTAATTCAAACTGACTTCACTGCAGTAAGACTTGGTGAAATTTTTCAGCTTACATTCGGTTTTGTCTGACTCCCGTCAACTTCTACATAGGTATGCTGTAGCAAAAGTCTGTAGGCCTGCAAATATAAACTTCTATTTCTTAAAAATTGTTGCAAGTACTTTAAAAAATAGTCACCTCAAAGACGAATGGATTGCCAAAAATATGGGATATTCTGTCACTGGAAAAACAGTCAAAAGAAGAAATAAATTCATGATGAATATGAACATGTGAAGAATCTTATTTGCAATTCTCCAAAAATCATCTAAATCTGTCATTGGTTTTAGTTTACCAGCACTACATTCACACACAGTGCATTACTGTAAGCAAGCATTCAGTGTCACTGGAGAATTGTCTTGAGCTTTCAGCATTGCAATTTATCTTGCATGAAATTAGAATTTTTTTTGTAATGTAACTTTATCAGAAATATTTGTTGCACTAGCACGATATTTTGTAATGGCATGATAGTTGCAGTCATAAGTTTATCAAGTAAGCAGTGGAAATTGTAATCAAAAAGAGTGGCCAGCTCTCCTTTTCGCTTGAACAGCTTAAGAGCTGCCGTGGAATCTGTAGGAACATCAGGTCAGTTATTTACTCTACCCAATTAGTTTACACCGTGGGCAAGTCATCTTCTCTTATCAAATTATTCACCTTTTATGTAAAAGCATACATTAAAGTAAACACGGAGTGACCCTACCAGTAAGTCTACGTGGAGCAGTGGAGTTCCATGAAAACATGCCAGCCTGAGCTGAGCAACTCCTTGAGCACAGTTATGCAATGCTAATAAACCCTGCGCATTTCAGTTCATTGCTATATATTTTTCTCTATTTAAAAAAAAACAAAAAGAAAAAAAACCTACTGAAAAATCCTTACAACAGTCTTATCTTACCTCTAGGGTTAAATGCAAGTATATTTTTGTTGGTCTGGGCTTTCTTTTTTCCCTCCAAAACCAGCATATTTTACAGGATGGGAAAACCATTTCTTGTTCTGTCTATAACTTGAAAGTTTCTTATCAATCTGCTTCACGTATTCTTGCTTTGTTTCTTGGATCTCTGTCAGTGGAAACGAGCTGAACTGAAGCCAGAGTCTACATACATAAAATACAGCTTTCTTCATAAGGCAGAAATGCTGACCACCCATTTCTTACCTTGTTGCCTAGGGACAATCAGGATCACTAATGCTGTTTTTGAACCACAACATTTTTGGGCTCTAGCCTTCCAAATAGCTTGGACAGTTAATTGATTAAGTGTATGAACAGATGGACCTGTTGGACCCAACATGTCTAGGAAATGCCCTTCAGGCAAATGTCTGACAGTCTTATTTATTCCAGTCTGTAGAGTAGACCACTTTCATATGATCCTTCAGTGGTATCAGTGGTAAAAGGAAGTTCAATTGAGGATGATAAGATGGAAATATTATCTCCAAACCCAAATGTTTCCACATTCCTGTGTCTCAAGTCATCAGCTATTCTGAAGACAATCATCTGGGTTTGGATTATATCCACTACTTGAGCTTCCCTACCCTGAACACCCAGCTCCAGGTAAGCTGTGTTCCATCCCAGCTGAAGAAGAGACATGATGTTGCTTTTTTTTAAGAGTGTAAAACCTGTTAAGGAAACCTGCTGAGAAAGGCTCCATATGCACATGTCCCATGGGAAAAGTTTCCTGTTCCCATGGGTCAGTGTTCCTAGCACAGCAAGAGATCTAGAAACCTCTCATCTGTTAAAAGGTTGAATCTGGCACACAGATGGTCAGATTGCACTTACATTCACACACATACATACATGCCCAAAAGGAATTTGCCTTTTACCCACTAAAAAGAGTTGAATACTTCTTAAGAAGCTGTTTTGAAAGAAATTCTTAGAAAAAAAACACCATGCAGGTCTGAAGGAAAATAGCAAAGCGCTCACTGATGCTAGAAAAAGTCCTGCTTTTGCCAATTCAATCCCTGTTTAGGGGATGAAATTCTCTGAGTGAATAATTACTTTGGGAAAAGTTGTGCATAGTCAGCTTTGAATTTTAGAATGAAAGCAAGAGGGAATTTGCATGATTTGCTGCACAAATCATTTCCCTCTTTTTAATACCCTATTTTGAGGTCGTAGATTGTCATAAAACCTTATTAAAATTTATTACTGAGCAATATTGAAACATTGCTGGAAAATCACTCAGTATTGCCCTAATATCAGCTAATTAACATAAGCGTGGTAATATTTGTTTATAAGGAAAGGTAATATAAATATTTTTAAGTCATATCCTAAAAAATCACAGACGAGTTGGTGGGAATAGTTACCTGTGACTCAAGAAAAGGAGACAACTCGGAAAGTAAAAAGAAACACAAACTGGGAACATTTTTTTAAAATTATTATGGTGATCATTTTGTATTAGTGCAGTAATGAGCCAATTAGTAAAAGATGGTGAGGACAGGGACAGTATGCCTGTGTCTGTGTTTTCTCACTCATCAAAAAGAGCATTTCCCACTGCATATGCATATATGCATGCACACACGCATATCTTCATCTATTTGACCAGCCTTGCAGTGATTTAAAATACTACAGCTGCAGTAGAGTACTAACAGTGCAGCTAATCCCTCAGCCATCTTTCAGATACTAAATACATGTTGAAAGCACGACTGTGGATGAGACAAAACCACGCAATACCATATTAGGAGGCAGGACCACAGAAGACGGAGGAAAAATTAGCTGAATTCCATGTGCCCTTAGTTCCAGTCAGTATAAAAATTGCTATTTGCTAACACCAGGGAATATATATACACACACACTATTACTGCCTGAAATTCAGCATTTATACAGCCACATAGCATCAGGTACATGCTCATAAGACCTGTGGAACTATGAAAATCAGAGCCTCTCTCTCTGTCTAGAAACAGCTCCTACAACTTAGAAAGCACTGGGAAAGCTCTGTGTATTGTAGCTTGATGTCTTCCTAAATCTATTGCTAGAATGGACTGGAGTATGACTTCTCCTGCTGAACATGTGGATCCAACCATGATCCCATGATTAAAGAGAACAAAATATGGTTTTGATTCATGACTGAAGGTATGACACTGACATTTATTCACCCAGTTTACTGCTTTCTGGCACTTTGGGGTCAGAGCAACAACTCATTATTTTCAGAGAGAAAAGCTGCATCAAAGGAATGAATATGCCAAAGCTGTTCCTAACCTTTGTTAAACTGTCTGTTCTTTTACAGTCTTCTACAGCATCAACATTACTGAGGCAGTTTCAAGGGTCTTTGACAAACAGATGTATACAAACCATGTGTCTCTAATTCACCGGTGCACAAATAATTTCTTAGTGACTTGCTTCCCTTTGAGAATGTTGTTAACAAGCTGCTTCTGCTTACTTGATCCCTGACCTCGCAGCAGCTTTGGGCGTCTTGCTTTCTTTTCCCCTTGTGTCTATAATGGTATAGTTAGTTACAAGGTTAAAAAGGCAGGTGTGGAAGGATATAAATTTGATCACCTATTACAGGGATTGCCAAGAAAACTAGCACAGAGTACTAAGAGAAGGTAATGCCTCAGACCCACAAAGCTAGTAATTGATTTCATTATTAGGGAAGCATTTGGATTTTCCAGAGGTCACAAGCTACATGGTGTTGGGTGTTTGCATAAAGGCCTCTTTGCTTCTAGGTGATTGACCAGCCCTTTAACCTTAAACCAATATTTTGCCACAGCAAATTATTTTTATTGTCCTAAAGACTTTAAAATTTGAAAAAATAATTTAAAAAAAGGTGATATAAAGACATTTCTGACAATGATGTAGCCACACAAGCTAGAAACAGAGGAAATAGGTGCTTGACTGAACCTTTGGAATAAACAGACCTTCAACTGATATCTGGCTCTTGCTTAGACCACAGTGCAAGTATTGTACTTATGTGATAATAATTATTAGAATCTATGAACTCTAGTATAAGTAGTGCCAGACGTTGGTCAAATATGCTTATACCTCTTATTAAACATGCAAACTACTGATTTATATTAATATATGCTCTGATAGCACAAGCGTTGTATTTATGCCGGAGCCCAGCAGGTTTTGACCCTGCTGATATATTACCATTAATATTCTTTCAGTGGGTGTTTCAGAAGTGTTGTAGACAGGTGGCAGCACTACGGGTCGATGTCTGTATTTATATATGCAACTCTTTTTGAATATCATACTATATGGGAACTCCACGAACACTGAAGAATATGAAGTGTGACCACAACATACACCCTCTGTAGTAATTCTCAGTGGATCAACATGTATACTGTTATTTAAAAAGATGTATGCTAAAAAAAGTTTTATTCCGAGCAAAATACAAATTTAAATTGACTCCTCACACAGACTGAAGTGCTGTCTTTGACATCAATATTTAGCAATTATCACTCTCAATTAGATGTTTAATTTCTTCCCATCAGGGAATTATAGCATTGAGTGCCAGTGGTCACCTAGTAGGACTTCAATTAAGGAAAAGTTAAATACCTTTGCACCTACTTATATTGTACCTATGTGTTCATCTCTCTTCAAAGGATGATTTCTGTAAGAGTGCAAAAAATTTTAGGACGTGCTGAACAGCCATAAATACTGTGACCTCCGTGGGTTTTTGCAGAATGAAGTCCCATGGGATTACAGAGAAAAAAAGGAGTAAAGTTATTGGCTGTAAGTAGCATAGTGATTGTGTTCGTCCTGGTATGGAGTCGTGCACAGCTGTCTGTTGTTCCTGGAGTCATAACAGGAAGAAATATTGAGCAGAGTTAAATGAAACTTTACCTTGCTCTCCAGTAGGCTCTGTGGTCACATTGTGGTCACCCAGTAGCTATTGCTGATATGGGCTACATAAGCATCTACTAAGGAATCCTTTCTGTTTAAATGCAACCCTTCAATTTTGGCTTTCTGATTATCCCAAAGGAGACTTGGTGAAGATGGAAGAGGACTGGGAAAAACAAATGACTCTCTATCATTAGGATGAGATAGCTGAAATATCAGAGAAGGCAAAATATCACAGATAGTAATTCAGATCCAAGTTCAACCTCAGACTCCCTACATTCTTCAAAGCAGGCTGCTAACTTGAGGTTCTCTTTCAACCCTGTCTGTCCTCAGTGGGAAAAGGAAATGCAATATAAAGTTAGTCATTACCATAGGACTCTCCCTATTTCTCCCTCTCCTTCTCTTATTCAAAGAAATTATTTTTGTGGGATTTCTGACTCATGGGAGCTCTGCCTCTGAGGAGAGAACAATGATCCCATAGGGAATTTTATCTCTCCCACAGTTATGGTTTTAGGCAATATTCACTAGGATGCAGGAGGTAAAACTGTTGCGGTTCTGTTTCGTTTAGAGTTCATTAACTACTGTCTTATTCTACTGTCCCTTTTCATTATTATTACTCCTAAACTTTTTTACCCAAGTTGCTAATTTTTTATTGCCAACTTAGGATATGTGCAAATAGCAGGAGGCAGAGGAGAACTCTCCTCTAATTTTAACATGATATCCCGGATGATATTGAGTTCTGTTTTCCAGGTGCCATGCAACAGCAGACTCCCGTAAACATAAGGTGTTTTTAACAATCTTCAGATTTAAAAGATTTGGACACCTTCAGGTTAAATGTGACTCAAAATTCATTGGTTTGGACCAGACATAATAATAAAAAAAAAAAGATAAAGTTAAAAACTCTCCAAAAAACTTTGATAAAAACTTGCTTAAAGCCTTTGCAGTTAATATATTGCTGTATCAAGTTGGTATATAAAAGCAGTGTTGAAGTAAGAAAGCTATTGTAAAAAAAATGATAAGTTTAGTGATAAGAAAAATACTAATAAACTAAGCATCATAGGCTGGTATTTAAAATGAACACTCTGAACACTTTCCAGCATTCTTTGGACTCTTTCAATTTATGCTGGTTAATTTTTGTAATCTTTTGTCTATTTCAGGTGAATCTATGTGAGTGCTAGTGGAAGGACCCATAATCTTGCACAAAAAAATCACAACTTGATTTTAGGACAGCCGAAGTATAAAAATGCACTCTATGACGCCCTATGCATTCATAAGGTTCTTTCTGGTTATTTTATTGCCAATTAGGTAGGGCCCTGAACAGTTAGATCTCAGCTGGCCTTGATCTGAGTGAGAGGTTATACAAAATGACCTCCAGAGGCCCCTTCCAACCTAACTTTCTTTATGGCTATCTGCTTCTGGGGAACAATTAGAAGTATTTGAATTTAACTTCATTCTTCTGGGACCACACAAAACCCCTGACTTCCACAGGCCTTTTGCCATCATATTCTCTAAGCCACCACAACTGTTAAGCTCTGTGAGGGTATGTGAACTTTAGGGCTCTGAGTTTGGAGTTTCCCAGAGAAACAGCAAATCTCACAGTCAGATTTGATGTTCCCTTTGGAATTCATTTGCTTTGATAAGTTGCTCAAAGGTCAAAGGCAATTTAAACATTGCACAGACTCAGGCAGATTGAAACATCAGGATACGTGGAGGGGATTCAAGAGCGTCACAAAATCAGAAAACAGTACTGTACAAATTGCTTTAACCCTCCAGAGTCAGAACCCATCTTTAGATAGATTAAACAGATGATTTCGGATCTTTTATAGCAGCAGATTGACTTGACAGTGCTTGGTGTCAGTACTAGCTCAGTTTGTAAGCCTTAAACTTAAACTGTTTCCGCTTAAGGTTGCACTCAAAATAGAGTACTGGGTCTGCAGTTATCTCCCTATAATAGCTGCATTTAATAGTAACTAAATGCACAAAAGGAGATTTGTTGCATGGGTCTATTTCCTAGTAGCCTAGGATAAGTCTACGCAGCTATTGTTCTAGATCAGTTCAAAAACATTCTAGTTTTTTAATGAACTCTTCTTGCCTAAGTCCCTTAGTTCTTTTGAAAGTTACGGGCAAATAATTTGAGGTGTGTCTGGAGCTAGTGCTATCCTGTCACTGAGCTGGCTAGATTAGCTAGAATTAACAGGCTAACAGGAGAAAAATTTTAAAAAATTAAAATAATTGTCTATTATCTGGTTTAGACCTGAAGTACCCAAGATCACCACCATTTCTAGAAGCAGGGACCACAACTTTATTTAATAACTCAAGTGGCTTAACTTTCAAAGAGTCAGCACTCAGGTTGAAGTAAAAATTTAATACTAGGAATATTCCCTTCATGGACAGATAGATTGCTTGGAAAGAATATGAAAATTGTTAAGATTAAGAATAAAATATGTTAAATGGATTTGTATTAATGCTGGTGCTCATCATTCAGCACTTTCAATAATGAAGCCACTTTAGTCGTTTGAACATGGACTTAAGAGTCTAACTTGAAACATTTGTGTTTGGGAAAGAAAAAAAAACCAAACCAAAAAAACCCAGAAAGTTTATTCAGGAAACCATGGAGGGAAAAAAAAAATGAAGATCTGGTGAGATTTTTGGGATTCACAAAAGACTTTCCTGTGGGACCTGTTAATTCATCAGTGTCTAACAACTAGATCTGAAAGTGCATTCTAATTATATCTTGCAATCCAAGAATGAGTTCTGCAGGAACATACAAGAAATTACAAAATTCTTCTTCACTGAAGGGAAAGCACATTTCCTATATGCTATCATTTCCTTTTTATTTTTAGTGCTAAAGGAAAGGAAATGTTAATAAGTGCATCTAAAGGACCTGTCACAATGATATCAATTTCAAAGGTTCAATGGTTTAAGAAACAGAAAGATGTAGCCAGAATTGGGGGCCCAACTTAAATGCTTCTGTGCAAATGCACGTAGCATGGGGAATAAACAGGAGGAGTTAGAGACATGCACACCTGCAGGGCTATGATCTTCTTGGTATATTGGAGACATGGTGGAATGGCTCCTATGACTGGACTGCTGGAATGGAACGATACAGGGTCTTCAGGAAGGGCAGATAGGGGAGACAAGGAGGGGGTGTCACCATCTATGTCAATGACCAGATGGAATGCATGGAGCTCTGCCTGGGGATGGATGAGGAGCCTACCGAGAGCTTATGGGTCAGGATTAAAGAGAACACAGGGACGGGTGATGTTACTGTGGGGGTCTGCTACAGGTCACCTGACTAGGAAGACTGAGCAGTTGAGGCCCTTTATAGACAAATAGGAGCAGCCTCATGTTCACAAGCCCTGATCCTCATGGGGGACTTCAGCCACCCTGATACCTGTTGCAGGGACAACATAGTAAGGCATAAGCAATCCAGGAAGGTCCTGGAATGTGTTGATGATAACTTCCTTCTCCAAGTGATAGAAGAGCCAACAAGGAGAAGTGCCATGCTGAACCTTATTCTCACCAACAAGGAGAGGCTGGTGGGGAATGTGAAGCTCAAGGGCAACCTTGGCTGCAGTGACCATGAAATGGTAGAGTTCAGGATCCTTAGGGTAGTGAGGAGAGTGCACAGCAGGCTCATTACCCTGGACTTCAGGAGAGCAGACTTTGGCCTCCTCAGGGATCTGCTTGGTAGACTACCATGGGATCACAGTATCACAGTATCGTCAGGGTTGGAAGGGGCCTCTGGAGATCATCTAAGTCCAACCCCCCTGCCACAGCAGGGACACCTACAGCACGCTGCACAGGGCAGCATCCAGGCGGGTTTTGAATGTCTTCAGTGTGGGAGACTCCACAACCTCTCTGGGCAGCCTGTTCCAGTGCTCCGCCACCCTCAGAGTAAAGAAGTTCCTCCTCATGTTAAGATGGAACTTCCTGTACTCAAGTTTGTGCCCATTACCTCTTGTCCTATCACTGGGCACAACTGAAAAAAGACTCTTCTCATCTACCTGGCACCCTCCCCTTAAGTACTTATAAGTATTGATAAGATCCCCCCTGAGTCTTCTTTTTTCTAGACTAAAAAGCCCCAAGTCCCTGAGCCTTGCCTCATAAGAAAGATGCTCCAGTCCCCTAATCATCTTTGTAGCTCTTTGCTGGACCCTCTCCAGCAGTTCCCTGTCCTTCTTGAACCGGGGAGCCCAGAACTGGACACAGTACTCCAGATGCGGCCTCACCAGGGCAGAGTAGAGGAGGAGGATGACCTCCCTCCACCTGCTGGCCACACTCTTCTTGATACACCCCAGGATGCCATTGGCCTTCTTGGCCACCAGGGCACACTGCTGGCTCATGGTCATCCTGTTGTCCACCAGGCCTCCCAGGTCCCTTTCCACACAGCTGCTCTCCAGGAGATCAGCCCCAAACCTGTACTGATGCATGGGGTTATTCCTCCCCAGATGCAGTACCCTACACTTGCCTTTATTGAACCTCATCAGGTTTTTTTCTGCCCAACTCTCCAGCCTGTCCAGGTCACGCTGTATGGCGGCACAGCCTTCCAGCGTGTCAGCCACCCCTCCCAGTTTTGTATCATCAGCAAACTTGATGATGGTACACTCTATCCCTTCATCCAGGTCATTGATGAATATACTGAACAGGACTGGACCCAGTACTGACCCCTGAGGGACACCACTTGTTACTGGCCTGCAACTGGACTCTGCACCACTAACCACAACCCTCTGAGCTCTATCTGTCAACCACTGTTCAATCCACCCCACTGTCCATTCATCTAACCCACACTTCCTAAGCTTGCCTGTGAGGATGATGTGGGAGACACTGTCAAAAGCCTTGCTGAAGTCAAGGTAGACAACATCCACTGCCCTCCCTTCATCCACCCATCCAGTCACGCCATCATAGAAGGCTATCAGATTAGTCAGACATAACTTCCCTTTGGTGAATCCATGTTGACTACTTCTGATAACCTTCTTTTCCTCCAGATGCTTGGAGATGACCCCCAGAACGAGCTGTTCCATCATCTTTCCAGGGATGGAGGTGAGGCTGACCGGCCTGTAGTTTCCCGGGTCATCCTTCTTGCCCTTTTTAAAGTCTGGAGTGACATTGGCTTTCCTCCAGTCCTCAGGCACCTCACCTGTTCTCCAGGACCTTTCAAAGATGATGGAAAGTGGCCCAGCAATGACTTCTGCTAGCTCCCTCGGCAGTCGCGGGTGCATCCCATCAGGCCTCATGGACTTGTGGGTGTCCAGTTTACTTAATTGTTCTCTAAAATAAAAGCCCTGGAGGGAAGAGGGGACCAAGAAAGCTGGTTAATGTTCAAGGATCACCTCCTCCAAGCTCAGGAGCACTGCATCCCAACACAGAGGAAGTCACGCAAAAACACCAGGAGACCTGCATGGATAAACAAGGAGATCCTGGACAATCTCAAACAGAAAAAGGAGGCCTACAGAGGGTGGAAGAAAGGACAGGTAACCTGGGAGGAATACAGAGAAATTGTCCAATCAGGTTAGGAAATTTAAAGCCCAGATAGAGATAAGTCTGGCCAGGGATGTCAAGGGCAACAAGAAAAGCTTCTATAGGTACGTCAGTGATGAAAGGAAGACTAGGGAAAATGTGAGCCCTCTCCAGAAGCAAACAGGAGGCCTGGTCACCTGGGAAACAGACATGGATGAGGTGCTTAATGACTTTTTTGTCTCGGTCTCCACTGGCAAGTGCTCTAGCCACACCGCCCAAGTCACAGAAGGTAAAGGCAGGGACCGGGAGAATGAGGAACTGCACACTGTAGGAGAAGACCCGCTTGGAGACCACCTAAGGAACCTGAATGTGCACAAGTCCATGGGACCTGATGAGATGCATCTGTGGGTCCTAAGCAAACTGGCAGATAAATTTGCTAAGCCACTATCTATCATATTTGAGAAGTCGTGGAAGTCTGGTGAAGTTCCCGCTAATTAGAAAAGGGGAGACATACCCCCCATTTTCAAAAAGGGCAAAAAGGAAGACCCAGGAAACTACAGACTGGTCAGTCTTACCTCTGTGCCTGGCAAGATCATGGAGCCAATCCTGCTGGAAACTATGCTAAGGCACATGGAAAATAAGAAGGTGATTGGTAACAGCCAACATGGCTTCACTAAGGGCGAATTGTGCCTGATAAATTTGGTGGCCTTCTACACCAGTGTTACAGCTTGATGGATAAGGGAAGAGCAACTGACATCATCTACCTGGACTTGGACAAAGCATTTGACACTGTCCCATGTGACATTCTTGTCTCTAAACTGGACCACTCAGTAGATAAGGAATTGTCTGGATGGTCACACTCAAGGAGCTGTGGTCAACAGCTTGATGTCCAAGTAGTGACCAGTGGTGAGTGGCATCCCTCAGGTGTCAGTCCTGGGACCGGTGTTGTTTAACGTCTTTGTTGGTGACATAGACAGTGGCACTGAGTGCACCCTCAGCAAGTTTGCTGATAACACCAAGCTCTGTGGAGCAGCCAACACTCTGGAGGGGAGGGATGCCATTCAGAGGCACCTGGACAGGTTTGAGAGGTGCACCTGTACAAACCTCATGAAGTTCAACATGGCCAAGTGCACGGTCCTGCACCTGGATCACAGCCATCCCAAGCACAAATACAGGCTGGGTGGAGAATGGATTGAGAGCAGCCCTGAGGAGAAGGACTTGGGGGTGTTGGTGGATGAGAAGCTCAATGTGACCAGGCAATGTATGCTTGAAGATCAGAAAGCCAACCGCATCCTGGGCTGCACCAATAGAAGCGTGGCCAGCAGGTCAAGGGAGGAGATTCTGCTCCTCTACTCCACGCTGGTGAAACCCCATGTTGGGTGCTGTGTCCAGCTCTGGAGGCCCCAACGCAAGAAGGACGTGGACCTGTTGGAGCAGGTCCAGAGGAGGGCCACAAAGATGATCAGGGGGCTGGAGGACCTCTCCTATGAAGACAGGCTGAGACAATTGGACTTGTTCAGTCTGGAGAAGAGAAGGCTCCGGGAAGAGCTTATAGCAGCCTTCCAGTACCTAAAGGGGCCTACAAGAAGAGGGAGTCTTTATCAGGGAGTGTAGTGATAAGACAATGCAGGTTCCTTTTGGCTTGTAAGCATTTACTTCCTGAGGTTTGTGTTTCAGTTTGTATCATTGACAGTCAAGACATTGTTTTATTTTTAAGAATCTAAACTATGAGAATGAAAGTGAATTTGCATACTGAAGAATTTACAGTCTGCAGAAGTTTAATTTTGTTGAATGCTCAAGCTACCTTAAGGAAAACTTTCTTTTAGACACTGGGAAGCATGACTACAACAGACTTATTAGAGACACAACAATACTCAATCTTTTTGGAAGTATAGAAAATATTTCCACATTTCCTTTTAAATGTACAGCAACTCCAGGTATCTTTGTGGAACATAGCAGGATGAAAAGACTGAGCCTAATTGATTCTTTTCCATCCTTACCTGAGAAAGATCAGAAGCAACTAGGGGTTTCAGTTTACTTTCTCAAACCAGAATCAACAGGACAAAAAAGGAAGGTTCTGTCATTTATCCAGCCCTGAAAGTTTCGTTTCAGCAATGGCAAGGCAATACTGACAGTAATATGCAGCATTCTGACACAGAAATCAATGTTCCTAATAGACCATCCTACCAAAAATATTCAAGGTCTGCTTATTTTGCCTTAGATCTATGTAAATCCCAGAGAAGGGCAGGGAGGAATGAATGCACAAATACTGAAGTCCACTTCATGTCAATTAGAAGTCCTTTATCTTGTGTAAACGGAGCCAGACTAAGAAAAGTAACAACAGATTTTTGCTGAAGTCAAAGACAGTCTAAGGTCCCAAATACTGATTCGATTTTTTTGTTTGGTTGGTAGGTTTTGATTTTGTTGGGGTTTTGTTTGTTTGTTTGTTTTTCTTGTTGTGGTTTGGGTTTTTATTTAACCCAACATGCTCTTCTTCTAATATGTCGTAACTATAGATCACCTCTGGCATATAATTATTTCTGAAAGGCAGTACTGGAAAGTTAGCATTTTCTATGTCTGTCTTAAAATTCCAAATTCTTTCACACCTTTGCTATATAAATAGAAAAATAAAATTGTTCTTATATTGTGTACCTTTGTGTATGTTTTTTAAACAGTACAAGCTCAATTTTTTCAGGAGGGGAAAGTCTTTATTTTACTAATTCAGAAGCTATAGAAGAAGATCTGCCCCTGTGGTGCCAGGTGGGCTGGGAAAGACTGTTAGTGCAAACGCATTTTGCATTTACATGTCATCAAAGAGTTCAAGAGAGGAAAGAAGCAATTTATTTTAAGTGTCCGTGAACACCTATGGAGAAACATATGACATCTCTGAATACTAAATGAAATCATTATGATCAGTGATACTCTAATGAATACCAAATGAATCCATAATGAGAGGACCCTAAGCATTATTTTGATCAATTATGTCACAATACTGTGGGAGTATACCAACAGTATTTGTAGGCTGTAAGCTCTACTCTGACTTTTAACTATATAATTAACATGCACCTATTTTTTTATGTAATATGATAGGCGCAGAAATTACTGTGTGTTTGATAACTACTCATACCAGAATGCATTCTTATCTGTGTTTCTCTTGTTTGAGAAATATAATCCTTTAAAACAAAGCAAGAAAAGATAAAATAGCTTGAACATATGAATGGCATGCAGTTCTTCCATCAAGAGGTACCCATGGGATACAGACACTAGGATTGAAAAGAAAGATCTGTCAAGACATGGTGACATATCTATGAAACAATAAAAGCCCTATTAGTACACATCTGTGTCATCTCCTAAACTCAAGGTCTGCCACTGGCTGGAAATTAAACAGATAAGCTTTATCCTTCTTTAGGTCAGATGAGTGCTCTCCATGTATGCTCTTTACCTCCTCCACCAAATTACTTGACAACTTAGAATGGAAACATCTTTGCTAGATGTGAAAGATATACATCTAACTTGGACTCAAAAATACATTTTTCCATAACTCTTTAAGTATTGAGTTTACAAAAAACAAACCAAGCTCCCAATAAAATAAGAGAACATCTGTGCTGTAGTTAGAGAAATCACGTATCTTTCCAGTTGTGCCATGACCAGTGCATCTAGTTGAGAGAATATATTTAAGCGGATGTTGCTAGATGTAAAAGAAGTGTTTTGCCTTTCTAGTGGAATTTTCTCAAATTATATTTCATTCCTTTCTTAAGTTGAAGGGGAAAGTGACCTTTCATTATGTACGCAAAACAGAGACTTAAATTCATGGAGCTGTATATCTGCAACACCTGCTGACTTGGTTTATGCTTGAATACTCTGTGATTCTGAAAACCAGACTTCTGAATGTTTCAGGGAAAAATAGTGACATGCAACTTCTTAATGCAGCTTAATTGCGCAAGACAATTTAGGAGCATGTGAAAAGGGAGGGAGCTGAGGGAAAAAGGTGAGGACTTTGAGAATGTTCATATCAGTAGGTTTATTGTTGCACCAAAGCCAGACACAATAGAGTCAGAGTATTATTAGGGAACATCTGGTAACTTGTTGCAAAGATCATCCAAAATAGGCTTTCAATAGAATCATATAATGAAAAATAGTTTTAGCTCACAATCTGCTATTCATCTTGAAGTTAACCATCGAGAATTTAAATACCCATTTCTCTGATTAGTTTGCCAAACCTTAACAGAAAATGTGTCCCTTTGAAACAAGTTTTAAGGAAATGATATTTGTCATTTGCTATTTTTCTGTCTATCTGTACAATAAAGCAAACTCAAGTAAATTGTCTAGTTACGGTTTTGAAAGAACTGTTTTCAGCAGTGGTGCTCTGATAATTGTGGTAAAAAATAAAGCCATGGACATGGCATTAACTTGTTGATGACACAAACAAGAAGTTTTTCAAGAGAAAAAGTGTTCAATAATGCATTTAGTAAGATATTGAATACTGAGACACTAAATTTTGTAACACCATTCAGCCTTGCCTTTCACTTCTGATTATCTGTTGCTATTTATTTTTCATTCTTTAATACAAAAGCTATTATCTTCCTTTTTTTCAGTTCTTATTCCTCATTCTACTCTATGCTAGTGCCAGTTCTAATTCTTCTGAAATGTTGCTTCTACTAGCCCACATTAAATACATTTTCTACTCTATTGCTAAAAAAGCAAGAGGATATTGAGGAAAATGAATGCATAAATGAATGAAATTGCATACATAAAAGCGAACATTTCATGCCCAAATTAGTACCTCTTCTGAATCTCACTATTCATCTTGCTTTAAACTTCCCTTATTTTTTATGGACTGGTCTTCTAAATCAATACACAATGCAGTAGCATACAAACACCACTAAAGTAATTCTGCAAGTTATCAAAACTCTAAGTTAATCAAAATAAATTACAATTTGCAATTGTACATTGCTTCAGGAACTAACTTTATTCCCCATAAACTAGACACACGTTTCAACCACTGCCTTTGAATAAAGCTTTTGAAGGAGATGTCTTGGTTTTTATTCAGTACTGTCTTGGTGCTCTTGAACTCCCTAGCCTTTCCTTCTACATGTACATAAACTTCAACTTTGAGGAAGTAAACTAATAACTGGTTTCACTTGGCATTTTTTTTTTTCCTTTCTGATTGTTATTCCTAAGTTTAGAAGTTTTACAAAGGAAATCTAAAAAGGTTCTTTCGTGTTCAAAACAACAAAATATCTCAACCGCCCCACACAAAACCCCAAACTCAACCAAAAAACCCCACACCTTGTATTCGGTACTTTAATGTAGTATCTTGAATCATGTAGTTTTTGTAATCCATTGGTTATTTTTGAAAATCTTACAATAGACGTTTTCCTGAAGTTGCACAGCAGCCAGAATTTTTAAGTTCTTAACCTGTATGAAGAAGGACTTCTAAAAAATGCAAAGAAATGGTCTTTAGATACAGCTTCTTCAGGAGGTTGCAGTACTACTCACATGTTTTTTTGCTAAGACATTAGTATTTACAATTAATCCTTGGGTTTTAATTGCCAATGCCAAATGCAGCAGGGACTTTGCTTTTAAAATGGAAGAAGATGGGGAAAAGAAAAAAAAAAAAAGAAACAGAGAAAGGCTGAACTGACAGATTCCTCCATGCCCAGTAGCAATACAACATACTTCTGCAGAAAGACACTGATCAGCTACTGATTTCCACCAGCTTTGCCATCAGGCAGCCAGTCTCTCTCCACTTCATGCAGTCATTGCATTCCCATATATGAGCTCTGCAGGACATAGGTCAGGCCATAAGCAGTCAAATCACATTCCTGTCTTCTCCCCAAGACATAGGCAGCTATGATGAGTTGAAAGCACCTGCTTGCTACTCACAAAGGCTGTAATGTAGCTGCATTAGCAATTCCCTCCTTTAGTTTACTCAATCACTCTATTCACCAGGTGCATCAAGGAATAACTGCCCCTCTGGGCCAGTGCAAAGTATAGATTAATTATGCTAATCATCCACTCTAGGCAGCAAATGCACAAAACATCCACCTCATCTATTCCTCCAGTCAAATCTTTTCCATCTACACTTCTTACCTCTGGGTCTTCCCAGTGTGCCTGACTTAATGCACGGCCGGGATTTGGAGACAGATTCCAAGCCTTTTCTCTAGTCATTTACTGCTGTCAAGCCGCGTTAAGAAGCTTTGCTTCTTTTAACTACTGTGGATATTTGTGAACTTGTTAGTTTTTCAACTTTAACCCTATAAATACTCCTAATACTTGTGTATCATTTGTTTTCAAACCAGTTTCTTACCACACTACTTTTCTAAACATTCTGCAGTGTGAAAGTTCAAGTTTTGGGTGATTTCTACATTTTTTATTTTGTTTCTCATGTAGCTCTTATTTCCCTCCTAGTAACCTGTAAACCAATTTATTTTTTTCTACAAAGTTCATGTTTAACAAGCTCTGAGTAAGTCCACTTTTTTTTTTTCTGAAGCCAATCAGATTTACACATTCAATATCAAGTTAAATGGCATGTGCCATGTGCAATTCACTTCACAGAATACAGTATTTCTTGAAATTTTAAATGTCATAGAAAAAAAGATGTGTGGATAAGAATGGATTCTAATGTTTTTTTCTTGTATGGTTTTCAATTTATTTAAAATTTTCAACACGGTTCCACAGCAGAATATTTTTCCAGAAATCCTGTTCCTTGCTACAAAATTTTATGTCAGAATGACATCTTCTGTTAAAAACAATGAGGTTTCTTCCCGTCAGTGTCAGAAGGAAATCCATAGTAAATTGAACAAATTTAAGCTGATACACTGGAATGTGCACTGTTTTCCTAATTGCGATAATTTAAAGGTCAATATTGTTGATTATTTGCATACTGGCTGTTTTAGCAAAAACATTCAACTTCTCACTTCTGACTGGGCTTCCCAGTTATCTGAAGCCTCACTAGCCACCTACACAATGTTTAGTGTATTTCTACCTATTTCTTTAAATGTTTACTTGTGGTCAGTGTAAATGTTCTCTTGATACTAAAATCTGGGAAATATATAGTAACTTGAATTCAAACACAGCAAAAATAAAACCAGGCCTATTCTACAGATGCTATCTTTCATTTCCATGTTTGACTCAAAACCCACTCCTTTTTTAGATATGAATGAGACTGACAGAGGAATGCCAGTCTGTCACACCACAGCACCACAAAAACTAGGCTTGTTGCCATCAAAACTGTGTCTTCTTTGCCAGGGCATTGTCCAGAATAGATGTTTGAAAATACATAATGTTAAATAGGGTTTAAAATGAAAATACCCAGAGAATGTCTGTATGTCTGAAAACTGAATATAATTCTTTTAACACTGGACTATACATTCACTTAATTCAAAGAAGTTACTAGTAAACAACACAACAATTAAGGTATTGCAGTCATTTTTTGGTGTTTGTCATGATGCAATATTGGCAGATTTTGAACCAAGTGACTTTCTTTAACCCTTGTACCCTGCTAAGCCAGGGACAAAGTGAAGAATTGAGGTCATTTTTCAGCCTATGTTAACTAGAATGTCAATTACTCTTTTGCTCTGCCACAAAGCAGTCACAGAGAGTTAGTGCACAGGCTCAGATGTGAGCACGTAGAGAGGGACAGCCTCAAGATATATTCAGTCTGCTGAAGTCAATGTTTGCCTTTCTAACTCTGTTGGCAGTCAATATGTTATTCAAGGTTTGATTCACTTTTCAGGCTTTCAACAGTTAATGCAAACACACTCCTCTGTACTTCCTTTTTAATTGGATAATTTCCCAAATCTGTTTTTGAGGAATTTTGTGCAGTTAAAATATGTTTCTTTACTTTTCTTAAAATCAGAGAACCACAGAATGATTGAGGCTGGAAGGGGACCTCTGGAGGTCATCTTGTCCTATCCCCTCCTGCTCAAGGAGGGTCATCTGGAATAAGTTGTGAAGGACCGTGTCCAGATGGCTTTTGAATATCTCCAGGGATGGAGACTCCACAACTTCTTTGGGTAGCCTGTACCAGCGTTCAGTCACCTCACAGTGAAAAAGTGTTTTCTGATGTTCAGATGGAACCTCCTGTGTTTCAGTTCTTCCCCTTTGCCTTTTGTCTTGTCACTGGGAACCACTGAAAAGAGCCTGCCTCCTACATCTTTACACCTTCCCTTCAGATATTTGTACACATTCAAGAGATTCCCCTGAGCTTTCTCTGCTCCAGGCTGAACAGTCCCAGTTCCTTCAGTCTTTCCTCATATAAGAGATGTTCCTGTCCCTTAAACATCATATTGGTTCTTTGCTGGGCTGTCTCAACTAACTATATATCTTTCTTGTACTGGAAAGTCCAGAACTGGATCCAGTTCTCCAAGCACGATCTTACTTCTCCATTAACTTAGTATTAATTAAGGGTATTAATTACATAGGCTTTGACTTTACAAGACCTTTCTCCTTCAAATGCTGTATCCTACATACTGTGTAACCATAGCTAAATCAACACTGTCAAAATTTCTATTGCAAGATGGATGTATCTATGATGTGTCCCATTCTGGAAAGGGTACGTAACTAGACTAATGTGCTGAATACAAAGTAGAGTGAAAGTGAGAAAGAGAATGACTACAGATATCTAGGCCACAGGGGCACTGTGTGAAAAAGTGGCTACTGGCAGCAACACTCTTTCATATAGCTGTAGAGAGAAAATCATTGGGAACAATCCAGAAGCAGTCACCATGACCAAGAGCCATAGAGCTTTTGGACCTGTAGTCCAATTGTACTCTGAGAAACGAAAAGCACCGTGGGAGCGGTTCATAGGCAAAGCATCCTCTTCTGGGATCCCACTTTGATCCAGGTTGAGAAATGTTGTCATAAATGTCAATTACAATGAGGTTACCTTTATGTTTTCCACACCTCATTCAAGGTGGCCAGGTTGGTAGCACTCTATGGTCTCTGGCAAGATAAAGTAAGATGCACATTGGAGCTCATAGCTGACTCCTCTAATCATTACCTACCATTCTGAGGCCATGTGTGGTTCACAGTGAAGAGATTTGTTTTCTGAAATCCCTTTCTAGAACATTTTAATCAAGTTGCAGTGCTAAAAGCAGAACTCCATTTCCTCTTACTACATTTTATTTGAAGTGGCAGTCACACCAAGATGGATTTATTGTCCCAGGCTAGAAAATTTTGAGTTGTGAGGTCAAGTCACCATATGAATATCAAGAAAAATACATAAAAGCTGAGCTATAGGCAAATAATTTTTTTTTTCTATATTAATTCAATCTTTAAACACTACCGGCCGTTGATGAAGTATGTATGCTACAGGAGCTTGGTTGCTACAGATAATTTATTTCTGACACTGCCCTGTAGAGCTCTGATCTCTTACCCCCAATCCTAAACAGCCCTTGACTCGCTAGACAACAGCAGCTACACATGTCATCTTCAAGGGAACCCAAAAGAATCAAAAAGATGATTTGTGTATGGTATTACCCTGTTCCAAAACATGCCACAGAAAGTTAAACCCTGCCGTCTAGGTACAAAGTTCATTCCATGGAATGGAAGACTCCTTTAGCGCTTTGTGAACCTTCTAGTGGTAAGCTGGACTAATGAAAACACACTGTGTTAGTCATGGTGATGAAAGGTAAAGACATGTACTTGTTGATGCAACTGACATTTCTGACCAGGAACTCTGGGCTTAGTACTGGAGTTATATGAAATGTGTGACTTGAGGCATAGCACAGAAAGACATAAAAAGTCTGTTGTGGCTCACTTCCACCCACATCTGGTCACCAAGAATGGATTATTATGGCTATTTTTATATCTATATGTATTAAGGTAATCAGTTAATAGCTTTCATGGGTCTATTTTCTCTGTCTAAGTATCATTTTGAAGAAGCAGGTAGTTGCTAAATTAGAGTATTTGACGTGTCTCCCAGGAAATTTAAATTGGTTTTGCTACCCAAATACAATCACCCCATTTTACTCCTCCCTTCAGTGTTCACTGGCCTCAAAAAATAGTACATGGCCATTTATGGACTCCCACAGGCTCTATTTGAACTTTACGGTGCTTCTTAGATACTTTGTCCAAGTTTGTGCTCCAAGTTGATCTCGCCACTATGTCAGGATGAAACCTGGTTTTCATACAGCCTTATTCTCCTGAGAGGTTTGATTTTTCTGGGGAAAAAAACTTAGCACATGATCTAGAAGAAAGATATTCTGCATGATGGGCTAGCCCCAGTCTGGACAATCAGGAATACAAGCAGCTGAGATCCACCACACAGTGTATCCATGGAGTCTGGGCTCCATCAGGAGTGCTATATTAAGCCATGGTGAAGTCCAGTTTATTCAAAACCAAAAGTTTCGAGGATGAATAGAATATGGACAAAGAAAGATTTTGAATTTCTCTTTCATCAATTGCAAAAGTAACTTCAAAAATGTAGTATTACAGTGTATTGTGAAATAGCTGAAATAAGAGAAACAGGAAATAGTCATATGCACTCATGACACCTTCAGGGAACATTCATTAGTTTTCATTAGAAATGTTATTTTCAACTGATGTTTCTTTGCATGCTCTAAAATTTTACCTTTGCTTTGAATATGTCATTTCCCATTACACTGTTAGCATAACATATATGTGTATGTATACATATACAACACATATCAGCACTACCATTCTGTGAAATAAAGTGTACACTCTTTAAAAGATAAGATAAAAATAAGATTTGCCAGTTTTTTATTAGGTTTTTGCATAAATATTACAAATAGGAATTAGCTTTTATTAAATTATTTAATTTTAATAACATGCTACTTATACAAAATTCAGATTAAATGACCAAGGGCTATGTATGAAAAAAATTTAGGCAAACTTGATTTAGATGAAATTAAGTTTGCTACTTAAAGCAATTACTGGATAGAAAAAATAAACTAATCTTGGAACTAGGATCTTGTTTTACCATCTGGATGACAGCTTTTCTTTTACTGTTAGTCTCTCACCTAGTATCTCTTTATTTAGAGTCTATGTGCTGGAAGAATTTAAACAGAAGGTACAATGATACTTTCCTTCCCTTTCCTTTCTCCTAATCCTCGCAAAAGTATCCCAGGTATAACTCTGTAGTGAGGACATCTTAAATAGTTTGAGACAAATTTATCAGAAGAAAAGAAATATCAGTCTTCTGCATTCTATGTAAACTGCCACAGATTTTGAAGAAAATGAAGACCCCTAGCTAGTGATACTGCAAAGGAAAATAGCAGTTGTGAACTTCTTGAGAGAAAAGAGTCTTGAATCTATCTTCAGAGTACCTTCCCGGCCTGGGGAAAGACTACCTGGACATACCTCCTAGAGTCAGGAGTCAGAAGCATGATGTCTGTGACAAGGTCTATGACAATCACCTTCTCACCTCTTTGGACCTCTCAGGAGGCTGCCTGCTCTGCCAAGGCTGAGTTTCTGCGAATTACTGTTTTTGAGGCTGGTGTGGAACTCACTTTAAGGCACCTGTCTTCCTGCAGGCAAAATAAAGGAGATCTGCAAGGGTTTTTAGACTGCAGTCTGGGAAAACCCAGTGTCCCAGAGTAATGCATTTCAACTTCTATGATCCTTCTTGCCTTTCCGGATTTTGTCCTGAGGCCTTTTCTTCTCTGACGGTCTGCCTTTGGTTGCAGATAAATTTGTGAGCTGACTCCTGATTTATTGTGTTTCAAACATTTCATGGGTATAAATCACGCCTTTCCTGGTCAATATCAGGACTTGTTGAAAGTATGGTAGGATGGCTGTCAGGAGGATCTGGGAACCAAACACTGCATATATTTCCCTGATCTCACTGAGACGTGGAGTAGGCCTTACAGATTGAAGTGTCACACAGGACATCTGGAAAATTTCCATCATATATTTACCCTACCAGTGAGCCCGAGTCGTGTCCCAAGACTAATTTTTAAAGCATCTCTTAACAGCAGCATTTTTATCCCTCAATTTAAATAGTAAATAATAATTATAGTGTTGTCAGAAAATTGCTGCTCCCTTAAGTCTTAAAGGAAGTTGGTAGTAAGAATCTGTTTTCAAATTCAATGTATTTCATTTGTGATTATTGTATGCAATTATTTTTTTTAACAATTTCTTACCATATCCCATAAGGTAATGATTAAAACTTGAAAGCTTTAAAAGAGAAAATAACTGCTCAAGAAAGATATAGAACAGTTTAGCCAAGTGCTTTGGGCTCTGGTTGCTTCATTCTCTCCCTCCTTCTCTTCCCTTGAGTCTTCCTTCTCAAAGCCTGTTCTTCCTCAAGACCAACTATTCCTGTCAGACAGCCTTAAAAGACAAGCCTCATCCAAAACAGGGGGGTTCTTTAATTCAATAATGCAAATAAAAACTGCATGCATATTGCCAGAATTTTTACTTTGCCTTCAATGAATCCTTTTAGTTGTAAAGTCACAAAAACATTGGGAGAAATTGCTAAGGCATGGCTAAAATTATGAGGGTAAAAATTTCATTGGTTTCCATGGGTGCAGATCTTCAGACAATGGGCCTGATTCTACAAACTCTAATACTTGAATAGCTCCACTGAATTTGGTTATACTGTGCACATGTGAGAAATCATTCTCATGCATAAATGTTTACAAGATGGGGGGCCTGAATTTTAAGTGCTGAAGTTCAAAGAAAATATAATTAACAAAGAACACATTCCCATGAGCTGCTTAGCAGTTTCTACAAAGTACTGGGTATCCTCAACTCTCATTAACTTCAATAGAAGTTGAAGACAAGTGACATGAAGCAAGATTAGGGCTCAAAATTCCAGCTAATATACATTTCTTTTTGTTAGCAACAAAAAAGGGGTCTGATACAGTCTGTTCAGCTCAGGACTTGCGTGAACCCCAAATCTGTTTTTGTCTCTTTAAAAGTAATGGCCTCATTGTTTCCAAAGATCAATTCAAATACATTTATTTAATAATGATACATAGTGTGTAAGGATCATTTTAAAGTTAGACTTCACATACAGAGATAAAACAGATCCCAAAGGTATTTTTAGAAAGTTCATAATTTTCAGATCCTAAAAAAGCTCCACCCTTGCACATATATTTGAGGGAAAGGAATAAAAAGTATAAATGCGTATACATATGCGTATATGTGTGTATGCATTTAGTTAGAGATGTACTTTTTTCTTTCACCTCACCTTTACTTAATATAGGATTAAATACATGAAAGACTTCTTATTATAAAAAACCATGCACTTAAATATCAGTAATAATTTCATGGATCCAATATTTGTCAATGTCTTAGTTTTCTTCAAATTACTAGGGTTACCTAACCTGAAATCAGATTCTCAGAGCTCTATCTACTTCAGTTTCAGGTCATTTTCAAATCAGAATGGGCCTATTTTCTATACCTAATTTGCATGCAAACAAAATCCTATGGGAACAGCTGAACTCAGAAAAATTCACTTCCAAATTGCAGAAATTATCCTTATTATCATTATTATTGCTGTCATTTACACACCCATCAATGTGTAATCTGGAAGTGCTTTAAATGGTTGAAAATGTGAGAAACTGACATTAAGCAAATAGGATAATCAAATACTTAATCCCTACGCGCAGGCCCACACATACGAGTGTGGGCGCACACACACACACACACACACACACAGAGTTTGAAAGTAAGAAAAGAGATTATCATAATATTAAATTCCAGAATTTGTGGTTAGTGAAATTGTAGGAGCAAGAGATGTACACAGTGCTACTGGCTTTAAAAGTGACCAAACTCAGTCTTAAGTAGATACATGGTAGGAGGTAATTCCAAAGCTGAAGGATGCAGTAATGATACAGTTCTGCTTTTGCCAGCATAAAAAGAGGAAGGACATAAACACTGCTGAGGAATGGACATGGTACAACCTAAACTAAGCATGGGCCTCAACACTTCAACTTAACTTCTGTGAATGTGTAACATTCTGTGATTGTAGTAGGAATTATGAATTTTGCAAGAACAAATAGACAGATACTTTAAAATGCTGAAATACTGTCACATCTTCACCTCAGAAGCAATCATTTGATTACTGGATTAGTCAGAAGTTCCTAAGTGTGTAAGTCTGTAGTAGAAGCATTTTGGGGAAGTCCCACAGAGGCATAAGTAAGGAGTTAAGGTGATGCTCTTTCTATTGCTCAGAAAAAAAGTGGATGATCTTTGGCCATCACATATTTTAACAACAAGATATTTGAATGCTTACACAATCTGAATATCTAAGTGTAACATGAACTGAGTTCAAATTCCCTGCTACTTTTGCAATCGCTGAGTTTCATGTCTGTTATATTCATTACTTACCCATTACAGACATATGAAAAAACTTGCTTTTTATCAAGAAAAAAATATTCTCTAGGTTTATAGTGAGCACAAAGACAACATATGAGACATGACAGAGGAGACAGGTGATGTATGGCACTGTGCCAGTAGTGAAGAAGTACATCTCATTAGTTTGCAGGTAGCTTTAATTAAATCATAAACACAGTGCAGAATAGTCCAGAGCCCTCTCAAAGAGGGACTGCTCTGAAAAAATGATCAGACAGAATCCAGGTCTCTTGGGGTTTTCTTCTATCGTTGGCCAAATTTTCTTATACATTCCTCAACGTATTGTAATACTATCCATTTTGAGACATACTCTTGTTCTCTACCAAAATGATATTAACATTTTTAGTAATATCAAGAATGAAAATGAGTATGCAAACACACAATGCAGGAAAAGTAATCAGGTGGTAAAACTCTTGCCTAGGGTTGTGGAAGGGATCTTCTCCTTAGCACAGTACTCTCCTGCACACAAAATCTATGCAGGAGCCTTCCTCAGGCAGAGGCATCAGCCAGCAATCTTATGGGCAGATTGCTTACCTGACCCTGCAAACTACCTGAAATTTTATGTCCACTGCAAAATGAAAAGTACTTGTAGATTTGCTAGGTTTATCTAGCTAGAAAAAAGTGATAACTCTAGTGAAAAGGCTGTGGTACAATATTTAGATGTCTTTAGGCTTTATCTTCAGAATTTAGGCATCTTCATTGCCCTTGCTAACACAATCTAAATACACATCTTTATCCTGACTCCTGAGAAACAGCCTAGTGGGAAGCCCATATGCTTGTTCATTCATATTTGCTCAGTGGTGTGGCAGTGATATTTATATCTCTACCTAAGTCCCACTCTGACTATTTAGACTGTGAAGCAACTACATGCAGGGATCCTATTCTTTCTGTCTCTGCATTTGGAAAAACTATATGTAGGGATCCTGTTCTTTCTGTCTCTGCATTACGTTTTTGTTTATAAAGTCAAAATGGGACAACCCTTAAATGCAGCCTTGCAATGGCACACTTTGACTTTACTTGACTGTAATCTCGTAACACAAACTTTTTACTCTTTCTCTTAAATGTTAATGATGTCTGCAGACAGATATTTACCAGTAAATTTCAGGATCCCAAGTATCTTCTGTGTTTCAAGTTATTCTTGCAGGACATGTTACATTTTATTTTAATTGATGGTTAAGATTTATGAAACTGACAGTTTAAATAGGACAGCCTGGAGCCTGTTTCTGGATCCAGAGATTTGAAAGCTGAATCATACTGAAAAATTCCCACTGTGTTTTACATGTTTTGTGGAGGAGAGTGAACTTTATTACAAGGCGGGAAATCATTTATTTTTGGCACAGTTTTGGTAAACAGGAGTTATTGCAACGAAATTCCCTAGTTGTCTTGTGTATTGCCCATCCATGACTAATGGTGGCTAAGTTGATTGCTTATGAATTTCTTTTTCAACCCATAGGGGTTTGTGCCAGCAGGGAACACTTGAAGAACAAGACATTTCTGCTTTTACTTGCCGCAGCATCCCTGGAGGCCCCGTGTGCTACAGTACCTTGCTCTAGCAGTGAAGGAGTTGGAGAAATGCTCCTTCAGCTTTGTAGACAGAGACCCCCATGGACATAATTTGGACTATAATTAGTAGCTGCAATGTTCAGGCTCCATTACCCAGTACAATTCCGTCCTATAGTTACAGTCTTCTCTGACTTTTAGATTCACTTCAAGTCAATTTTCTTCTATCTTCCACACATTCAGTTTTAGTGAAAAGGCTTTAATTTTTGCCTGCAATGCACAAATATCACTAAGCATCATTCTTTGATTTAAAAGTAAATCTAATTCATTTGAAAAGAAAAGAAAAAGATGCAATTATGACACTGATTCCAGCTCTGACAAAGTGTTAAATGAGATCTTTAGAGATAATGTTGACATTCAGGGTCAAATTCAAACCTTATTACATAGAGGTAATTGAGGGCATAATTTTGTCCTTAGGACTATAGCCTTCCTGAAGTTCCCAGTGATTTTAATAGGAATATTGGTATAAATTAAGCAAGGATAAATTCATGCAAGCCAAATGTATTTTAAAGGGAAATAATGGATTTTCATCCCATTCTTAATTTTAAAATAAAGATCTAAAAATTTCCTCTTTGTTCTTTAGTCCCACTTTTAACACTTGTTTGTCACTCTTTTTTCTTTTTATATGCCGTAAGTATTGGTATTAAATATATGTCTTCATATATTAATCAGGGAACAAAGTTAACAAATTTAAAAGTGGAAAGTAAAAGATAGGAAAGATTTCTGAGAGACAGCCCTGTACCATGAAGATTAAATAGAACTAAAGAGAGAACACATTTTTTTCTTTAACTGAGGTCAGTATTAAAAGCCACTTTTCAAGCTCTTTTAGAACATTCTACTTTAAGAAATTTCCTATTTTAAGAGAAGAATATTGTGCTGCAAGGTCCAGGCTCAATTAAAACGATTTTTTGGCTTTCTGTGAAATTCTATTTAATCTCTGTGGCACTGTGCTGACCTGTATAGAGAAAGATGGCAAAGCTACCTCTTAGCTTCAACGTCTATTCCTGTAACACAGCCTCAGCAGTCAGTATCTAACAGCTCCTCTGACAGGAAGACCTCTTACAGAATACTTTATCATTTAATAGCCAAAATAGGAAAGAAGAAAGGACATTCCCTCAGTCCAAACCTCACCACAGCAGTTCTGAGTGGTGCCTACACTAGTGTCCTCAGTATTGGAAAGAAGGACTTCAAGAGGAAAGCAAATTGGAAATATAATTTCATTATCCAAAGGAAGTTTCTATAGGACTGTCTTGTTCTAGCTGATATTGTTACTGATGTTTGCATATTAATAATAGCTTTCTGCATCAAATAGAGTTTTACAAATATTTTCGGTGAAGTTCCAGGAAGCTCAGAAGTAGACTGGCTATCTAAGAATATAATCTTTACTGGAGGAAATTTGTGCTAGTTAAGTTATATTGAAAAGAGTGCCCACACTGAAACTATTCTATAGGACTCAGCAATGGAAGGATCCTCCTGGGCCATCCAGCTCTGTCTCCCACCATTGCAAACAGAGTATTCTAAAACTCACTGGTCTGAGATTTTATGGTACAAACTTCCTTCTACTGTACTGAACAAATTCATAGCCAGCCACCTGTTTATGCTTGTGCCACCTAAGCCCTGCTATATTAGTCTCCTCTCAGATGGTATCTTTCCATTCACTTGATCTTCACTACTTTCCCCAAATTGCCAGTGAAGCTATTATTTAACAGCACAAGAATGTGTCCATGATCATTATTAAGACTATTTTAGGTGGGTCTTACCATCTCATTGTGCTGTGATGTTGATAGTTTTCTTATGTTCACAGAGAATATGCTACCCAGCTCATTCTAAGATCACATTTACATTCTTCACAGCAACATACTGAGTGTTCACAGTAATTCTGCAACTGATCACAGCTGTTGTTTTCAGCTGATTGGATCCCAATTTATTGTAAAGATATTGGTAGCTAGAAGCATTACTTTGCACTTGCTATTCTAGATTTTAGTTCTGTTTATTCTTTTGGCTGCACTCTTCAAGGTAACCTAAATTTTCTCATGTTGTATTCTGGACGCCTTCTGTAGACATTACACAATCTGCAGATTTTTACTTTTTCTTCATTTTTTTGTCTCCTAATGTCATTAATGCAAGTATTAAAATGGTGTCTCAAGTTTCAACCTTGAGGATCATCACTAAGAATCTTCTTTGAGAAAATATCTGCCCTTTTGGCATCACTGCTTAGGTAAGTTCCTTCCAGGTCATGTACTAAAGCCCATTTTTCCCATTTAATTGACAATTTTGCTTGTGAAGTTATGTTAAATGCTTAACCAAACCTAAGTAGCTTATATCTATTGGAATACTATAGTCTACAAGATAACACGTCAAAGCAAAGTATCAGGCTAATATAGCACAATTTAGCTACATAATTAATATAAAAGTTTACCTCCCTCCCCCCCCAACATCTTTAATCAACTTTCCCTCAACATTTGCATAAAAATTCTGAAGACCTTTGAGATGAGGCTAACAGGCTTGTATCTTTCTGGATCTTTTCTTTCTCTTGTCTTAACCACAGGCATTACATGGCCTTTTCCCAGTACATTATTCTGACTGCTTAGTTTAATCAAAACAATTTTCTATTTGACAGTCATATGCTACTTATGCAGGATCCAGGGATGTAGCTTTAAAGTTGCTCACACCTGAATGCATTAAATTCCCTGAGATTTTCTTCTAATTCAGTCATAGTAACTCCCATTTTCAGAACTCCAGCTTCATTTGCCAGGCCACCTTTATTTGCCCTTCTCCATCCTGTCCTGTTTACTGAAAACTATAGTAATTTTTTATATACTTTATAGAAAAATTTTTAATATAAATACATACATCTTATATGACAATTTTTAGTTTTATATTTAACTGAGGCATTTTTAATATATTTTCTTGATTTTTGAGAATATATATTTAATCTCTACCACATCCTCACCAAATAGCACCATCTGCCTCAAGAACATTTTGTTTTTGCATGAATATAATTTTCAAAAGATGTACCATTTCCACCTTTCTCAATTCTTTCCTATAAATCTTGAATTTTAAGACATGACCTTTTATTCTGCTCTTTCCCCCTATGCCTTTTTATTGGCTCTTTAAGTTTTTTAAAAAGTTGCAGATATCACTTCAGTTAAGTGATTAGTCTACTGAAGAGATCTAGACTCCTTTCCTACACTTTTTTCCTTGTTTGGGAGACAAATTCCAGATATTTTTGCAGTTTCAATTTAAATAAATGTCAACCTAACTTTACATTCAAATACTTAACTCATTACACTTATTAGTTCTGATTAGAACTAATGTTACTCAGTAGAACAATAGTAATGGTTTGGGGTTTTATTTAACCCTGACTTTTTCCAACTATTTCCAACTTCATAAATGTTTACATGTAGCCCACCTTTCTGAGCAAAAATTTTGTTTCCCTAATCCTCTCAGAGCAGTAGAGCTGACAACAGCAGCTCCTAATGCCTTGACCCAAAACTATCACAAACACCTTTGGCAGAAACTTTCCTTGCACAGTCAGTTGCCACAGAAGGCAGAAAGGTTTGCACTGTGCAGCTAAGTCTCTGTCCTACTCACAACACTTAGGACCCAAATAAACTCAACAAGCCACAGCCAGTCCATAGACCAACCAAATTACAAACTACAGCAAACCAACTCAGCAGTCAACAAGCAAACCCTAAACCCTCCAGCCATCCCCCATTTATTTTGAAAAAAATCCTGAGTACTATTGACCTCTTGAATACTAAGTGCACACCGTGAAGGCAATTAAATAAAAAAATAAAATTAAAAATATAAAATGAAATGGAAAAAGAAATTAAACAGATAAATTACTGTTAAAAGACATTGTAATACATCCTCTCCCATTTCAACTAAGTTTCCATAATGGAAATTGGAAAATTAAGAAGTGAAAAAATAGCAATGCACAATGGGAATAAAAACATTTTAAATGTGAATTTGCTATGAAAACTAGTGTTGGGAACTCCCTTTTCTGGGAAGGGAACCATTTCTTGAACATGATTGTGTTCAGCCACTTGCCATCCAGTCTACTGTGTTATTGTATTTGTGACAGAGGATTCCTTCCCTGGGCAGAAAGACTGTGATTATCATTTTTTACGCAAAAGCATTGACTTTAACTTACTCTGTGCAACAAAAATTGCTATATATCATAAAATTGATTATAAGACTAATTTTTCTAATCTTCCACAATATTTAACTTGATTAACTCCTTCAACAGTGAGTTCTCTTTGAATTATTCAGATTGTGCGTATTAGTTCATTTATTTGTTCTAAGCCTACCAAGCACTAGTTTAAAGTTAACAGCTTTGGTTTTTTCTATCTTGAAACTGAAAAGAAAAAAATTGTTACAAAAGAGGATACTGCATAGTTATTGAACAGGAGATTTTTACACCACATCAGTATGTTTGTTTTGGATTATGCTGTGATGTACGCTTTTGTACATTCTCAAACAAGGAAACAGATATTAATAGAAGTGTTTCTGAAAGTAACCCAGCAGTTCCCCAGACCAGATTCTGTCAACTTTTCCTTCTTCCAAATATAATCCCACCTAAAACTTGTAGCAAACCCAAATATTCACAGTACATCTGAAAGTTTAAACTACTACTGAATTTATGATCATTTATCTCACTCCTCTCAACTGGTAGCGCTGTAACTAAAAATACTGACTGGCGTGTGTTATCTCTGCTGATGAAAAAATCTTACGTGAGGATGGTATTTCTGGAATAAAAAAGATTGATTGTACATCATCAAAAAATAAGCAGTGAACAGATTAATAGATAAAGAACTCAACTTTCACTGATAGAGTAAAAATTGTCAATACTAACAAAAGAACAGATCGTAAGTGAGATGGATGGTGGTCTCTGATCAGCCAGCAATCAATAAGTCTTTTGAAAACAATAAACTCTCCCTTGAACAAATCAGTCTAATAGGAAATATCTTTTTAAGTGACACTAAATTAGGGATGATGAAGGTTGAAAATATTCCTTACAATGTTGGATCTTACTGGTCAGGCTATATACTCACAAGAACAAAACTTGGCAGCACTCTGAACAACCTTCTTGAGAAAGCGAGAGCACTATGGCATGTTGTAATTTTAAAATAACAGTTTGAGCTTAACCAACCACAAGGTGATATACAGCACAAAAGGAGACAAGCACATAACTGCAGGGTCCATGGCTGATACATCAGATGGCTCAGTAAATGTATGGAAAAATTAGGCATCAGTTTGGAAGATACATAAGCAAGAAACCAGAAAAATAAGGGACATATAAATTAAGTATCTGTTACACTTTCACCTAAAACCTGCATTAAAAATTATTTTAGATTTGTAAGAGAGGGGTTAAATTTGGTAATCTAAATAGTTTCAAAAGATGTAACCTCAAAACCCTTGAGTATATGGGGAACAGAACATAAATAGCAAAGAGTCTGAAAGTACTTTTTTGAAGCCTAGAATTAGAACACGATCCTTTGGTGCTACAAGAGCATCAAATTCTCAAGACATGTAAACAACTGAAATCTTGAATTTACACCACATATGACAGGACAAGGTAAAACAGGAAGGACAACACACATTATGGACATACCCAATGAGAGAAAAACTTTTTACAGCGTACTATAGATTTATACTAAAATAAAGTTATATGTTCTGCATAAGTGATTTACAAAGATAAAGAACTGCACTATCCCTGTGTGTTCACAGTAGTGTCATCCATGTACAGGAGGGAACCAACCTACACCTGCAGGCAGATGAACTAAATAAATTAATAGTTCTTCTCAAATGCTAATCTCCTCATCAAATTCAGTCCTGGTGTGAAGAGTAGTAAGTCATTCATTGAACGTAGAACAATCGTGAGGAACTGTAAAGGGAAAAATAGTACTGAGAAGCTCACAGTCTTTTGGCATTTAGTGGATGCAACAAACACATCACAAAGTAACATGACTGAAGGAAAGGACATGAACTGCTAGCAAGGAAAGCAATTAACAAGGTCGCAGAAAATAAGCACTCTGTATCCCCAGGTTGAGCTTACTCCCAAATCATTCATAAATTTTAGGTGTTTGTCATATTGGCAAAACTTTAAGGAAATTTGATAGCTGAATATCTACGAGGTTAAATTTGGTGTTTTCAAAATATAAAATCAAGTCATTTTTTGGGTTTGCATGGCCACTGAATACAGAGCTGGTGTATATTTAACTGAAGTCACATAAAAAGCACTAAGAAACAAAGAAAAAACAGGCAAATTTGACCTGCTATCTTTGACAGTCTTATTGGTTTTCCCCTGCCCAGTATGACCTTTATATATTCCTGAAATTCCCACTCTTATTTTGATGCTCAAAGGTGAGGTTGTGTGGTAGGTATCCAGAAAACATTATCTCTTCATAGACACACAGTAATTAAAGCTGACAAAAAAATTAAAATCTTTCAGAGCAAGTTAAATCTGGCATGCTTCTACTACCACATAACTGGAGCCTACAGTATCCTGTATCCTACCAGAGATATGACAGGTGAAATGTACACCTTACAATGCAAAAGAAGCAGTAGCCATTCCACTGAATGGAAAGAGAATAATTTATAGGTGGAAGAACTGATTATGTTTTAAAGCTGAATCAAAATTCTATTTCTAGTATTTTTTTCTGATTGAATGAGGGATTTCACTTTTCAGCAGTATTTCTCTTGAACCGATTTTTGTTTGCACTCATAGGAAAAACATTTTTATACATGAAACATATTTCAGATATTAGCACCCTGACACCAAAATGTTTAGTATCTCCCCTACTCATCGCCCACCAAACCTCCAACCTCCTAGGAAAAGATTTAATGAAAATTGAAAGGGGAAACTATTCCCATTGAACTTTGTCTTAAGAAAAGAGTATTGCCCTGGCCTTTTTTTGCCACACATGCAAATGTACTTGTGTGTAGTTTTCATAATGAATCAAAGTGAGATTGTCTTCCTGGTCCTCATTACCATGCTTGATGGCAATTCATTATGTCCCACAGGAGCCAAGGAACAGCATAGGTGAAATCCTTAGAAAGCAGGAGAACTTTACTGACCAAGGAAGAACAGTTTTTCAGGGCCAAATCACCTTAATTTTGTAATCTTCTCAGGCATGATTAAAGGCACATTCATGACGTCAATGCCTGGAGATAACTCTCATGTCAAAATGTCTTGGGAGAACTGGAAAGATAAGCCACTGCAATTTCTAAGAGGAACAAATCAGTACATTTTCCTGCTACCTCACATTCAGAAAAATCTAACCACTATTTAGAGGGAAAAAAGGAAGAATAAATATGTCCAAGCTAGACACTAATATATAAAATCTTAATGCAAATACTGGAATTTTGCGATATTATAAATATTGAAAATAATTTCTTCCAATACAAATATATTGAGCACTTTACTCAACCAGTTTACGTGTATAATGTTTTAGCACACACATGTAACTAATGGAAAGATGTTAGGACAACAATATTTGTATATTTTAGGTGTCAACAACAATCCTGAAAAAGAAAAAGATTACTAATGGCTGTGTACTTTTCACATTGTTTTTTCTTTAATACTCAGAGATACGGTAAGTAAATTTTTATTGGAAACCAGCAAATTAATTAACTTAGCTCATAGCCAGCTACTTCAGTATCCGTAAGCATAGCCTCCACCAAGTACCAACAATATACACAACCAAATACGTACACAACCCAGAAACTTTCTCAACATGCTTTTGGCGCTATATATCTCCCCATCTTTGCTATCTAAACTGTTGAAAGGTCCTGTAAAAGTAAGTTTCTGCATGCCTCCAGAGCTTCAGGTAGTCCCATTAATTGATGCATTAACATTTCAGACCTAAGGTTTAATATGTCATTCCTGGGACAGGCTTTTGTCAGCATATCCCAGATGAATATCCATTCACAGGAAGGGAAGAAGTAAAGGAGGAAAAAAAAGCAAATTAAAAGTTCACTCATTTCATGTCAGCCTGTCTCTGCAATCGTTGACCTTAATGGAGAATCATGCCTCCAATTATTTTGATAAATCCACTTTACCTTTATAGAATTATAACCATAGCAACATTATCTCTCCACAACAGGGAAAAATTTCCATTTTCATGCCTATAAGGGTAAAGGACGGTGACAAAATTGTGAGAAGGGCTAGTTTTGCTTAGCTTTGATCTTGCACATTCTACCAGACATATGGGAATGTAAATAGTGATGCATTGTAACTAGAGCTGTGTTCAGAATTAAAATCACTGAACTTTTTAAAACTGTGGACTATACTCAGGATAATTATGGTAACAATTGAACTGCACAATAAAGTATGTGGGAATGGTAGTTGTTTTGCTAGCTCCTTTTTCATTGGAATGTTTGTTTGTTTTTTTCCTAGACCAATGATATTAGTACTAGAATTTTGTGAAGAACTGTGTCTCTTCCCCTTTTCAAGTAGTTTTCTTTCCATGAAAAACAACAGTTGAAATCTGGGTATCACTGAAGCCAATGACTTTGGCTGTTGTCTTTAATATGATTCAAATACCACCCAGTGTCTCTAATAGACCTAACATTAGATTTTTCTACTCTGAAAAACATTGCATTAGTGTCATTGGTATGGATGACCTCTATTTTTTACTGTTACAAGCAATGGATTTTCTTCTTCTACAAACAGACATTGCAAATAACTTCCTGGGGAGAACAAGGAAGGAAGGAAGGAAGGAAGGAAGGAAGGAAGGAAGGAAGGAAATCACTTTGATATCATAGAGTTAGTACTGGCTGGCCAAACACAGCCAAGTGACTGCCATGTTCTATTCCATTCCAGCAGTGATTTTAAAGCGATCATGTATTTCATGTCTGGTAGACAGACATGGTAGGGACCTCCTATATAGTAAGCTTCACCCACTGTTATCATCTGTTCCACTAGTCATCAAGGCTGTGTGGTATTCTGATCTCCAGTGCAGCTGTAAAGCTTCCCTAACACATGGTACACAGGAAATTTACTGGTGTCCTACAATATTTCATGCCTTAGCCATTACTGGGTATATTAAATAAGATGAATCCCAAGACAAACGCCTAACAATTCTGCCTTCAAGTCCTAACTCCTGTCATTTACCCATTCTGCATCCTCTTCAGACTTTTCCTTAAGTCCTCCAGTTTTGCTGCAAATCCTTTCCTTCATTTTAATTAATATTTTCCCATAGTTCACCATGTTAAATGGTTCACAAAAGTCTACATGAACGGTATTTTATACAAATCAGGCTAAAATTATCACAGAAGATAGAAGACTAATCTGTGGCATTCTATTTTTGTTTTTAATATTCTGGTACCTTTTATTACGCTGTCCTTATTTTTGTTAACACAAAAACACAGACAGAAAAACATTTCAAGAAAGAGATGTAAGCAAGACTCTATTCTACACATCACGCAGGTGGGGTTTCCTGATGAGAAGAATAATGTTTATCTGGTCCAGGGATGCAACGTGTATCATGTGACTAGCCGCAGCTAAACAGACACATAAAAGCTGTGAAGTAATGAAAAGCAGGCAAACAATACTGATAGAAAAAAAAAAATCTCAAAAAGAATTTCAGTTAGTCCATCAAGCACAGGAAAGAGTGAGTTGCATATTACTATTATAGGGGTTGGAAAAAATGTGTTCATTCTATAAAATATTTCTTTTAAATTATTGTTTCAAATTCTAGCTGATATAACTTCCTATTCAAGTTTGTCCAAGCTGAGAAATTTTACCTCTGTACAGACCAGAGTTTAGTTTCTAAATGAAGATGTTAAGTGTTGGATTTCCCTTATTGTTGTTTACGATGTGTATTATTTTATTAGTTTGGGCTCTTATGTTATTGTGTTAAGGCTGTTTGGTGAAAGACAGTTCTTCCCCATAGTTTTAATCTAGTGGTGACAAAGGACAGCGTACAGCTATAAGAAACAATCAGAAAAAAAAGGGAGGTGGAACATTAAGGAAGAGATGAGACGTGTGTGGGTTCAAAGAGACCACATACACATACCAACACAGCCCCTACGAAACCATTAGCAGTTTGCAATCATAAGCATAGCTACACAGTATGCTCAGTCAAAATGTCTGCCTACTTTTGATTTTACAGATTGCAAACTCACTTTCTTGCCTTTAAGCACTATTTGTGTACATACCATGTAAGAGTGTTTAGTAAATAAAAGTGTATTTCTATAAAGACAGAAAGATTTTAGGTAGAAAAGGAGCTTCAAGGTTTGCAATGCAAAGTTCTTCCAGGTACCTATTCCTGCAGTATCCAACTTCAGAAGTTTAAATCAGAAACCTCTAGCAGGGCTTACAGTCCTTTTTATATTTTGTAATTTAATAAAAATGAGGCTCAGGGGGGAAAAATGATTAAAATCGGTATCAAGTAAAACAACACAGTGATTAAAATCTCATTTTTGCAGGGTCTTGTCTTTCCTTGTCTTTAGATAACTAGAGTAATAGCCGCCTTTAGCAAAGTGGTAATAACCATTTCAGTGCTAGAATTCCCAACAGCAGGAGCTGTGCCTTAACAAACGAATATGGAGATCTGAGCACAACCTTATTCAGATCTTAAAAAGAACATTGTAGGATGGCGAGAACATTGCTGCCAGGCTTCTTTTTTTTTTTCCCCCATGCTATTTTCCCCTTCCAGCTTCCCCCTCCCCCAAAAACTGAAGGCAAATGAATGTAATTGGCACTAGAAATGATGAAATGTTCATTTTTGAGCCAGGACTCTCTCTGGGCTATATCCAGAGTTCTGTTGCACAAACAGAGAATCCACTCTTTCAGGGTGGAAAACAGCAATAATTCCTGTCCTTACCATTCTTTATTTCTTCTTTTCCTAGTGAAAAATGTCATATTTTTGGTTTCTTAAATGTTATCTGTAAAGAGAAAACACGCCTGGCATTTATAGCCTAAAAGTAATGATTCCTCTTCTACATTTTTATTTTGTATGTCAAATAAATTTGCCAATTTTACCCATTAAATGCTAATAAAATGGACAGATGTCTAAAATGCTAAATGTATGTAATAATGTTTTCATTCCAATTCAACCTGTTTGCTGCCTAAAGAAGTTCAGGACATTAATGCACAGTGTGTAGAAGTTTATATCCCCTGGATGATCAAGGGTATAAGGTAGAAATAATTGATTGATGCAGTACAAACACCGAAAAATAAATTACATGTTGAGGTAGAATTTTGGACATGGAAAAAAACGTATGAGAGCTGGACATATGATGACCTGTGAAGCTCTCAGATACCATGATAACGGGCATTGCATGAGGATTCCAGAGTACACATACTTACTCTCCACCTCCAGCGAAAACAGAAAAACCCCACCACTTCTTTTTCTTTTTCACAGTGAGAAAATTGCATGAAAGCTGAAGTCTTGAAAAGATTTAAATTGAGGGAATGTTGAGGCAGTTGTAGATTTATACCCTGCCTTCCTCCGTGCTGTTTTGTGTTGGGATAAAGAAAAAGGGCAAGAAAAAAAACAGCTGTAGAAGATCAGCTGAAATCATATACTTCTATTTCTTTCACAGGGTGGGAACATGCTGCCTGTTTGAGTCTGCTAATTCATTTTGAGTGATAAGGAAGGCCAAATTTTGCCACCTTGTAGCCTCATCCATTTATCCTAGTTTAAGTGAAACCATAATTTCACAGATTCCTATCCTGCAATAAGCAAAATACAAAGTGGACAAGACAAAATCAGGTGCAATTAAAAAATCAGGAGTATAGAAATAAATAGTAAGTATAAGAGAACCCTCTGGTAGACAGAAAGTAAACTTACAAGAAGAGGAGATGTAGTCATTGTTAGAGACCTGGTATTCCCTAAGAGCTACCAGGCAGTGATACTGAAGATGTTGCCCCTTTTCCTTCTATTTAGAACATGCATTACCTGTAGAATCTCACAAATTGCTTCTGGACATTTATTTTTAAAAGAGCCTCATTTACTCAGGGCAGTAAGGCCAGACTCGATACTTTGCTGATGGCTTTCCACTCCACATACTGAGTGCATGCAGATGGGATCCATCACCATGGGTTTACTGTTGGAGTTGGGACAGGAAGGCAGGCAGTTGTAACTCTGGCCAGTGACAAAGAATATCTTCTCTCTCTACTTTTTCAAGATAAGGACAAGAGGTTTTTTTCTTTCAGCCTGCCATGGCTTTGATTAGAAATTTCAAGTTACAAAAACACTCAAGAAGGCCATACACTGTACGCTGCTGTCACTTGACTTGGAGTACAACCAGAGAGTTGCTACAGCACTAATATTGAGACTCAGAGCAATCTGTGGATGCCTATATGAGCATCAATTTTGCGGAAAAAAAGAAAAAGGTTCCTGACAAGCAGTATCAGCAGTAGTAACAAGAAAGAATCAAAAGCATGGGATCTTCATGGCAGCAGGAGCAGAGGGAGGGGGATCAGGGGAAGCAGGACCTGGCGACAGAGGAAATGTGTAGTATGGAGTCACAGGCAGGGGACCTCTGGGAGGGAGAGCTGCTGAAGTAGAATTCCCTTCATAGTACCCGCACTCTAATCTTCACAGGAGGAGAGGGGCACAGAGACGTGTTGGGTTTGTTTCATTTTTTTCAAAGATAACCCCCAGGTTATACATCTGAAAATGCAGCGCTGTAGAAAATGGATTGCCTTTAAAAGATTTATGTTTAATTCTGCTGTGTGCAATGCCTACAATCAAGACAGACTTCAAACAATAGATCCTCTCACCAATCCTCTTTCAGCAGAAACTCTAACATGGCGTTCCAGTTTTGGGAATACCTGTTACGCATGAACAAGTAAACTAGGGCTGTGATTAGCTGCACCTCCTCTTTGAGTATCCTCAAGGAGTGCAGTACTGCTGCACATTTAAAATGAGGCACATTTTGAAAAGTTGTATTGACATGCATAGACAAGAATTTATGATCAGAGCATTTTAGCTCTGTGAACTTTCTGATGAAAATGAGTTATTATTATAATAAAAGAAGAGCATTAGAAAATGATGCACATTCACATCTTAATTAAAAATTAAAAAAAAAAAAAAAGAAACATTTTGCATTATTTTCTTTGAGAACAGATATGTGAACCTACCACCAAAGAGGCAGTCTGTTGCAAAGCACAGAGTACTGCATGGTTATGTAGGATGCCTCAATTGCCTGGGTGTGAGACCCTGCACGGCCTGCCCCATGCGGAGCCTCAGCAGCCCCCAGGGAGCCCCTGGCCCTGAAAGGGATTTTGGGCAGGGACTGACAGCCCCAGGCTGAACTGAGATGGAACCTTGGGGCAATTGAGCAGGGTTAGGAGGGAGGCCCAAGGGGAGGCTGGCCAGGTGCCTTGTTTGTGCCATCAGGGCCCTGGTACTACGTGTCTTTGGGACCCTTACTTCACTTTCTGTCAGTGTCTTTCTCCCAGTCTTTGATGGTTCTTCTGGAACCAAGATAGCATCAGCAACAACAGATATCATCAGCCTGATCCTTAGCAAGATGTTGTTTACTCAATTGGGATGAGCTGTGAAGTTTTACATCAACAGCAGAGTTGGTCTATTAGCAGTTCATACATTGAGTGCTTATATGCACAATTTTAATATATTACTAAGATAGATACACTCTGAATCGAATGCAGGTTTCTGCCAACAAACTAACTAGGCATGAGGAGCGTGCCTGTATCCTAGGGTCCACCAGAGTGGGCTAAGACACTGTCCCCACTTGGGCTGTTTTACATGCAATTTGGGAGAAACAGCAGAGGTATGGATGGGAACTAAATATCACATACCTTACTACAGACCCTTTCATACCTTACAGCTCAAACCTACACCCATTTAGCATCCCCCTGCCATTTCTCTGTCCCTTGTGTCTTTCCTGTCCTTTCAGTCCCATCTTTCCCACCCCTGCCATGCTTACAGTGAGCTATCACATTTTTTGTACATATATGGATAAAACAGGTTTTTAATATCAGACATCAAATCACACTTAACATCTCTAGTGACATCAGTAGGGAAAGTGTATTGCTGGTCAGTATTTTATTTCAGCTCTGTGAGCCAGCTCTGTCAGCGTGCTGATGCTTATAAAGTGCTTTAGTTGTGATACACCAGGCAGCAATGCAAATATGCTCTTGATCTTCTGGCATCCAAGTAGCACCCCTACGGTACACCGGTTCTTTTTTTGCATATTGTAAGGATTCTGATGTACCCTGACATGCATTTGTGGAAATCATATCTGTTAATAATGTGTTTCAGTTTTAATTATTAATATTTTAAGTTACCAGCATCTATAAACCACACAGATTTTTACAAGCCACTTCAAAAACAATGGATGGGCTCCTTGATCATGAGATGGTCACGCTTCTCTTTCTGTGTTTCCAATAATAGCTTTCCTTGTCATTGTTTTTGGCTTTTATTAATACATTTGATTTGTATGAATTTTGGTGCTGAAATATGGAATAATATTTTATATTTAAAAATCTATTATTACCTTAGAATAAAGGCATGAGTCACTGGGATTGAATTCTTCTATTCCAAATAAAAGAAAACTATATCACAGTAGGCAGATGAAAAATATCTGTCACTTGAGGAGACAAAGATTTCTGAAATGCCATCTTAAGAGTATTAGTTTCACAACAAACTTACCCCACAGGACAAGGTATTAATCAGTACTTGGTTGGTAACATCAGTTAGTGCTTCAGCCCTCCATGGAAAGTAATTGCAGTCCTCAGTGTAATAAACAGGCTATAAGATTTAAGATGCTGAATTCTGAAAAGCAGTTCATGAAAAATTAATTTCCTTCATTTTTAATTTTTATGTTCTAGGAAACCCGCTGACATGAGAACTTTTTCTGTTTCTCCTTTTCTCTGTCTCTCCCTCTCCCCTCCCCACTGGCCTTTTTTTTGTTTTGTTTTTTTTTGTTTTTTTGCTAAGAAAGTAGTCAGGGCTGCCAGGCCAGGAAAAAACAGACAGAACTAATCCTTTCCTGCCTTACCTCACACTCATAGTCACAGTGTAAGAACTGATGCATAGGCGAGCAAAAACACTGTGTCAATGACTTAAGGCCTGAGAACAGATATTATCGAGGAATTCTTTGATGCCAGTTGTACTGCCAGATAGGATTATTACATCTAAAAAGAGAGGCATAAAATGCAATTAGATGCTCAGTCCATTGGAAAGCAATGAAAGTTAGTTGCCTATCTGAATTGTGTTCCTTTGAAAATTGCCCTCAAGATCTCTAAGACAAGGATGTTGTCTTTGATTTGTGTTTGTAAAATGAGTCACAGGACAGCAGATAGGTAAGTGGCCAGGCAGATTGAACAGAAAGTTGTGGAAGCCAGAAATGCACCCCCTATGCTAGAAAAAAAAGTGCAGACTATTCCCATTTAAATGAGTAAAGTTTTAAAAAACAGTGGTATACGAGCTATTTCAAAGGGGTGCAAAAAAGCAAGCAAAAAAAATCGAGCCTCTGCCTTTCTGTTGGAGGGGATCAGTAACAGAGGGGTATAGCAGTGGCTGTGCAGAGCCTTAGGTACACCCAGGAGTAGCTGCTTTTTAAAGCAGCAACACTTGAAAACAGGAGAGTGTAGTGGGTTGATCCTGGCTGCATGCCAGGTGCCCACCAAGCCGCTCTGTTTCTCTCCTCCTCAGCAGGATGGACGGGGGGGGAGAAAATAAGATGTAAAAAACTCTTGGGTCAAGATAAAGGCAGTTTAATGAAGGAAAAGCAAAGGCTGCATGTGGAAGCAAAGGAAAATAAAAGATTTATTCTCTACTTCCCATCAGCAGGTGTTGTCTAGCCACTTCCAAGGAAGTGGGTCTTCGATAGGCGCAGCAGTTGCTCCAGAAGACAAACATAATAACAACTGTGCCCCCCGCACCCTCACCTTTCTCTTAGCTTTAATTGCTGAGCAGACATCATATGGTATGGAATATATCTTTCGACAGTTTTGATCAGCTCTCCTGGCTATGGTCCCTCCCAAGATCTTGCCCATCCCCAGTCTACCGGTGAGTGGGGCATGTTGGAGAGACAACCATAATGCTGTGTGAGCACTGCTCAGCAGTAGCCAAACCACTGGTGTGTTATCAACACCTTTCTAACCACCAGTATAAAGCACAGCACTATGAGGGCTGCTATGGGGAAAATTAACTCCATCTCAGCCAGACCCAATACAGAGGGAGAGAGGCACAGGGACAACAGCACGTGCGTACCTGCACACACCACCTAGGATGGAACTGATAGCAGCCACTCCAACCTTGGCACAATCAAATACCTTTGGAGATACTCTCCTTGATCCTTCTTTTCCAGTACAGAACAAGCACCTGAGTAAGCAATAAGTAATGGAAAAGGAAGAGAAGAATAAACAGTTTCATCTGCCACATCCTCATCAGCAGAAATGTCTGGCTTGAGCCAGTTGAATCCAACAGGAATTTAAGGAGCCACTAGAACAGAGCAGCGCCTGTATCTTGAATTTATTCTTTAGCCTTAAATAATCAATATTATTAATGTTAAACATGGGTGTTACAATATCTAAAACTCATAATACATTTGTCATACAAACTCACAGCTGTCAACCCACTCATGATGGCTGACATGATATAGAACAGATTATGGCTGTGTTGTCTCCATGTAAGGATGACAAAATACTTGCACCACCGGTTTTGCAAACATTTAACTATAGCTGGAAACTTTAAGGGGGGGAAGGGAACAAACGAGGTAGTGCATATTTAGGAATTACAACGCAGTGTTTATCCTTACAGAAATTGTTGCTCGCTAGCCACAGAAAGAAATATACCTGTAAAATCGAACCTGCCAGATAAAAATCACTGCATGGGTCTTCTATTACAAAGTGGTCACTGAAATAATTTTCTGACTCCCAGGAGGATGATTGGGATGGAAATCCGCCAAGCTGGGAAAGCTTATTTGAATGACACATAGGAAATGAGTCCTAATTTTTGTGGTCCACAAGAAGTTGGTTTTTTGTTTTCACACCCACTTAAAACTACTCATTTGGTGGTCCAGCTTCAATAAACTGTATGTTTTTATCAATAATTCTTCATGTACTTAATCAAGGGGTTTACACCCTAGTATTTAGGTATGAAATCTGTTCTAGAAAGTGCAGAACTCAGAGTCAGAAATTTTTTCTTGAATTAGATTTGCAGGACTAACTTTTCTGGAAATATGTCTTGGCCCTCCACCTAACACTAAGATCTAGTTATGCAGGGCTGCTGACAGATCTAGGTATCAGTCAGCTATTTAAGATCCTGCGACAGCAGAGGGGAGACTTCTTCACTGGAAACTCTTGAGAGCACTGTAAATTTCCTGCTGAGGTGTAGCTGAAAGCTGGTAAAATAAAGGAAGTCCAGATTCCCTAATGAGGTATTTTCTAGTTTCATATAAACTAAAAGTTACTCAGCTTTGCACTATCATGATTAATCTTCTCAGTCCTAGCAAAACATGTTTTTTAGTATTCTGGGAGAGATTCTCTTAGCTGTTGCATGGAAATATAGGATTCTGTACTGTGACATACATGTTGTTCAATCTACAACTCATATGAAAATAAAAAGGGGAAAATTATTTTCCTTGGACCTTCCTGGAAAATTTTCCTGGAAAACAAACAAACAAAGAAACAAACAACAAAAAGCAAACAAAAAATTATGCCAGAAGCATCATAATCTCATTTTATGTTCCTTTCTTTCATTGACTCTTCAAGCATTTTTCTTCCTGCCTTCATAATAAATCCATTTATGTTTCGGTGATAATGATTGAGACGGATAGAAGCTAAAATTAGAAATAAATGTGTGATATTACTGCTAACTAACAGCAAATGGAAATATAGTGGGCACCACTAAAAATGAAACCACAAGCTTCACAATGAAAGGTTCAAGTCAGGGTTCAAGGCACGCCATTTATGAAGAAATGTCCATCAGGTAAGAATTGCTTCAGTGTAAAAGGGCAGAGTTTCCTGGAGAATCTTGAATGGCTATCTGTTTTAATCCTGGTGCTTTCTAAAAAGTGCTTTAGAATACAGGAATATATCTATATTTCTTTTCTCAGTAGGTAAAACTTTCTCAATGGATAACTTTGTGCAGCTATGTTTTTATGACTTTTCAAAGCAGTGGACTGTAGTTAAATACAAATAAAGGGAAAAGAAGAGCAAAATGAAAACCTTTGGAGAAGGGTGCTGCCAAATTTCCCTTAAAATCTAAATGGCTCCAAAATATCCACTTACATCACCATAGTAAAGATAAATGTCTCTAGATGAACAGTCAGTCAGAAGTGGCAAAAAGCCACAAAATCTGCTTCTGAAAAGCCCTAAGTAGAAACAGATAGAATCATAAACACAGCACACCTGATATTCTACAGGCCTACATTCTTGGAATCCTGTAAGTCCCAGGTCATTCATGTTTAACCATTCGCTATTTTCATTGTACTTGCAGTAAGGAATAGCTTGTTAATACGACATACTCCTGTTGGGTCATTTAAAACCTTTATATTCCGCCACTTGTAACTTTTAAAATATTTTCCTTTACTCTTGATTCCTACATATTTGGGAGTGTTCCATGTATTCTTTCTTTTTTCTTTTTTTTTCTCTTTTTTTTTCCTGGTAGGAACAAGTGCCTTTTGGCTACTCTTGAGCTAAAAGAGAATAACAAGTATATATTCTGTTGGAAGAGTTGGTTCATCCACACTTCCAGCAAGGCTTTGCAAATGACTGAGGGAGACAATCGTGAACTGGTAGGTTTTGGTTTGCACACATGCAAGCAGCCTTGTTTCACGCAACATGCACAAACCTTTATGTCAGTCAACTTAAATCCTCTTGGAAATTGTTCCTTATGGTCCTCTGACCATTCTCACATCTTGAAATTGTGCTATTCTTTACCCCCACCAAGACTTTCCTATTCAGAAATCCCACTGTCTTAACCCACCTGTAATGCTAGTAACTATTTTGTTGTTCCACCTGCTCATATCTCATGGCTATGATGGATTAAAAGGGAGTATTTTGTTATAATTGTAGCTTAATGAAAGTGCCAGTCAAGGCTCATGCCAATACATCTGGAATGATGTTAGAAGGATCATCAGCTAAGGCTATGGCCAGACAATCTCTGCAGACATAGCGACGATGATTAGAGATATTACTGACCCCAGTTCTGTTGCATCCCTTCTGCAGTTTGTACCTCTGCCTTCAAAGAGAGCCTGGAGGATCACATAAATGCTCCTTCTTTGAATCAAGGAAGTCACCTATTTCATTTTAGATAGTGTTCAGCAGTTGTTCAGCTACACAGACTGACTTTGCTGTTATGCAGATGAATAGGTTTTTATATGTTTGACCCCCAACAACAAGAGTACAGGGTACAATATCTTATGCTGTAAAGTGGTAGGATCTTAAATCACAGCTGTTTCTGTAACAATTGTACACATCTTGCTCACAAAAGCTCATATTTCATTGATGTACACTTCAGCCCACATAAAATGAAATGAGAAATCTCCATCTTTCTCTAAAAAATTCAGTGCTATTGTTTCCAGCATTTTTCTGTATGTTTCTTTAAGGTTTGCTGTCTATGTGGTAATGCAAAAGCAAGCATACATGCATATGGTGTTTGTGTACTCCTAGGACCTGTAGATTCTTCTGCACATACAAACCCATGAACACCATGTTTAAGTCTCTTAAAGCCTACCCAGCTGTCTCTTGGCACCTGGACCACAGGACCTTAACCTTTCTTATAATATTATTATTCATTTTGTACCTGAAGCTGACAGTGTTGTCAGTAGTGAATAACATACACTTACTCATAAATCACCACAGTAATGGAATCTATAATGTAGCTGGGGTTATATGTCACACTGGTTTATTATACATTTACAGTGGGACCTTGAGCATACCTCTGTTTATATGATAGAAAGTCATATTTACTCTTTGTGTTCATAGTTGAAGCACTCAGCTTCTCTATGTATTGGTCCACTGGACTGCAAACCTGAATTGGTCTCAAAGTACTTCATGAAACAGAAATATCCCTTAACCACCATTGCATTTTATAAGGAATATTTTTACTTTGTTATTGGCAGTGAATTGTGTAACTCTTGAATAAATGGTGTCAGGTGTATTTATTTATTTATTTATTCTTCTACTTTTGTTGTTGACATGAGACCACCCTGAGACCTTTCTAACTTTACCTTATTTCTGCTTCTGGATAGGAAGACTTACTAAGGTTTGCTCTGTCTATGCTGATTATACAAGTTCATGTCTATTAGGCAGGCTCATCTGAAAGACAATTTTGACAAGAAATACTGACACTAGGTTCCTGTTCTCAGTCCACAATACTGCAAAGGTACCTAACAGTGTTTAGCATTCTTAAGCATTCATTTTTAGGAACAGATAATTTTCCATATTCGTCACTGCATGCTGGGAATAAGCACTACAGTTGTCTTAGTTTTCGTTGCATTTGAAAGATGAATGAGTCTACGATGGTGGAAAAAGAGGAAAGAATTAGCTGAAGCTGTTTTTCATTTCTGTTAATTAAATGCCCATTGGAGATTGTTATCTGTGGGTGTACACCTGTGAGGAATAAAAACCTCCATATCATTCATCCATGCAACTAAAACCATCGTGAATTCAAAAAGCAGCCTTACAAACTTTGCTTAACACAGCAATGTAAATGCTGTTTGCTAGGCTAGCAAAAATCACATATTGAGGACCAAAAGGGTTTGGATATATTGTATTTTATTTAATCATGAATCCTAACAAGAACAGCTCTCTCCTGTTGTAGTGCACTATAAGAATTGCATAAGATGTGATCTGAAAGTAGAGCATAAGATTGATATTTCCTGCTGTGGAAAAGCACCATGCTGTAGAGCCCCCTGCTGTTCAGCTGTTTAGCCATGTTGGTGGCTTTCCAGGGGCAAACTAAGGGATGGGTTTTGGTGGCTCAACAGATACTGCATGGCAAAGAAGAAAGAAGACATTGTGGGAGAGCTATGCTCTAACAGGCACTGTGAGACTAACAAAGTTGTGTGATTAATTCTTCAATAGCTTAGAAAAACAAGAGACTATAGGAAAAAAGTGAAAAAGACCATGAAAGAAAAATGTTACACAGTTAACATTTTAACTAGAGTTTGGAAATTGAAGAGTTAAATATGGGAAAACGTTTCACCCTTATCCCCTAACCTGTATATTTTATGGAGTAGAATAATCAATGTGGAAAAGTTTCACAGACATCTACTATTTCAAGAAAAGTGGAAGTATATTTGTGTATGTTTATGTATGTTCGTTAAAATACTAACTCCAAAAAATAACCCCGTTTTAGGCCATTTCAAAGAGAAAAAATCAGTCTCAAAATAATGTTGCATAACATCTTAAAATGTCATGTCATTTTAGCTTGTGGCTTAAATTTAATATTTTAAACCAAGCTATTGATTTGAAATGAAAAATAAAACTTATAAACATTATTTTAGACTTTTTTCATTTTAGTTGTTTGACTGATCTCATCTCATTGAAAGTCTCCACAAGTAAATAAAAATTTAAACAAAAAATAAAAACAAGTTCCTTCACAATTTGCTGTGAAACGTTATCACCTTGCTGACCACTCACAACACAGGTGTCACGTGTAAACAGTAATGCAGTAAAATGTATAACAAAAACAAATACAACGAAGCCTGTTTCAAACCATAATGAACACTACGTTTCACACTTATCTGAGGTCATCAATACTGAGAAGAATAAGAATCCTGATTTTTCAAATTCATGTTTGTATCCCTTGCGTATCTGAGTGATCGCAATGAACAGACGTATGCAGGAGACAAATCTGGTAGCTTGTTCGGCTATGTAAAATGTAAATTTCCATTGAAGTTTTGCAAACGTAGATGTAAGTATTGTCCTGCTTAATATTTCTGTGCACAGCTTTCATCATTAGGGTCTTTAAAACTTAGAAAATGCCTACTTGGAAACAATTGCAAGAATTTCCGCTCTTGATTCCTGTTTCTTATAGCTAGCTTAATGGCATTTTATATGAGAGATATTTCACCTCTGCCTCACAGCTGTGCAAAAAAACCTATCATTTTTTGTTTATTGGGTCAGAAATTTGTCCTCTTAGATTTCAGCTACTGAACACAGTTTTCCTTTGTGTTTAGTTCCCAGTACCTTCAGAATCTCTCAACAACACCAACCTTCAGATCTTTCAAAATGGATTCATTTTCCCCAAAAGGATACTTTCCCACAGTGTCTTAACTGATTTCATCAAAGTGTCTCTGATGAGTTACTTCTCCTGAGTGAATGTCATGGTGGAGAGGACCTCAATGGACAGCTCAGTCGCTTCACTGAATCTATTTGGATTGCCATATGAAATGTCAACTAATTTCAAGACTTTGGCTTGCAATCACTGATCATCCATGTCAGAAAGCCTTAATTTAGCTTTTAATTCAGCTATTTTACTTAAAACTAGACCAGCCATGTTCCTCTCATTACCAGGAAGAAACATCTGCGCAAGTACTTCAGTTGCTTTCCTTCAACAGTTTCAGAATGGAAGCACGGAGGTCCAATTAAACCCTGTCACCACTGTAGCACGAGTGACCAGATTTTGAAGTTCAGGCTACATGTTTCTGAACTCAGTGAACACTCCTCACGTATCTGCAGACATTGCACCTCTCCAAAAACAGCCTTCAGAGCACTGAAGTCTTCAGGAAGTGTTCTGCCTAAAAGGTTCAGCTCCTTGATCCACCTAAGAAAATGACTTTGAAGAGAGTACTGCTTGATTTTTATCATGACATGCTACTGTAACTATCATCCAGAGCTCTCTTCCTGTTGGAAGCAAAGTTATTCCATTCCACTTGAACTGTGGTAGTCCCATAAACAAGGCACTAAACATGCTTTAGTGCTTTGGGTCAGAATGTTCACATTGTGTCTGAGCACCATCGTGGTATAATGAGGATCAAGGCACACCCTAAGTACCATTAATGCCTTGCCTTCCAACAGGTAGAAAATCTGTGTTCACAACTTTCTCTAGATTCATATGACTCAGAGGTACCTCATGCACTAGTTCATTAACTCGTTCCTGTTCTTTACTCTGACATAACCCATATTTACTAGAACTCAGTTTTAAACTTTTCTGATCAGCTGTATTTTAACCTGCGACAAGTGAGGGAGGATCACACGATTCCATACATAATGTGTGAAGCCATGTGTTGCAAATTACAGTTTTTCACTGTTATATAAGCAGTCTGAATGATGTAGTGATGAAAACATCTTTAATCCTGAAAGATACCTGAATATTATGGATATTTCCTTTAGGTTTGTTTTTTGGTCTTTTATTCACAAATAGAGAAAAGATTGACTGCATTTCTGAGGATCATACTCTCACCTAGAATAAATCATTACAGCATTGTTGCTTTCAATTTAGCTTTGCAGTTTACAGTACATGAATAACTGGATACACATTGAAAAAAAAGGAAAAAAAATCAGCTGAAGAGCAACATAGAAAACACTCAAGAAAATAAACAAGAAGAAAGAGATTTTAATCTGTCAGTAAAGCAGTTGTATTTTATAAGAACAGCTGGTGTGTTTTTCATTTCATGAAAAATATCAGTGTTCCACATTCATCTTATATTCCTCATCACAGCAAATATGAACTCTTGCATTTTTTTATGTACAAATCCCACCTTTCTCTAAAGAAACAAAGAAACGAAATAATGGGAGAACGACTTGTAGGCATCACTCTATAAAAAGGAAGGTGGGATGAGAAGAAAGTAAAAAAAAATCCATCCTTTTGCCAGAACAGATTTCTTTTGCAAGAAATCAGATTCAGATCCAGTTAATTGTCTGCATAATATTAGGATCTTAGCTATGATGAAATATGCTGTTGGATCGCTTGCTTAATCTTCCTTACCAAAACCTGGACCAAGGACTCTAATCTCTGTCTCAAACCCCAGAGATAAAGGCTAAATAATGAATACTGCTAGGGCCAAAACAAATACTATTTTGAGGGTCAACAGATTTTCTTCCCAGATGTGGTCCCAATTATTATAAGTCAAACAAGGTGTAGAAACTGGATCCTACAAAGAAAGATTTCCTGCTGTGAGAGTAGACACTGCACTGCTGTTCTTTGCTAAAGTGAGAGTAATCCATGACCACAATATATATTCTATGGCAGTTGGCACTCTTAATAATCAAAGAACCCTGAATAATAGCAGCTAAAAAGCCAAGGAGACCACGATACTTTACTGCATGCTGTGGGTCATGACATGAGAAGGTCAAATACGTATTTAGATAAACTGAGTGCAAATGACTAACTGTTGAGTTGTCTGGGGACCTTCAGCTGTGATGACCAAGTCACAAAGTGGCTTTGTTACTTTGGCATTGTGCAGTTCCTTATTCATTGTGTCCTCCTGATTTCCATATGAAACACAATTAGTTTAAGTAAAAGGATATTCCCTCCTTCGCTATCACTGGTTTATACATTCCTTAGCCTCTGACAATCAGTATCTTGCTTGCCACTGGTAATAATAGACATCTTACAGGCCAATTTACGATTTCAGCTATATCTTTAAAGCCCAGTGTCCTTAATTATGATAACTCCGGGCTTGAGCAATTGTACTGAGAATCTCTGAAGGTCTACTTTGGCCACCAAATCCTCTCCAACTTACAATAGTGCAGAATGAAGATACTCGAGAGAATTTGGGATCCACAGTGGTTAGAGTGACTGGCATTGAGAACAAAGTGAAAACTACATTTAGATTTACAACTTGTGAAAGTGATGTGGAAATCAAAAAGTCATAGTTGCCTCATATTTAAATAGTCCTTTCAATAGAAATGCATATAAACAGATTTTTCCCATTTGCTAGGCTATAAAACCTATTTGTCTTTGGCAGTTCATAGTAGTTGGGAATGATTGTGTTCTCAAAAGGCCTCTTTAAAATAAATTCATGGCTGACTTCTTTCAAGTTCTACCTTTACTTCTTTTTCCACCATTCTATCAATCTTTATCTATATGTTATTTTAGAATTATTGTTGAGTAATTTAGTTCTCTGAAGGCACCTATTCTGTCACACATAGAAATGAATTTTAAAAATGTTTTTATGAGATCTCCAGGAAATTTTAAATTATTTCCCTTTAATGGCAGGCATTTTCCATCCCATTAAATCACAGGTGCTACCTTAATTAATGGCTATTCCATACTGAATTTTACAAGTCAATTCTTCTCTCCCTGAAAACATGATGCAAATATCTCATGAGAAATCACAAAAATAGCTAATTTTTTTTTTGTGTGAAGATCAGCAGTGGTAAAGATTGTACAGTTTATTGATTATAGCTCCAAAGATTTCAAGTGTTATTGAAAGGACCTTTTGTCCATGAGACCACAGGAATGCCAAAAAGATGGTTCTCATTCACCAGACGGTTGTTTTGTGTGCTTAGTCTACTGTTAACAGAGACCGAGGGAAAACATTTAAATGAGGCAATATGGAGCTATATAACTTCTGAGAACACAACAGCTTCATGGGTCCACCACTGTGTATTGGTTCCATGTACTGCTTTAAGTGGGATAATTTCCGTGCCTCACTGAAAGGGCATTTTCATGGTAGCAGGTATTGGGGATCACACTCTGGAGTTGGCATTTTCTCATTCCATATGGATATGGATACACACAGACAAACTACGCAATGATTTTGTTCTGCTTAAGAAGTTAAACTTGTACATCAAAATGAATAGTTTTAAATCATCCAGTGACTTATCAACTCAATGGACTGTATGTAAGTAGTAATAGTATCTAAATGCTTTGAGAATGAGAAAATGGCAATTGTTCTTTACTATAACTTTCACCCTATGACATTAAACATATGCTCTTTTTGAAAATAGTCATTAACCTTTCACATGATGTATAACTAGCTTTATCACTCCGGAAAAAAAAATTCCACTTTGAGTTCTGAAAAGAAGATCCACTGGGAGACACACAAATGGTAAACCACACCGAAGGACACAAAAAGGCCCATAAAACATCAGTAGGGTTATAAAGGTCTATGGATTTTAATTGCTGTGTGCCATTGGGCCTTTACAAAGCAATCAAGCAGGCAATCTCCGAAGACAGCCCTGCCATAATACATTTAACAATAGAGTTCTCACCCCATCAGCAGACTAGGGTTTATGAAGGTCCCAATAGCAATTAATGACCTTGTACATTGAGAGAAAAAGACAAAATTACTTAAATTAACTACCCTTTTTGGATACATATCTTAAGTGTCAGAAAGTGTAATTTCAAGACAAGGAATGTTAAAATTTTGATTGATGATAGACAAAAAACTTTCTTATCAATCTGATATTCTTGGCTATGTAGATTTTTAACGGTACAAAAACCTGCCTTTCTGATACTACCTAGGGGATGTTCTGAGAAACACAGTATAACACTAGTGACAGAGGATTTTGATTTGGGTGGCACGTTATAATATTCTAAGCACGCAACTTCATTCTTCCCAAGAAGATGGAAAATTCTGTATTTCTGATATTGAGGTTCCATTCAAATTGTAAACACATAAGAGTAGCAAAAAACAGGGTTATATGGATGATATTGTTAATTTTGAGCAATAATAAGTGGAAACACTTTTATTTTAATATCCATTTGCCTTCTTGATACATGTGTTTTCAAACACAAATTAAATTTTACAAGATCACAAATTCAGTGGTGGTGGACATCATGCGGAATAGTAAACAACACATGAACTTAGCCACTACAGTGTGAAGACAAGTAAATCCCATAAATAAAGCTGGATATGAAGAAGGAGAAAAATTTACCCAGAATTTGATTAAGTGAGCATTTAAAAATTTTTACACTGTATCAGAGGAAAATGTAATGCTGTTTTTCTTATGATGTGAGATGAACATCCTTTTGTGTTTGAGATATAAGATCACCTCTGTGAACAAGGGGCAACTATTTAATTATTTTTGTAATTATTTTTTTTTTGTGTGTGGGAAATAATCCAGACATGTATAGCTAACTAAATAATCTACTTCATTCCTCTAATTTTCTTCTTCATTTTAAAGAACTTACTGTTCTTTGTAATAAAGCCCCAGGACATAACCCATGTAAGGTTGGCTATAAAATTAATAATTTTCTGGAGTTTCCATTTACAATCTGATTTAATCCTTGTCTCTTGAACTCAGTTTAATCAAGCTTGAATATATAAAGAATCATTCTCCTGTTATGGAACTACTATAATGATATTTTTAAAGGTAGGATATCCATTTGGTAAATAATGTGAACTATGCCCAAAAAAACAAATAAAATGTTTTGTTGTCCAATCAAAGAAGGTACACACACAAATGTCATATCTGTGCTTAGCTGACAAAAACAACAGCACTTGCAGAGAGTTAGTATACATGACATCACACTGGCAGTATTCCAGGAAGACTTCGTTCTATACATGCTGCCACTTGTTCTGTCCATTTTGGAAAGCACCGATCTTTCTGTCCCTGTACCTGTCTGCTTATAAACAGTTGCAAATATAACTGAATAGTTAGAACTTTAAAAAAAAAGATATGAAACAAATCTGAGTCTAAGTAGTCCATTTCTTCTCCATGCATTCTTTTCACTAGTATACATAGTTTTTATTAGTATACAGCTTTGGGAAGCAAAAGAGATTTGACTGGGGAATATTTGGAATTTAATATTTTACTGATAGTATTTTTTTTTATTTTCCTTGCGTTACTCTTCCCCTATAAAAGACTAATCTAACTCCATTACTGAATGCTTTCTATTTTAAATTGAAACAGCAAATTCTATTGCAGTCTTCAAGACTTTTATCTGTAGCTGGTAGGAGAGATTTGTCTCAGAACAGACTGAGTATGGCTAATGATAAACTTGCTCATTTAAAATCTGTTCAAGAATGTGGGGAAAACACATCTGTCCCTTTCTCACACATACACTCGGTTATAATAAAAACAAGCAGTATATATACTTGTAGAGTAAAATATGTGTGCTTTGGAGGTCCAAAATTACACAACCTGTAAAAGTGTTCTTGAATAAATTCATGTTGCCCTCCACTTTTTCTAACACCCTGGCTGCTCGGGACCTCTAATGAAAGTCTGGAGTTGGGAAAAAAACCCAACAAATAAACCCTGATTTGGATACAGTGGAACAGAAATTGTGGGAAATACGGGGAGAAGCAGATCTTCAAAAAAAAGGGCCATAAATTTGTATTTCTGAAAGGCATACTGAGGTTGGGCTAAGATTGCAATTCTAGCATTGGACTTAACCCATACTTGGAGCTATTTGTCCTATAGTCATACCATGAGGAATGAAACCTTCACATAGCTGTTGTCCTGAGCTGGCACTTGGACTTTCCAAGGGTAAAAATGTGTGCTAATGCGTGTGGGTACTGCTGTATACCTGGTTTTCTTTGATGGGATACCACAACTATTTTTAGGCAACAAATTCAGGGAGCTTTCTTCCATTGTACAAAACCAATGCAGAAAAAAAAACAGAACAGCCTGGAAAAAGTATCTTTGTAGAAAAAAATAAAAAAAAAAAAAGCTTCAAAGGACAGAGTTTATTAACCTCAGTAATGACAACAGTGATGAAAAAGGAGATTTGTGCAAGTAACAAAACTGATTAAGTCTTATATCTGTAAAATAGTGAACACCCTGGATTGAAGACACTGGCAAGAGAAGAAGAGTGAACACAGATAAATTGAGTATATATAAAACACTAAGTCATTTCTGACTTTTGAGGAACTGACTTTAAAGGAAGCATTCAAACAAATAGTCTGAATTATGGGTATAAATATTTTTGAGGGACATCCTTTGTTTTGGGCCAAACTGGAAGTAAAAACACATTACTCTTACTTTTTTGGTGAAAAATATATAAATTCAAAGCTAAAAATTCAACTGCCACAGAAGATTTTTTTAGAACATCTTTTACAGTATCTTTAATAAAACTCCCTCTGTTATGGAAAGAAAAAAGGAACAAACAGTTACAGCATACTGCCTTCATGGCAGACTCTGATAACACAGTTTAATTTAATTGTTAATACGGGATTTAAGGGAGATATTTGCATCTCTCAACTTTAGATACCAATCTATGCCAGTTAAATTAACTGGCTAGATTCACAAGGCTGCTTCTTGAATTGCAAGATAGAGGTTTCTTTAGAGATCCACCCCCAGCAGGAGATAGCTTAGGTGCTTTCTCTCTGGCCTCTGTCTTCAGGTGGTTCTGTGTCTCCACTGACTACAGAAAACAGCTTTTCTGGGTATATATTGTGCAATATGAACATCGCTTTTTGTAAACGATAATTTCTGCAGTTGAAAGTTTACTTCAGTGCTACAGTCTCAAGTCATTTAGTTTTTTAATTTAGTCATTATTTATTTAGACATCAACTCTGAAATACGCTTACATGTATTTAATGTTATTAAAGGTTCTTTAACTATCCCCAGTGAACAAATGGCTGATCATCTGCTGATTACTGAGTTTATGCAGTCCTTAGATCTCTAAGCTCTCAGAAAGGGCTGCAGATTTCTGAAATTACAGGGCTCTTTAGGACAGAGTTATTTTTTTCTCAGGAGAATGGGTGTTGATTATGTGTTTATAATACTTATAATAATACATGTATTGCTCTGTTACAATACATAAATTGTAGAAAATGCAATTTGTATAAAAAATCTTTTTGGGCCTCTTTTTTTTGGGGGGGGAGGAGGGGGGGAATATCATTGATTTGCCTGCTGAGAAAACTCTTTATTTCCTGTATGTATGTGCTTTATAAGAATAAAACTGTGATATCCACTAGACTGATATGCATAAGGAATAAAACTATTGACTGTGCTTTTTAGGGTGGAGCTTTAAATATTCTTTCTGGCCTGGAAGCATCAAGCATTTTGAAAGTACAGCCTGACATTTTCTATATCTATATTGTATAGATTACCGATGAGAAGAACCGAACAGACACAAGGTTACCAGCATAATATGCACAAAAGACACTTATTCAGTGTTGCATTGTGATGAAAAAAGGAATGTGTGAGTTTCTTAGCTGTTTCAGGGAAAAGTACGTAATATTGCTGTGTCCAGACAGGTGTATGATCAGGTTAGCATAAGCCTGAGTATTGCAGGGTCACCTGACCAACTAGAGAGTGTTAGAAAACACTAATCTCAAGTTTTGTAAGCTAGAAGCAATTGTTAAGCTTTGAAAAACTAGTTCCTACCACCCATGCTCTGACTTAAGTAGATTGTAGACTGAATGGTTGCTTTCTCATTACTTTCTATTGCAGTGGTGCAGGGGTGGAATATATGTTTTTATCACACTACCTTTATTTTCTTGTTTTGTCTCTTCTTCAGTTCTGTATGAATTTATTAATTATTATTTATTCTATAAATTAAGCAGATGCTTTTCCACCTTGATGAAACAGAGCCTTAGACTGAAATTTTTTTGAAACAGGAACAGTGTCTTCCTACCTGCTTAAAATAAAATCAGCACAATAACAGAATTTAAAATAGAATCTAATAGTGACAAGGCATAAACCAAAATACTCCTGCTAATACTTCTGTCACTACAGCAGCAAACTGGGTGGCCATACCTGAAAGGGAATACTCCTTTGAGGCAAAGCACAAGGACTACTTGCAATAAAGAGAGAACTGAACCATTAACCTGTTATTGTTTTGGTTCTTGTTTCATATGCACACATTGTATTTGATGATAAATGCTTCACAGAAACACAAAAGAGATATAGAGGCAGACAAAGTGGGATCATGCAAGTCATCACAAGAGACACTTTTTTAACAAATAGGTTGTGGCCCACGGGAGCTCTACTGGCAGAAGCTGAGTTGGAAATAGGCTGAATATTATTTGACAGCACAAATATTCACCAACGTTCAAAGATCATTTTTTCAATAGTCAACATGGTTCAAAAGAAACCACAAACACTTTAAAGAAAATTCATAGTCCAATCAACAACTCTTAAACAAAAGAAAAAAATCTATTGAGTAAATAATTTCACTTTAGTCCAAACATTAGGGTGATGTTGGTGAACATACCTTATTTTCTCATCGATCACTGGAGGGTAATGGCAGTGGGAGAAAGTTTTTCAAAAATAGATTGGGGAATTTGTTCCCTTTGCTGTTTTGATTTGATGTTTTGTCTTACCTGATGGAATAGTCTTGCTATAATATGATTATTGTTTTTTGGTTTTTCTTTTTGTGATTTTTATCTTTTAATTGAGCTCCAGCCATCCAAAGCACTAATGTGTGGATGCTTCTGTAATTTGAAAAGAAAATAAATAGATAGGCTGCTTGTAGCTCTCTGTGTTCCAAAACACATTTATCTACTTCTCCACATCACATTGTGGTAAAGAGTCCAGCGAAGATTGATGTGTTATAGCTTGTAAACTTTTATTTTTCTACTTTGTTGACATAAATGGACTGAAATGTCAAGGTTTGCAGCATAACTCTATATCTCTTCTGATTTTTCCAATTAAAGTCACAACTACTTTTCCTTTTGAAAATGCAGTTTGCGTAGCACAAATTAAAATATAACATGTTTCAGTTACAAGACTAGGAAGTTCTAGTTCTGATGAGAAATGCATATAGACAGACAAACTCTTACCATTCCCAGCCTGTGGCCCGTTGAAATACAATAATGGTAAATTCCTCTAACATGCAAGTGCGACTAATGTTGTTTTACATGGGATTGAGCTTGGTGCTGTCACTACTCTTGGAATTCAAGCAGGGAAAACTTTTCTTTTAGGGCAAGTAATTCCTTGTAAATATCCATAAAAAGTAACCTTTTTTTCAACTGGACATAGAAGGGTAAATATTATTTTTGGAAGTGCATGCATGTCTTAGGAGCCCATAGGAGATCTCTTCCCTGTTAGCATGTAGAAGAGGCGTGGCGCAAACACCACATTGACTTGAACAAGAATACATTTTGTCCAGGGGAAGTTTGTTTGCAAAGAAATATTGTGCCGCCCAAATATTCTTGTTTAGATAGGAATTTTAGGTGATACAGTTCCAAGTACGGTTGCAGTTGTCGCTATGGTAAGTTTTGCTTTGTCTGTTCATAGTTACTGTATTAGTGTAACTCTATAACCTATGCTACTTGGAAGTCTCTGCTATGTTCATAGCAGCTCAAGCCATTTCATACTACATTCATTGTGTGTCACAGAATGAGCACTGTGAACAATTTCAGATTTTCAGCAGAAAATGCTTTGAATAAATTCATGCTGAGAAAGTGGTTCAAAGGATAGAACAATTTCTGACAATCTGCATGTTAAGAGCTGCACTGGCAACCCCAAACACCAAACTAGTTGTCTTCTGAGCTTGCATCCATTGTTTGTGGTTTATTCCAGTGATTAAGTTCAGGGTATCATTTTACTTTTTTCTTTTTTTTTCTCTTTTTCTTTTTCTTTATTTTTTTTCTTTTTCTTTTTCTTTTTCTTTTTCTTTTTCTTTTTCTTTTTCTTTTTCTTTTTCTTTTTCTTTTTCTTTTTCTTTTTCTTTTTCTTTTTTTTTCTTTTTCCCTTTCCTTTTTCTTCTTCTTCTTCTTCTTCTTCTTCTTCTTCTTCTTCTTCTTCTTCTTCTTCTTCTTCTTCTTCTTCTCCTTTCTCTTTCTCTCTCTTTCTCTTTCTCTTTCTCTTTCTCTTTCTCTTTCTCTTTCTCTTTCTTTCTCTTTCTCCTTCTCTTTCTCCTTCTCCTTCTCCTTCTCCTTCTCCTTCTCTTTCTCTTTCTCTTTCTCTTTCTCTTTCTCTTTCTCTTTCTCTTTCTCTTTCTCTTTCTCTTTCTCTTTCTCTTTCTCTTTCTCTTTCTCTTTCTCTTTCTCTTTCTCTTTCTCTTTCTCTTTCTCTTTCTCTTTCTCTTTCTCTTTCTCTTTCTCTTTCTCTTTCTCTTTCTCTTTCTCTTTCTTTTCAAGTGAACTAACGATTTTAATTAATCCACATTGTAAGGAGAAGAAAGGACATATGCTGGACTGCCTTTAGAAAATGACTGGTCAAATGGAGCATGTGTTAAGATTAAGTTCTGCAATAAGGTTTTCAGAAAGGAGCTTGATTATGATGTGAATAAATATTTGTTGGGTGCAGCTTGTTGCCAAAAAGCAGTGGTAAAAATGTGTGAGTGGTTCTGTCAGTCAGTATACCACACTTTGCCAGCAATTAACTGTGGAAAGAGGCTAAAGATTGGAATTCCTTTTTTGTGATGGACAGACTTAGTGAGAGAGAATGGTGCTCCCAAGGTATCCACCTAGCTTAGCCTCAGTTGACTTTTTTCAATGAGTTAGCCACCTTTTAGAATTGTACTTTTTATTTTTCCTCTGTACTTGCTACTGTTTCCTAATTGCCTTTTTTGTATATTTGCATTCTTCCTTTCCCCTCCCCCCTTCCCACATTTCTTGTTGTATATACAAATTTATCTACAGCAGGTCCTCAGCCTCCCAGTCTTTGGTGTATCATGTTTTGACATAGTTTTATCTTACTCTGTTTTTCAAAAAAATTGCTTTTAGATGCAGGTCCAGTGTTTTCACACTCACAGTGGTTAAGAAAAACCCATGGGTTTAGCATAATTTTGTAGTCCAGCACCTTACTTTTTTGATAGTGTTGATTCCACTGCCTCCAGATACCAAACATACTGCCATTCCTAATGTCCAGTATTTCTCATTAGGCACAGATGTCTTCCTCTATTCCCATTATTAATTCCATAGGCTTTTGTCTGAGTACTTAGGCCCTAATTTCTTCCCCTAATAACTTTTGTTCCGCAGGCTTTTTGTTCTTTAAGCCACGGGCCTGTGCCTCGGAGTCTGTGTAATATACTGATCTGAAATCCCAGCTTCCAACCAAAGGTTGCTTATTGATGCATTTACTAAATTTTAAAATTGCAATAGCAAATTTTTAACTGCAGTATAATTCATTGAACTGTATTAAAAATATTTCGAGGAATGTTGTGTCCCTATTTTAAATATCTCACCAATACAATCTTGTGAACTATATTAAGTTAGCAATACAGAACCTATGTTGGAGTTTTATGGCCTTAGCAATCACAAGCTACATCTTTTTGATGAAATGAGCTATATTATGTTGTTTAATGCTTTAAAATGAAAATTCATTTATTTTCTATTGCTTAGAAGGAAATAGAGAAAGATGACTGGACAGATCACATGGGCAGGTGTGAAGAATATGTAATGAAGATATATATACAAAAGGAAGTAGAAAGGTATGAGAAGAAGTAGAAAGACTAAGGAGCCTCAGGGAGTCTGAGGAAGAGACAGACTAGTGGAACCATGGTCTGCCTTCACTGAGATAGAAAAGGGAACAGCCACCAGAAAAATCCTAAGATCAAGGAGGTCCTGTATCCTCCCCCTCCCAAGCTGAAGGCAGTAGCTTAAAAGAGAGGAGTGAATAGAGACAAGTCCGTGCTCGGGGCAGCAGGCGAACCCACTTTTACCTACCCTACCTCCCCAAGTGCCTCTGTACAACAGGCAAAAGGCTCTGGATGTGGAAGGCCAGTCACTGGATGATGAGGACGACAGTCCACCTTCACCAGAGGTGTTGCCAGGGTCAAAAAGCCCTACCCCTTGTATCACAACCACATCTGTAAGGAAGAAAAGATGGATTACAGTTGTAGTCGACTCCCTTCTGAAGGGAACTGAGGGTCCAATATGCTGGACAGACCCTCCTCTTAGGGAAGTCTGCTGCATCCCTGCGGCCCAGGTTAAGGACATCACCAGGAAACTTTCCAGCCTCATATGGTCCTTGGACTACTACCTGTTAATGCTTTTCCATGTGTGTGGCAATGAAGCCACAACAAGTAGGCCAAGGCCAATCAAAATAGACATCAGGTCCTTGGGATGGCTGGTAAGGGAATCTGGAGCACAGGTTATTTTTTCCTCTCTCCTTCCAGATGTGGGCAGTGACATTACAAGAAACAGACGAGCCCAGTCTGTTAATACATGGCTCTGTGGCTGGTATGATGGACACAATTTTATTTTTTTTCAGTAATGGGATGGCCTACATGGTACCAAGATTGCTGGCATCTGATGGGATTAACCTTTCTCAAAGGGGAAGGAGTGTGTTTGTTCACAAGCTAGTGTGGGTCATTGACAGAACTTTAAACTAGGCTTGAAAGGGGAGAGTGATAATATCTGGCTTGCCTGTGGCAAGCTGTGGGATGACACACCAAGGTTAGAAGGATGGGGTATTAACAAGGGCCTTCAGCCTGTTGCTCTGAGTCATGCTGACTACACTGAAGCACACTTGAAGTCTTACAGAGATGAGCCAGGGGGTCTCGAGGTAATAGGAACCAAGAGGGAAACACTGGTGAAATACCTCAAAGGAATTAAGGGGTGTTCCTCTAAGAAGGTGACACATCTGACAGCCCATCTGAAGTTCCTCTACACCAATGCACACAGCACGGGCAACAAACAGGATGAGCTGGAAGCCACTGTGCTGCTAGAAAGCTACAACCTAGTTGCCATGACTGAAACTTGGTGGGACAGATGCCATGACTGGAGAGCAGCTTCTGAACAGGCTGTTCAGAAGGAACAAGTGAGGAAGGAGGGGTAGAGGCATTGCCCTCTAAATCAAGAAATGGATAGAGTGTGAAGAGCTGTTTCTGAAGAATAGCCACAAGCAGGTTGAAAGCATATGGGAAGAATTAGAGACCAAGGCAACAAATGGAGCCTTGTGGTTGGTGTCTACTACAGGCTGCCTGATCAAGGGGAGCCTATTGATGAAGCCGCCTATTTCAGCTCCAGGAGGCATCGCACTCACAGGCTCTCATCCTGTTGAGGAACTTCAACCACCTCGAAATTTGCTGGAAAAGTAGCACAGTGAGCTGTAGACAATCCAGGAGACTCCTGGAATGCAACAAGGGTAACTTCTTAAGCCAGGTAATAGACAGACCTACCAGAGGGCATGAGGTACTGGACCTGATGGTCAGCAACACAAGTGAGTGCAATGCAAGCAGTGACATCAAGATTTGAGGCAGCCTGGGCTGCAGTGATTGTGCACTGGTGGATTTTGCAGTCCTGAGGGATATGCATCAGGCAAAGACTAGGGTCAGGACCCTGAATTTTAGGACAGCAAACTTCCAGCTCTTCAAGGAGTTAGTCAATGGGACCCACTGGGAAACTGCCCTCAGGTGCAAGAGAGTACAAGAGAGCTGGCAGATCTTTAGGTATGCTTCCATAGGGTGTAAGAGCTCTCAGTCCCCAGGTATAAGAAATCAGGAATGGAAGGCAAGAGACCACAGTGGCTGAGTTGAGACCTGCTGGTGAAACTAAAGGACAAGAAGGAAATGCAGAGGCAGTGGAAACAGGGACAGGTATCCTGAGAAGAGTATAGGGACAGTGCCTGGTTGTGTAGGGATGAGGTCAGGATGGCCAAGGTGCAGCCAGAGCTGAACTTGGCAAGGGACACAAAGAATAATAAGAAGAACTTCTACAGGCATGTCAGCCAGAAAAGAAAGGTCCAAGAAAGCATACATCCCCTGAGGAGCAAGACTGGCAAACTGGTAACAACAGACGAAGAGAAGGCTGAGGTACTCAATAACATTTTTGCCTCACTGTCAATCTCTCTTCCCACACCTCTCAAGTGGATGGACCACAAGACTGGGACTGAGGGAGCAAAGTGCCTCCCACTGTAAGAGAAGATTGTGTTCATGACCACCTGTGGAACCTGAACGTATAGAAGTCCACAAGACCTGACAAGATGCATCCTAGGGTCCTCAGGGAATTTGCAGAGGTAGTTGCCAAGCCACTCTCCACGATATTTGAAAAGTCGTGGCAGTCAGGTAAAGTCCCCAGTGACTGGAAAAAAGGAAACATTGCACCCATTTTTAAGAAGGGTAGAAAGGAGGACCCTGAGAACTACTGACCTGCCAGCCTCACCTCTGTGCCTGGGAAAATCATGGAACAGATCCTCCCAGAAGCTATGCTAAGGCACGTGGAGGACAGAGAAGTGATTTGAGACAGCCAGCATGGCTTTTCTAAGGGCAAGTCCTGACTGACAAACCCAGCGGCCTTCTATGATGGAGTGACTACATCAGTGGACAAGGGAAGACCAACAGATGTCGTCTCTCTGGACTTCTGTTAAGGCCTTTGACATGGTCGCCCCACAATATCCTTCTCTCTAAATTGGAGAGATATGAATTTGATGGATGAACTGTTTAGTGAATGAGGAATGGGTTGAATGGTTGCATCCAGAGGGTGGTGGCCAACAGCTCAATCTCCAGATGGAGACTGGAGACAAGTGGTGTCCTGCAGGGGTCTGTATTGGGACCAGTACTGTTCAATATCTTCATTAATGACACAGACAGTGGGATCAAGTGCACCCTCAACAATTTTGCAGATGACACCAAGCTTAGTGGTACAGTTGACACACCTGAGGGATGGGATGCCATCTAGAGGCGGCCTGGATAAACTTGAGAAGTGGGCTTGTGTGAACCACATGAGGTTCAACAAGGCCAAGTGCATGGTCCTGCACGTGGGTCGGGGCAACCCCTTGGTATCAATATAGGTTAGAGGATGAAGGAATTGACAGCAACCCCGCTGAGAAGGACTTGGGGGTACTGGTGGATAAAAAGCTGGACATGAGCCGGCAATGTGCCTTCACAGCCCAGAAAGCTGACTGTATCCTGGGCTGCATCAAAAGAATCGTGACTAGCATGTCGAGGGGGGTGATTCTGCCCTTCTATTCTGCTCTCCTGAGACTCCACTTAGACTATGGCATCCAGCTCTGGAGCCCACAGCACAAGAAAGACACGGACCTGTTGGAGCACATCCAAAGGAGGGTCACGAAAAATGATCAGAGGGCTGGAACACCTCTCCTGTGGGGACAGGCTAGAGAGTTGGGGTTGTTCAGCCTGGAGAAGAGAAGGCTCCGGGGACACCTTATTGTGGCCTTTCTGTACTTAAAGGAGGCTTATGAGAAACATGGGGACAAATTTTTTAGCAGGGCCTCTTGCAATAGACCAAAGGGTAATGGTTTTAAACTAAAAGAGGGCAAATTCAGACTAGATATAAGGAAGAAATTTTTTACACTGAGGGTGCTGAAACATTGGAACAGGTTGCCCAGAGAGGTGGTAAATGCCCAATACCTGGAAACATTCAAGGTCAGGTTGGACAGGGCTCCGAGCAACCTGATCTAGTTGAAGATGCCCCTGGTCATTGCAGAGGGGATCGGACTAGATGACCTTTAAAGGTACCTTCGAACACAGACTATTCTGTGATCCTAGGTATGTTCACACTGCGTTACAAGGAGGTTCATGTACAAAAGGTGTGTTGAAATTTCACTAAATGTAGGATTTATATCCCTCTATTTTGTACCTACATATTCAAATGTAGCTTTAAAATGTAACATATTCATACTTCAAAAGCAAGTTAATTTTCCATGACATTTTTCTGGGCAAAGAGGCAGTAACTTTACTAGAGGGAACACATAAAAACAAATGCCTTTTAAAAAATTTCTTGAAATGCTGCTGATCTGTATCAAGATTTTGAGTCAGTGGAAACACCTTAGCTCCTGCATACAGATGTGCATACTTTGTGTAGCATATCAGAATTAAAGAAATTCTGAAACTTTAATAGTAAAAATATTATTCCATTTGATCTTCAAACTTTCAGAAGTGAAAAAAAAGGAGAAATTAGGTGACTTCTACCTTGCATTGACAGATTTCTCAAGTCACCTCTCTGTACAAGTACTCTCACAGCTTCTTCCAAACACCTTTAACTGTGCAGTTGGAAGAAAAAAAGCTTGGGAAAGTTAATGAGGATATGCGCTTGATAAAGATGTGGTGATAATGTTCAAGTTTGGAGCAAGGTTGCAATGGCAGAAGAGGGAACCACTTTCTCCAGTGAGTAAATAGTGAGGGATGATAAAAGACTTTAGATCTGGGTGCAAATACTGCCTGTTGGAGGAGAGAAGTGGAAATAGAGACATTTAGCAGGAAGGTCACCAGAGGAAGCTTTTCTGTTAGGAGCTTCAGTTCTGGAAACCGCTGTCCTCTAATTTATCAGAGTCTCTTTTAAATGCCACATTGGAAAGCCAGTCTTATTGCCATTTTGTAACTTGATGGGACATCTTCTCACATAGACTTTGTTTATTCCTGCTTTCTTTTTTTTTTTTTTTTAAATTTCTATGACAGCTGTCTGGAAAATCTGGTGGACATCTGTTTTCTCTACATTGGAAATAGACAAAATACTAATGATGTCAAATTGGCAGAGTCGTCAATGTACTTTTTTAAATATGAGGACATAGTACATCTTGTGATGACCAGACAGTGGAGAGTAGTGAGATGAAGGACACTGGAATCTTTTATGAGTCCTGCAATAAAAAATATCCCAGTATCACCAAACATCATGCTATTATTAAACCTTTGGGCCAAAAGTCAATCACATTTCAAGGCACCGTGGGTAGGAACTAGATTCCCATTCTCTTTACTTCTTTTTAACATTTAGTTTATCTGATGTCCCAAGCCTAGGAATTCATGCTGGAATTAATAGTGGAAATATGGTCCTGGGAATCTTCTGTTCTTTCTTGCATCCTAGGCTTGGTTCCCTAGCATAACCTAATCCCAGACCTTGAAAAGGCACATGCCGGCTACAGCTAAGGAAAGGGAGGCAGAATGCCACTTGTCTCCCTCCATTCCCCTTCTCTGTGGTAGGGAACAGCAGATAAGTAGGGCTGCCCATGCTGGCAAGGATGACTGACAGCAGAGGTAAAAGTACATTGGGGCCAGGAATTGCAGAGCAGAGTTGGGCCAGAGGACCTAGAGTGGGGTGTATTGCTGGATCTGATGGACTCCAGTAAGAAAGTAGAACCTAATAATGTATGAATTTATTATAGGTGTATGTCAAATTGCAACCACGGACTAAAGGTGTATGGAGGTAATAAGTGTAAAAATCACATAGGAGAAAATATGCAGGATGTCCTAGGGAAGAACCAGGGAAGGACAGTACAGGCTATGCACAGTGGGCACGAAGGAACTCAAATAAAAAAACCCAAGATATTCTTCACAATAATTTAATCTCATAGAATCATAGAATGGTTTCGGTTGGAGGGGACCTTAAAGATTCTTCTAGTTCCAACTCCCCTGTCTTGGGCATGGACATTTGCTACAACCTCATCTGCTGAGAAGGCAGTTCCATACCATGATTCCAAACTGGATTTATATTGTAAGGAATTTTCACTGAACTGTTAGGACAACAGTTATTTCTTCAACACTTCATGTTGTTAAAATCCAGGGAGAAGGCAGACAATGAAGAGAAAAGTTTTTCTTGCTGTGAAGTGCTTGTTTTGGAAAACTGGCAGGAAGGGGAAAGAAAAGAAATGCAAAATATTATTACAAAGCCAAGAGACAAGGATCAAGCTTGTCTACATAGCCAAGATTACTGATGACTTGAGGTCTATATTTGAATTTCTCAAGCCAGTCAGCTGCAGGATCATTAAAAGCAGACCTCAGATGGAATTTCTTCACCTCTTTAATATAATTAAGCTGCCATGCTTTTGTTCAGGTTTCTGTAGCAGAAGATGTAATGGATCAAGCCACATATCTTTGAACTGGCAAGTGTATATTTTGTTCACTGTCCTGTAACTCCACTCCAAACTTGAAATGATTTTTCTCCCGCTTTCCAGCAAAAACAGTCCTGTTCTTAAAAGGATTCTTCATTTTCAAAGCAGAATATTTCAGATCAAAAGGGAATGGAGATGGGTATAATAATAAAAAGCTATATGTAAATAGATTAAAACATTATATTATAGTACAGCCATAAAGAGTATTTGTATTATTTACTAATGTTTTGAAAAATGTGTACTTGTACTGAATCTTGATACATACATATGGGTATATAAAGAGGTTCTTGATGTATATATAAGCAGATCTATTAATATAATGTGTACAAATTCATGTTTTTGTGACAGCTATATCTGACTCTCAAATTCTCTTCTTCTTTTTTTTTTTTTTTTTTCTTTTTTTTTGGTGAGGATCATGGAGGGTGGAAATAATAAGATAAAAGAAGTAGTAAAGTGAAGTCATTATTCTGACAAGAATATGTCCTTCCATGGCATAAAACTGGCTTGTTTTTTTTTTTTTTTAGAGACACTGCACTGACCACATGCAAAGGGCTGCTGTGAACTGATTCACTTCCCAATACTTCCTTTGGAGACGTGTGTCCAAGACTACACTCTGGATGTAACAAATGTCCTGCACAGCCAGTCTACAACCCCTTTCCAAGACAGCAACCCTCGTGAAGGCAGGTTTTACAACCATCCAATAAGGACTAAGCCTCAGTGAAGTTATGAAAAAAACGGGACACATACTTCCTTAATGTTACTGAATAGTTGCCAGAAAACCTCTTCTTTACAAATACAACAAACTTGCAACGTTAAATGCTTACAAACATTGTAAAAAACTGTTTTCTGGGGAGCAAACATGGGTCTGCCAACTGTTTAAGAAAGAACATCGTACTGTGCAGAATTTTTGTATTTATTTTCTGCTTCTATGAAGCACCAGGCTTCTTCATTTATTATTTTGGCAACTGCCAACAGATTTCTTCTGCTTCCTAGGAATTAAATGACAAAAGTGAGGTGTTTGTTCAGCCTATTTACCTTCTTTTATTTTTAAAGTATCTGCTATGAAAAAGCCTATGTACGCAACATGGTGCAATTACTCAATTACTTTTTTTTTTTCCTTTTTTTGTTGTTATTTTCATGTTTTCTGCATGGAGAAAGAGCGCTCCAAGGAAACACTCTACATGGTACAGCCTGGTTTTGTTTGGTTTTTTTTTTCCTCTTTTTCTCCAGAACAAAACAAAACAAAACAAAATGTTTTACTGAATGCAAAATTATACTAGTTTGTTTATTTCACCATCCTAAATATATCAATATAGATGCAAAGAAGAAACATCCTCCTTCCCAACTGAAAAGGCTTGTTGCTGAGAAAACTGCTTCTAATAATGTATTAAACACTTATCCTAAGAGGAAGGAGAAGAAGAAGAAGTAAGAAATACTATCGAAGCATTAGACACTTTTCTTCTAACTATTTTCTTCCAAAATGTAACTGAAGGAATCTTCATCTGTCTCAGGCCTCCAGTTTCCAGACCAACTCTTAGAATGCAGAAAATTCAGTTCTATAGGCATTTCTATTAGGAAGAAAACAAACCTTTAAACTAAACGTGATGCATCATGTTGACATAACAAATGTGGACATTAATTAAAGAGCAGCAGAATCCAGCAGAGAAGTTTGCCCTCCATCTGCTTGACCTGAGGTAATAACAATGTTCGTTTAACTAGAGCTGACAGATTTTCTTGTGTTAGTCTTGAATCACTAAAGTTGCCACCCTCAGTATGAATAACCATAACCATATGTGTGACATCATACGAAACAGGCAAGCCACAGTTAACTACTCATTTAGTTTGCTGTCTTCTTAGTTGTTTTTCTTCTGTGATACTAAGGTTGAGGCATGCAGATCAGGTGCAGGCTGAGATTCTGAATATTACATATGTGCACAAGCCTTTAAAAAATTCCTGGTTCTTCAGATTTTGCGTGGTGCTGCATCAAAACCTACACACTTGTACACTGTTGGTTAAAAAGCAAGATGCCCAACGTATTGTAAATTCTTTAGCCAATTAATAGATAACGCTTCTATTCTCATAATCCTTTTAGTTCTAGTTGTAAATAAAAAATAATTCACTAGTAAAAGCACTTCTGTGGAAGGCAGAGGGTTAAACCACCCAAGTCTAGCTCTACAAAGATACTGGAGGCCACTGGGATTCCTGTAGCATAAAGACCTGTTCTTCAATACCCACCCACTGCCTAGCTGAAGTCAAGTGAAAAACTTCCAGTAGCCTTCAGCCTCAGTAAGTCAAGAACCAAGGAAACCTTTAGTATGAAGGACTTTCGTTAGAGCTTGCTCTGCAAAAATGTGTCTCTATCTTCTGTTAGCATTAGTTCTTATTAGTTCTTCATATTTGAACAAAAACTTTGTCCAGTGACTCAAAGATCATTGAAAGAATCTGATGAACTGCTAGAGAGAAAAAAGGCTTCAAGGTAGTTTAAATGTAGCCTGCACACATCTCAAAGGTTCTTCATGGTCCCACAACAGTGTAGCCTTAATAAATAAATGAAAAATAGTCACCAAATCGGGATGCACATGGTCAAAGGCAATTCAAAACATTTATTGAGAAAGCTGTCATTTGAGCAACATGCACATCCGAGTATTTCACTATCGATTTTTAAGCCTAGAGAAATTCTACAATAGCTGTGAGACAAAAATGGGAGACAAACATAATGAAACAAACCCATATAAGAATGATCAAGTCATTCCTGTGGCTAATCCTGGTCTCCAAAGTAAAATGCGGTAGGATTATCAACCATGTTACAACATTTGCTGATATGACAGGACCAAGTGGTCCCCAACAAATCACAAATAGTTAAGTATCAATACTACAATGAAACAGGATAAACTCAGCCATCCAATTTACTCATCAAGCAACCAGAAAGGTTGTTTTATCCTCTGCCTCATTATGGACCTAGTGTCAGATGGCTATAACTAGAAACAGACAAGCTGCAGGCTTTTTGCCTTGTCACAGTGCAATGTGCAAAACTCCTCTGATAGGAGAGGAATTTAAGCAGTTTAAAAGTAAAAGAAAAGGAAGGAAAAAAAGGTTTTACAGTTATTTGCTTTCTTTTTTTTTTTTTTTTTTTTGTTGGTTGGGTAGGTGGGGTCTTTTTGTTGTTGTGTCGCCCCCACCCCCGCTCTCCCCCCAAGTTGTTTTTTCACTGCAATAAATACATTCCTTTAAATTATCTAAGTTCCTCAAGCTCCTTTTGTTGACCCACATGACAAGAGAGCTGCCACATAAGTTCAAGATCGTAAATCCAAAGATTACAAGCATGGAGTAAAATTCATGAGAAAGCCTTGAACTCATGGCACCCCTTTAGCGAATGCAGATTGGATGTCAACACCCCTTTGACATGCACAGATTTTTGAAAATATACATTTTAAACTTCCTGCTTCTCTTCTGCCCACTCCAAAGTGCCAATTACTCTGTTCAAACAGGAGAAGCACGTAGACCTCAACCTCAATAGGCGGGAACAACAAATAATACAGGTAGGTGGATGAGAATTGTGGTCCCTAGCCCACTGGTGACTCCAAACTTAGCTGCAGTGCTATATGAAAGCATCACAAAGAGTCTTCAGTGATATATTTAGGCAGGAAATTACTTCAATATTATCTGGTTTGGGTATTCTGCAGTAAAAACATATTCATTTTCATGTTAATACAGAAGTTCTGTTTTTTGTCATAATTTTTGAGTTCTTCATGTTGCCCTTGCACTGAACAGTTCTTTCAATTGAATGCTTCCATTTTCTCTTCAGTGCTTTGTTTTCAAATTTTTGTTTTAGGGCAGAAGAGAACAAGAACAAAATGTGTAAACTCATGATTTTAGATCTTTCTTTTAATAAACATACATTATCATGTAGTGTTCTTAACTCTTCCTGAGAACTCATTCACATTCCAATCCCTTAATTTATTTATTTTTTTAGTAGTATAAATTATTAAATCTTTAGAGACCTCTTTGGAAGAAAAATGAAATAGTATCCCATATCTGCATGTTTTGGTACAACATTACATAGGAAATTAAAACATTCTTTTTGTTGCTGGAATTGGCTGATGAACAGACAGCATTTTTCTTGGTCTGGAACTCTGATGTCAATATGAGTTAAAATATTCTCTCTGTCTCCCTGATCACTGCTGCTTCTGCCTATCTCCTTATAAAGATTATGCTTATGCTTAGTAAATGAAGAAAGGAATTAGTGATGCTCCTCTCATTTCCTGTCTTCCCACAGATGGTGATAAATTCAAATTCAGACTCCATTAAACCTGAGTAGAGAAACCCAGCAGGTGGCTACACTAATGGAAAATCCTGGCCTTGGAATAATGGGAATTGCAACCGACAGCTCTTCTACACCACAGAAAAGATGATGTATTCCTATTGACAGTGTTGCATTTGAGTCCAGAAGGCTGATCTGATAGTTCAGGCTGGGCACAAGGGAAGCAGAAAGCCCCATGGGTATTTTTCTTGGCTACACCACTGTAATTTTTGTCATCTGAACCTTCTATTACAATTCATTGTACAAATCTCATATAAGTTGGAGGGAGAAAAAAACCCACCAACTTCTGCATTTGGCCTACAGGCATACATTTGTTCTTTTTTCTTGGTTTAAAGGACAAATAAAGGTTGACACACAACAGCATTTCCAGCCACTTCTGTATTTTTAATGCTGACATTCTTGGCCCAAGTGCTTTTAGTGTTTTCAGACAGACCCATCTGAGAGAGTTTGTGTTAAAAAGATGCATAGATTGCCCTGAAGGTGTAATGCCTGATGTTCAGCTATAATTTGTGCAGAAATACTGTATTCATGGTGCTTTTTTTCCTCCAGATTTTTTTCCCCTTCATTTAAATCCGGGGACTATATTAGCAGTAGTTCAGTGAAACTCATTTGGGAAAGTGATTGGAGAGTCCTATAGATTGAATCTTAAATTTAAACTACATTTTAAAATATGAGGAGAATTACTATTTTTTTTTCTGTGTGTTTTAATCCTCTGTCAACAATTTTTATGTGCAATATATTCTGGCCTTTTATCTTAATATATACATTTTCCTAAGCTGTTAAACACTCAGTTAGTAAAATGGAGGAGTTACCAACCAAATGAAAATTTAAAGTGTCTGCACTTTTGCATTATTAATTACAAGATTGTGTTACACTTATTTGTTCACAGAACTCAGATTTGTACCATTTAAAAAAAAAAGCATAGTAATAATTGTAAGAGGTCATAAAATTAATGTTTCTAGTAAGTTTAAATTATTCTAAAAATCACTTTGAGTATTATTTCAGGGTAACCTCAAAGTACTCTACTGTAAATCTCCGTTACAAACTAAGAATTTCTGCAATAGACTGCTTTAAGTGTTCTGAATGGTGTTTATGAAATATATGATTTGCACAAAATGTAGTATTAACATATAGCATCTAGAAATGCCACAGCATATTTCAAGTAGTATCTCTCTAATGGTATTTCTAAAGCCAATGTTTTTTTCTTCTTTTAAAAGATGTGTTTTTATTTCACCAATTGCCTATATAAAATACAAACAGACAAAGAATCCTTTTTTTCTTGCTTTCTTTTGTTTTATTTTACTGTCTTGCAATTGTTCTGCCTTCTCTAGTCTCCTCTTGATAAGAATATGTGCTCTTTATATATTTTCTCAGGTGTTTGTCTAGACATTTCACTTATATCTTCTGAATTCATTCCCAACTAGTATATCAACTACGACAATATTAAGAAACAAAATGTTCTTTTCATTACTTACAAAACACTTTAAATAGGATTGCTTTCTTATCTAAACTACTAACTTCCCACATCGTAATCTCTGACTATTATCCTCCAGATTTATGATTTTTGTTACCAGTATTTCTTTCAATTTCTTTCTAGTTCATTTCACTACAAGTATTTTTCACAAATTTAATTCTCATAATAGTGACTTCTAGGTGGAAGTTTTCTTCAGCTCTTGGTTTGCTAGTTCCTATTGTATCAATATTTCTTCTTTGACACTTACTTACATATATCTTACTTACATACACGCTTATAAACAAGTGAAATTAATGTGTTTAATGTAACATATCAATGTATCATAAGGTTTCATGCGTGAAAGAATCATCAAAAATTTCTGCTCATCTTACACCATTTTTACCCCACATCAAGCCCAAATGCTTTAGTTAGACTGAAGTATTTCAGTCCTCTGGCAACCGAATTTGTCGTCTTAGGTGGAGAACAGAAGAAATCAAATTTGAACCAATGGCCTTACATTGCAGAAAATTGCTAGGCTGATAAAAAACTTGTCCTCAGAAACTTTGACAGTATCACCTGAAGGTTTTCACAGATGGCCCTTTTCATTCTAAACCTGGATACAAGTCCCAGTCCTGGAAGACACTTGCTGTCAATCAGCTCTCTTACCCATAATCAGTGAGCTTGTAACTATACCGTAATGGTCGTAAAAGATGGAACCTCTGCTATTTTAACGGTTTTCTAATATCAAACTACCTTTGTGACTTGAAAACAGAAGCTTATTTCAAGGTGGAGTAAATCTAACATCACCCAACAGCCAGTGCATCTTGTCATGCCTTTGATGAAATGAAAGAAAAATACACGATGGGATATAGGAGTACCCCTCCTTTCCTCAACACTCTTGTTTAACATCTTAAATACAAATATGTATGCATAATGGAGCTGTGGGTGGGGACAATGCTGCAATCATCTTCTGTACCTACCATTAGTTGAATGTTTAAAAGTTCATTTTTTTATGCAAGGTACTCACTGAATGCACAATTACAAGGAGCAGGCAATGCTCTGTGCTTGCAGAGAAACAGCTCGTATATCTCTCAGGATGAAAGCAAGTCTGGGACTGGAGCACTGGACAGCACTACCTCATTTTTGTAACCCTAAAAGAAGAGGATATTCTGCGAAACTGTGAATGTATCACTCTTATGAGAGACCTTGTTTATAAATGATAAAAAATGTCTGGCGGTATTGAAGATAAGCCAAATGGCAATGCTTGTATCCTGATATGAATATCTTATCAAACTAGCAATCATTCATATTCCCATATTAGTGATATATCCTATTATGATGGCTGACTATATCTTGGCTTAGACAAAGTGTTGTCTGATAAATAGACTTAACGCATAAATGTCTGTCGGGAACATGCAACAGCAAAATGGGGACAGATGTTTGGCTCTCTTTGGAGCTCATCAACACAGTTCAACTGCTTTATCTGTCAGATGGGTTCAGCCCCCAGTCCAGATACAGAGAAGCTCAGTATTTTGAGACTAACTAAAGCTAAGTGAATAATTTGTAGCAGATAATACACTCAAGAAAATTTAACCTTCTGCTCAGAGAATGTCTGTGAGTAAATCATGCTTTTGCTCATGTTCATCAAAAAAATGTGTTCAAAAGTTGCCTTTGGAAATACGTTATTATGTGAAGTAAATATGCAGACTTCAAAATGCTTTTTTATTTTTTTTGTCAAGTCAGAGAATGCAGGTGGTGAAAACATGGTCACCAAAATGCAAGGATGTTAGCATGTGTATGGGACAGGTCTACTGTGTATGCAGATACGGCATAATTTCAGGCTTGATTGTTATATTTGGAGCTTTGGAGGAAAGAGCTTCTTACATATGGAGGTACAGTGTGAGGTGAGAGGACAAGAACACAATCTGGCTTTGCTTCTTCTCTCAAATGTATCAAGGAAAAACCTTGTCCCCAGAGGTGCTGGCACACAGCTTCCACTTTCTGAGTGTCTTGGGACTCTCCGTGGTACCCTTTTCATATGCCTCATTCTGCCTTCAGGAAAATTGGGGGTTTAGATGAGGTTTGGGTTGTGCAAAAATTCTCAATTGTCAGTGACTTTTTAAAATTTTTATTTCCTAGGAGATGAGAATTAGAAAATGGAAAGATCTTGGGTCATCTGGTTCATTCCCCTGCAAGTGAAAGATTGCTCCCTACAGTTAGATTTGTTAAATTATTAATTGCTGGTAATTTATCTGATTAATTAGAACCTTTTGCTAAAAATAAATTATTCAGATCTATTCATTATCTGACCAGTTTTGCAGGTGGCTATATAATATTCTGAAAATAGTGTGCAGATTGTTCTGAAGTGTTACCTTAATGTCCCAGGCAGGATCAAAGACCTACTGTGCTAGGTCCTGCACAAACATATACAGGAAAACATAGTCCTTGACATGATATCTTTATAGTCCAATTAAAGACAAGTGATTAAACCACACAGTGGGAGAGAAGGAAAGACAGTGATAACAGTGTAATTTGTGAAACTTCAGAGGATTGCTGCATGTGTGCTCTACTTATTCTAAATTATGGGTATTTTAAACATGAGTTTTCTTTCCTATCACATTTATGTAAACATTACTGTCTCTCTTGCCTAAAGCCTGGCCGACTTCTTAACGGTATCACGGTATATGTTTTCAACAGGAGATTTTGATATTCAAATTACACACATACACAATCTTGCAACATTTTTCAGTCCTCTTCCCTCAAACTGCTCGTGCCAGGTATTTCTGCTTGACAAAGTAATGTACCTTTGGGAAGCAAGTCATCTAGATCAGGACATAACAAAATCTTGATTCCAAATGCTTCAAAATCAATGATGTTCCTTGCTTTGTACAAGATCCTAGGCTTTCATTCTGTAAAAAATCTGAGGGCCATACCTTTAAGCTAAATTCAATGTCTACTGAAAACATATCCTCCTGAGAGGAAGTTGTATGGAGATTTGTTAACTGTTGGGTGCAAGTCTGATTTTGACTTTCGGTTAAGGTTTAAGGCAACTGATAGGGTGTGTGTCTTTGGATGAACTCTCAGGGCTTTCTAAAGCTCCTCTGCACCATTCGTCTAGTTTTTACCATAAATCATTAGCTTCCCACTCCTGATGTCACAGTTCTGTAACAGCTCCCTAGTGCCTACCTCCACCTAACCTTAAAATAGATCATGCCTTCTGGCAAGGGGCAGGAGCAGGAGTTTTACTGAAAGGCTGCGCTCAAGCACAATGGGTGAAGACCTGCTGCAGTGTCACTGCTGAAGGGGAGGTGAGAATGTCACGAACATATTGAATATCAGGGACAGCGTGTTTGATCTAAATAGCCTCCGTGTTTTGCTTGAAAGGGCAGTGGATATGCAGCTTTCACAGAAGACTCCCCTTCCTTACTCTTTTGCCAAACTGTTTCAGTCTTTATTACTGACTTTCTCTTTGGGTTACAAATGCAGAAGAGACAGAACAGCTGGGCTGTTAAGATAGAGGAGAAAATAGGAAAATATGAAATGTATTCACATTTGAAAGTAGTGCTAATAGAAACATTGGGGAAAATAGGCCTTTTGTTGAGCAATAATAATATTTTACACTTGTTATGCAATACACGGTGTCTTTAATCAAAAAAATCCCCAAACACTTGGCATACACAGCCATAGGGTTTTCACTGAGGTGAACAGAGAAATAATACTGTTTTATTATACCTCTTAAAGGCCTTTTTAATTGGGTGAGCCACTTACATGTCGGGAAGCCAAGAAAAGATAAAATACCTAAATATGCATTGAGTCTGTGTACAAAATTGTACATATTCTGTATTTAGAAGACATTTTGGCAAAGAACTAAGAGCAGGAGTGTACGCACACCTCCCTCCCAGAAAGTACCTGAGACCTTCAACATTCAGAAAAAGCTGAAGAAGCCCTGGAGGATGCCTACTGAATAAAAGCACAACTTGCAGTTTTGAAAGATGAGGCAAAATCTGTGAATATTAATTTCAGATCAGATTATTGCTTCTGAACCAAACATCATGCTTCGGGTGATAGTGTTTAGACAAATTAGAAATTTACATAATTTTTGTTATTTTTAGGTAATATTTCCAGAATCCTAGTGTGTCTTAGTTACGTTAACTTAATCTCAACTTGTCTGTCTGCTGCTATTCCTTCTCCTTTGTGTCTTTCTCTTTTTCTTTTCTTCTTCTGCAATCCAGTTTTCCCCTGCTCTCTCATCCCTAGCAATCGTGGATTTTACTTTTACTCTTCTCTTTAAAGGTGATAAAGTTTACACATTAGGTCTCCATGACAGATTTCAGGAAACTAAATTAGGATCCATATTTCTCATCTGTTTCATTCTAGAGGTCTACCTGCATTTTAGCTTCTAAGGAACTTACTACGTGAGGGACTACACTGAGATAGGTAAGGTCTAGCCAAAGACATTTCAGACAGCTCCAGTGTAGGCTTTCCAGGCTGGCATTGATATTCTCTGTGGAGCAAATACAGCAAGCAAAGCAGCCTGATAATGGTGCCCTCCACCTTCTAATGTTTATAAGGAGGTGTGGCATTTCTGGATTAACATAAGCTTTTAAATGTCCGAATGCCTCTGCCTAACTCTGCTAAGCCGGTCTAAAAATACATAGGGAAAGAAGATGAAGCAATATGTAGATTGTCATATGTTTTTGTCCTCTGTTTCTTTATAGGTTTATTGTCAATAAATTATAATAGCTGAAAACCTTGTAGTGAAAACTGCTTCACCTGCATTAATCTCCAATATCATACAAGGATAATAGATCTAACTAACAGTATAACTTGTATATACTATCAGATTTACCCACATATACCCAGTACATAGGTGAGCTCTTGAACTAACAGGAACATACGTAGCCACTTGCTTTTGTGAGGGCCTCCATTGTCACAGTGTTGGGTTAAGATAGAATGGTCATAAAAAAATAACACTTTCATGAAGCAGATCATCAACTCTGCCCTACTACATGATTGCAGTATTTATAGTCTGTAGCAAAGATATCACTGTCTTGTAATTCATTATTCTTTCATAGTCTCCATTTTCAATCCTTCTGTAGTATTCTACTTGTTGAAAACAGATTAGGATTTTCTTAAGTGCCAAGGGAGTTAAGCACTACAAGTCAAAAGGAGCTGGGCACATAAACAGCAGTAGTTGCTTTAAAAAAGTATACCCTAAATGTCTTTGCTTATGTCAAATGCTAAATTTATCCCCATTGAGAACTAGGTTGATGGGAAGTTGTCTGTTTAAATGAAACAGCTTTTCTTTTTTTTTTTTTTTTTAATTATACAAGCATAAACATGTCCTAATTTTCACGTATACAGTTTGGTGCTCACAAAAATTCTATGGAATTAAATTTTTGCTTCCTAAAATATCTGTCTTTGGCTTGAAATACTCAAAGTTTTAGAACAGTTAGTTGCTAAATAAGATTTTACAAATGAAGCAAGTTCATGATTCAGAGTAAAATCTTTGGGTTTGATACCTGCAATATTATTCTGTCCCGTTAGGAAGAGAAAAAGGGAATCCTTTAACATGGCTAGGACAAAGACTGTATTATTCAGATAACGTTCAATTCTATGTACTTTATTTGCACTTTTTTTTACCATTTCTGGAAGGGAACATTTTCTTTATAGAAAGCATTTCTGATTGTTTTCTGCTTCCCTTTTTCCTCATGGAAAAGCTTAACGTGGTCTCTGGAATAGAGATAAGGGAGATTACAGAGTGTTAAAGGACCCTGTCCTGAGAGCCTTTGTCTATATTCTATGGAGTTTTTTCTCATGAGCTCTGATTGCCCAGGCAGTGGACTGTACTAAGGCTTTCTCCCCAGAGGCGACAAGGACTGCCACAGGGTGATGTGTATCCTCATCTTGCCCTAAGCAGGAGTCAGGGTGCAGCTGGGGATGACAGCTGTGGGAAACCCCACAAAGCCACCTTCACCCTCAGTACAGGCATGGCAAGGGAGACCTTCCATTCAGTCAGTTGTGATGTGGCCTCCTTTACATTATTGGCCCGCTGTGCATAGGCATCGGTAGCTGTAGGAATTGTCATTGAACTCCCACCCACCCACCATGAAAAAAAACAAAGACACCCATGGCCATCTATAAAGGAAAGGAGGCCAGAGGGCTGGTGCTATGATAAATAAACTCCTGTACCAGCTTGACCACCAGAATTTGCCCCATACATTAATTATGCACTCATAACTTATATATCACATAAGTGAAAATTGCTCATTGGTCATTACATCCTCCTTCCGCTGTTCATGTTCTTTCCTGCAGTGCTAATGCTTTCAGTGCTAGGATAGTTCTTATGAAACGACAGTACTGGAACCCCATTGAATATGATTGGTTCAGCACATCTCTGGGCAGCTTGCAAATACCCTTTCAGTTTGCATTAGTATATTTCCAGTCTGAATTTTCTTTTAATTTTAAAAAAAGACTTTTAAAAAGAGCAAGAAGAAAGTTCGATGTTTCCTAAAGCAACATTCAAAGCAATTAAATGAAACCTTTTTAACAGCATGATCTTTTTCATTTTCACTGTCACCTCCTTAGCCTTAAGTAAAAACCAAAAGAGACCTTTGAAAAATGATGATTTTTTATATTTAATATGTGATCTTTTCATGTTTCTGCTGTTGTATGCTTTTGAGCTGTCTAACAACTATGGATATGTAGCTGGCAGAAGGGCAAACTTGTCTCATATCCTGTGAAGAGGTGACTACCTGAAGTGTGCGTATGAAAGAAAGTATAAGAATTCTCTGAAAGGTTTTACTACAGAGAATATAGGGCTGAGACCTTCATCTAACCCTGGATGCACATTATTCTTAATAATGCATATCCGTACATTTTTTGCAGACTTTAAGTAGTGAGCTTACTAAAATTGACAATATTTTACAGAAACAGAAAAAAAAGTCATGTTTCCTGTATCATTCACAGTTCTTTAATTTGCGACATATCACTTTTATCTCTTCTTGCTTTAACACCAGATTTGGTTTAATTAAATTTATGTCAAATGAACACATGAAATGAAAGGAAAATCAGAAAGCCTGCAGTTGCCCATTAGTGAGTCAGTGACTGCACAGTGAAAGGCTTTTGAAGCCTGGCTTACTGCCAGAACAAGCTTGCAATGATGCTCAGAGACACCCATGATGCTTTGAAGGAAAGGACTTAGCTGACCTGAACCTGCTCCGTGGAATCAGTCCAAATCCTCATGGGCTGGATGTAAAATCTATAATAAGTCTTCTGTCTTCAACCATTTACCTGTCAAGTGAAAAAAGGGTGTAAAACTACAATGTCTGTACATAATTATTTAGAATAAATCATTCTTTATTTTGGACATGCTTAAAAAGATCCTCACATTTCCCATCATTTTTTAACCTGTTAGATACATATTTATCACTAATCAGCCTTTTTTTTCCCCTCTTTTTTTTTTTTTTAAGTTGTTCTACAAGTCTTTAAAATATGAAAAACCACTGCCTCACTTTGCAGTGGAAGTGAGGTATGTTGACTGTGAGGGTGTCTGTAAGAGCTCGGGCCTTTGAGACCCTGGGACCTGCGGTCCAAGTCCGGCAAAGTGAGACAGCATATGTCTAAAGTGCTTTGTGGGTCTGGGATGAAGGGAGTCAGCACTTTTCAGATGGGTACCACTGAGTAGCCACCACCAGAGAACAACCAGGCTGACATAGGCTAAAGAGACTACTAAGGAGGTGCAGACTTCTAGGTCTGTGTCTTAACAATAAAGCCTGTCTTTAGGCGGAAACTATTGTGAAGTACGAGTAGGCTAAGATTTTAATTATTCTGTTTGAACTCCAGGTATAGTCCACAATGACAAAGTCTTTGCATGTCAGCTTAACGCACTATCAAATGGACATGGAAAGGCACTCTCATTTCAGAATAAAAGCCCCTGCACAAACAGCTGGATTGAATACCTACTGAGAAATAGCTATTCTGTGTTCCCTTTCCATACCCCTTCTTTTATAGACAAGGCCCTATAAATATATAAATAGATGATGTGAGTTTAGACTATTTGCTATTTAAATGTAATTGTCTTCATGCTGGGCAACTTTCAGATATATATCACACATGATTTACACAATAGAATATAATGTTATATGGTAATTTGATAGAGTTTTGTTGCCAGCTAGTAGTGAAACAAAGAATTCTCACTGCAATTATTTTGTTACTGTCATGCTAAAATGTCAGTTTGCATCCAGTTTAGCAGCTGCTAACTCGTGATCCATATCTCACAGCAGTAAGACATTAAATTAAGTCCTGGAGTTTCAGTGCCTCAAAACATCAATATTTTGTCAACTTATTTCAATCTGAATATTAGATCACTTTAGCTGATTTGGAAGTAAAACAATTAAATTATATATACACTGTGTAAATAAATGAAACAATATGCCAATATATATTTATCTTTTTTTTATTTTAAATTTTAAGGTGGTTCTTTAGTAGTCCTTGGGTCTGAAAGTTATGAAAACATCCTTCGTTATAAGTAACTTTGTATACCAATTTAGTAGTCACAAGAAAGTACTGCTGATCACATTACAGTGATTTCAAAACCCTCCGGAACTGTGATATTTCTTTGCAGTGCTACACACTTGTATTTCTTAGTATCTTGTGACTTGCAATAAGGTCAGAGTCCATTATTCTAGTCGGTCTGATTTAGGGAGAGACACACCTTGAAATGAAATAGAGTTGCTGATTCCCAAACCAATGCCTGTATTCTGGAAGACTTATGAATTAGGGTTGGAACTGGAACTGGAAAAAGACAAATAAAACCTAGTAAACACATAAATTTTACTTGAAAAATGAAGTGTCATATCTGAACAGAACTATAACAACCAAGACTCTGAATATCTAGAAACCAAATAATTCAAAATAATATGGTGTCTCTACAAGGAATCGAACAACCATTCTCAGTAAGTCCAGCTCATAATTACACTTATCCCTCTCTTTCATATTGAATTGTATACGTCACATCTTTTAAATTTGGGAATAAAAAAGCCCTAACTCAAAAACGACAGAAACTTTAAGACATCCAGTGAACTGTTTTTCAAGTGTACATCAACATTACACAAGTATTTCATTAATGTCTAGCATTTGTCACTTATCTCCATATTCAGGTGTTAGAGAGTACATTTTGGAAACCTCAAATTTGCAATACTTGCACATGTTGGAAAGAGAAAAAAGTCATTATTTATGTACTACAAATGAAGACTTTCATACTAATATCAGATTCTTTTATTTTAGAGGACCCATTGTTGCTATGTGGTAGCCTAAACTCAAAACATGGTTCTATTTTAGCTTCCCTTTGGACTTACTGGGTCCTTGCAGCACTATATTTGTTACCTGACAGTAAAAAAAACACCTTGTCTGTCCCTACCTTCTTAATGTTTATGTACCATAAAAATAAATCATACTTCTCATACATTTATTATATTTCCTTAACCTCTAACCATCCAACACATAGAATTTTGCTTTGGGAGATTATAAAGGTTAAAGAAGTTTCAGTCCATACCTGTAACATTTTCAGTGTTTCTGCTTTGCACATTCTATTCTGATAAACAGGATTTTGTGCATAAAAAGAAGGTATTTTGAATTTTACTCTCAGTAAATTAAAATAACTGAAAATAAAGGTGCTAAAAACTGCATCTTACGGTTTGTATGATAGCAAAGCTACACCATGAGGCCTTAGGAACTGCATGTCACAACTTGCTGCCACTTGTATTTATCTTGATCTTAGAATTTTTGTCACTTGCTGGGGATCTAACTAATAAGATTTGAAAAATAGTTACAATATTTTCCAGTTCCCCAGGTTGCAAGAACAAGGTGCATTCAGGAAACCATAAAAACAGGTTTTATTTGGAGATGCCATAAGCTTGATGTCACCAGGAAATATTTTTTTGTGTGGTTTTGTTTTTGTATGTTTATTTATTTTGTTGTTGGTGGTTTTTTAATGAGAGCCTCCATTCTTAAAAAGCACAGCTGCTTCTTGTACTGAAAAAAACCCTTGCCATAGTAATCCTTAAAGAGAGTTATTTTAAAAACTGAATGCTTCACCAGAGAAAAGTTCTGGTGTGAATCAACCGTGTTTTATATCATAAGTGCTTGACACCAACAGTGTGATAAAAATACTTTTGTCATGCAAAGTGCTAGTTTCCACTTTACATATGCAACTTCTAATTTTGCTGCACAGTTTTACATAACCACTTCAGAAGTAGACTATTTCCTGTAGGAGTGGTCCAAACCTGGGAAAACAATACATAGGATAGCTTGGAGCAGAAGACAGAAGGAGGCAGCAATAATATCCAATTGTGCCAGTGGCAAGAGTTGCTTCCTACACTGCTTGCTAACCTACACATCCTACATACTAGGCAAAAAGGGTGGCCAGCCTAATTGAGATATGGCTGAATTTTTGAAGCCACTTCAAGGATTTTAGATTATTTTTTCCTTATCAAATGCAAAATAAAGTCACTTCTGCACCTTCCATTCCTATTTTTCTTCTAGTCACAAGATTAGTAATAACTTTTTGTCATTAAAAGAGAATGTTTCTTATTTTTATTTCAAATGTTAAAGAAAAAGGAAAGCACTTGAGTAAAAAAATTATCTGCACTATTAAGAGAAAGATGGAGCTAACCCTGTGATCCTTTCCAGATATATCCATTAGTACTGTAGTTTCTGATTAGAAACTACTGATTATTTTCTTTTTCAGGTTTCTCCTTCATTCATACTTTGTGGTCTTTGAATGGAAAGATTCCTTAGAAGGGAAGTCTTTCTGGGTTTCGTTGTGTTTAGCAATATCACCTCCATAGTATGGATGACATTTCTGAGCTTGCTTAGTAATTGCATTCAGAAACATCCTGTTTCATTCTGGAAAGTAAAAAAAAAGGAATAAACACAGGGAAATGATGGGAACATAATTACAATTTCTGTCAAAATGCCATATCTATAAAAAATAGGAAATAAACCTCTGTATCAAGACCACTCTAACCAGAATGTATCACCACCTGTCAGATAAAGCAAAAAATACCTGCCCTATTTGAAATCCATCTCTTACATAAATGTCACAGAGTTTCAGAGCTGAATGACAACTTGAATTGAAGAATCGTCCAAATCTCACATTTTTCATTATATTTCTACAACTTTTTTTCTTAAAATATTGTTTCTCTGCTAATGTATATTGTAACAAAATGAATTTAGCAAACTGATAAATGCATGCAGAATATTCTGAATTCAACTTACTCATTCTTTTTTTAAAATAATGTTTTCACAGCATAACTTGTGACATTGGGACAGCTGCTTTTTAACAGCCTGCTTCTATTGGAATGTTTTGATGAAAGTCCAGATTAGAACACAATCTTACACCACCCAATGCATCTTTGCAAGGCAGGGAATCTTCTTGAAATTAAAATCAATTGATGTCTCAATCCATTTTAAAAATATTCAGATCTATGCCATTTTTTAAACGGAAGAAATTTAATCTGTGCATATCAACACAGATGGTTGTTAAAAGTGCAGTCATTTTTTAACATCCTGAATTAGAGAAGTGATCATTGCTAAAAAAGATTGAGTGCATATTTTTCATGATCAGAGACACAATTCCTAATAAAATCTTGTAATAAAAGGTAGTAAGTGAATCAAGATCCTTTCCAGTGCTTTTTTCTTTCGGGATTTTTGTTTTGCTTTCAAAGGTGTATTGATTTAAGATGTTAAGATTCATAAATTAAGATGAGAGAAACCACAGATTCTGCTGAAATTAATACCCCTCCTGCACAATCCATTTGGTAATTTCTGTGATTTCCTACAGGAATTAAATGATGGCATCACCAAACATTGGCACTAAAAATGCTTTCAGACAAATTTTATGGATCAAAGAGCATCTCTGTTGGTGAATGTTGTGTTTGTAAATTCCCTATTTCCTTTAAACATGCTTTGCGAAGGAATTATAAACCAAAATAAACATTTTCTTCTCCAGCAAGTAACTTTTTAAAGGTTCTAGTCAATTTATGGCTTACAGAACAAGCTCTGTAACTATCAATTTATACACTTCACAGTGTTCCTGAAACAGCTGCTGCCTCAGTTTATAGTAACATGATAAAAGAAGCATCTTTTGGTACATGTTGTCCTTTAACGCACATTTATTGCAGCAAAAGTACCTTACGCACATGGAATTAAGGGGGGGAGGGAAGAATCCTCAGCACATTAATTTTCTTTGCAAAACACCTAATAGGTTGCTCAGTTCAGAAAATGCTGTTATCTGGGTTAGAAGAAGCAGTAAGCGATGTGTCTCCTGAGAGAGAGAAAAAGAGAGAGAGCGAGCGAGAGAGAGAGAATTACATGCTAGTTAAGAATATGCAGTGAATCTATGTCCCTGCTTTGGCATACACTATTTAATATCAATGGGATGAAGAAGAGAAATCTGCCAGTGTAGTCACTTAGAGTTTGGAATTCAGTTGTCATGTTGAAACTTACTATAGGCATAAGCAAAATGTGGTGTGAAGAATACGTGGTTTGATATTATACAGGAAAAGTGAACTTTGCAACTGTTTATGCATAGTTAAGTGCCTATGATTGCTATTTTTTGTGCACCACTTTAGACGACAATAAAAAAATAAAAGAAAAAAATACTCTGAGTTAACTGTCATGATGGCAAAATTTTGCCTTTCTCTGCTGTTTTTGTCATCTGCTTGTATCTGGCATTCTATATGAACACATATTTTTGCATATATTTTGTTTATGTGCGAGCCTTGGCATTTTAGCCATCTCCTGCAGAGGCCCCTTAGTACCATATGCTTCTGTTTTTCTTCATTGTGTGATGTGATCTCTTCTGACTGTTACATGCACGTGAAAGGACAGTGGGCTTTTGGGGAAGAAGAAACCATGCTTTAAGAGAGCACACGTCAGTTGCTCTTCAGTCGTTTGGAGCTGATTGGATCTGACAAGTGTTGTAGCTACTCATCGTAATGGATGTCTCTGCTTTAGCAGAGGAGAGGTGAAAAGGATGTAATTCCCAGTGGAAGAAGGCAACGTGAACTATTATTTAATTACGGGCTAATATAAAAATCCCTTGGAATACCTTGTTGGTTTGTGAATTTGCCTCTTCCTTTCTCTATGAGGCAACAATCAAGGCTTTTAATGCAGTGCAGACAGCTATGCCTGTTAGGAAAATAGTTCCTAAAAGATATAATATGTTCCTTGCTTTCTTTTATGAAGCGCAGAAGTCTGCGCAGATATGCCATCAATTCTTGAAATCTAGAAATCACTCATGTTTTTGTCATGCTTAAAAAATTGTTTTTCTTAATGCACAGCTTGAAATTACAATTCTACATTCAACAGCAACTTTGAGATCTGGAGGTTGTTTGCTTTATTCATCAGCAAGGCTCGATTACTTCTCTGACTCAATCCTTGCACCTTATCTCTGTTCAAGCACTAATGTTTTGATTCAGTTCAAAACACACCTGGGTTGTTTCTCTGTGAAACCAAAATTCACATTTTTTTCTCAACTGGAGAAAAAATATTTTGTTTGGTATGGCTGCTTTAGGAAAAACAAGCTTGCAATCGTTTGCTTTATCTCCATTATGAGCTTCACATGTGCCTGATTAGTAAAAGACAGCAGTGTCAAAAACTGATGTTCAGACTTAAACACTGGCAATACAATTAAGATTTTACATTCAGAATTAAACTGGAAATACAATTAAGATTACATAAATTAGACTAAAATAAACATAAATAGACTAAAATAAACTGTAAAAAACCCAGCCAAAACCCCAACAAACAAATGAACAAAAACCCAAACCCCCTAACCAGCTACTGCCCAAGATAAATGCAGCACATACATAAAGGTTTGGATCCTCATTAGCTCCAACTGGTTTCAGTCAAAAATACATATTCTTGCACATTGCTGAGTTTAGGCCTTTTTATTGATATGTTTTATACTGCCTTTAACTAGTGTAAAGACAACTGTAGGTATTCGGCTACCGCTAGGATTAGCATGTAAGTGTTAAAATGTTACTAGAATGTGTAACCCTAGGATTCATCCGACACATACGATTTTAGAAGTCTCACCATAAGATACGTAAATCAGAAATAAGGAAATAAAGCTCTTTTGGAGCACAAAAGAACACGAGCAATGGAAATAAAATTTTACTTTTCCTGCATAAACGGTCCTTTTTTCACAAGCTGCCGCACAGGGAAATCTGCATGTTGGAATTTATTAACTGGCTCTATACAAGTAGCTAGATTCCCACCCCAAGTACTATCTATGAAACTAGCAAAGCCATACCACAGATAATTATTGAGTTTGCACAGCTTCTCAGATACAGCACTTCATAAAGCGTGCAACATTCATCATGAGCTTATGGGCTCAGTGCTGAGTTATTTTAAATATATGTTGCATTTTATTTTACAGCACTTTACAGAATTTAAAAAATGCTGAGACAATTCAATAAATATGGATGTTTTGAAAACTCAGCTTAATGAGGAAAGAAAGATAAAGTGATTTGCTAGTTAAAGAGTGGCATGTCTGGAATTCAAGATTCCCTCTTTTGGTTGGTCCCATTTCTCCAGGCCATGACGCCTCTGTTCTCTGTAAAGCCTCAAGTCACACCAGTTCCACATTATCTCCAGTATTTATTCACCATGAATAGCACCATTTCTGTTTTGGTAACCCTTCTGCACATTAATATTTGATACTTGAAAGGATCAGCATGTGACTTTCAAAAGAAAAATGCAATCCTCTTACCCACATTTGCCAGAATTGACACCAATGTGTGTTGTCCTAAAGCTTTGACTTTTGTTTTAATAATGCTATTAACCCACTTGATGCTGACAGAAGGAAGTTCACCACTGAGTGTTTGCCATGTAAAAGACCTCTAAGACTCGATGGAAATAAATATTATGAGCCTCTTCCTGGAGTTACAACATGACAGATTTTCCAGTTGTGCATTTTATCATACATATTTTGACATCAACACATAATAGATGCTGTAATACATGGATATTTTACCTTTTTCAAATCCAATTTTCAGAAACAGCTATATGAACTAATCACATGAATACTTTGCTATGTAATGTCCTCTAACAATCATCCATTCACTTAAAGTTGCCTATTTCTCCTTTGTTTTGAAATTTTCAGAAGTAGAAAGCTTCTCTCTCTTCTTTCTCGTCATCCTCTTTTTAAACCTCAGGATATGAGGTGGTCTAATGTCTTGCTGTGTGCAAAGTTATCTGACTCTGAAAAGTGACACAGAGAGTGATACACATACATGCTGTCAACTGATGCCAAATATTTAGCGTAAACAATTGGCTGCTGTGGAGTCATCTCCCAAACTCTTCTGCACCTGAAAATATTTCCTGAGAAGATTTGATCCTGACTCTAATTTTATCAATAGACACAAATTTTTCCCCCAAATTAAAGTTGATTGGACAGATGAATCTTATCCCAACAGGCCCATTTCAAACAGAAGTAGCAAAAAATGGGCAGTTTGTATTAGAAAACCTGGCCAGAAAAAATTATTTTCTGCATGTTTGAAAAGTAGGTTGAAGGTCCCTTGTGAACTGAACCAACAGTCACAGGAGATTGATAAGAACTCAGAGGTTGTCTGACATTTTACTTGTGTCATGAGAAAAATACAAGGATAATCTGCCTTATAGCAAAAGGGTGAGGAAATCACAGGAACCAAAAGTGTCAAGGCTGAACTTTGCACAGAAGGTAAAAAAGTTAAAATAAAGCGTTTGGAAAGAACGAGGCGTAATTTAGGTATACTTTCAGGTTCTCTATTTCAACACTGCATTTCTGCTTTTAGACAACATCTATGTTCAGAGAGAGGCTAAGCAAAAGAGCAAGGAGAAGCTTGTTTCCTTTCACTCAAAAAATGCTACTGTTAAATTTGAACATTAATGACAGAAATGTATCACTCCTCAATCAACATGCACAATAGCAATGGCTAACTGGGTTTTAAGGAAGTGAACACGGCTGGGAAATTTGGCCAAAAACCTGGGAAAAAGGGGATAAAGATTATTGAAAGAAAAATGCAGGTGCCTTGTCATCCATGGCATAGAGAAACAGCACACCCCATTGTCTGGGAGACAGAACCACAGCGCCAGGCCTGCAGCCGCCTCTCAGGGGACCAGGTGCCTCTCAGCTGTATTTTGGGGAAAACGGAAGCAAGAAGTGCAAGGATATCAGCATCCAGTTTGTCACTGAGGGAGCACTACAAAGGTCAATGTCCCTGCGGGCCAGTTCTGGAGGGCGGGATGTGGAAAGCATGTCCCCTGGGTACGTCCGTCACTTGATATTGCTCATGTTTTCTTGGCTGCCAACCTTCTGGCACGTAATTTAGACATGCCTATGGCTGCTTTAGCCCTGGGCTACATGCATGGCGTAAGAGTATACACTGGCCAGGCTCCTGTGGGCACACTCCCTTTGTCAAAGGAAATGCCGCCCCCCTTCCCCCCCCCCCCCCCCCCCCCCCTCCCTTTTCCATAATAGCACAGTGTCCTCCGTGGCACACACCAGTGCGGTGCGGCTTGCATGGGAGGAAGCATAAGGATGGACAGTATTTTGCACTTCTTCCTACCATTTTGCACAGATGGCAAGTGTTTATGCCTTTCCACACGGCTGCACACTGGACAAGATGATCAAGACAGATGATTTATAATGGAGCTCATTGGAGATGAGATTCAGCCTACAGTGGCTTAATTTCACTGGGATGCCCATAAATAGGGGCTGTTCTTTGTGGCTGGCTAACAGCATCCCTTTGAAACAGCTTTGAGACAGCCGCCGTGTAGCATACCTAGATTACAGACACACCTTTTATTGTTGTTGAGGGACTATGAACACTTCGGAGCTGTTTACATGCATTTAGAGTTAGAACCATGAGTGTATTACTGCTTTTTTCTTTTTCCTTCACTGACAGTTGTTCAAAGATATCAAATGTATAAGGCAATAGGCAACAGGGCTTCTCTGTGCCAAGGAACAGGAGAGAAGAAGCATTGGGGACAGTGAGGGGAGGGGAAAGGTTCCTATCAGCCATGGAGAGAAAGCACAACATAAACCAGCCTCTTCCTACAAAAGCCTAGAGCTGGACAGACTGGTGTAATCTCCAAAGACTTTAGAAGAAAGTATGTGATTGAAGGCTGAAGGCTCGAGCACAAATCCAGAGGAAAACCTTTGAGATTTACCAACTGCTCTTCTTAATCATGAAGCAGGGGGGTCCTTTCCTCATTTGTTGGTCCACTCACACTCCAAACAAATCTGAAACCATTACAATGCATGGCAGTTGGTCGATAGTGTGGAAAAACCTCATTTACTGACTGGCCAGACAGTTTTAAAACCTTCAGATTTTTCTAAGTCTAGGTTATTAACTGTCTGACTGTAATCACATCTTCACCATAGGGAGCTTCAAAAGCTTTTCATTTGCATTGAATCAGTTGCCTTCCTCCCTGTCTTTTTCCCCCTGGAAATAAGCTTAAATAATTCAACAAACTGCACACATGGCTAGTGATTATTGAACCATTCTGAAACACTCCAGGCAAATGGACCATTATGTAGCGGGAATTAAAACTTTCCTTGCAGTCATTGGGAGAAAGATGTATACATATATATGTATAATCCTTGTCTCTCTCTCTCTTTCATGTGTATGTGTGTGTGTGACAGTGTATGTGTACAGGGATATTTATAAACACCCCCTTCTCACAGAGACCTTGTGACTGTCCAGAAAAAATTGTTTGAAACAGTGTTCAAAGACTGTATTAGAGATGACCCATGATAGCTTATGGTGAGTATAGAGCGTGCATTGTGAAGGTAGCAAGAGGTTCTTTTTCTTTTAACACTACATCTTTTCACCCTGAAAGAGCATAGCATTTCTCTTTCCTACTACATGTTTGTGTGCAGGAGTCATAGGATTCTTCTGATTAACTCTGTAAGCTACATAACATGCTAGCTTGTATCCCTGTGTACCCTGCATACGTCACAAATAGGAATACATGAAAAAAAAAGTAAAACAAATTGATGAGTTTAATTAATTATACGCCCTTTTTTTCTTAATGGATAATATGATTTAAATGATTGAATTGAACTCTTTAGGGCAAGCAAAAAAGTAAAAGTAGCAAGAAAACTTGAGCTCAAAAATAAAACAAGACAGCTTTTCACTACCCAAAATGTCATGGTTGTATCCAATATTTCTAAACTGAGTGCCTCACTCAGCTTTTTGGCTTTCCTCCATTTCAGTATGGGTCCTGACATTACTATCCTGCAGGCACAGGTTATCAGACCATTAATCTTTCAGTGTTTGGGTTTTTACTTACCATGACTGGCCAGCTTCTGCTGGGTTTTTTTGGTTTTTTTTTAAATGGGAAGTCTATGTAAGTGGCACATCAGTCATTACCTGAAGAGATGAAAACAAATAAACAAATCTAATTCAGAAAACTCCAAATATTTTTTGGATATTTTTCTGTGATATTATCAAAATGTATAATAGACAACAGGAGAACAAGGAGGGAGTGAGGGCCCCATAAGGCAGCTGACAACATCAGCATTAGATCTGAACCTAGTTACAGCTTTTTATTTAGATAGGGAGAAACCAATATTCAGTGACACAGAACTTTTCCTGTGTTCCAAGGACAAGTAATACACTTGTTCCCTTGTTGCATGCCATTCTATCAGTTATATGTGCATATAGAGTGAAAATGGATAAGAAATAATGTTCAGAAACCCTGTGTATAAGGTCATATCTGATCAGTAGCCCACCATATCATGCTAACTAGAACAGAATTGTTAGTTTGCATAAATACTGAAATCCAGGCAAAACTTGTTGGCACAGTTCAAGTTCTTCATAACGTAGGGAACATAAGGCAGACATGGCATGCTACAAATAGTGTTCACTGTGAATATACTAATAAAATATTATGACTTCTAATGCAGATAAGATTTTTCATGAGATTTTTAATGTAATTTCTTAGTTTTCCCCAATAATTTTCTTCATTTCTTTTTTCTTCCTTTAAATAGCTGACCACTGTTCAGTCTTAATAGTTTAAAAGAGAGTAGAATCTGACTGTTAAGAACCTGTCTACTGTCAAGTTATTATGGAATACTATCTTGCAAATGTCCTCTACTGACTATCTACTAGGCATTTGGCCCATTAATCCTATACCTATAGGTTTTTGCCCATCTCTAGAGAAGATGAGAAGCTCTCATAAGCTCTCACAAAGATCTTGCTTTTTGGACACTATATAGCAAGTGCATAGAGAACCAATTAAAGAATTTTCTCCAGAATCCTCCTGACCTTTCCAGTCATGGACAAGGCAGGAGCACTGAATAGGCTACAGTAACACTCTTAAGAGTATTTTATATCCTTGTCTACCTGAAAGTCTTGCTGATACCACTGGAATTTTGCCTAGGTACTTAGTAACAACAGAACATGCAGAAAAGAAAGTATGCATAATGATCCATTTATTTATGTGTCTAGTTATGCTGGTATCAAATACCTCAGTTACGTTTTTTTCCTATACTAAAGACTGAGAGACCTCTGAAACAGGTAGTGGGATCTCCTACTGAATAAACTAATCTTTGTCTCTCACTCAGTTGGGAAAATAGGAGAGAAATAAATGTGTGAAGTCCAGGACTTAAGAACACTGTCTTCCAATCATTGTTTTTCTAAATACATGTGCACTATCAGTTGCGATATCAGAATTTGGAAAGAAAAGTAAGATTGTCTGTTTTGTGTATTAAAATATTCTATAAAATTTAGCTATGGCCTTGAACATTAGCATAATGTAATTGAAATCATAGGAAACAATTTATATCACATCTATTTTAACTTTAAAACGCATTGTACTCCTGGGCACGTTAAATTAATTGCTTGTCTATTTCTGTTGTTGAACAATGCTGCTTGCTGATCACTAGAAATAAATCCTGTAATATTAATTTTCAAGCACCACTTTTATTTGACTGATGTATGGCATACATCCAAGAAGTAGCACTTGTCTGAATGTCGTCTTCATGGATGAGATTCTTCCATATGAGTGGTTGTTTTGCAAAGCAGTTCAATGCAATGTGCATTTAAAGTGCTTTTAAAGTGCACTTTACCAACCTATTGAAGATCAGCCCAACAGAGTTATCAATAGTGTGGGCCTGACAATGGCTCCAGTATAGCAAGGAAAAGAGAATTCAGACAGAGAAAAAGAGACATGACTGAGGACACCGCCCCGTGTTACTGTGATAAATAAAAATCACACTGATTTTTGTGTCAAGATTGCAGTTCATTACTGCCAGTTGGCCAACTGGCCTTTCAGAGCTAACACCATTGTGTGAAGTGATGGTGGAATCTTAATCTTTGTTATTTATACATTTACTTTGTTAAAGATATTGAGAAACACTGTTATTCTGCAGGTATTTCTGGATTTGAATTGGGCAGGTTCAAAGCTGAAGGAAAGAATCATCACAATTTGCAGAAATATCACTACTGAATAGGAGGATGGAGCAAAAAAGGGAATCATAGATTTATGCTCTGTTGACAAATCTGCATTAGCAGAAGTTAGGAAGAGGTAAAAAGAATTTACTGCCACACTGAAAATCAAAATACAGGCTGCAGCACTGCCATCTCTTGCAATTTAGACTTCAGCACTTACTATGCTGATTTTCTGCTTGTACCCAGAGAACTGGGGGAGATAAAGGAAATCAAGGCGGCTAATTTTCCCCTTGTAGATGTCTTCTGAGGCTCCTTCATATTTATGTGCAGTGTTACTTTTCTCTGCCAGGCACCCTCTCCACCACCCCAACTCCCCCCGACCCTGCCCCTCACACCTTTTCTTTTTCCGGTCACCTTGGATCTCAGTGGAATAAGATTCAACCTGTACTATAGCACAGGGACAAATTCATGATGCTAGAACTATTTAAAGTTTACACTGAGTTTAGGACCACTAAACTTCAAGGCTAAGCTGATCCAAAGCCTAAGAGCACACCATATCCAGGGAGACACAGCTCGTGCGTGCTCAATGTGAGAACACAACTGTTGTCAAGATCTACAGGCTGCGCGAACTTTAACTCCTTTGGTTTTAATGAGATTGCCTGGATGTAGGACCAGAACTTCGCTTCCATGATTTATCTCATGTAGCTGTCTGCTAAAAGAAATGGCTGAAACAAGGTGTAAATAATGAGAACTCCCCAAAACTTCACCCAAGAGCTACAGAAGCCCAAAGTTTGGAAGTTCATAAAAGTTTAATTGATTTTTCTTCCTCCATCAACACTTCTTATTTTTGCATTCCTTTGCTAGAAAAATAAAAGAAAGCTTTATTAAAAAAAAAAAAAAAAAAGGAAAGAATCTAAGCTGGTTTTGCCGAATAAAGAGGTTCAGATTTTTCAGCTAAGCACCTGAACTTATGTGTGAACCCAAATTGCAGCAGACTAATATTCATCTTACATTAGTCAGTCGCACATGCCCTGTTATGAGTTACTGCTTAATTTATGCATTACCTGTCGACATTATGAAGTGGAATTATACCTTGGGCACTGGTAGCTGAGATTTTCCAACGCTAAGCAGTAATGGAAATTGCTAATCCCAACTCATTTTGTCATGGGGTTGATATTATGCAGGCCCACACATTTTGCTGTACTCAGCAATTTGACACAGTACTTGTAACAGCGTTAAAATGGAAGAATAAAATTTGTCTCTGTGCTCTAATATGGTATGCAATATGATTTCAGGAAACAATATCAAGCCATTCACAAATACACTTTTTGGAATTGTACCCTTGTTGTTACACAGCTTCAACACTTGATGATCAGGTAACATCCAAAACTCAGGCATTCTGTATCTAAGCTGCAACTATTTGACCACTGGAAACAAACACTGACCTCAGAATCCTAGCTCTGGTTCCTGCTCCTCTGCAAATCTAAGGCAAACCTTCTGAAACCTATGAGGTATGAAGAAGTTCTAATTTCCATGACTGTTAAATAAAAAATTACTCAGTTTCCACGTGCAAGATTTGAGAGGTGGCTCCTGGAATGCTTAGGCTTCCTACATCTTTCTCTGCTCACTCAGACTCAGTTTTGGGGTTTGCTTTATATCACTTTAGCAAAGAATAGTTTAATCAGATTATATGTTAGTCCAAGTTGATTAATTACTCTGTTATTGAGGCAGGATTGTGCAGGGTTTTAATGCTAAGAATCAGCTTCCCTAGTCCTACCTCCTGCCATCATCTGTCAGATTATGCTTCATTACTAGTCCATTCATTTTCCAGATAGGTCAGACAAATAAGGAGCCAGGTTATCAAACAGTGCTTTTCCTTTTGCCAATTAGGGAATGAAGAGTTAGCAAAGGGCAGTAATTTCCTGTCCTCCTATGCTACAGTGTAAAAAGAGACAGCATTCATGATTCCCATTTGGCAACAATTTCATACACAGCATAAATTAATAAACTGAGATTTGGTGGGTCCTTAGCAGTCTTGGAAAAGTGTGTGACAGGAGGAATGGAGCATGGAGGCTGAATTTTTTCTTAATTTACCTAACCCTATTTCATTGGCAAACGTGATGGGTAGCAGCTTTGTAGTGTCTCATCTGGAAATGTAGAAATTTTGTTGTCACACATTTATATAACAGAAACAGAATCAGGTCAAAAAATGTGAAGAAAATCGTGCTGCTGTTTGCCATAAAAGAAAAAAATCACTAACCTTGCAGAACAACGGTAGTTTGTTAAAAGTCCTCTCTTAAAATATTTGGAAACCTGTTTGTATTTCTTTGTTACAAGCTAAATTCTTAAGACATCTGCTGAAAGACAGTTATTGTTATTGGAAGTATTTCCCTAAAGAATGTTTAAATGATGAAATTTCAACAACTGTAAAAAGATATCACTGTTTCCACCACACAATACTGCTGCATTGTAAGTTAAATAATCTACTTCACTACTATACATATACAAATCAATCTGTTTTCCTTCAGTTGATTGTCTGCTTGTCTGCCCGACTGTTTTCCAGCAGTGCACATCTTGATATGAAGCATGATAGTAACAGTAAAGAAAAACAAGCTATTTATACATGTTGGAGAAAAAATTTAGCTGGAAAAGTATCATCACAGAGAATATTAAGCTCTTTTTACTGCCTGTCTGCTTCTTGATTTTGGACATAAAAATTAGAAAATTAAGTGTTCTTTTTGCAGAGATGAGATTTCAAAATTTGAAGCCTAGGGCACCTGCCCAATTTGTAAAAGTGCTGAGCATCTGAAAGTCCCATTGCCCTCAGATGTTTTGTTCTGATATCACCTGAGACTTTGATCCAGCGATGATTTGCATTTTGCATACTGCAAGAGTAATCAAAATGTACTACTTATCAAAATCATATCAGGACACATAGCAAGGCAAGTGACAAAAGGATAAAGTAATCACAGCTAACTGGATTATTCTCATTTTGTAACATTTTTTTCCTTTTGGTTTCTCAATAATATTGTTTTTATAAACAGGGATATTTTGGAAAGGAACACTAGCACTTCCAAATATTCCCTAAAGCAAAACCTTTCTAATAATTTGAAATATTGCTGTTTGGTAGACTCTTTCTTCCCCCATCTTTTTGCTATGTAATGTGATAATGTTCACTAATTAGCTTTATACTATCTATTAAAAAGGAATTTTTTTCTTTCTTTTCCCAGAACTTTCTAAATTAAGAAAATATGACAGAAGGAAAAGTGGTATTAAAATTAATTTTAACAGGTTTTGATTAAAATTGTTTTGAAGTCTTGCTTTTCCAAACTGTTATGTTTTCATGGGGTTTGGTTGGCTTTTTTGAACAAGATCTGCACATAATGAGGTGCTAGCATTTCTTGGTGGAGATTTTCTTTCCTTCAACCTCATGGCCTTTGCTATCTGAATTGTTGCGTTAACATCATAGAGACAATAGTTTGAGGTATTTAAGTAGACAAGACCATGCAAAAAGTAGGTATAAAGGAAACAGAGTAGAGATCCACAGACACTGGGAGGGAGTGAGGGGAGATAAGATTTCTCCACAAGAAATACTTGAGGAAGAGATGAATGGATGTACTGGTGAGATCCCCAAAGGGCATCATTTCACAAAGAAATATATGATCAGATTTGTCAAAAGCAATTGAACAGCTATGGATGAAGACAGACTAGAGGTCCTGATTCATCTAAGAGGGAGCAAAAGACCTTGACAAAAGCAAATACAGCAAAATGCCTGAGGATGGGCATTACGAGAAATATCCAGAAAGTTAACGGGTGAATGGTCCTTCCTGGTTACATCAGTGAAATAGGTGCTGTGACTAGGGCGAGAAAGCAAGGAAGAAACTACAGAAGGGAAGAGAATGACAGGGTATTACAGGGCAAATGAAAAAGGAATTAAGGAGCAATAAGAGGAGAGATCTCTGATCACTTGGGGATTGATGTGCTGTTCTTCTAGAGGTAGTCATGCTTTGTGCAAGGAAGAAACATACACATGCAAGGATCTTGTCTGAAGATAAAGAACAAACTGCTGGTGTTGGAATGAATATCTTCAGGAAGAAGTCAAAATAGAAAGGTGGATCATATGTATAAATTCTGTAATGAGATACAGTTTCTGTGATAGACATGAATCAGGATAATCAAGCAGGGATTTCTTGTCATCTTACCATGTTCCATATTCGTAGAGCCCCACAGGGAAAAATAGCACCCCGTTAATCTTTTATGGCCTTTGGATAAACAGAAAAATCCTCTAATCTCTGCTTCTAATCCTTCCCCATTTCCACTGACACATTCACCAAATAATGAGGATTGTGGGCAGTAAGAAAAGGGAAAATGCTGAAAGCTTGGCAGAGGCACATACTGTGCACCTTTACCATGAGAGGGAGACAAAATACTACAGGTTAGATATAGAGGGCACTCGGAAAGACTGGAAATTATTTTTCTTCATTTTCTGTGCAGCATAAATCATCAGTGACCCCATGAAAATCTGTGGTGCTCCAAGGAACAGCTTACATTCATAAGGCCACTAATAAGGGTGACTGGAGTAGACGTTCTTTCTTCTCAGTGACTCCTACAGAGCAGCAGCACAGAGACATGTAGACACTTTCCTGATCCATCCTATGGGCTCTTGGGCTTCATCTATGCTTTCCCTTGACCAAAGGAATCTACTCCATTCTGAAATGAAATAGTGATGGAAAAACAAATGAATAAACAAAGCCAATGAGAAACCCTCTTTTATTTCTTAAATGTCTAACCAATTGAAAAACTTTCACAACTGGATCATGCACTTCTCTACATTCCAGATTACTTGTGGTCTGGTTACTTTTCAATAAATATGCATCTCATTCATTCTTCAGCAAAGAAAATAGTAGAATTTCTATCATTTAACAACAGTGAAAAATCCAAAAAGCATTTCACCGTGCTGTGATTATAATAATCTGTGGAATAAGCTATTTGAGTTCATTGGACAAGGTATAGGTGCAAATCATGACTATTATTCATATGGCACAAGGGCTACAAAATCAGTTATTCAGCACATGTTTTTTTGACAGCCCCCTGGGGGCCTGATTTTTCACTGCATTTATTTTAGTCCTGTACCTATTTAGCTGTTAAGTCCTTTCACCTCTCCATTATAATCGACATACCTTTTCAGTATATCCTTTTACGGCTCCATTCAGTGGCTGTAATTCAGCATTATACAAGAACTTGGGTAAAAATGTCCTTTCTGGAAAGCTTTGCCATAAATATGCCACACAACAAGCGTTTTCAATCTAGATTGCTTTTAATTTGAAGACACAATAGTAACAGCTAAACAGCGAACACAGTGTAATCTCCCCCTTAGAGAGAATAAAGTGTGCAATTGATTCCTTCAGATTCACCATTTTGAGCTTCTTGAGAGCCCCATCAGTAAGAGCAACCATAGAAAGAATGAATACAGGTCATTCTAAACTGTGAATTTCAAAGTATTTGCTTATACTTTTTGTAAGTACCATTTCACGAAACTGAAATGAATATCAGTACAAGTATTTTTCTTCCCAAGGTAGCTTTGCATTTTTATGTATGGTTGCATGATCTGGAGTAATTGCAACCGAAGGAAAAATTATCAAAGAATCAGATGAGATGTTATCCAAAATAGGAGCCTTTTGTACTACCAAGGAGTTATGCAGACTGATAAGACTGGGTTAGAGAGACAAGGAAAGTTTACATAAATGAAAAAAAGGGGTCTATAGAAGTGCAGAGGAATGTCTTCCCACTCATTTTTGAGAGGAAGGGATTAGGTTTGTTTATTTTCTGAAGAGGATTGGTGGGATTTGAGAGAAGGAGAACAGAAGAGACAAAGATGGACCAAAGTTGACCTGGATATTGGAAAGACAATGATATCCAGGGTGACACAAAAAGGAAAAGGCCATTTAGTAAAAAATATTAGGAGTTCATTTGAAACTACACATGGCATTTGCAAATTTCTATGACTAATTAAACATACACGCAACACATTTGGAGATAGATTCTCCTATTAGTTAATATTCTTTCCTCTGCCCAGAAACACCTTTTGTTCCACATGAATATGTATTTCAGTGAAGATACAGAATATTTAAAACTTATTAATAATCCCTGAAAAGCTATTTAAATGCGAGCATTATTAAGCCATTCTTTAACACAAGGGTGCATTACATGTCTGGCATAAGAGACAAATCAGATGAGCTCTTAGCAGCTTCAATGCTGTCAAACTCTTTTGTGAGAGCAATGTTACTGAATTGACTCTACACAATTTTTGTAATAATACAATACAAGTCTAGATTTAATGGGCAATTTTATTAGCAGAAGAGAATCTTTTTGACTGTAACAAAAACAAATGTCTTCCTTTTGCCCATCACAGTACTTTTTTCCTTAAGCCTGCATGAAGGTCTGTGTTTTGTTACTCACCTCCCATTGAAAGAAGATTTAAGATACTCTACCTATTCAGAGTTATATCATTAGGAATTCAGTAATGGCAGATGAAATAAAAACCATTGTACAGTAACGATGTTATGAAATCGAAAAGCTTTTCTTTCAGAAATCTCTTCAAAGTTTGTTAACTCAGTGAAGAAACTTGGAAACTAATCCTAATCACTGGATTTTTTTCAAAGACATTTCCTCACTCAGATAATGGCAAAAACTCAAGTCGCTAACCAGGGCAAAGACAAGGAATACAGTCTTTCACGGGTTGCTTCATTTTAAGATCCTATACGTGTAGATGATTCTGAGACTATCTCAATAGTAAAAGGAAGACATTGCATATATGAAATTGTGCAGGTGCATGGCATTTTGTGGTCCTTATATTTGAAAGACTGGAAACAGATTCTAAGTGCTAGCAAGGCAATTAAAATTCTGCATGTTCATAGGTAAGTACAGAGTATGCAATCAATCGGATACGAGTATATATGAACACCTAGGTAGTCAGCAGATTACTAACGACACTGTTAAACAATAGCATGCATTACAGCTTTTAAAATCAAATTTTTTATGTGAAGCTTTCCACCTTTTCCAGTATGTCTCCTTGTCCTCTCTCTGTTACTTCGTTTTTCTTTCTCTGCCACAGGAGTCTTGATTTCTTCTTGAAGTTGATGTCTTCCTTTCCCTGAAATATCAGTTTTACCATTTCTCTCTCCTAGCAACGTCTGCTCCAATCATCTGTTCTAGGTACTTCTTCCTCCTTCATATCCTAAGGACTTCTGAGGCTTCTGTGGAAGTAACTCTTGTTATTATACTTTTGCCTGCTTTTGCTTAGCCTTGGGGGCAATAACAGTGGGATAATTCTTGAACCTTAAGGAGAAATGACAAAAATAACATTACTGAAAGACTAGAGTACAATTAGGAAGTAAATGGAGGAAAGAAAATAATGTCCTTAGAGTGCTGGAGGACAGAAGATCATAATGGTGCTGGGAAGAGGAAATTCATTTAAAAGCAGGCATAGGACATCAAAATGTCTCCAGCTAGGCATTCCTGGAGTAGGCTTTGGAAATGACGATGTATGTTGATAAAGTCTTCCTGAAAGCATTAATTTTGAACTCAAACACAAAGGCTGACTAGACAAATTATGCATCCCAACCTTAAAATGAGAAGCTCTGATCTCTCCTAGAATTATTCAGTGGAAGTTAACACAAATTTTCCTAGACATATAGAGAAATGGGGAAAACTGGATGAACATGCAGACTGACTAAGGCCCTGGAAAATGCCCCGTGAGCTGGGGAACATCACTGCACCAGCAGCTGTTGGAGTAAGTGACCTTATGCAGATGAGTAATTTCTGTTTTAAAATCCTATGATCATTGCTGACTACAAAAGTTGGTTGGAAAAAAATAATAGCGCCCAGAATTCTTTGAAGGTCTAATGGTAAAGACATCAGTTCACCTTGCAGCCTGCAATCAGTTTGTACTGCAGGGCACAGAACTCCCCAAAAGTCAATATTCCGCTTGGCTGAAGCTGTTTCCGTCTCAAAGGCAGAATGGTTAAAACAAAGACTTTAATCTCCTTATGTTGACTTCTTCAGATCTGGCCTGTAAATTCAGTTGTGAAGAAATGTGGGGACATTTGCATTCTTGATTTCTCTGGTAACACACTTTGAACAGAGGGGAACAAAATAAGTAATGAAATAAATTACTTGAAAATATTAATTTTCTAATCGGTCTGTATGATACCTTTCAGGAGCCTTGGCCTTTCACACAAACACTTCAAACCAAACCAAACCAAACCAAACCAAACAAAAAAAATGAAGCCCAACATTGAGAGGATGGATTAGATTCCAAGAAATGCAAATTTCTTAAATTGTGTAATCTGCATTACTTAATAGAGCAGGGAGCCAATTAAGAACGGTCCCCTATTCAGTTTAATTAGGCTAACTACAGGTAAGGGAATCATATAGTAAAGGGAGGGGCATTCAATAGAGAGACTCTCTCATGTATCTCTTTCATGTCTGTCTCCTCCACTGTGACAGAGCTAAAGATATCTAGTGCTTGACTTTCAACCTTTTAATGCTAGAAAGTAAACGAATCACACACTTTATATTATCAAGACTTTGAAATCGTAAGCCCCTGGCATTCTGCCTGATGCTGAGGGGAGGGGAAGGGAAGGAAGTGAGACAGCTGGTATATTCATTCTTTCAAATCAACAACACTGCCATGTTATGTATAAATCTTAATTTCAGCTTCCTTATATGCTTACTTGGTCAACAAGCTCGTATAGCTCTTTTGTAAAGTGGCTAAAAATGAAAAAATGAAAAAATACTTATTTTGTGCTCTAACTGAATTCTCATGGCAAATTGCAGAGTACAGCTTATGTTGCCAAAGCCTGGAAAGATACAGAGCTGAGGTAAAGTACATTTCCTTTTCAAAGGTCTCCAGCAAAGTATGTGTAACATGCTTGTATCATAGCTCCAGCGGTCATTCTTCTTATTGGAGAACTCTGGATCTACGTCCTCTGCTTTGCTGATGGGTTGATAGGCCCAGGTGCTCAGATCGTGGGGATGAGGACAAAGACCAAGTCAAAAAAAACCCAAAACAAAACAAAAAAAAACAAACCACAAAAAAAGGAGACAGAATAGCCATAAATATTCGTTAATAGAAACATGAAGGGGAAAAAAAAAAGGAGAGGAAGGGGAGAGAATTGATACTATGCCAAAGTTAATAAACGATGGTCACTTTGTCACCCAGACCAAATCAACAGTCACCTTTGAATAGTTAGACAAACTCTGTCTCCCCATTTTATTTTCATAATACTTGGCAGTCTCAGAATTTTTAATCTGCTTATGCTGAGAACACAACTTTAAGGAAATGTTTACAGATGGAGCAAAGACCCTTTCACTTCTGTTTAATCTCAGTGCAGGAGCACTGAGGAAATTTTTTTCTTTCACACAGCATTTTGTCTTTTGCCTTTCTGTCACTTCCACAGGTTTTACAGTCAGAACATCTCATGATCTCCTAAAATGTCCTCTCAAACAAGGGAGGCCACATAAATTCTTGCAGGCTCAGGAGTTTCTTCACTGTTAGAGTTAATATGCATGTAGGAAGGTAACGTACGCTCAAAAGGCTTGGCAAGGTACAAGATGGCAATGCAGTCCCTGGGAGAAAAGATCAGGTTGGACACATTGCTATCCTTTTGTCCTGCTATTGTGACAAACGTTTCTTGCACTGATGTACACACGAGACAAAATGCTCTTATAGCACAAGCCTCCCCTTCTTTTTCTTTCTATCAGCTACCCCTCTGAGCCTCAGGATTGCACACAGAGTAATTTTAAATTTTAAAGGGTCAGCTTCTGCTTCCATTTACAGAACAGGAAACTTCCTGTTAATTACATGGGAAGTATAATTGAAAGTCTAATGAGTGCACAAAAATCCTTACTACTAACAGTGTTCACATTCACATACCCCTCGCTCTTCTGCTTCTCTTCCTGAGTCAGAGATTCTTTAATGAGAGGTTATCAATAAAGTGCTCAGATCGTTAGCTAGCATTAATTTATGCCTTCGAGCTAGTCCTCATTTTATACTATATGACGATTACAGGCTAACGATCAAGGTTAGGTAACTAAAATCATGCAATGTAGTTCGAGGCTACAGCCCCTACAAATTTCTGAGAAAAAAACCCATAGAAACAAGTAACCATATACAAGGGTGGCCTACTTTACCTTTTAATATTAATCCTGATGTCAACACCAAAGGCAGCTGAATGCATAATTTTATATTATTTCCTTGCCCACTGAAAATATCCACTCCTGTATGCAATGTTAATAGTAATGTCAGTAAAATATCTGATCAGGTCTGGTATTCTGGGACAATTAAAATTTGTAGAACATGCTTTCTAAGAAGCTCCAAAAGAACACCTCCACTAACTATCCTGAGACAGAACAGAACAACATTTCATATTTTAAAACTTACAGCAAGATCTCTGCTAATGTATTTTCCTCAGCTACTAACAATCAGTATATGCCAGCACGCGGTACTTTCTGACTATGCAAGGCACAACAGAAAGTTTAAGAAAAAATAAGCAATGTTGGGATTTCAGTTCAATTCTATGAACAAAAAGATATACCAGCAAAAAAGAAAAAAAAAAAAAAAAGTGCTTTTATGATTGATTCTCTTTTGAATCTCTCACTAAATAGACCTGGGATTCAAAACAGGAATAAAGATTTCTAATCCCCAAGAAAGACATCCAGATGCACATCAACAGCATTCAACATTCAGAGGGCAGCTGGTAAACTGGATTGTATTCTTTTTGAAAAGCACTATGACAAAGTTGTTTATTCAGCAAAACAAACTGTTCCCTGTGTCCGTTAACAAGGCTGGCTTTGTGCAGCACAGACTTCTGCAGTGATGACTCCTGTTTGGAACCATTTCACACTAATTAGAAATAAGAGAAAAGGCTGTGTTCATAAACAGCTCAGCTCAAGACCTCTTTCAAACCACTCTTTCTGAAAATTAACTCAGTTGTAACTCTCTATGAATAACAGAGTTGCACAAACAGGATAGGGAAAAATATATTGTTAATAATTGTCAGCTTGCTGTGCAAAATGCCAATGCAAATTTTATATAACACCACCCAAATCATATAAAATGATGAACTATGAAGTGCTGTGCAGTTCCATCTTCTAAGGCAACAACTGTAATGATTTTTGAAGTATTTAACAACAATAGGAATATGTGATGAATAAAAGATTTATTAACATGAAAGAAATCAAATAATTGAATGATGCACTAAACATAAGTGTAGATCTGTGTTTTACTTACATATGATTTTTATGGACTACTACACAATAAGATAAGAATGGGATTATCAGAAACACTTTCATGTGAAGGACAAAAAGTTAATAAAATAGAGAAGGCCCCTTAGCATTAACAGTGCAGAAAGATATGTTGAAAAATTAAAAATTAAACCTGACAATATCATATAGGAAGTGTTTTCAGGGAACAGCTATGCATTAGGGAGGCTTATTTCTAATTTCTATAGGCATCTTGCACTTTAGGTAGCATTTGTTCATGGAAGTAATCCCCTTTAAATCCATGGGGCTACTTGTGGAATTGCCAGATGTCATAAATCGGGGCTGCAGTGATAAGCACTAGTGCTTCTCAGCTCTCTATATGGTGTCAAGGTGTTATACATGAGATATGTATATTTGTTTTCTGTTATCAATACTGACAAAAGAAAATTAGATGGTTTGATCATAAAATTTTTCATCATCCTATACTTTTCTGATTTTATCATAAAACTCAGTTGCTAGAGGTAGATGCAGATAGCAAAAGCATGTGCTTCAGAACACATTTGAAAAGGGAGAAATTCAAAACTTATCTAGAAAAAAATATAGTTAACTCCCATTACAAGACGTCTTGCAAATTATTTGTCATCAATCCTGCAATTTTCTACATAATTCAGTCTTATTTCTAAAATCTGAAAAAAAAACCAACAAAAAACTAATTGGGGAAAATAGATTTCTTCATGTCACACGAAAGAATTTAGCTTGTGATTTAATTGCCAAATACTAGATTTCTCTTCTAAAATGAAACCTGCATCTAAGATCTAACAAGGGTTATGTTTCTTGTACCTGCATAATAGATGTCAAATATAATTGAGAAACACAAGTAGGAAGAAAAATAGAATCAGTTGAGGCTCTTGTTAAGAAAGATATTACTGTATAGAGCTAACATGCAGCACTCACAAGAGTTTTCATCTCTCGTGACCAATCTTTTCCTTACTGTACCCTGCTCTTATGGAAATAAAGATTTACACAATTGCTCCTATGATGACAGTAGAGTTACACTGCATGGGACTTGTGGTCTTAGTTTCAGGATTGTTTGTAAAATTAGTGGAGGACCAGTTCTATTTCCTGATGAAGCTTGCATGTCTCTATTGCTTTACTTGAAAACAAAACTGGTCAAAATGAACTGAGCTTCCTTTCAAGGATCATAAAGAACTGGAATAATTTTCAGCTCCCACATCCTGTGATTGAAAAGACAGTTCTAATACTTCAGCGTAGTTGTAATGGATGATGGATAGCCTGAATTGAGGGGACAATATGTTGCTCCTCTAATGCTTGTAAGAAATTACTTTTAAACAACCTGAATTTACATGTATAAAGTTGTCAGCATTTATTTGAGCAATAAAATAATCTGCAGGTAGGAACTGTTGTCTTGTTTCCACAAACATATATCTATATTTAACTCTCAAATACTGAAGGTAAAGCCTTTTCTGCAAATTATTCTTATGTCTCTAAATAGTGAAAAGCATTAGAGATGATCACCCCATGTTCTTTCAACTCAATTTTCCACCTAACATAATACATTAATAACAGTAATTTTCAAACATGAAAGCCCAACCAAATTTCATGAGGGTCACTCGGTTCAAATATCTTTTTTATGCTGTTATGAATTGATAGCATCAATTAACAAGAAGTTTTTGGTAACTTCCTGGAAGTTTTCTTTTCTATAGAAGTCTGGAATACAACTTACATCTTATTGTTACTTATGGTTAATGTACTTTAATTCCTTCTGTGAATATTTTAATTGCATGTTACTGTGTTTCCTATTTAATTTAGTTTTGCTTTTAACAGGAGAGAGGTTCATAACAGTTACATTTTTGATCCTTGAAATGAATTTCAATTCTAATCTGTAGTTTACCTACTACAAAGTACAGCAGATCTTTATCTCCATTCTATCTACTTCTTTTCATTTTCAGATTTCATCATTTGTTTCTGTTGTGTAATGCCAGTACTTTTCCTTTGTTTTAAATTTTGTGAGTTTCGACTCTTCTGAAAAATAAAACCCTATGTATTCTTTTCTTCTAAAGCCAGGCAAACCCCCTAAAAAATATGCAAAATGGAGAAAAATACTGTTCCAAAAAGTTCACAGTATGACTTTCCAAAGAATGCTATAGTACACACCATGTGAATATAGTACACAACTATAACTGGAATATTTTTATCAATAACTACATCACTTCCTTTTCATATTTTTGTTTGTCTAAAGATGAGAAGATGAAGCCCTTTAGCAAGGCAGACTTCACAGACTTTCCAAAAGACTACCTTTTGCCAACAATGTTTATCTGTGCCCAATGGTCTGTGACCAATGGACTCCCGGGAAAGTTTTACCATTTTCAGAAATGTTGACCTGAAAGCAATATCATCCAGAATGGTATAATCAGCTGGTCAGCAATCTGAGGTCAGTTATACTTTTGATATTTTTGAAAACACTGTCCTCTACTGGTTGTGATTTTGGAATTGAATACTCAAGAATTGCATTCTCCAATGACAGGTCTCCACGGGCTGGTCTATAGTGGATGAAAAACATCTGTGAAGTTGAAAAGCATTCATTATTTTCAATATAGACTGAAATATAGAAGTGGCTCTGTGACTGATATATACAACATTCTCAGAAGGCAATAACCATCAGTAATAAACAAGAATAACCAAGTTAAACCACGATTGTTGTTTTTTCTCATTTACCTTTTCTCCTTTCAGTGTTCACCTTTCATTTCTAATCTCTCTTTCTTTCTAGAAACGGCCATCCACAAATCCTTTGAAACTCCAGACTGGGGCCTCCAGTAGCAAGATTTATCCCACATTTTAGAATGAAGATGATCCTGTAAGGGAGTCTAGCATGTTCATAACCAGGTAGTAAAAAGATACAGTTAGATCTTGAGGGTGATAGTGCAGAGACCCCAATTTTCAAGCTGCTTTTTGACTATTTCTACTAGGTATTTTGCAGTTCAAGAGAAAGCATAGAGCAGCAAAGGGCTAGATTTTTAAGGTTTTTAGAAGAAAAACTGTAGAAATGACCACTGCTTTTCATCAAGAAATGGTAGAGGGAAGAACAGAGTGCAGAACATTTCCATAACTCCATGTCCCTGTTCTGACGAGTAGAACACAGTTTACAGTCTCTGTGGAGTGACAGATTTGCTAATAAGAAATCTTCGTATGTACTTCACAAGCAGGTGCTTTTTATTTTTATTGTCACTTCTCTACTGCTATTATCTTTCACTTACCACCTGGACTTAGACTTAAATTGGAGAATAAATCATCAGGAGATCTGCTAGTTCTGAAGTCAATCTTCAAACCTCTCCTAGGAAGCTTTTGTGCAAATACTAAATTAAGAACTTGAGCATTTTTATGCCCTTGTTCGTTCAATGGATGGTTTCACTGTGGTTTTCTAATGGCCCATCTAAACTGTAATTCTCCATTTTCATGGCATACACACGGACAGAATTGGAACCAATTTTCATCATGTGGCTGACTTTTCCTATTGATTATATTAAAGTAACTGGGCAGTCCTATTAGAGAAAAAGCATGTATAAATACAGATCAGTTACATTCCTCCTGACTATCAAATGCTTTCGCTGATCTAATTATTTTCAACCTTTTACAGGACATCAGTTCATTATACCACCAAAAATCCAGTTTCTGGCATGAAAATTGTTTTAAGACCACTGTTTCCCATTCTTTGTTAACTGAATACATTTTGCGCAGAATAAAAGTAACAGAAAAAAGTATTGGCAGCATAGAAGTCCTTTGTTAGTGCTTTTGAACTCCCTAGTTGTGGACTACAAAGAGTCCATCGTGCTGCCTCTCACCACCACAGAACAGAAGCGCTGAGCGTTGCCTTTTTTTTTTTTTTGGATCTTGATATACAGGATATATTACTGAGTGCCTATAAAAAGGTTTGTGAACCTTGATGGAAATCAGAGGTGAAAATGACAGTTCAAATGTCTGGTCTGGGTTTAAAAGATCTATGGTAATGTATTTTTACTTATAACAGATACTGAGAAGGAAAAAAAAAGAACCAGCAAAGCAGCGTTCAGACTTGTATTACACTCTTTCTCTGCTCCTGCCCTTTCCCGGAGCTGTCAAACCCAGAGAATTCTCTGAAAACTAAAGTGATTCTAGGCAGGTTACCAATATATGTTATTTCTTATTAGTTATCTCCTTAGGATATCACTAAGACACAAAGCCTATATGATTCTTTTCAGCTACAAACAATGAGTCAGGATCCGTGCTGGCTTGAAGCATGTGTCATTCCTGGATTTCAATGCAATCGCCTGGAACAGATTTTTTTTTTTTTTAAAGCAATTCCTATTTTATGTAGGAAGCTTTATAGAACAGTTAATCAGAAGGAAAGAGAGAATATGCTGGTTAATCAATTAATACTTGAATAGATTTTGGCTGCTGACATTTAAGTTTACACCTCAAGAAAAAAAGTTAAAAAATTTAAACAAGGAAACGCTTTGGTCTATTTTTTTCCTGTGAAACATTAATATCCCTTAAATTCAGTTTTCATCATTAAGCACCACCTGGTTCTATTTTCCTCCACTCATCCAGACTATTTTTACTGAACATGGGATTTCTGACAAAAATAAAAACAGTTCTGTTTTGAAAAAAACCCCTTTCCATTCCTTTAAGGGAAAAGAGAAAAAGAATTTATCCCCTTTTTACCTAGTTCTTCATCAAAAGACATCCACACTAAAATAACTTCTAGACCATCTCTAGCTTCTTACACTTTACTTCCATGCACTGACAAACTTTGTGGTGGATTTATAATCCGTTGAACTCTGAAGAGGGAAAAGAATCAAGAGTGTTCAAAATGTCAGTGCTGGAAACTATACCTGCTGCACAAATACTTATCATTCACACAGCTCATTATCTGCTCAAAAAATAGTCATGGTAATCAGTGGTAAAAGTTTCCCAATCATTCTCAATGGACTTCTTGTCTGCTGAGACTCCAAATCTCTTTTGGAAATAACAGAAGAAATATAATTGCTGACTGTCACCACAATCATGCCCCTTTAGAAGCATATGGGTGCTCTGCATGTTCTACATTTTGAGACAACCACAAGTTGCAGTGTGAACTTTCTCAAACTTTGGAGGAGTTTGGGTGCATGATTTGGGCTTAGTTTGTAATGGAGATAGCTCTCAAACTCCCAGGTCAAGAACACAAAACCTATTTGGTACCTAGTTTTTGCTGGTTTTAGTGGAGCACATCTGAAAGTGTACCACTTATTATTATATTTACTACACATATGAAGCCAACTGTTGGTACTGCATAGCATATGAGGATCACTATGAGGGATGAGGATGACTGTCAATAGTCAACGAATAGAGCAGTCATTGTATAAACACAGACCCAAACCCAAGGAGTTCATAACTGTGACTGTAGGAGACAAACAGTGACGAGTATTTAGCACAGGGATGTTTGAAAATTAATGACAGACAAATAAGGCCTTATCTATTCAGACAGCTTAATGTTAATAAGCTTGGGTTAGAATTTACAGTCCACTAACTCCTCCATACTAAGAGCACCTTTATGTGAGGTGCTTTTAAGGTAGAATAAGTTGCCTCACGCTGTTTCCTCACAGGGAGTTAATGCCGAGTAACCACTGTACTGTAAATTTGCACCCCAGTTTACCATGGAATAACTTTCCTGAGTAGATAACTCTTAATACAATGCGTATAGGGAAATCAACGGCTAAGGCTCAGTAATTAGTATTAAAAACTATTCAGGTTCTCGAAGTTTCTTATTCCTTTTTTTTATTCACCCATCTCTGTTCACAGCTTTTTCTGTGGGATGAGTTCCAGTTGCAGATTTGCCACATGGCTACTCCTCTCAAGACCCCAATGGTCACATGAAAAAAATATTGGCATCTCCAAGAAAGTGTAGCTTTGTAACTGATACCAGAAGTACCTATTTCCTGCTCATAAAATGTTGTGTCAACAAATCAAGAGGTGGAAAGACTCTCATTCTACCTAACCAATAAACATACTACAAACAAAAAGATGATGAATAACCAAACATAATCAGTTTAAATTTGTTTGTAAACAACTCACAAAATGAAACATGCTTCCACAAAGTCATTAAATCACTGCAGGAAGAAAGGAGGCATTAACAAAAACCTAATTCTTACTATGGATAGTTCACAGGCAAGCATAAAATAAGGCTAAAATTGAAAGGGAGATGGTCTGAAATCTGCCTATAGAAAAATAATGTAGCAACTCAACTGAATTATTGTTACATTGAAATTACATTTTTTAAATGGTCACTGCATCTTTAAAGCCACAGTTGAACAACAATTGCTCTATTTTCTACCACTTCAGGGAAACATAAGCAGATCCACTAGAAAAACAGCCATTAAAATGCAAATGAAAATTCCCAATCACCTGAACACTGGCTTTTTTTTTTTACCTTTTTTTTTTCCCAGGACCAAGGTGTAAGCAAGATCAAAAGAGCATTTGAAATGCTAGATTTCAAAAGGGGAAACTGGTAAAATAACTACAACACTTCGAAAAGTTGGTGCTTTAGAGTTTGTATTTTCTACAGGAAAAAGAACCAAGTATGGTAACTAATTTGTTTCTAAAGGCAGGACATTTCTTTAGACAGTAAATATTTGTATTAAAATAAAAAATATTTAAAAACCCACACACAGAATAGTCTATTGCTAAATGCGAATAGAAATCAGTATCTTTCCTTATATGACAAATCTATATTGTGAGGAAAATAGCAAGTGCAAGGGCCAAGGGAATAGACTTGTTTACACAAAGAAGTTTTTGTACCGTAAGGATACCAAAGAGGTTTTTAATACTGGGGAAACAGAACTGACAGACTCAAATTTCTGACAGGAGGAAACAGCTCCGAGAAGATGACATACGGAAACTTAAAAAGGAACTCATTTTATGTTTCCATTATGTCTCCTATAAGAATATGCCACATTTCACTGGAATTGCCTACTGGGAACATGCAGAAGGCAGCACAGCAGGAGAAGTTGCGTGGAGCCCAGAAAAAGTATACAACAAAGGACACAGGTATTCTCTGGAGGCACTGCAGCTCTCTAAGTGTTTACAAACTGGTCACCATAATGAAAATTTCAGCATGCATTTGTCCAGGGGCCACTTGGGCCAGAGAAGCAGTGGGATAAGGGAAGACGAAGTTTTCTCCTCCCATCCTGAGCTATTGGACTACTTGCCCTGTGAGGGCAAAGCTGCTGGAGAGGTTATAGAAGGTGTTTTTTGGGGGGACTGCAAGAGGTATTTCAGGCCAGTGTTGAACCATGGGCACTGTATGGGGTATAGGAGTGAATGGCCTCAGCCTACTGGTGAATCCTACTCTAGGTAGTTGTCTTGATGAAAAATTATGAGGTATGTTTTTGTGCATATTTTCATATTGTCATTCACAGGAAACAGTCTACCAGTGGAATTTTTTTTTGTTTTGGCTTGGTTAATATGATTTGGGTACCACTGAAACCCTATAACGTTGAATGTCCTGTTATGTGAGGGCAATGCAGGAAGGAAAGCTAAATAGTAATTTTGGACAGGAACATTGCAATTGTAACCACCCTTGACCAAACTGTCCACCTGCTGAGAAAAGGAAGAAGATAAACAAGGGACAGTTATTAAAAAATCTGTCTTTCAGCCCTACAGCACCAAATTTAAAAATAATTTAATTCATTAAAATAATCATTCACGTGTATATTGGATAGGGACAGAAAATAATTCTGGAAGACTATTGAACACTTCGGTATGAGAAGAGATATGAGTGCCTTACAAAGAATGCAGAAACACCTAGGAGAGCCGGATCTGTTTATGACATGTTCATAGAATGTCATGGTCCATAGGTCCATAGGTCCATTGAGTCCATAGTAGACTAGCTGTATCATCCCTTTTTTTGTGTGAATTATGGCCATCTTCCATATGGCTAGCATCCAGTTCAAAATGACTTTTCCAAAATGTTCAGAATAGGCTTCCAGTTCTACATCAGAAAAGAGTAGAATGGCAACTTGAAAAAGAGGTTTTAAGGCAGAGATAATTGTGTATACAGTTCTTGCAGGATACATACGTACACACACACAAAACTGTGTATTTTTAAGGACTTGGACTAATGAAACTGAATAAAATGCTTGTGCTCATCAAAAGAAAATCAAAGCAGGTTGTCAGCAGAAGCAAAGCAAAGGTATTCTGTTCGGAAACATTCATGAGAAAGGGAAGAGAAAGCAAGTGTCTGAAACCCATTGCTTGTCTCTACAGCATAATCACCTCCAGGTGAATGACAACTAATATATACTCTCAACTGGGGTGACTTTTACAGTGCTCTGGACCTTTTTCATTTGCTCTTACCTCACTAATAATTTATTTGGCCCAAGGGACCATTAAAGACAATGGGTTAGCCCAGACTTGAAGTTTTGGATCCAGTTCCATCTCTCCTTGACACCACTTATAATGGCAAAGATGACAGTCCTTCTGATGAGTAAATGCTATTGTTAACCTACTTATTGTTATTAAATGTTCTCTTCATTACTCTAGCATGCTTGATTTTAAAATCAGCCTAACAGAGACACCATGTTTATTGTACCCACAGCACTAAGTGTTAAGAATTAATAGGGATTTCAGGATGAATAATTATTCAACTTAACAGTATTTTCCCTGTGGGGTTCTTGCGAGTTATCCCATAAATAATAAAACAGGGACTGTAAACATTAATGTTGAAAGGAACTTCATTATCAGGGCTCTCAGAGAAACATTTCTCTGTCAACTCTAACACAATGTCATAAAGTTTTACACTTATAAAAGAATCTCTCTACCTTATACTTCATCAACTCCCTTAAGTTATATGCTACCAGAATTAGTTGTGCTGCAAATTTTGAGTCTCAGTCCCCAACACCGTGCTTAAAGAGCCCACATCTGAATTTCCAGTCTCATAGCCACACTTTATTCTTGATCTAGAAATGAAGAAAATATTTACCAATGTGCTTTCTTGAACCCTGCAGTATGTAGATAGTTGAAATATCTTACCTGGTCATTTTAATCAGGATGCCAAGGAAATGCCTACACAATATTTTGATCACAGTAAACAAGTGTGTAATTCTTTTCAAAAAAAGATAACTACAAGAATAGGCTGTTACAACTGGTGTCCACTCTTTAGATAATGATCATTAACAAGTGCATATTCTGCAGTTCATGTCATCCTTTCAAAGACAGTACATCAAATAAGCAAAAGAGGTCACCAGCTGATAACCTAAATCTCTTGATTAACATTTGATAGCTCTGGCTGAATTCAATATTAGATTCTATGCAACCATTAACTTTTGTTTCAAGAAGAAAGTTTAGAAGAAATCAAGAACACCGTCTTAAAATGGTGTTTCCATGCAGTTAATCTCTAGAAAAGTCATAGTATGATTGGAGATTTAAGAGAAATAAACATTTGTATTTCATTATATTTTTTGCTATTATGTGGCTTTGACGTGGAAGAAAACAACCATTATATTCTATTTTATACACTGTTATCAGGAGAAATAGTTTGAATTATGCTGTTGGCCTTTAGAATAAAACTTGCTATTCGTTGTTGCTTTTTTGAAAATATAACTGATGTTTTCAAAGAAGGAGGTACTGGAGAACTGTCTCAATAGATACAATACTACTCTCTTGTATAACATTTACATTTATAAACAATACACAGCTGAATTCTGATCTCATTCAAGAGAAAGGCAAATCCCCAATTAACTTTGATTGGAATCACAGGTGGTCCTGTTATACATCTTGAAATCTACAAAAAATGATAGTTTCATCTTAATCTTATGGTTTCTCTGTGCTTTGATGCTTAGATGATCTGAGCATCTGAAGCTGTCCTTCTTTCACAAAATAAATTTAGATGCTACCAAACTATCTCAGAAACATATTATTCAAATGTATTCACCAGACTGAGAAAACAAAGCACACACAGGATAAGAAATGATATCATATCAAATAACTTGCACTAGCCAGCTCCAGCAAAGGCTTCTGTGTTAAAATGTACCAACTACAGAACCAATACAGTTTACTCTGTCATGTTCATGAATGATATTTCTGCTATTTTCCTAGAAACCATTACAATTATTTGCAAAGATATATTTGCTGCAAATAATTATGCCGTTTAACCCTGAACACTTAAGCCTGTGCAGAAGTTTACTTGAAAAATTACCCAACAATTCCCATATTTCTTTGGAATATGTTTTCCTCAAATTCCTTACAGAGAGTAACACTAAATGTATCCCAACTTTTCCATTTTGACCTATAAAAATCTCTACAGATGCTGGTATCAATACTCGTTCCCCCAACAGAGCCATGAAACCCTGGCATCTCTTACACGCAAAGCCCATAACATCAAGATTATTTAAAAATTTTAAAATATTAAAAATATTTAAATATTTTTTCAAATCCTCCCACATATCTAGGTATGTTTTTCAGTACATAGATATAAAAATGAAGTAGGTCTATCTGCTTCAAAATGCTTTCTTGAAAGGGTGGAGGTAAGGATAAAAATCTCCCTAAAGTTCTGAACATGGAAACAATTCCAAGCAACTAAACTAACTTGCCTGCTATCATAACAAACTCTTCATGTTTGGAAAGTTCAAAACCGCAGGAGAGGACAAGGGATCACAAAATTAAAGAATGCATTTTTATATAGTCGGAAGGGAGCTAAATTAAGTTTGCAGCCACATTCTTTAATCTGTTTTTTTTTTCCCAAATTTTATGGCTTGACTTTGTAATTTAAACAGCAGTATTTAAAATGTGGTGTTTTGGTGTAACAACTGTGAACATTTATGAATTGCATTAGGAAGTCATTTGGAGTGAAAGTACAGATTAAGCATAACAGAAATAAATTATCCCCTCCCCAAGTACAAGGTTGCAACATTGCCTCCAGGAGGCTTTTTAGAGTACTTTGTATGGTTATGAAGGATATATGGCCTGCTAAAAGATATTCATTAATCGCGTCCCTACTCATCCAAGCCAGCTCAAGTGGGCAGTGCTGAAACCCTCAGAGCACATAACCAAAACACATTCTGTGTGAATGTTTCTATTTGGATATCCCCTCATTGATATTCTCACTGTGAGAGTCTTTAAATCCTTCTTTCTACAGGCACTAGATTTTATTTTACTAACATCTCCGGCTGTTGCACGAAGCTCAAGCCCTAGAGTGCCTCTCACTGACTTTCAGACAGATTTGCATGAAATGCATCTTACCATTTAAGCAGTTGCTACAGAAACCTGCTCCTCTGAACAGGATTTTAAATCTTGGTCTAATCTAGAAAGTAGATTCGTCACATGCAGATCTTTCCTAATACACCGCTTTTATTTAATCCTAATCTCTCAGACAGGAAGCAGTACTTCCAATACACCTCTAAGGTACATCTGCTGTACAGCTCGACCCTCTTCATGGTTTGCAGTTTCAGTTTCTCTCACTGCTTCATTTGTTTCTTACCCTAGCCTCAATCTTCTGATTGCAAAGTTTTCACCTCCTTTTCTCTTTCTGGTGACCACTGTATAGGGCAAAACCAAATATGCTTTTCAAACTTTTCTTATAACAATGCTTTCTTCAAAAAACCCAGCTCATACAGGAAAAAATGCCACGATAAAAAAAAAAATGCAGGCAAAGCAAATTTTCCTTTTTTTTGGTGTGATTTTGGTAGATCTGTCTTCCTTTGTTTCCTCTCTCATTTAGTCCCGCTCGCTTCCCCAGGTACAACATTTCTTTCCCCAGGTCATTCTCAATTCTCTTTGTCCTACACTCTGCATCTTCCACATCCCCAATCTCTCTTCCTTAATGAGTGCAAGCACCCATAGCAGTAATTCTCATAAAATATAGTGTAAATACGTGCTAAACATCCAAAAAAAAGTATTCTGATAATATATACTCTAAATATGCACTAAGCATATGAAATAAGTACTATGAATTTCAAACTGACTATTGCATCGTGTCACAGACCTCTTTTTAGAGTCCCATGGCTACTGTTGTGTCTAAACCATGCGTTAGATCATTTGGTATAATAAATCATCCATTTCACCCTTATAGTTAATGTTTTCTGGAACTGTATTTTTATCATGCTTTTACAGCTCAGAGATATTAGTTGTTCCTTTAAAACATATTACTGTATAGCAAGTACTCCAGTAATGCCATTCTTAGCTCTACCACGAACTAACGAGACGGTCAATCATGCAAGCATGCAAAAATATGCAATCAAGTAACTAGGTATGGATAGGTTTTGTGAAGGAAAGGGCACCACAAGAATTTTAAGTACGAGTTCAAGCCCGCTTTTTTCATCCCTGATGTCCCTTTCTGCTGCTGCGCTACCAGTAACTCATGCATTTCCAAACACTTCACAGTGCCTCTTCCACTGCAGAGTCCATTTCAAGTTATTAATACGTCGTCTGGAGAAGACGACACACTGAGGAGCCCAGAAAAACCTTAATCTGTAGCATATCATAACAGAATCTCTAGTGTGAAAATATTAACAATGCAATAACACATAGTAAAGTATAGCTACACATTAGTTGATTGTAAAGATGACCCTTAAGAGAAGAGTGAAAAAGGGAAACAGACAGCTCAACAGTACATCTAAAGGATGAAGGTTTTTTCAAGGACATGGAACATATTGACAACAACTTCCTTCTCCAAGTGGTAGAGGAGCCAACGAGGAGAGGAGCTATGCTGGACTTTGTTCTTAGCAACAAGGAAGGGCTGGTGGGCATTGTCAAACTCAAGGGTAGCCTGGGCTGCAGTGATGATGAATTGGTTGAGTTTGAGATCCTCGAGGCAGCGAGGAAGGTGCACAGCAAGCTGACCACCCTGGACTTTAGGAGAGCTGACTTAGAATCTGCTTGGTATGGTGCCATGGGATGAAGCATTGGAGGGAAGAAGGGCCCAAGAAAGTTGGTTAATATTCAAGGATCACCTCCTCCAAGCTCAGGAGCGATACATCCCTACAAAGAAGGCAGGCAGAAAAGCCAGGAGGCCTGCATTGATGAACAAGTTGCTCCTGGACATGATAAAAAATAAAAAAGAGGCCTACAGGGAGTGGAAGCAGGGGTGGGTAGCCTGGGAGGAATACAGAGAAATTGTTCAAGCAGCCAAGGATCAGGTTAGGCAAGCTAGAGCCCACATTGAGTTAAATCTGGCCAGGGACATCAAGACCAACAAAAAATCCTTCTATAAGTACGTCAGCTAGAAAAGAAAGACTAGGTAAGATGTGGGTCCCCTCTGGAAGGAAATGGAAGACCTGGCCACCCAGGAGAGAGACAAAGCTGAGGTACTCAATGAATTTTTTGCCTCAGTCTTCACTGGCAAAGACTGCAGCCACACTACCCATGATGCAGAATGCAAAGGCGAGGATTGGGAAAATGAAGAACCGCCCACTGTAAGTGAAGATCAAGTATGAGACCACTTGAGGAACCTGAAGGTGCACAACTCCATGGGAACTGATGAGATACATCCGTGGGTCCTGAGGAAACTGGCAGATGAAGTTGCTAATCTACTAGCCATCATATTTGAGAAGTCGTGGAAGTCCAGTGAAGTTCCCGCTAACTGGAAAAGGGGAAACATAACCCCTATTTTCAAAAAGGGAAATAAGGAAGACCCCGGGAACTACGGGCCAGTGAATCTCACCTCTGTGGCTGGCAAGATCATGGAGCAGATCCTCCTGGAAGCTCTGCCAAGGCACATGATAAAAAAGGAGGTGATTGGTAGCAGCCAGCATGGCTTCACCAAGAGCAAGTCACACCTGACAAATTTGGTGGCCTTCTACAAAGGGGTTACAGAGGCAGTGGACAAAGGAAGAGCAACTGATGTCATCTACCTGGACTTGTGAAAAGCATTTGACACTGTCCCACACGATATCCTGGTCTCTAAATTGGAGAGACATGGATTCGACAAATCACTGGACAAAGAACTGGCCGGGCGGTCACACTCAAAGAGTTGTGGTCAACGGCTCGATGTCCAAGTGGAGATCAGTGATGAGTGGCATTCCTCAGGGGTCGGTCCTGGGACCTGTACTATTCAACATCTTTGTCAGCGACATGGACAGTGAGGTAGAGTGCACCCTCAGCAAGTTTGCTGATGATACCAAGCTGTTTGGCGAGGCAGACACGCTGGAGGGGAGGGATGCCATCCAGAGGGACCTGGACAAGCTGGAGAGGTGGGTCCATGCCAACCTCATGCGGTTCAACAAGGCCAAGTGCAAGGTCCTACATCTGGGTCGGGGCAATCCCAAGCACAAATACAGGCACCTGCATTGGGGCAATCCCAAGCACAAATACAGGCTGGGTGGAGAAGGGATCGAGAGCAGCCCTGAGGAGAAGGACCTGGGTGTGCTGATTAATGAGAAGCTCAACATGACCCAGCAATGTATGCTCACAGCCCAGAAGGCCAACCGTATCCTGGGCTGCATCAAAAGAAGAGTGACCAGCGGGTCAAGGGAGGTGATTCTGCCCCTCTACTCCGCTCTCGTGAGACCCCACCTGGAGTACTGCATCCAGCTCTGGAGTCCCCAACATAAGAAGGACATGGACCTGCTGGAGCATATCCAGAGAAGAGCCACGAAGATGATCCAAGGGCTGGAGCACCTCTCCTATGAGGAGAGGCTGAGAGTTGGGGCTGTTCAGCCTGGAGAAGGGAAGGCTCCAGGGAGACCTTATTGCAGCCCTCCAGTACCTAAAGGGGGCCTACAGGAGAGCTGGGGAAGGACTTTTTACTAGGGCATGTAGTGACAGGACAAGGGGTAATGGCTTTAAACTGGAAAAGGGCAGGTTTAGATTAAACATTAGGAAGAAAATTTTCACTTTAAGGGTGGTAAGGCCCTGGAACAGGTTGCCCAGAGAAGCTGTTAAGGCCCCGCCCCTGGAGGTTTTTAAGGCCAGGCTGGACATGGCCTTGGGCAACCTGGTCTAGTGGGAGGTGTCCCTTGCCTATGGCAGGGGGGTTGGAGCTCTATGATCTTCAAGGTCAGTTCCAACCTAAACCATTCTATGATAATAAGAAGAAGGAAACTGCATTGCTCTACCAAGCACAGATTTTCATGGCAGGTGTCCTACTGCAAAGTGGAAGGAAGAGGACTTTCTAAAGCACAGGCAAAACTCCCAAATGAACAACTTTAGGAAACACATTCAGAGTAAAATGTATCAAATAAGCAAGAAAACTTTTCTGCTTCGTAAATACAAAGCCCATCAATTGCACAGATTTTAGGAAAAAAGTGAATAAAAGCAATTATCCCTGTATCCCCAAATTGTCTGCACTGATTTTTTTTTTCTTTTTGTAAAGCTAATATAACCCTGTGGATATTCTTATTGTCTGATATAGTGGGGATAGCAATCGAAAGCTCAATGTGGGAATCTGAAATGCAGTATTTTAAATTGACTACCACATGCAGAGCAGCAGTTGTAATATTTCTATTTCCTCTGCTGTTAGTCTAGAAACAGTAAAACTCCTGCTGGCTGTCTTATCAGAGATGTGGACAAACTAAAGGAAAGATCAAGATCACCTCTGGTAAAAACAAGATGAACATCCCTGTACTTTAATGTAAACGCTCAGCACTTCTCGCTCAATACAGAATGACTCATGAATTTCAGTAGAACATTTGGTCCTTGAAGGGTAATCTTTCCTTTTACACCTATTTAATTCTGAATATACAAAATTCAGAATATAGAATATATATTCTATACATTTACGTTTCACAAATCCTGGCAAATTGTCCTCCAGAGAGAAGTCCAATGCAAAAGATGTAAAGGTGCCTTATATTGAAAATATTGATCATAATGGGAAGCTATTTATTCATCTGCAAAATCATCTTAGGTTAGGAAACTCAGAGAAATTAAACATACACTTACTGTTGGATATAAATTCATTTAAATTAATTTCTTTCACTGATAAGATTTTCAACAGAACTTAAAGAGACTAGCCTTAGAACTCCAAGGAAGAGTGCTTTACCTACTCTTGTCAAACCCAAGCAGAAGACTGAAAGTGCTATTGATGAGCCACAGTTCACAGAGTAGATTAGGAACTGATCCAGAATTTCCAGGTCCTAATCTCATGTTGTTTATGAGTAGCGAGATCAAGAAAATCAGTCAAAGATAATTTATTTGGTGAGTCATTTTTGTTCTCATTCACTTGTGTGTTTCTTTCTATCTCAAGAAGCCCAGTCTGTCTGGATCATGGAAAGTTTTGGTAAACTGAAGGTTTTCTCTTTAGTAATAGAAGTCAGGCAGACTGCTATGGTGGTATGATGCCTTTATCCCTTGCTCAGATAGATTGACTAGAGTTTAAGGTGCGCTAGGAATACCAGATTTAAAATGTTAGCCAATGCCTTTGAAAGCACAGTTGCAATCAGAAAGGTTATTTTTATTATGTTAAGTAGAAATGGGTCAAAAGGCAAAAAACTTAATCCTGCCTGGCCTTCCTCAGAATTCCATAGCATGTGCCAGTTGTTGCTATCCTGATTTGTGAATGGTTTCATCATCTTTGCCAAAAACATCCCTATAGCCGTTTATTTTGGCTGACGTGACAATTTTTACCATGTATAGAGGGAAGCTTCAAGGTGGTAGATGTCAGTTATTTATGAACTAGATTCAGTAAATCATCACTTATGGGAGTAACTGAACTGGCTTTGACAGTGCTACTTGCTTCGGTAATTACAAGTAAAGAGTTCAGAGCCTGATCCATAGTTTATCACCTACTTAATATGAAGAAAGGGCAACCCAGTAAAATTTATTCTTGTAATTTTATATTCCACATAGTCATATACCTAACTGTGTATTTGCTATAATCCTGATACTACAGTTTATTATTATTACCAATGAATTTTTGCATTGCTGTTTCTCTTTCTGATATATATAAACGTATAGAAAATTTAAATATAAAATAATATAATACAATATAATAAATTATATAAAAATATGAAAAATAAAATAAAAATAATAAAATAATATAAATATAAAATAAATATAAAATATTTTTATATAAAAAAATATAAAATTTTTGTTCTAGAGTCACTCCCAACTATCACAAGAAGCAAAACAAAAACTATAGAAATTTAAATGGTAACATAACTTCCTGTGGTCATCTACTGCAGACTCCAAGTCCCTTAACATGTTTCATCCTATCCCTGCAAAAATAAAAGTTCCTCTGGAATAGTGGTGAATAAATACATCCTGTATTCTACTTTATTAGGTAAGATACAGTTTTAAAACATGTAGGAAAACTACATTCAGAACATCCAAGAGAGTCCTATTCTTTTACATTTTGACTTTCTACAGAAAGCAATGAATATTTTTTCTGCCCTGACTTTAAAAATTGCAGAGTTTCTGCAGAGTTTAAGAATTCTCTTTGGTATAAAAAGGAAGCAGTGGGTTTTACTCTTGACCCAAAGGGATTTTCTGTGCAGAGAAGTGAATATGTGCTGAAACAGTGTGTCAATGGCTTCAAATACCGCAGTGAGGTTTGCTATAAAATGGGAGGGGCAGAGGGAAGAGGGGTAATTGGGAAGATCCCAGAAGGGCAAAGTCCTATTCACAAGTGGTTGAAATTCATCAGAATGAAAAAGCAAAATTGGTGTTCAGGTGACAAGAGAGACAGGAAAAGTCACGCGCCAACTCTAGGACATGAACAGAGCAGCTTGAAAGCTCTCACTGCCTGCTACCTGGAGAGTTCTTAAAGACATGATCATGGCTTGTTATCTATGGCAGAAGAGCTGGAGGGAGGAAAAAGAAAAGGCTCAAGCTTCAGGGTTAAAAATTTCTCTGAAAACCTTTCCCCCCTTGACTGCTATTGAATAGAAGAACTGGGTTTTATGAGGAAAAGGAGAAATATCCAGTCTATGTTAGCATGTATACACATCATATATGTATATATAAAGTCACACACATATATATACATAGACACATACGTATGTATCCATATATGCATATATGTGTATGTTTATTTACATATATATACACACTATGCAGACATTTTAATGTAAGTGAGTATTACTTTGGTTTTTTACTTTCTTAAGATAGATCACCTTGTATATCCCTTATAGGTTCTAGAATGGTTTCCATGCATGTCTTCTGGGGGCCACATCTCTGGCAAATGTCCATAATTGCACCAACCTCAATTAAAGAGTTATTAAATTGTCTGAAAAGTTCTAGGATTAATGTATAATAATGACTACATGTAGAATTTAAACAAAAAGTGGTTGATATGCTTATGTGTAGGATGGTGAAGTCAATGGGGCCTCTCATTGGCCTTCAAATATGTCTTGGACCCCAATATCTACTTAAGTAAAATAACAAATTGAGGCTATATCCCACAAAACATGCTTGAGATGAAGGGAAAAAAAAGTCATCCCAGTCCATGAATTCATGTTTCTATGACCCACCATGCTCCCTAAACTGTAAGACAGTATGGAAATTGTAGCATACCTTTGATAATTGATATTGCTATAAGTTTACAGTACAGGTTACTTTCAGTCAGTGTCTTTTCTACCCAGAAGTGTTTCTTTGCTTTCTATTAATGATATTGTTGCAGACAACATAGCCTAAAGATGTCATTGAGGCAAAGTTTACTTGGTGGTGAAACAGCTTTCTTTGGATCAGCTGAAAAAAGAGATTTTGGGGTATCAGGAAGAGGTTCTGCACCCAAAAGCTTTTTTGTTTATGTCAGTTACCTCAACCAGTCTAACTAAAAACATTGCTTCTGGCTCCAAATTTTGCCTTGATGTGGTTAACGGATTGTTTACCAAAGCCAAATCTGATTTTCCTCAGTAGGTGGGAATAGCAGCCTATCAGTGGGAAGGGGGCTGAGTCCACAGGAAGAGAGTAAAGAATTCAGAGGGACCCTGGTGGGACTCAGGCCCATGCACAAGCTGCAGGGAACGGCTTTCAGGGCCCTACTCCATCTTTGGCCAGCTGATGTTCAAACGGGACTGCGGCAACTGCTATGGGAAATTAACTCTCCCTGTTTTCATGCCGCCTTTGGAGGGGGATGTCAAAACTCTTCTCACAGGGCTTACAGATGACTGTGAAGATATTAGAGCATCTAACCTAGCCAGTTAATCTAACCTAATGAACCCGTGGTATAAATATACTGGGGGATGAACAGATTGAGAGCAGCCTCGAGGAGAAGGACTTGGGTGTACTGGTAGATAAAAATCTTCACATGAGCTGGCAATGTGCGCTTGCAGCCCAGAAAGCCAACCACATCCTGGGCTGCATCAAAAGAAGCGTGGCCAGCAGGTCGAGGGAGGTGATTTTGCCCCTCTGCTCCGCTCTGATGAGACCCCACCTGGAGTACTCTGTCCAGCTCTGGAGCCCTCAGCACAGGAAAGACATGGACCTGTTGGAGCGGGTCCAGAGGAGGGCCACAAAAATGATCAAAGGGATGGAATATGTTTCCTACAAGGACAGGCTGAGACAGTTGGGGCTATTCAACCTGGAGAAGAGAAGGCTCTGGGGAGACCTTATTGTGGTATTTCAATACTTAAAGGGGGCTTATAAGAAAGGCGGAGACAGATTTTTTGGTAGGGCCTGTAATGACAGGACAAGAGGTAATGGTTTTAAACTAAAAGAGGGTAGATTCAGACTAGATATAAAGAAGAATTTTTTTACAATTAAGGTGGTGAAACACTGACACAGGTTGCCCAGGGAGGCGGTAGATGCCCCATCCCTGGAAGTGTTCAAGGTCAGGTTGGATGGGACTCTGAGCAACCTGATCTAGTTGCAGATGTCCCTGCTCATTGCAGAGGGCTTAGACTAGATGACTTTTAAAGGTCCCTTCCAACCCAAACAGTTCTATGATTCTATGATTCTATCTGAGAGAAGCTCTGACAAGTCAAATCAGCTAAATTTCTTTATTGTGAACAGATCTTTGTTTAGGATAAGAATTAGTGGGTGAGAGGAATATACCATAACTGCCAGTCTACCTAACTGACAGTGAACAGGGATCAAACGAGACTCTCTCTTATTTAGCCAACTTCTCTTGAATTGTAGAAGAAAGGAATTTGTCTCCTTTTCTTGATGTCACTTATCTTCTCCAGTTTCTGATCTTTGGGTTGTATTTCTCAGCTTCTTCCACATTTCTGAGAGCTGAGGGGACAAATGGCTGCTTGGTAACTGATCTCTTTGACACTATGTTTTGCAGTGTGGGTATTACGTTATCTCTGCCTTTTTCCTTGTGTGAGGACCTCAGTTAATTCAGGAGTGAACCTCTAACAGTTATCCGTTGTTAAATGTACCTTTCAAACTCAGAATGAGCTCCATTGTTTTCAGCTAAACAATTTGTCATACAAGTCAGGTAACGTGCATAAAAGTGTACTGTTCAACTCTATAGAGGGGCTGCTCTGTCACATCTAAGCAGAATGTGTTTAAATGAACGAATTAATCAGGGCTTTCCATTTCTATCTGCTCTAATTTCCCTCCATAAATCATCTTCATTTATTGCCTCCTTAATTGCCAAGCTATGACCTCGTGTTTTGTAACCTTTTCTTTTATCTCTTTATGACCCTAAATGATTTGCACATATCATCTTTAATTGACACCTCAGTGTGACATCAGCAAATGGAGAGGAAATAGACTACTGAGAACAGCACAATGTCCTAGTCATTCCATCTATTATGTTTCAGAAAACCACTGAGGACATTTGGGATTTTATAAGTGTCTTTGGCAGGATGTCTTTGGGTAAAGAGAATTCTTAATTCAGCTCACAAGAAAACCAGACCATTTCTTAAATCAACAGCAAAGAAACTAAAATCTTCTTGTACAGCTTGATGTCAATCACTAGTAAATTTGCATGAAGGGACATGGCCTCAAGGACTGGGGTTTACAGTCCCCAAGGACCTGGGATACATTTTGTACCCTTTACTTTGGATTGCTCAGTGTTTTGAGTTATAAAATGTCATGTAGAGTATTCAGGGTATAAAGGATTCACATACTAGCAGCAGCATAGTTTATGACAAAAAGAGCTTGCAAATCTTTATCACCTCTCCTAACAGATATTTGTCCGTTATAATATCATGCATGTCTTGATCAAAACAGGTCTAGACACAACTGTTTTCAAAATAATATCAATGGGTATTGAGTCGAATGTATTCAAGCTGAAGAATGGTGTCTAAAATTTTCTTCCTCAGCATAATTTCTGGGAAGCAAGAAAATCAGGAAGATGGTGAAGTACTTCCATGCTATTCTTTCTTCCCACCATACAAAAGATAAACCCACAACTCTGGGTTTTTTAAAACTCAACTATTTCCAGGAAGGTTTTCTATTGTTTGCTGTATTGAAATGTTTTGAAATGTAAAGTTCAGAAAGACTATATTAAAACAGTTTTAATAGTCTAGAAATTTCAGTGTGTTCTGTCTGAAACATCACATTGCATAATGTTCTATATGACCTTGCAACAATAAGCAACAACAGGGTAGTTAAGCCAAGTAGCTTAAGACCTAGATCACTGCTTTGAAAAAGTAGGAAAATTCTAGAGGTGTAAGAAATGATCCTTCAGCTTAACCTCTGAATTTCATTATGAATTGAGTTTGTCAAACCTTTAGCATTATTATAAAGAATAGTCTTTGTCCTTGAACAACCATCATAAACTGGTTTAAGTCATTGGTCTCCCACAACTGTGGGGTTAAGAAGCAAAAAAAAAAGCAATGTTGAACAATTTTACTTCTTGTGCTAGGAATCAGCTATGACGCCGTAGCCATGGTATGCAGAGATTATTTATTATTCAGGGAAGCCTGGTTTTGTCTATATTATTTTGGCAGGTTTTTAAGCAAAACAGAGCTATACTCTACAATGTACTGCTGTATATAATCTCACTACAGTGCACCATGTACTCTCAATGTGCTGCAGGCATTTCAGACATTGCAAAGTAACTCAGCATTTTGCTGATTAGTTGAGGAGTCATATGTCTAATAGCTCAGCAGCAGCTTACTCCAATGTAAAATACCTACGATAAAAGCAGGTAGTAGGAAGTCACTTCTCCAGTAGTATCTTGGCTTATAAATGCTTTCAAATACACTATGTAATTCCTAGGTGAGATCAGTATAAAGATATAGGTAAGCGAAGTAGATTATTCATTATTAAACTGATATATGTTACAATAATGATTTTTTTTAACAAACATAAAGTGTTAGGGTTTTGTAGGGGTTTTATTAGCTATGTATTTCTCATCATTTTATAGAACCAATTGCAACATGCAAAATAAACTGAACATGAGTTCCCTCTGCTTGCAAACTGGCAATTTATTTTGAGTGGCAGGCAGATAAAATAAGTGATCTTATGAAACAGGTAATAAATGTCTGCATGAATGAAAATCATTCCACGTGAATAAGAATATGGAAGTGTTGGTTAATAGAATGGGTGTTTGTTTCTGAAACATGGACGTATAACCTTTCGACTTGATATTTCTGCCTAATATAAAAGTATTTATAGAAGAAGTTGCAATTCCTTCTTAGATTAAACTGTTCCAATAGATAATGTAATAGAACGTTTTTAGTTAAACTCGGTTTTAGACTCTTAATAGCCTTGATGACATAAACATAAACTTAAAATCCATAAAACAACAATTTCATCCCACTACGAGCACAGAATTCAGAACAGAACACCTGGTAAGTATCCTGAGAAAATGTGTGTCCAGCTTAAATAATTCTGTACATATACCTCATTGCGTGTCTCTTCACTTAAAAATACACTTAAAGTCACGCTGTGTAGATTGAGAAACTTTAAGTTCATACGCCTAATATAAAAAATTGCATTCTGATACCAATAATAATTGCTTTTGGCTTCTTACAACATTTGCTTCAACTCTATCACCTTCAAATTTATTGCAGTTTCCTAGTGTAGACTCCATAACATGAATGGGGTGTGTACATATTTTTCAAAATCCAGAGTCAGCTTTCAGGGAATATTGACTCACCGCCTAACATTTATAAATAAAACAATAAGCTAAGCTGTTCAAAAGAACATGCAAGCAGCAGGCGTTAAATTTGTTTGGCAGTAAGATAGATGGATTTAAATACATACCATCATGTTAAAAAAATACTTTTCACTCACCTGGCTAGGAAAAACAGTACGCTTAGGTATGTTGTTGTACTTCATGTTTCAATGAATAGGGGCGTTTTGTTGATAAAATCAATGGGGCCTTTCAAACAAAAATATATGATAGAAATATAATTGCAGAGACATGCCTTTTGAAGATACTGTGGCTTCCTCAAAAATCTTAGTTAGTAACCAGGACTGGAAGGTGAATCAAAATGCAGTAAATGTTAGTACTGTTCCTACAAAGAAGTTCCTACAGAGGAGCTCCCTGGGAAGGAAATATTTACTGAAGTTGGTTCCCTCCATAGTCCTGCCTCATTGCTGAGGCAATAATTTACTGCAGAACCTTGGCCTTGCCAAAAATCGTTTAGCAGCCTATGTATAGTGTACATAAGGACATGGTTAGGCGAAGAGAAAATATAAACCCCAATGTTTATTAGAGCACCCAAGTGTTGCACACTTCCTTGGGCCCAAGGCAGGCACTCCATGTCTGCACCTTCCCCAGAAATCTTGTCAATATGGAGTATGTGCATAAGCATATCTAAGGTTTGTTGTTTAGGTGACTCACATTCCTTGCCATATTGAACAAAGTGGCCACCCAATCTGGGATCACTTCTTAGACCCTGAGCTTTCTGGAAATGTCAAAAATAAAACAAAAGGAGCCAGAAACACCTTAGGGGAGTAACTTTTTGCAATTCAGCTGTCCCAACTAAAATCCAGATAATTCCCCACAAGCCTAAGAGAAAATTTTTGCTCTTTCCTATACAAAAACCGAAGAGCCATCTAGCCCTAAAATATGTTCTTCATCTGTCCAATATCAACTGTTTAACAATTGTGAACTTATCTTCCAAGTTTCTCACATAACCTGCCAAATGATCTGTTCTCAGTGGCATTGTTTTCAGCATTCTAATTTTTTCCATTCAACTTGCTATCATTGCTTAATATTTAACAAATAACCTGATAAAAACCTTTAGATGACATAAGGGATTTCAGTTAGGAGAAAAATATGATGTGTTGTATGAAAGTTTACTTTTCTCACAGTCAATCTGTACGATTTGTTTCCTGATCTGCCTTAAGTATAGTAGTACTTCCCTCCTAAGGATTACACAGCTTTTAAAAATCAAACAAGATCTCATGTTTAAGAGCAGGCATTTTTTTCTTCATACTAAAGTACTGGCAGCCTGTCTTGACTTGGTTTTCTTGTGTTTAGACATAGCTGTTTCTGTCTGTATTTCTTTCCTTTCACCCATTAAAGCGGTGACTCAGTTAAATGTAGGCACTTCATTCAGATCTACTTTCCACCTGTTTGAAGCATCTGGAGACAGGAGACAGCTTCAGTGACTCAGCTGCCCAGTTCTCCTAAGCTAGGTTACAAAAAGTGTACATCCAAGAGCTGATCTGCCATTGCTGCCGATCCTCCTGCTGCAGCTCTCAAGCCGATACAACTCCCTTAGTGAAAGCACTGCAGCAAGTCACTGGAGAGCAAAATACTCTAATCTGAGTAGAGATCCCTAAAACATTTTAAGATAGAAAAATGTGTGAAGTCTAAATTGCTAAGTTAAAAAGTTAACAAGACTTAAGTCCTTCAGGTTTATCAGGCATGCTTAGGTGCAGAGCATCTCACCTTCAACCTTTCTGTTTACATCTGAGGGAAATTCACCTGTTTGCTGTGCCAGTTAAATGCTGGGAGTCCAAAGAAAGTAAGGACAGTAACTGATGGAAGAACTAGAGGAGATACAAGAGATACAAGAGTAGTTTTTGACACTGTCTCCCACATCATCCTCACAGGCAAGCTTAGGAAGTGTGGGTTAGATGAATGGACAGTGGGGTGGATTGAACAGTGGCTGAACGACAGAGCTCAGAGGGTTGTAGTTAGTGGTGCAGAGTCCAGCTGGAGGCCAGTAACTAGTGGTGTCCCTCAGGGGTCAGTACTGGGTCCAGTCCTGTTCAATATATTCATCAATGACCTGGATGAAGGGATAGAATGTACCATCAGCAAGTTTGCTGATGATACAAAACTGGGAGAGGTGGCTGACACGCCGGAAGGCTGTGCTGCCATACAGCGTGACCTGGACAGGCTGGAGAGTTGGGCAGAAAAAAACCTGATGAGGTTCAACAAAGGCAAGTGCAGGGTCCTGCATCTGGGGAGGAATAACCCCATGCATCAGTACAGGTTGGGGGCTGACCTCCTGGAGAGCAGCTGTGTGGAAAGGGACCTGGGAGTCCTGGTGGACAACAGGATGACCATGAGCCAGCAATGTGCCCTGGTGGCCAAGAAGGCCAATGACATCCTGGGGTGTATCAAGAAGAGTGTGGCCAGCAGGTCGAGGGAGGTCATCCTGCCCCTCTACTCTGCCTTGGTGAGGCCACATCTGGAGTACTGTGTCCAGTTCTGGGCTCCCCGGTTCAAGAAGGACAGGGAACCGCTGCAGAGGGTCCAGCAAAGAGGTAGAAAGATGATTAGGGGATTGGAGCATCTTTCTTATGAGGAAATGCTAAGGGACTTGGGGCTTTTTAGTCTAGAAAAAAGAAGACTCGGGGGGGGATCTTATCAATACTTATAAGTACTTAAGGGGAGGGTGCCAGGTAGATGAGAAGAGTCTTTTTTCAGTGGTGCCCAGTGATAGGACTAGAGGTAACAGGCACAAACTTGAGCACAGGAAGTTCCATCTTAACATGAGGAGGAACTTCTTTCCTTCGAGGGTGGCAGAGCACTGGAACAGGCTGCCCAGAGAGGTTGTGGAGTCTCCCACACTGGAGACATTCAAAACCTGCCTGGACACTGTCCTGTGCAACTGCTGTAGGTGACCCTGCTGTGGCAGGGGGGTTGGACTTAGATGATCTCCAGAGGTCCCTTCCAACCCTGACGATACTGTGATACCGTGAATAACATCTATTTAATATCTTTTTTTGTTGTTGTTGTTATGGTCATGGTCCATTTGGATCTCTCAAATTTACAGGACAACATAGTCCATAAATTAAACTTTATTCTATAAGCTCATTAAGAGATATAACAAACATGACAAACAAGTGCTTAGTCCCCTTTGTACACACTAGTCTATCAAATCAGTTCATTTATTCACCACTTAAGTCATGAGGTTTCATCACCTATAACCCATAACTCTTAACTCATGCACCTCTAAGCAGAACAGTTACCCAACTGACTGTAAGACCGCTCATCCTTCCTCCTCAGCCATGATGCAGGCGTCTCCTATATCACACCAGGAAGCACAAAAGCCTCAGCAGTCCAGCTGCTGTTGGATCCGCTTCAAAAGCTTTTTGGGTAAGCTGATGTTTTTAAACCTTTCAGCATGGAATTTTGGTCTATGCCATTTCTATGAGTTACCAGATCCTGATTAAACTGCCAGACAATCAGTATGCAAAGACGATGACTGCAGGAGTGTTGTGGTTTGGGCCAGACTGGCCACTGAGACGAATGACAGATGGTCTCCCTCACCTCTCTCTCCAAGGAGAGGAGCGAGAGAGATAAAGAGACTTACGAGTTTAGAAGGAACTAAACTACTTTAATGAAATACTAATAATAACACAAAAAGAAGATAATTAAATATATACAAGACCATTTCAAGCTCCCAGGATGACCATCATGTCACCAGCTGGCACTGGGAAAGTCCCAGACTGGACTCAGCAATGGAAGTGAACTGGATTCTGGATCTGGATTTAGGAATGCACCGATTGGGGTCAAAGGCAGATGAACAGGCAGAGTCCACCTCAGACACTGGCCACTGAAGGAAGACATCCCTCAGTTTTTATATTGAGCATGAGGCAGATGCGGTGGAAGACCCCGTTGGTCAGTTTTGGGTCACCTGTCCTGTCTGCTCCTCCCTGCAGGTGTTGACCCCTTTATACTCTTCCGCTTCTGACCCACCAACAGGGCACAAAACAAAGTTATCTGGCCTTGGCTGTTACAGCAGTAAGTATAAGCAAGAGCCTCGCTACATACCATTGCTTGGCATCAACTATAAACACAGGTCTTATCAGTCTCAGAGTGAACAATGTCTCAACAATACGTCATTAATTTCAGAGAGTTCAGTTAGTTAGAAGAGGCTTAGCTACAAAGTAAAATTACTGAACAGAAAATTGGTTCTGTCTTACATCAAACCAGGACAAGGAGACAGGAATCTGCAGGTGGTAATGGCTGCATAATGGCCTTTTTGCTCTTTCTGGCCACCTGTCTTGCCTATGTGGCAGTCTTGCTTTGACCTGGTGGCACCTCTTCCAACATACATCAGGTCTTAATGTGAGCTACGTTAGCCAAAATCTGAGCAGGAGTTGAGTGAACAGTCCCATTCATTAGTTGTCTTTGAGGGTGTACAGAAAAACCTGCCAAACAAAAGCAAGTTCTGCTCCACCCATTTTTTCCACTGATGTGAAGATCTCAGCATCCTTAGGCGGAGCAGTACCTTATGCATTCTAGTTGAATTCATTGCCATAAGCGTTGTGCATTCAAAGTGCAATATTGGCTGTTTACAACTGATCAACAAAATAAAATGAGAGCTTGTTTGAGTTGAATCAAAACAGGGAAACAGATTTTAACTCTATTTCCAACATTTAAAAAAGTAAAGACATGGTAGCTCTATTTTGTGTAACAGAAGGAAGCTAGGAAGAATTCTGGGAAATATGAAAGGATTTTTGATATTTTCACATTAAAATTTTGAGCTCCCTCAAGAAAGCTTTTTCAGTAGAGGTTGGAATCACACATTTTGTTTCCTGCTCAGTCATTTCTTCTTTCCTCAGGCAGGACAGCAATTATCTATTCTTTGTCTACATACACATCCCCTCACCATCTTCAAGGAAAGAAATGAGCATAAAGTAAACTTCTCTTCAGGAGACAGGCATGTACAGATAACCTGTTCTCCTTCCACTGTGTATTACTGAACAGAGTCAAGTCCAATTTGTCCCTGTATAGAAGGATGCATGCTTGGAAAAATTGTTTCATTTCCTGATTACTTGCTGTATTTCTTCCAACCACACAAGATGTTCTCTACAAATCACCAATGCTTAATTTTCGTAATCTTTAAATAGACAAAGACTTCAAAACCAGGCCACTTAGGACAATATAACAATGTGTTACATTGCAAGTGTAAATATAAGCAAAAAAATCACACTCCAGTTAAAAAGGAACACATCTCTGTCCTATACCATTTGAGGGACAGACAACTGGCTTTACCACACCTTAAGCTTGTGATCTACATCAGCTTTGCCCTGCAGCATGTTATTCAATGTATTCGTGTCTTTATGAGGCCACATATCTAGTCAGCCACAGTGGTCTGAACTAAACAACTGCCCACAAGGCAGCATTTATTATAGGTTACTATTCCAAGGTGAAAGGCAGCCATAGATGTTCCCAAAAGTTGAAATCTCATGACTCTGCAGTTCTTTCCCATATCCCTCCTGGGCATTCATACCTATTTCTATCCTGTACTTCCAAAGCTGTAACCCCTACCTGAGAGTAGTTTGTCTTCACTGCTCAGCAGCCACAGTCCTGCTGTGCTTGCATTTTCTCCACTCTTTTACATAACTGATTAAACCATCTAGTATTGGGTATCCAACTGACCTTACATGAAAATAGCAGAACTTTGTGGCAGCTGTGGAAAAAAAGAAGTAAAAATTTTAGCAGTACAAAGATAAATTTCAAATTGTGCAAAGTTTGAAAGCAAAACTGTTTTGGCAAATCAGCATCCAGCAAATACTTGGTTAAAAACAAGTGATTTGACTCATAAAATCATAGTTGACTTGTTAGAAATCTGGTGCATCAAAGACAAGCTGAACTGATTACTTGAAATGCTTTATCTGAAAGCATACAGAACAGCAGGGAAAGCAAAAGAAGATGAAATAATTAGATCATTAAATGCTGGAGTGCCTGGAAACTGAGAGCAAGCAATGTAAGGAAGAATTCTTTACTCTGAGAGTGGTGAGGTCTTAGTCTTGCTTAGGGTTAAGCATCGGTGCATATGCAGGCACACTAGTCCAAACACTCCGATGAGTGCTGCTGCTACTCCAGCTACCACAAAGAGCACTGCAGCTGCTCCAGTCCCTACAACAAATGCTGTGGCTACTCCATCCCGCACGATGGGCACTGTGGCTCCGGACTGCAGAATCAACCATGCCAGTATTAGTCGCCCCTATACAGAAGAGATACACAAAAAAAACCCCAGTTGACTTAGGAAAGGATGAAGATGAACAAGGATCATCACGAGGAGTAAAGAATTTGTTCCTAATACCTAACCTAAACCTATCCTCTTTCAGTTTAAAACCATTGCCCCTCACCATATCACTACACCCCCTCATAAAGAGTCCCTCCCCAGGTTTCCTGTAGGTCCCCATTATGTACTAGAAGGTCACTATTAGGTCTTCCCAGAGCCTTCTCTTCTCCAGGCTGAACAACCCCAACCGTTTCAGCCTGGCTTCAAAAGAGAGCTGCTCCAGCCCTCGGATCATCTTTTTGGCCCTCCTCTGGACTCGCTCCAACAGGTCCACGTCCTTCTTACGTTGGGGACCCCAGAGGTGGATGCAGGACTCCAGGTGGGATCTCACGAGAGCAGAACAGAGGGGCAGAATCACCTCCTTTGACCTGCTGGTCACGCTTCTTTTGATGCAGGCCAGGATACAGTTGGCTTTCTGGGCTGCGGGCATACATTGCTGGGTCATGTTGAGCTTCTCATCCACCAATTCCTCATTCTCCCTGTCCCTGCCTTTGCCTTCTGCGACTTGGGCAGTGTGGCTAGAGCACTTGCTGCTGAGGACCAAGGCAAAAAAAAGTCATTGAGTACCTCAGCCTTGTCCATATCCTGTGTGACCAGGTCTCCCATTTCCTTCCACAGAGGGTCCACATTTCCCTAGTCTTCCTTTTGTCACTGACATACCTATAGAAGCTTTTCTTGTTGCCCTTTATGTTCCTGGCAAGATTTAAATCTATCTGGGCTTTAGCTTTTCTAACCTGATCCCTGGCTGTTCGGGCAATTTCTCTGTATTCTTCCCAGGTTACCTGTCCTTGCTTCCAGCCTCTGTAGGGTTCTTTTTTCTGTTTGAGTTTGTCCAGGAGCCCCATACCAGAGAGGTTTTAACTGCTTGGCCTGCTTAATTGCAGCACACATTTCACATTCACAAATAACCTGTGTGATAGTGTTCATGGTCAAATCCACTTCTTGATCACAAGCCCATCTATGTGTTGTGTCTTTTCCTTGATAGCCTGAAGTATCATGGGCCCACCGAGCTATGTTATTTACCCTTATGTTGCCAGTCCAGATCCACCTGAGCCTGTCCAATCTTAGCAGCCTGATCTGCCTGGTTGTTTTGATGTTCTTCAGTGGCCTTACTCTTGGATATGTGGGCATCTGTGTGATATACTTTTACAACCAGATTCTTTATCTGGGCAGCAATATCCTGCCAAAATGGGGCAGCTCAAATGGGTTTGCCTTTGTGCTGCCAGTTTCTCCACTTCCACCCCCACAGAGCACTTGCCACCATCCATCAATCAATACAGAGACAAAATGTTGGCCATTTTTCTCATTCAGCAATATCTACAGCCAGCAGTATGTCTCCTACCTCTGCAAACTGGCTCGATTCATCTTCTACTTCAGTGGCTTCTGTGACTTGTCCTGAAAAATCATAGAATTGTTTTGGTTGGAAAAGACCTTTAAGATCATCAGTTCCAACCATTAACCTAACACTGCAAAGTGCAACACTAAACCATGTCCCTTAGCACTACATTTACATGTCTTTTAAATACCTCCAGGGATGGCGACTCAACCATTTCCCTGGGGCAGCCTGTTCCAATGCTTGATAACCCTTTGGGTGAAGAAATTTTTCCTAATATCCAATCTAAACCTCCACTGGTGCAACCTGAGGCCTTTTCCTCTTGTCCTATTGCTTGTTACTTGGGAGAAGAGACTGACTACCATTTCACTACAACCTCCTTTCAGGTATTTGTAGAGAGTGGTAAGATCTCCCCTTAGCCTCCTTTTCTCCAGGCTAAACAACCACAGCTCCCTCAGCCACTCCTCATAAGACCTGTTCTCTAGACCCTTCACCAGCTTTGTTGCTCTTCTCTGAACACACTCCAGTGTAGGACTCCACACAGCAGCCTTCCATTTCAATGTTTTCCTAAAATACAGTAGGATCCATCAGTGAACAGAAAATATTTCTTCTGATTTTCTTGTCGTTTATTATACTGTGGAGCACGCATTGCCTCATCCTCTGGTGATATTCTGAAATCTTTGTCTTCTGGCCAGTTCATGGTCACTTCCAAGGTTCTTGTGTGATGGGGGTTTCCTCTTCAAGCTGGTTGTATGATCAGTGCCACCCACTTACTCCACATGGCGTCAGTTGCATGATATGTAGAGGGGACCTTCCCTTTGAACATCCAGGCCAGCGCTGGCAGTCGTGGTGCCAAGAGGAGCTGTGGTTCAGTACTAACCACTTCCAAAGCAGCTCAAACTCCTTCATATGCTGTCAGTATCTCCTTTTCTGTTGGAGTATAGTATGTATCTATATCTGTATATATCTATACCTCTGTATCCCCAACTCAAAAACCCTAGGGGTCGACCTTGAGTCTCCCCTGGCACTTTCTTCCAGAGAGTTCAGGTAGGTCCGTTATCCCCAGCTGTGGTGTAGAGCACATTTTTAACATCTTGCCCTGCCTGGACTGGCCCAAGGGTTACTGCATGAACTATCTCCCATTCAATTTGTTTAAAAGCTTGTTGTTTCTCAGGGCCCCATTTAAAGTCATTCTTCTTCTGGGTCGCTTGATCAAGAGGCCTTACAATCAAATTGTAATTTGGAATATGCATTTTCCAAAATCCCACAATGCCTAAGAAAGCTTGTGTTTTCTTTTTACTAGTTGATGGAGATATGGCTGTTACTTTGTTGATCACATCCATTGGGATCTGACGGCATCCATCTTGCTATTTTATTCCTAAAAACTGGTTGTCCTGTGCAGGTCTCTTGACCTTATTTTATTTTAAAGCAAAACCAGCTCTCAGAAGGATTTGGATTATTTTCTTCCCTTTCTCAAAAATTTCTTCTGCTGTATTGCTCTACAAGATGATAGATGTTCCAGAGCTTCACCCTGTTCCAGTGCAGTCTGGATCAGTCCATGGCAAATGGTGGGGCTGTGTTTCCACCCCTGGGGCAGTCAATTCCAAGTGTACTGGGTACCCCTCCAAGTGAAAGCAAACAGTGGCCTCCACACTGCTGCCAAAGGGATTGAGAAGAATGCATTTCTAATACCAGTCACGGCATACCACTTAGTGGCCTTGGACTCCAGTTCGTACTGAAGTTTCAGCATGTCCTGCATGGCAGCACTCAGTGGCAGTGTAACTTCATTCCGGACACAATAGTCTACCATTAGTCTCCACTTTCCATTAGACTTTCGCACTGGAAATATGGCACTGTTAAAAGGTAAGCGAGCCTTGCTGATCACTCCTTGGCTCTCCAGTTGACAAATTAAGTTATGCATGGGAATCAGGGAGTCTCGATTGGTGCAATATTGCCACCGATGCACTGTTGTGGTAGTAATCGGCACCTGTTGTTTTTTGACCCTCAGCAACCCCACAATAGAAGAGTCCTCTGAGAGACTGGGCAAGGTAGACAACTGTTTAATTTCTGCCAGGCCCACAGCAGCTATACCAAAAGCCCACTGGTATCCTTCTGGGTCCTTGAAATACGCCTCCTGAGGTAGTCTGTGCCAAGAATGCACAGAGCCTCTTGGCCAGTCACAATGGAATGCTTTTGCCACTCATTCCCAGTTAGGCTCACTTCAGCTTCCAATACTGTTAACTGTTGGGGCCCCCCTGTTATTCCAGAAATACAGAAGGGTTCTGCCCCTTTACAGTTTGATGGCATTATGGTACCCTGTGCACTGGTGTCTACCAGAGCCTTATACTCCTGGGGGTCTGATATGGCAGGCCATTGAATCCAGTTCAGTAAACCTGGTTGTCCCGGTTGTGTTTCAGAGCCTAAAATGACTGGAAATGTTGGCCAAGATAAGAAATGTGTAACTTGGCTGTTTGGAGCGTACAATGAGAATAAAGTGTTTAGTATGTTCCTATTCCATGCAATCCCTGGGTGTCAGCTCCTCAAGAAAATGAGGAACACAGGACAGTTAACCATGGACATTTTGAGTGATTGCTCCCTGCCCAGCTTGGCAGATGACTGCTTGGCAGAGGCAAAGTAGAATTCAGTTCTTCAGTGTGTTACCCTCATTGTCACTGTCTCACATGTGACTTCTGGTATTCACACTGATTAGAAATTCAACAGAATTGTATTCTGTAGCACAGATAATTTTGTTAAAATTGAAAGTCCTTTAAAAATTTTTTGAATTTGCCAGCATTGTAAGAATAACTGGAAAATGTCATGCTGTCAAAACCTACCATTTTGACTTTCTAGGTGTTTGTTTTGTTTGTTGTGACTTGTGTTGCATAAGTTTAAAAACACACACTCTTGTAGAATTTAAAGTATAATGCTTTCATTTTACCTCTGAACACAGACAAATTTCCAAATCTCAGAAAAAATGTATTTTCATTCTCACATGTGATTCAAATTATGATGACTCACAATAGAAATCCAGATGGAAACTTAATTGGGCTGTTTAAGCAGTGAACTATCCTAAACTTAGTGCCTGAATTTTCAGTCTTAACATTCTTTTAGCCCAGTTCTCTGAGTTCAGTATACAGGTATAATGGAAATACTGGGTAAAACATTGTGATAAATTATATTTATTGCTCTCTCCCTTACTATGTGTACATTCAGTGCCTGGAAGATGTACTCCGTCTTGTGGTTACTTTTTTCTATCCAATGCAGAGTAGAAAGACAGTGGTCTTTGAAGAGGACACAGTTGGAATAAGAATCTGCCCAATGAACAAATGTTGGTGTTCCCTCACCTGAAGTAAAGAACACTTTCCTGTAGTGAGATTTTTCTAGTCTGTGCTGAAAAATATCTACCCTTAACATTTCTGCAGCAGTAGAATGGGCACAATTGCTCTGCAGACACCTTCATTTGGTGATGAGTTTGCAAGCAGGCAAGCTTGCATAAGTTTGGTTATGTATGCATCTCTAAATTAACACTGAAAAGATTAACGGGCTAGACCTTGTGTCCCACATTTATTTAATACTCGTAGGGAAGAACTCCAACAGGAAAGGAGTATTTTCTCTTCTGCCTCGCATACCTCAGCTGACAGCAACACTCTTAACCTCAGACAGAAATAGGTAAACTATCAAAAATCACTTGAAGGCCTTTTGTGTAACCAACAGCTTCAATATACACATTTTGACCTGTTTTCAGTAAAATACATGTTCATTTTTGCTACCTGACAATAGGTGGCACTGGCAAATTTCATACTCGCTCCGCAGTTTTCAGCTACACAATGCAACAGGGATCTGATTTGTTCCACCGGTATCCAAAAAATTTGTGGCTGACTTGCTATGTGTAAACATTAGACATGTCTGTCATAATCCAAGAAAATAAGTTGCTGATTAATAGTCACTTTTCTTCCATATTCACAATGCATTCCTTATTCATAACCTAATTCTAACATATTTGCTATTATCATATATTGGAAAAATGATTACATGCATACATCCAGTGTCCTAAGTATTTGTGTGCTCCTTTGGCAGAAGAGTTGAGGTTACACAGCTAGTTGCTAAGTCAAGTGCTATTCTCTCTAGTTCCTGATTGGATGCATTTGTGCAAACAAAGGCATTTCCCTAACTTTTCTATAAATCATAGCAATTTACACTAGTGTGAAGAAACAGAATATATAAGAATACAAGTCAGCTGAACTAAACCATTTTTGATATCAGATAAACCATGGTTTATTGTTCTTTCAATTAATTCAAGACAGCCATATTCAAAATTCCATTAGTTGGAAATTAACAATAAGATACATACAGAGTTTTCCCACTGTCATCCTTAATTTTAGACCTGCATTATTTCATCTCATCACTAACTCTGTTTTTCTATTATTCACTGCTGAAGCAGGCCAGCTTTTTTTCTTTGAAAGCACCTGAATCCTAGCTAACTGACTTCTAGCAAAAACACTGGGTTTTTTTCCTCCTTGATATCAGTGCTGCAGAAGCCAAAAACCTTTGCTGTGGGTCTCAAAGAATCATTAATGCAGAAAGCTGTAGATAATTATGTTCCATATGACAAGGAAATAGCTTATTTAAGTTGAAAATGAAAGTAGATAAAAAATGCAACTCCATGATTAATCTGTCAAGTATTAACTTTTAGAAGATTTAATGAAATAAATGCTGTTCCTATATGATTTATACAATTTATCTACTTCTGCCAAAAGACTGTCCCTGCATGTTTATCAATTTTTTTCTTTATTAAAAGTATGCAGTGCAACAAACATACCACATTTTCTTATTTAAATCTGAACAGGATACAGAAAAGAGAATTTGCATTACTATTTTTATTTATCTTAGTTAAATTGCATTATTATTTTGATTTTGCACTAGTCTTTGGTGTATGAATTCTTCCATAGACTCCCTGTTTCCAAAGATGTCTCAATAGCTTACTATTTTCATGTTTTGTGAACTTACACAGAAGGCTAACTGTACTTGCAAATAGGAGTTTAATAAGTGGCCTGATCAAAATTAAATAGACAACCTGATCACAAAAAGGTGACTTCTTAGGAAGTCAGTTAAGTATTTGAAAGACAGCCACTAGTGGAAGTTCTGCTCCCTCCCTTAACTTACACTCCCTTCTTGGTGTTTAGTTCGAATTATCCACACAAAACTCCTAAGGTGAAGATCCATGTGAGAGTCCAGATTTGTCAATGAGGCAACCTAGCCTGCCTGCCCATTTTCTACCTTGGAATAATGAAAGTCCGCATGGTAAATATTGTATCTTGCAATGGTATCTCAGACTTTTTACTCGATTTTCCAGCCCTTTTAACTACTTAGTCCTCATTCACATCTTATGCATCTTCAATGATTGTTAATGTATTCTTTTTTTCAAATTACTTCATTTTTGTAATATTGTTAGGATTATATTTCATGCTGTCCCGGTTCCGGCAGGGCTGGGGTTAATTTCCCCAAGGATGGGAGAGGGCACAGGTATCCCACACCATGTGAGCCATGCCCGGGCTGTGGGGGGGCGCTGCCGGGGGGAGGGGGCAGGAAGTCGCTGCTCAGCGCGGGCTGCGGCGGTGCGGGTCCGGTCAGTGAGCGGCGGTGCCCTGATCGCGTCTGTATATTCCTTTATCCGTGTTATTATTGCTGTTTTCTCTTCCCTTTGCTGTTCTGTTAAACTGCCTTTATCTCAACCTGCGAGTTTTGCCTTTTTCTTCTGATTTTCCCTGCGGCTGTGGGGGTTGAGTGAGCGGCCGCGTGGTTCTTTGTTGCCGGCTGAGGACACACCACGACACATGCAAAATTTGCTTTAAAGGGTTAAAAAAATCCATAACTTTGCCTCTAAGTAACCACAGAGAATACTAAAAATGTTCTGAAACTCCCATACTTCCATACTCCAAATACATTCTTTAGATTCTGACCATGAAAGGTGTTACTTGTAAAAAAGAGAAATTCATTCAGAAAACAAACATTAAAATTCTACTATCATTTCGCTGTAAAGTTAATTTTCTTCACTTTTGAGAAGCACAAAGGATGACAAAGTTTTCAGTTGTTACACACTTTCACGCTCAAGAATGTTATAAATATTCACCAGAGAGAAATACAGAAAATTTGCTATTGTTTTAAAAGCTGTAAGACATTTAGGTAGCCTTTCAAAAGTTACAGGACCTAACTGCTGCTACTTTTGAAATGTTCTGTGATGGCCTTTATGCTAGAAGCTCAATACAGAAATAGATGATTTCAGTAAGAAATGCCAAGTTGAAAAAAAATTAGTTATTACTATAAATATCATAGACCTTTACCTAACAGATAAGGCTGGGAATAAGGAGACCCGAAGAGAAACTTGGAAAAGGCTTTGACATGGAGAACATGTGGCAGGTCAGAAGGGTATGTGAAGGCAAGCCTCAAGCATTCACAACTTCTAAGTAACAACAGAAGTCACAGAAAAGACATATAATTAATTGTTTGGTTACTCAAGGCTAGTTAATCTAGAGTGACCTACTCAAAGAAGAACAGCAGTGGCTTAAAAATTTCATCTGTATTGTTGCCATTCTATGACTTCGTGTATCATTATTACTAATTTACTTAACCAGGCTTCATATTTTCCTATTTGAATGACTATGAAGGGACATTTACAAGAGGTGTTAATAATATATAAGAAGTAATTATAAACATTTGTGTTTTGCTGTATGTCAAATGATGACCGCTTCCAAAATTTAACATCTAACTTTGTAATGTCTGTTAAGAATTGCAGTCAAAAATTGTTAATGTAAATATCTGCTAGTTACTTTAACATTGCCAAAAATGTCCAGAATACAGTGCAAACATTGCAGATATTTTTTCTGATTCTTCATGGTCTTGCAAGCAGGCTTTTTTAAAAAGTGCTTCTTGTTAGCTGAAATGCACTTTTTAAATACCAAGAACAACTCTAGGGGGGGGGGGGGGGGCTGTTTTTTATTCCTTCCTGATTAATATAAATCCCAAGTTAGTCTACCAATATCAATGGGACAGTTCTGTGCCCTTTGGCTTGGATCTTTGCTGCTTACATGTTATTCCTGTCTGCCCAATGTTAAAACCCATCGGTTATTATTTTTCCTTGGCATTTAGCTTCAGGATGATAGCTGTCATGCAGAGAGCAACAATGAGGAACCTGTAGTCATAATTAACTTTGGAAGCATATGGTTGATGTCTGAACTTGGGTGTCTCCGTCCAGGTTCAGAATGTTCCCAGACCACTTCTAGATTGCACAACAGTTGGGTGCATTGTATGGATCGGAGAGCTGGCTGGAGAACATGCCAGTCTATTGCAGTCCTCATGTCTAACTCATTCACATGCAGGGGGAAAGAAAAGAAGAGGGGTCAAGAAGGATGCAAAGCAAAGGATGCAACGGTACTCTACTGAAGAACTGAGTTGGGATCTGTTTAGAAGCTCAAAAATATTCTTGGAAAACTTGGCATCTGTATAGTCCTGGTGAAAACTTGGTTGCCTTCAGTTTCAGAAGAACCATACCGTGAACACATTAGCTCAGGACAGATGAATTTACTAGCAAAATCAAACAGCCTGCTTATTTCATACAGCTCTCACATAGGAACAGCTTTATATTCACACCAAACTTTTTCTGTTTGTTGGTTATAATGTACTAAGAAATTCAAAGAGCCTTTACATGCCAGTCACAAATAGTTAGCATTCATGCAGGTGAAAAACACTCACTGGTGGGTATTTCATACCTTCACAGAAACGTAAGATAAATGATGAAACACTAAAGCCAATAGTATGCGTTCAGACCAATTAAAACACCCAAACTTTCTTATGCTGTGAATGGTGAAAGAAAAAAGCACTTAGAAGTAATTTACAAATGGGTGTTAAACACACTCACTTATTCATATGGCCCTCAAGCTCAGATAGCAATGTAGGGAATTTTTTCTGGGGAAATGAAGTAAAATTCTTCGAAAGAGCATGAAGATTATACTTTCTACATCCCAGCATAAAAATTCCTGTATTTGGGCCCTAATAAAAGCATAATCACTTCAAGTTTGTGGCTAGGGATCAGTTTCTGGACTGAGCTGCCCAAAACTGACTTGGTTAACACATCCTCATTGAATGTGTCATATGAATATGTGAATAAATGAGCTTTATCACATGCTAAATGCACAAAGTTACCCTTTTTTTTTTTTTGTACTATGGCTTCCAAGAATGTTGAACGTTTAACAAAACCTTACAAGCTTGACATCCTTCATATGCTAAATCCTATCCCTGACAGTTGAGATTCTTTAAAAAAATCTAACTCTGATACTTACACAATATAACTTCCTTCAAGACATCTGGAATTGGTGTCTTTTGTAAAGAGCACTGAAAATCACGTGGATGAATGAATCGCTCCACTTTATCATTATTAATTTCAATAATGTGTGGAGAAGATAGATATACACAACCCTGTGTCATCTGGCAATCAGATAAGACATATTTTTAATTGTTAAAGTTCTGATAACATTCAGAAGTTTTACTGCACTTACAGCATCACTAGAGTGTTTTCCATATTATCTCTTCTAAAAGAGATGAATCTAGGTTCTATATGCATATAGACCATTTAAAAGTTTACAGAGAGTAGTTAGAAATTGTCATGCAGGGATAATTAACTGAATCTTGCAGCTGCAATGAATATGCACTTGTACGTCAAACACAAATGCATCGTGTGGGAAGGTTCTTGATCTCCTTTAGTCTTTGGTCGCCACTGCAGCCTCTGTTTCAGTCAGCCAAATAATGGGAGTCCTTCCAGTTGATTTTTGTCTGATTTGGATCAGGACCTGAACGTCCTAACTATAAATTTTCAGTGAAGGTGGTTCATCCACTTATAAGCAAATTCACTCCTACTTAATTTTACACTCACTTACAGCCCTAAGTGCTGTAGCATGGGTATTCTCTTTAAAGCATAAATAAACAAAGAAGTCACTGTGCTGTCTCTGACCCATGGTTTTCTTTTTATAGGCTGTAGCCTGTCCAGTCTGTGACTGTTTTCAAAGCAATTTTAATTTCATTTTCTTTGTAGCACTTTGTGACCCCATATCAAATATTTCATAAAAAATTTAGACATTTTACCATTAATTTATTTGTTTAGTCAAGGATTAATTTATAAATATGGCCTTGTCTAAATTCAGGTAGAAAAAAGCTGAGTGCAATACATAATGTCATTGTGAGTCTATCATTAGATAGAAATCTCATAAAAATTTGCAAGGTCAGAGTTTAGTGGATTTTCCCTATTCTCATGTGTGTCTTTCTGACCAGTATTTGGCAGCCTTGAAAAAATGAAGGAAGATGTCTGTTTCCCAAGATGCCTTGTGGCATTTTGTTTCTAAGTAGTCATTCCCTGGACACCTCTTGATGTTTGCTGGCCTGTGACTGGCCATAGGCTGAGTAACGCTGCTTTAGGTGCTCTGGATTTTCCAGCCCCCCCCTTTGACATTTTTACTGCTGAATAACTGACTTCCTTTGCTTCAGATGTGAGGATCTTTTATCTAGATGTAGAATAGACATCATACAGACCCAGGAGGCGAGCTATTAACATTTTTTCTTACATTTTTCTTTTTCTTTTCCTTTCTGTTTTGCCTTCAAAGGGGGAAGACACTAGTCACCAGGATACCTTCCAAATCTCATGCACCTTTTAAGCTTATTAGTTACTCATTCAGTTTTTCTATTTCCCAGCAAGGTGTCTCAACTATTCCATGTATTGCAACAACTCTAAAACAACTTCCATAGCCCCAGCATTTCTACTACTTACTATTGTCTAAACAGCATATATTCCACACGGCTGTGAGGCTTTGTTTCCCCAAAAAAATCTGAAATAAAAGAATGGAGACAAAAGGAAGTAGAAAAGGAAAAGAGATCTGTATCCTCTTGTATATCTTGTTCAGGCAGCAGAAGGTGGCATATTAAATTTATGAACCACCAGGGCTGAATATGGTAAAAAATAAAAACCCCGCTACTGGGTACATACTAATGCTATTTAAAGCATAGGTGCTAAAAAGTAGAAGGAAATTAGGAAAGTCAGACACGAAGAAAACAATCAGCTGAGGTTTATGGCAAGTAAAGCCCACAATTTTCACTTCAGCATATTCTAAAGATGGTTTTGGGAAAAAAAATCAGAAGAAACATATACCGCAAGTTATATATTTTTCACATGAATATTTTTAAAAATTCTCTATATGATGGTGATGAAAATGAAGCACCTATTCACATTTCTGAAGAGGTTTTGAAAAAAAAAAAATTGCTGATTTTTGAGAAACATTAATTTGATGTATATCAAATGTAAAAAAAAGAAATCAACTACTAAAACAAGGAATGTCTGTCATCAAATGTATTGTACTTCTGAGTCCTTAAAAAGCTTATCAGTTTACCTAGACAAAAACAGGTAAGGATTATAGCACTCCCATTTGCTTTAGTCCTAACAACCAAATTATGTAAGCAAATGTATTGCTTTATTCAGCAGTACCCAGTGCCCATTCTGATATGATCAAATACAGGATTAGCATCTTCTTAAGAGATTTGAGTGTCATCAGCACCAATATGCACAATGAAGTCAGTTGACTGCTTTTGTATTATGGCCCTGTCTACACTGAAATTAAAGTCCAATGATATGCCTATGTTGGTAGAGCTACAGTGCAAAAACAAAAAGTGCAAGTGCAGTTGATATTGCCTTTCCTAGTCCATAAAATGGCTGAAAAATATTTAGATGCTGACATTTCCTTATTACTAGAAAAGTATTCCCAAGCTCACACCTCATGTTCTCCTTCTCTATTTACAGTGGTTTTCAGCAGATACTTTTCTAACATGTTATAGTACTAATTTGTGGGAACTCTTTGCATCTTGGGATGGTACAAATACATGTAGGTGTGTGCCTGTTCATAGATACAGTTAGAAGAAGCAGAAAACTATGAGAAATACAGAATTTTTTTTTGTTTGTTTCAAGTGTGTTATTATCAGACAGAATTTATTGCATGTTGTATAATAAATACAACTTTAGGATATTTTTGAAAATGCTTAAGTAGTCATTACTGAAAATACACCACAGAAAAACTGTTTTTGAACTGAAAGCTTCAATGAAATGGTGAGAGGACAGTGACAACAGTAATGTGTTAGTATGTACAACAATCTGTCATCCTGAGGTAGTAATATAAAAATGTCATTCCAACAAAGTAAATATGAGCTGCTGAAATGGTTTCATTTCAATTGTATGTTAAAACAAGGAATATGCTTTATGCAATTTTGTTCTTTCTCGCTCTCTGTCTTCCCCATTCCTTACTCTCAGTCTCTTTCCCACCTTACCCCCAGAGACTTTTCTGCCCAACAATGAAGCTATCATTTTTCAAGATCACATTTATTAGAAATATTAATCCTCACAGACACATAGGAGTAACACAGTCATGATTGTGTTTCTGAGTCATTAGTAGGATTAGTCATTAACAGTGACTTTACATTAACAGTGACTTTACATTAACAGTGACTAATGACTTATCCTATATTAATAGGATAAGTCATTAACAGTTTTGACTTCTGTGTTTCCGAGAAAAAATTGGCCAGCAAAACTGAGTAGCAAAGTGTTACCAAAAGACAACTTTTTAAAAAGAAGGATGAAAAGAAGATTATTCTGAATGGTGTGGCACATGTAAAAGGTGACTATTAGCTGTGGAGAGTGACAGGGAAAATACAAAACAGAGAACCAAGATGAAGAATGGAGAGAGATGAAAAAGAGTAAGTCAGGAAATTATAGAAGGGTGCAGTAAATTAATTGTTTTGAAGCAGGAGAGCAATTTCAAATTAGCTTCTGAAATGAATAGAAACCAGTCAAAGGGATATTCATAGAATCATAGAATCATAGGATGGTTTAGGTTGGAAGGGACCTTGAAGATCATCTAGATCCAACCCCCCTGCCATGGGCAGGGACACCTCCCACTAGACCAGGTTGCCCAAGGCCCCATCCAGCCTGGCCTTAAACACCTCCAGGGATGGGGCCTCAACAGCTTCTCTGGGCAACCTGTTCCAGTGTCTTACCACCCTCAAAGTGAAAAATTTCTTCCTAATGATTAATCTAAACCTACCCTTGTCCTATCACTACATACCCTTGTAAAAAGTTCCTCTCCAGCTTTCTTGTAAGCACTCTTCAGATACTGAAAGGCATCTATAAGGTGTCTCCAGAGCCTTCTCTTCTCCAGGCTGAACAACCCCAACCGTTTCAGCCTGGCTTCATAGGAGAGGCACTCCAGCCCTCTGATCATCTTTGTGGCCCTCCTCTGGACTCGCTCCAACAGGTCCGTGTCCTTATGTTGGAGACCCCAGAGGTGGATGCAGGACTCCAGCTGGGGCCTCACGAGAGTGGAGGGGCAGAATCACCTCCCTTGACCCGCTGGTCACTCTTCTTTTGATGCAGGCCAGGATGCAGTTGGCTTTCTGGGCTGCAAGCGTACATTGCTGGGTCATGTTGAGCTTCGCATCCACCAGCACACCCAAGTCCTTCTCCTCGGGGCTGCTCTCAACCTATTCTCCATCCAGCCTGTATTTGTGCTTGGGATTGCCCTGACCCAGGTGCAGGACCTTGTACTTGGCCTCATCGAACTTCACGAGGTTTGCGCAGGCCTACATCTCAAGCCTGTCCAGATCCCTCTGGATGGCATCCCTCCCTTTCAGCGTGTTGACTGCACCACTCATCTTGATGTCACTAGTAAACTTGCTGAGGGTGCACTCGGTGCCACTGTTCATGTCACCAACAAAGATGCTGAACAGCACTGGTCCCAGTACTGACTCTGAGGAACGCCACTGATCACTAGTTTCCACTTGAATATCAAGCTGTTGACTGCAACCCTTTGAGTGTGACTAGCCAGCCAGTTCCTTGTCGACCGAGTGGTTCATCCTTCAAATCCATGTCTCTCCAATTTAGAGACAAGGATGTCATGTGAGACAGCATCGAATGCTTCTGGATTTACACATCAGCCTGCAGTGATGGAGAGCTCATGTGAACGACATGTAAGGAACATCTTACAGATTCTGATTTTGCTGGGTAAAAATGCCAGAGCTATCATTGGGAGACAATGCTGTAGCAATCTAGCATCCAGGGACATAACAAAACTCACTTTTTTGTGAGTTTGTGTACTGTTTGACTCCTTTCTTTAAAAGCCCTGAAGACGATTACCACCACAAACCAATTATTTAAAAGCTCTCTTCTGACATTGTCACATAGGTTTCCAAATGTGTCTCCTTGGACAGAGTCAGAGTCCCCCACCAGCAGGCTGGGGCATGCATATATATCACCAGACCTTGCTGTTAGCAGCCCCTCTGCACTACCTATGTACCCGTTCTCAGGCTTCAGGATACCCTTAAAAGATTATTTATGTTGTCTGCAATTTCAGAAAGAAACAAGGAGAACCATGTGTTGTTCAGAACAGCTATGGATCAGGATGTACTTAAAAGTATCTTTGTGTGTCAGAAAACAGATACGCATAATAAGAATGCCAACAACTACAGTAAAGTCTTCTTTCATGAATGATACAAAGGAACTCTGAAATCCTGAACTGAAACAAAGTCCAAAAATTCTTTTATTATCATAACAATTATTTTAAGAAGATTGTGTGAAAAGCCCAGCTGTAATAAATACCTAGAATCTGTAGATGACTTCCAAGATCAGTGCTCCTGATGATGAAATTATGGTCACACAGACTGTGTCAAATTCACTCAAATATACAGCTAAATACTTGGTTGCATCACAGGAAAACTGGAAAACAAATTACAGATTGGAAAAATGTCCTGTGCAAATAAAGAATTATAATTTCTAATTCTTTATATTATAAGATGAAGAATTATATTTATTTAAAAATAAGCTCTAGTGAGACTTTATACAAAACTGTGAATTGGGGAAAATTGTTATTAATAAAGAATGACCAGGTTCAGATCAAAATATATTTTTCAAATATTGAAGAAGGGAAGGGAAGGGAAGGGAAGGGAAGGGAAGGGAAGGGAAGGCAAGGCAAGGCAAGGCAAGGCAAGGCAAGGCAAGGCAAGGCAAGGCAAGGCAAGGCAAGGCAAGGCAAGGCAAGGCAAGGCAAAGGCAAAGGCAAAGGCAAAGGCAAAGGCAAAGAGGAAGGAAGGCAGGCCAGCCCTATACTTGGTCATTAGGCTTCCCCCTAAGAGGCAAAAACTTGATTTTTCTCTACCACATTAACAAATACTGAGTATTATCTAGAAAATAATGTTATCTCTATGTGGGGAGAATTAGTCAGATTGAAAGAATGAGCTCCTCAAATAATGGCTCCTGCAAATTAGCAGAGGTTCCAAAAGGAGTTAACAAAATGCTGTGATGACGTGAAAAATATGTTTTGTACTGAGAGAGCTAAGATTGAGTCAATTGTAACAGAAACAGGTGAAGAAGAAACAGATTTTACATGCAGAATCTCTCAGAAAAGCATAAGTAGAGGTGCCGCTTGGCAGGCAAATTCAGACAGACAGAAGCAAAATACAAAATAAGGTGCAAATTCTTCACAGTTAACATAATTAACTATTGGAATAATTTAAGCAGCAACATGATAGACTCTTCAACTGCAATACTTTAATTAGAGCTACATATTTTTTAAATCATGTCTTCTAGCTCTAGATGAAGTTACATGTTGATGTGAAGCTTACTGGGTCCTTGGCCCGTGTTATGCAGGAGTTCGTACAGGATGGCCACAATGGTCTGTTTGAGACTTGTGTTCTACAAATACATGAAAATACAGTCATTAATTTCTCTGTCACGCCAAAGTTACACTCTCAAACTCTTCCTTTTACCTGTCATTTGCTCCTTATTTATTTATTTATTTGGATTTTTTTTCTCCATGGCTATCTTTTTTGGAACTTCATTGTACAGAATGGTCATTAACTGTGATGCAAACGCCAATGTTTCCATGGAAACCCCTGTCCACTACAGAATATACTAGAGCAATTTTTGAACCATTTGTCCATTTGATTAATTATGTCTTTGTGCTGAAGGCGGCTTGGCTTGATTGTCTCATCATGTATTAGAGAAGCTACTGCACTAACAAATGGAGCTATTGTTTTGGGTCTATTCATCTTGGTACATCCCTGAGAGCTGATAGACATTTCAACAAAATGACTGTCCCTTAATGAGCTGCAGCTTGTCAGAATTGTTTAGGGCTTCATGCTAGGCACAGACCACTGTCATGACAGCTTCAGTTATTATGGCAATGAGTAGGATGTCTATAAAAGAGTCTATAGAAGAGAATGACCCTGGTTTTGATATCACATAGTTTGTAATTATCAGCTATATATACACTATATGATAGATTCATAATAGATTCCAAAGCTTTGAGACAATTTTCTGATGAACTAGTTGTTCAGTCACAAAGAAAGAAGCGATAAAATACTTTCCCTAACCTTTTAAGCTGTTTTTTTTAGTAAAAAACGAAAACAAAACCCACAAAACAAAACAAAAAAATCTCACAGAAAATATCAGCCAGTAATTGTTTGCAGTTTTGGTTTGTTGATAAATCACAGACACTGCAGCTTTCTTTAGTGAGGTAATTTCTATCTCTATTATATTTTATTAAACATTAATTTTACCTGTTACCAGTACTGAAAATCTACCAAGAATATGAAAAATTCAAATGCAATATACATGGCCTAAAAGTGAAACATTTTTTTCTAATGATTTATTACATAAATCTGCACAGAATTTACTCTGGTCCTTGCTCTGTCAGCTCCCATCAACATTTTTGCAATTTTAGTGGACACGTCTGTCACTGTGTTGTCTACATTAGTGAATATCCAGCTCTGAAAAGTAAGCAACTTTGGCAGCGTGGGATACATACCTGCTTATTTCTGGCAACAGGTTTCAAATATTTTGAATAATAATAATGGAAATATTAGAAATCTGCATTACTTTTCACGATGGCCTGTAATTTCACCTATACAGACATGTGCACTTCTCAAAGGAGAAAACACGAAGGCAGCCAGAGTCAACAGAACAAAAACTAAGCTGTCTCTAACCAGAAGCTAATTATGAAAATCAAGATAGACTTTCTACATATTTTAAAAATGTAGATTTATGATTTCCATTCTTAGATGTTCCATTCAGTGAACAAGCGTGAAGAGTCACTGTATATGACATTTGCTTTAAATATTTCTCAGTGCAGAATCAGTGATTAAGCTGTGCCCCTAATAATCACAGATGGAAGTCAGCACCCTGTAGCTACCAACAGCCACATTTAATCAGTTAATAACTGTGGATTAAACTTAATTCAGATTAATTTGTATTAGTATAGAATTTGTAACTCAATTGCTTTCATATTAATTTACATGTTGTCTAGACATGACATCATATTGACTCTTTGTTTGGCCCAAACACTAATTACGAACCATGTAGCTAATGGATGCAAACCTTGCAGTTTAAAAACAAAATAGAATTTTGGTCTACACTGTACTGAGGACAGTTCGATATTACAGTTTATAGTTGCAGGCTTAGCATTGCCTGGGAATAGCACTTCTTCATTTGCACTTCAACCTCCTTAAACAAAGCATGTTGTTACTACATGAAGAATGTGGCTGTTGGAAAATGAAGTTGCTATCATCCATCAAAAATTGTTAGCCTCAAATTCTTCTGGGAAAAGCCAAATGAGGAAATCAAAAAGGTTAAAGAAAAAAAAAAAAAAAACAAACCAAGAAGAAGAGAAAAAAAAACCTGCTAACAATAATAACTGCTGTGGTGCAAATTGGACTGAACCACTGTCAAGGTTATTTTATCATTTATAATTGTATCTATTCTGGGGGGCCTTTCACATGAACCTGAGCTCAGTTATCACTTCTTCTGACAGTACTTGACTCATTCTTTTTCAAAGCACATTTCCAAATAAAAGAAAAATAGTGGTAAACATCCTTGGTTTTCATTAGCATGATATGTATAGTTTTTTGGTTCCTTTGCTTTGGCTAGATTATGATTTTAAATATACACATATAGGGTCCAAGATTACTTAAGATCTGTTTTACAGACAGGGTGCATTCATAGTGTTATACCCATTAGTAAAATAGTATTGTAAACAAAAATTGAAAAAATATCAGAAACACTCCTTTATTACCTTGAAATTCCCATCAGAAATAGTGATAATAATAAGAAAAACATACATGATTTATATTACACTGAAAATTTTACTGCTTTCTTTAAATTCTAGTTTATCGGTAGTGCCTCAATAAAAATGACCCTGACTTAATGTTACAAGCAGACATCAGAACATAACTCAGAGACTGAGTTGATAACACCAGGCTGAAACTTTGCTATTCCCATCTGCCCATTTATCTTAATAGTGTTGAACAGAGGTAATAACTGAGCAACAAAGTAAGACCAGACAAAGTGTTGTCTTTGTTTTTTTTCAATCTGAATATTTCCCACATAGATTACGTGCTTTGAATTTTTTTAAAAAAATAAGAATAATAATATTTACAATTAAAAAAAGGTCTGATAAATGTTATCGACTATAGGACAAGCTGCTACTCTGGCATAATTTTTACCTGCTGGATAAATAATACTCGACTTGCTCATCTGTGGTGTAGCAGTGTCACCTAGTGGTCTACCCTGTCCCTCAGCAAAGACTACCTTTCCTAGACTGTGCGTTCACAGCTGATCGCCTCCCGTCCGTTCAAAAGCCCGTTGCAGCATATGCTACCCTTGAAGCTGCAATAAATCATTCAGTAGCATGACACTCCTGTTTGCATGCGGTACGATGGGGATACAATCTCAAAATAGCTTCCACAATTAATGCTGCATTTTTTTGTCAGTGGCACAGCTGACAGGCTGCATTCTCACTTTGTGCCTGCATAAACTGAGTTTTGTTCATGCAAGTTGTACACACGTACATCGAGGTGCTGCACATCTACCAACCGCACTTTAGAGTTGAGATATTTGAACCTGCAACTGCAAAGGACATTTTTAATTTATGACTTGCTGTGACACGCACACGTTCGAAAAGTATAAGGACAGCGAACAAGACATACAGCTAAGCTGGCAAGGTACAGTTTTGACATGTAAGGTTCATAGTTGTGGGAGATTTTATTTTCATAAATAAATGTCTAAATTAGTATCTACTAATCAAGTAGTTGCAAGATTATAAAGCTAAATCCTGGGACTGAAGAAGAGTAAAATGTTTTATCTTTTTATACATTTAATTAAAAGTTCTTTTTTGAAATTATCATGTGAAATAGTGATTTTGAACCTAAAATGCTTCTATTACCTTTTCTTCTCAAGAAATAGAAATTTTGTAGTACAGATGGATGAAAATGTTTGTCTTCTTTCTTCATAGCACAGATGAGCTAAGCAAGTATTAATTAAGCTTTTGTAAATTCAGAATGACTCATGTGAAAGTTCTACAAAAAGTCGCAGAAGATACTAGAACTCAAAATTATTTCAATGAATATCTGTATTCAAGGTCAATGTGAAACAACTAATGTGACCTCTGTAAAATTAACCCCAATCACCTGGAGCAAAATCAAGCAGAAATTATTAAACCTATAGGGAAGACTGGCATTGCAAATCTCAATGTTCTATGCACTTCTGCAGAGTAAAAAAATGCCAATGTCCCCGTATATTGAAAGTTCTTGAACTTTTTTTAAAGACGTTATTTACAGCTAACAGTGCATATTGTCATTGAACTTCACCTCCATAAAGCAATTGCTAAACTAATATTTATAAAAGGTCTTAACACTGCCAGCTTCAATCTTGGTAAGATGATAAAATGCTGCAGATGTCTCAGTAGTTTCAGAAGTACAATAACGCTGGAACTCTTCTTACACCATCCTGTTTCTTTCTTGCATAAAGGCAACACATCAGGAGAGTAAGTAGTCTCTGCATAATTAATGAAATATGAGGAAAAACTTCCCAGATGCTGAACTGCTCTGAAAACATAGCTTATTTGCTGTCTTTACCTCTGCTTTTTATATGGGTTATATTAAATATGCCTCTTTGCAGTTGTCTGCTCTTAAAAGCAGATGGTGATGGTTTGGTATGAACGTAATGACTTCACATTAAAATAGGTGTGATTTCTTACGCAACTTTATAAATTAAAGGAATGGGCATAACCTTTAGCTTTGCATTGACATCATGGCATGGAGATACATTTTGTTACGTTTTCATGTCTTAATAAGACTCTGAAAAAAATTAATTCAAAAGCTCCCAATTGCTCTCCAGTCTCATTGCTAAGGGCATGGGCAGTGACTGTGTCATTTCATTGAGGTGTAATAAGTCATGCCCAGTCGTTAAGGCCAGGCTGAGGTCAGAAAACGTGTGCTGTACTAGCCAAAGGAGACAATAGACCAAAAGGCAAAGCTAAGAACGTTGTCTAATAGTAGGCTTATTCTTGGGAGCCCAGGAATCATAATGGAAGCAGCATGAGAGAAGAGACCACAAAGTGGGAATCAGAACTGAACATGCCAGACACTGGAATTCTTCGATCCTGTCCAACCAAATACTCAAAAAACAAAAATCTTGAACAGGGCAGAGTTTTGATGATTTGTTCTAGTCAAGAGCAACTGGCAAGATGCTCAGACAGATGGGAATAACACCAGTCAGACTCACAGGAACACATCTGGCCTCCTGTGGAGCTGACCATGGGAATCACTGTCTTCACTTGTTTGTAAGGGCTGTCTGAGACAACAGTGCTTGGCTGTAGCTCGCTTGCCCATATGAAAACTGAAAAGACCTACGAAAGTAAAAATTTTCTCCTGGAAATGTAAATCTCTACCAAAACCTTTCCTGGGATATAAAGGATCATGTTTTCCTCATCGTTCCATTCTACAAGACCTATATTTTGATAATACAGCCACCTTCAGTCTGCAGCATCAATTTCCTCAGCTGAAGAAAGCTGAAAAGCTGATGGTGCAAAAAACCAAAAGGCACTCATTTTAAATAACAGGACTGAAGTATGTTCGTGGAGGCAGTATGACATACCTTCTCACTGTAATATATACAGACTTCCCATAACACAAGGACTTGCAGAAGTTTGCTGCAGGAGGACTACTTATTACCTTTCTTCAGTGGTTTGCCATCTTTTCCACACTATGCCAGTGGCAGCAAAACTCTGAGTGAATGCCAGAGCTTAGCCGAGACAATATTAGCACGCAGCTGAGCACTAAAACCAACCTCCCCAGGGCTCTAACTGCATCTTAGTGCCTCTGCCACTGATGTGAGAAAAGCGCTCATGAATGCATTTCTGATAATGCTGCCTTTGAGGGAAGAGGAACACAAAGGACGAGGCAGACTTGAATTGAAGGGGCCCTGCAAGTTAAGCTTTGCAGGGTCCCTGCAGCTAGGTTATATGTCATGTATGAGCTGGCAAAAGGAGTCTTGTGGGGCAAAGCAAACCTTAGTGCAGCTAAGCATATTGTGTTCCTTTTCTAACAGCACCAAAAGCCCAGATCTTAATTTAAGGAAGAAGCCCATAGAGGTGAATACCTTTGGCAGGAATGGGTTTTCTTCCCTACAGATGCACCTAGATCTTGATGGATCTACAGAGCTCCTGCCAGCCCTGTACCTCAGACCACGCAATGAAACACAAAAGAAAACAAGAGCTCCACTTCTGCACTGAGAAACAGCTACTGCCTCAGTAAATCAGGAAGGGTGGTATTAGACTGCTTTTCTAGGCTCTTCATCTCCGTATCTGCAGGGGGATTGTGCGTACAGTGTCTGAGATCTACCTGTGTACCAAGAGAAGACTATATATTCAAGCAAGCAAACATTAAAAAACAACTACTTAGGTCCCCATGGCAAATGTTACACTTGGTAACTGCATTCTTCACAGGTATCTGTACTTGCTGTCTTCACTTGAAATGTTCCCCATAGTTTAACGTTGTTGAATCCTCTTTTGGATGCCATTCTCTCAAGAAAAAATCATCTGAGTATTTCTTTGTGGAGCCAGGGACTAGTCTGAAGGTCTCACTTGACAGCTCTGACTGTCTCCACAGACCTAACTAAGTCTGTGACAGCAAGGCAGTGGCATTCAGTCTTCTTGAAAATGAGAGTGGTGCAGTGGCTTTTGGTTTGTTTTGTTCTGGTTTTGTTGATTGGTTTTTTTTGGGACAGGAAACAACATCGTATTTTTATTTATATTTGTTTGGCATCTCTTGAAAAACACTTCTCTGGTTTCCTATTGACAAATGTGATCTGAATTTGATTGTAGCTTCAGCTGCAAAATAGTTCTTTGAATGCACAGCTACAAAATACCCGTGGTGTCTGACATCTTCTAAACGATAAATGGTTTAGAGCATTATCTCTGAAGTGTGTCCTACCCACTGCACACTAGACTATTCTGATGTGGGTAGTTCCAGTATGTAGTCTCAGAGTTGCACTGTTCTGTGGAAAATACCACTATCATCTTGATTGGGATCTTTGACCATAGTGGTTTCCCCTCCTAAGTCACCATCCCAACACTTAAGCTAAAGCTTTGCTAGCCCTTTTTCTCTTGTTCACGGTCCTCAAATGGGGACCACTTGATAGTAAAGGTTAATGCATTTCTCTCTGAGGTTACTCAACAATCCAGGGAAGAGGGAATTTGCCCAAGTAAACAGAGACTTGGTCTGAAATCCTGCTCTGAACTGAAGTAAATTTGTGCTTTGGCCTCCCCCCTCATCTCTACTTCCTTGTACCTTTTCTGAGTACTGCTTAAGTCATAGACTTCATTTCCACTGCTGTATATGGTACTTACCTTTTCGTAATCTTTCCACACCTCATTCCCTTCTCTACAGGAACTATGCCCCTAACTTCATTTCCATCAACAAACAAGTCTTTACACTGTTTAGTACCTTATTAATCTTGTCCTGTAGAACTTCACTTCTCACTTGAGGTTCCCATGTGTGCATTAAAAGTAAAACCTAGAATATGTTATTTATTTATTTGAACACCAATGCGCACACATTTACAGAAGTGCATAGGCACAGAGAGACATATATTTTTGCTATCCATTTTTCATGCTTACATCTTAAATAAGCCTCATGCATAAAAATGTCTGCAAATTAGACTCTTGAATATGTGACATTTAAATGTTTTTTTTCGGTGGAACAAAATATATTTCCTTCTTTTTTTCACCAAAAGGGAAAGGATTACCTCATATTTCAGATTTTGTTTTGTTTTAAAAGAAGTATATATCCATGATAATATTTTTTAAAGCAGTGAAACAGATATGTATATGCATAATATACATATAACATGTATAATCTGTCATACAACTTTTTCTGAGGAAGTTGAGTGGCAACCTTACCTGTAACTGTTTGTCGAAAGTACTGTTATCACATCCTACTCTGATTTGCAGAAAGGTATTGTAGGGAGACTAATCTGTATTTATGTGCCTGATTTTCTCCAGCCTAATTTCCTACTTTCAAATTCAATATATGACCAGCCTAACCAAAGAAATCCTGTGGGATTTACACCTGATAGTAGATTAGTACTTTGGCTCATTTTCAAACAAATGAACAATGAATGAGAAGACTGAATGAAGCATTCCTTTACACTTCTGGGAAGGGGGGGTGGGGAGAAAGACCACAGAGCCTGTGTTTGGAATTCCTTTCCACCAGCAAGTGTAACAACAGGGGAAAAGACTTTAAATGCCCTTCAGCAGAAACTGGCAGGCAGAAGAGACAGAGGAGGCTTTTGCTCACATCTTTTGCTGTAAGATGTCTGAGTATGTTATCTCTTTCCCATAGCTGTCAATGTCAACTTTGATCACTAATATATTATCTTGGCAGAAAGATAATCTAACCTCAATCCTTAAAACTTTCTACTTATGCAGCGCACATCTTCCTAGTGCTGTCTCAGTATACTATCCCAGCTGTATTTCACTTCATTTAATAAAGTACATTAATTAAATCAGCTCTTATGATGGAAATGTTAAGACTCAAGCAAGAGCCATTTGTTTTTCCTTATGTTAATTTATCATTTTCCTATATAACTTCTCACAGCATCATTTCTAAAGGGTTGTAATCTACTTTGAAATCACATTTAAAATATCTTACTTAATGGGGCATTCTGCTATTGAGTTATTGATGGATCTTCAAGAAGATTCTGGCTGAGCAAATGTTTATATTGGTAGCATAGATGTCAAAGAACAGCCAGCACTGACCAATGGACAAATTCATAGGGAGCATAATCTGATATAGTTAAGGTTGTCTAATGCTTTCCATTAAAATATTCTGGTTTACATATCTTGGTCAGACTTCAGCTCTTTGGGTTAAAATTGTCCATGTTGACTTGTCTGCCTTAGGCTGACTATTTTCCAGTGTCAGCAAAACCAGGCCAGCCATTTCTCAAAACAAAGTTAGGAAACTATACTTTCCAGTTTAGACAGTTTTAGGGTTGTTTTGAAACAGTAATAGGCCCTTGCATTGGAAAGGACTCAGTTATCCCTCAGAGGGTCACAGGAGTATAACACTAGCCACATACTATTCTTTATCTCTATTAAACAGGTCAAAATATGCTAATACATTCCCCAAAATTTGGTCTCCTCATTGGAGTCCAGCCTGGTGATATGTAATTGAAACCCCTTATGTAAGCAATTAGGGAAAAAAGTGGCTGCCTGGCTGGTGTTTTGTCCATCAAATGTGGACTACCAAGGAAATCTTCATCAGAAAGAAAGAAAGAGACAAAGGAAGAGAGAAAGAGGGAAAGAGATAGAGAAAGAGAGAGAGTAAGAGAGAAATACAGAAAGAGAGAGAAAGAAAGAGAGAAAGGAAGGAAGAAAGGAAGAGGGGAAGAAAAGAAGTAACAAAAAAAAGGAAGAAGGAAAGAAAAAGAAAGAGAAAGAACCTAGTAACTCAAACGCTCCATATGGCAACTGTTAAATTGGTCAAAAGCTTGACAAAAGAACTCCTGCTACCTTGACCTGATACAAGACAAACCAGAGAATAGATCAGAGGGGGCAGATTCAGGAAGTATGGATTCTTCCTTGGCAGTCTGCAGGAGACTCAAAACTTGCGATGAAAGTACGTCAATCTTAAAACTCTGTAAACCAAGGAATTTCTTATACAACATTAGCACAGTAGTATACTCACATCAAATTTTCCTCCATAAAAGGACACCGACAAATTAGAAAGGATGTAATCATGCAGAAAGGTTAACATGCTATACTCCATAAAATGTAACTGTAGAAAAAGCTTGAAAAAGAGATAGAAAGAAAAGATATCAAAGTTAAGCACTGTGAGGAAATATGATGGTGAACTGGTCAATTCAACAGCTGTTTGCCTTAGAAGATTTTGGCACAATGGATTTTAAATCTGGAAAAACCTGAGGGGCTGTCAGACATCCAGGCTGTTTCTCATCTACTGTCAAAGGCCCTTCCAAACAAAATTCTTACAGCTTTTCTGAGCACCAATTCTCCAAGGTAGAAGTAACTCTCACTGTGAATTCCAGTTTACTAGGCAAGACTCTGGCCTCTTTTATCTTATGCCAGTTGTAGAAGAACTTGATGAAACTTGTGTTTGTTGCCAACTGACATTGTCTTCACAGATACTGCCAATGAAAGTAGTAGACAACACACTGAATTTCAAAAAGCTACAGTCTCAAATGGCTTTACAATCCCATTTACTATGAAGCTATCTGATTATGTTCAGCTAGGCTTAATATTTCTGAGTTAGGAAACACAGATTAGTGCTTATTTATTTCACCATAAATGTTTACTAAAAAAAAAAAAAGAAGGGGGTGGGGGAGGGGATTGCTCAGGAAGCTAGAAGCTTAAATTCGGAATCATGCCAAAAAAATAGGAGCTTGGCAGAAGAAATTCAAGTTAGGTATCAATGAGTTAATGTAGTCACCAACAAGGAAGTCACTAAAGCTCCGTTGGATGTGCTCAAAGAGACTGTAGATGTTACGTGAGGAAATCTAATACATAGGTTAAGTCTTGCACCAACTGACCCAGAAGCTCCCTCCAACTATAAGCTCTATGAGCTGTGACAATTGTAATAAGTGGAGGCACTTGTGGAATTCCTTCATGCCATGAAGGATAAATTATTATATAAAGGCTGTCACGTGTGATACATCATCTACAAATTTTTTGAGTTCTTACTGCAGCTGCCATTTGAAAAAAAAAAATCCCTAAAAAAGCTTGCAAAAAAATATAGAGCTATTTGACATAATAGAAATTCACTCTGAGGCTCTCCATGAGTACCATTGTCTTTGTCATATTTGCCTTTGGTGACGAGAGTGTCTCCAGGACTGTTTGAACCACCGAAACTCAGGAAAGAAAAGACATTCTGCAGTTAAGTGGAAAAGCAAATATTCTTGACAATATCTGACTCATTCTGCTTAGTAAAAGGTAGTAGAAAGAGCACTGGGTCAGCACTATGATTTTTGTTTATTTCTCGTAACTGACAAAAGTGAATGGAATGGCATCATCTAGATGACAACCCCTTGAATTCAGCAGCATTTTTAAAATGTCAATGAATTTTTCATATATTGTTTCTAACACAGTCTACTGGAATGGAATAAAACTCCTACATCCACCAACATTTCAGTTCACATTCCCAGTCTTCACCTCCTACCTCATGACCAACCCCATCCCACTCTATTTTATAGGAAGACTACAACTCAGACAGAGATTTAAACATTCTTTAATATTTTCACAGTTAAATGTTATCTTCATCACAGGAATGACAAGAAATTGCATACTTGGAATATATGTAAAATGTCTTAGGAGTTGTACTGAAATGAAAATTCCTGCCTGATCTTAACGTTGTTATTACCACTCCTGGTCACATATGCTCACTTCATAGAGATGGACTGTGTCATTTTTTCTGCGATGTATTTTGCCAAACTCATTAAGAATAAAAAACTGCATAGTTTATGTCGGACTTGTTAAATTGGAGTGAAGTGACAAAGTTTATGATGGTTTATAAGCATTCAATAAAGTATGATTTATCTATTGTTCTTGTTTTGTAAACTTACATTGATAGTGTAGATAAATATACTTTAAAATATGCCTTGTCCTTACAAGCTCTTTCAGCAGAAGAATTATATAAGATTACCAATAATTTATTTAATCTGATCATGCACATACAGCTGAAATTTGTATATATGTACCATAAGAAAAAAAAAATAAAAAAAGAGAGAAAAGAAAGCATTCTCTTCCTTACTAAGGAAAAGTAATAAATATGTTCACAGCTGCCTCTGGTATACCAGCCACTGGAAAATAAGGTTCCACTAACATGGAGACAATTATAATAAGAAAGAAGTACATTTAAAATGTAAATTAGTTTATTTGATTGTATAATCGCACTTAGAACACATCAAACCTGCAAAATGTCTGAGAAGTGTATTTGCAAAGTGATGTTAGTCTGTACTAGTGACAAATAAATTTGATAAAGTAAGCAATTAAGTTTCCAGTACTTAGTGGAAAAGAAGCTGTTCTGGAAACAATGGTCAGAATAATTCTAATTGTTATCCATAAATTTATTTTTCCTTTTTTTTTTTCAGCATGTGCTATTGATGGAAGAAAAGAAAGCATCAGTTACTGACACATGTTCTTGAATTTTCTGGGGAGTTGCTTCTGGATAATTTATTTTTTTAATTAGAAAACTTCAATTTCAATGGGCAAAGATTCAGAAATGTGTAAGAACTTCTATTTTTAAACTGATAGGTTTATAGCTTTTTCTGCCTGGCTCACACACCAATAATACAGGGGGGGGCACATACCTGTTGTCTTCAGTCATTAAAGGGATAGCGCAGCTTAACCTTTTCTGATGACTGAGACTCATTTCTTTCCAAAGAGTAGGATACTACACCCCGCCCCGAACAGCGCTTGTGACATGCATTTGTCCACTTGGTTCCACAGAGATACTGCTTACAAGCAAATGATCTATTTTAAAGAGAAGATGCTAGAGAGAGTAGCAAGTGAAATTGAAGAACAGGTGTACCCATCTAGAACACACCAATGAGGATAAGTTCCCTGAATTTCTGGGTTAAGGAACATCCATCTTGTAACAAAATTTATGTTTTGCCATTTCCTTTAGTACAGCTGAATGTCTAATGCTTGGGGAACAAAATTGCCAAGTAAATTTGATGTCTGTTTCTGCTAATGGTATTCCTGTATTCCAACAGGTCCTTTTCTTCTTCCGACTCTTTTTAATCATCATGAACAATTCTCCATATTCTTTATGTGACTTCTGTTATTAAGCTGTTATCAGCCAGGACATTTGAGATGGAACCATCCCATTTTGTATTGGGCGATCCTCAAAAGAGTAAACTTAGGAGGGACTTCTGGAAGTATATACGTAGGATGTGGAAAATGGCTTTCTGAAAACATCAGTGTCAGTGACATCTGAAAATATTTACAGCAGGAAGAGTAGATTAACAAATATTTTGGAACTTAAAATGTGCCCAGGAATTTCAAAAGCAAAACCATGCTCAAACTTAAGGACATATTTGTGGAAATGTTATTACTTAGCCGACCACTGCCTGGAGATGAAAATGGGCTCCCCATAATTGGCCTATGACAATTAAAAGTGTTCCATTAAAAAACAAAAACAAACAGAAAGCCTTGAGGCCAAAAAAAATAATTAAAATTCATGTTTAGTATTTGCGTTCTACAGCTGCAAGTGGCCACAAAATTGTCAGTGCTGTCATAAATTTAGGCTCTGAAGGTCACTATTTTTGCAAATAAGGCTAGGTATTTATATTGGACCAAGGACCAAACTTTAGTCTTTTTTTTTTTTAATTATTATTAAACATTTTTGAATACTAAATTTTTGTTCTAGCTGTAAAAGCCGGAAAATAAAATACAAGAAAAGTGATTTCATTTTGATTGGTAGCCCATGATCTGAATGTAGTATTAATGGGAATTCCACAGAAGTATCAGGGTATTTTTATCTTTGAATGCGTACTTATAAAATGGTCCAGCAAAACACACCAGTCAGCCAAACCATAACATTGCATGAATGTAATCAGGAATTTAATCATTTGTGTCAGAAATGTGGTTGGGAAGCCATAGCCAGCTTGTACTTTATTTCTTCTCATTTCATTCATTTCTGTAACTCTTATTCCTCATGACCTCTTATCTCATCCCCATGTGTTGCCAAATTCGATTAAAAGTTAAGTTGAAGAAGTTGATTAAAAAGTGAAGTGCTATACCAGTGTTGGTTACCTGCAGAGTTTAATTGGGTTTTTGTCCCTTTTCTTTACTCTCTCTGCTCACAAGAAGACAGAATTCCTTCTTTTTCTCTTGCTTTCTGTCCTTCAATTCTACTCCCTGGTCGTCTCTCTTTGCATTTCTCTTGTTATGCTTCACAACTCTGCCATTCCCCTACTTTCTAACATTCTTTGCTTCGTCATTATACACACACAAACACCCACAAAAATGTTTCAGGACTGATGTTAGAAGTTGTCAGGTTATCTCTTACCATAAATAGACAGCAAGCACTCATGGTAGTCATTATAAATGGAATTTCTTATTGAACAGGCATAATCCAAACATGTTTTGACCATAACTGTGAGCCAGTGGGCAAGAAATCTTCATCTTTCATTCTACAGTGGCCCCATATGGTATCACTCTATCCATTAACTAATGTACCTAGCATGAAAGGTCAAGCTCCTTTATTCCTCTCTACTTACATCATTCACTAATCTTTATATGAACCATGCTTTAATTTATATCAGATATCCATTTTATCTTCTCATCTTCTGCATCATATGTCCCAAGCTCCCTCTTGTTTTTCTAGTGGTACATAACAAAAAAACATCATGGAAGCAAAAATGTATCCTGGATCTTAAACTTTCCATCATTTCACTTAGCAACTGCTCATGTTCATTAAGTTTTTTTTCCCTATAAACCATCTTGAACTCCATAATCAAAAACACCAGCTGTTTTTCCTCACTGTTCAAGACCCATTGACTGTCAATACATCTGTATAATTACTGTAATACTGCCAGGTGGAAGATACTGTAAAAATAAGAATGCCAGGTGGGGAACAATAAAGCAGAAAAGAGAAATAAAACAAGAACAAAACAATCAGATTAAATTGTCTTTGTTCACAGTATCAAACAAGTATTGCACTGCCAGTCATCCACAGCATTCAGCCTTCTTTCCAGCGCTGTGTATCTGCAGGCAAGAAGGATTAAAGTCTTAACATGTGGCAGAATCTATACACAATGCATTATTTCTTTGAAGCAAAGTATGCCAGTATTTCACATGGTTAAACTGAAACTTGTCATTTGAAAATGAACGCAGTATGAAGTAGAAAATTCAGCATACAATGATGGAACAGCCTCACTGCAATGAGAGATCTTCTGACACTAAGTTCTTCTACTGAGCTAAACATTCCTCTAATGGCACACAGACACTTTCTGTAAACTTGCCTAAACTGTCCTCATGAAATTAATGTTTTAATTAAATGCACAAAATATATAAAAATATGTCAACTTTTTAATCAGTAGCAATGTTCTTTGTATTTCTGCCTACTCTTCCATGCTGCTTAGATTATTTTTTTGGCTTCAAAGAGAGTTTGTTATTTATCAGCCACTAGCTATCAACTGTGGACTGATGGTTTACAGCATACCTGAGCAATCTATAACCCGTCAATATAATCCACCTGTCTCTTCCTCATGGTTCTCTCTGCGGACCAATCTTCTCTTCTGAGACTACCAACTGTTGTGCCAGAGAAGCTATTCAAGTTACCCCCAACCTACTCCCAGGTTTTCCTTTTTTCTTATATGTGCCTGGTGCTGTGAGTAACATCCTATGACACAAAAGTACATGTTATAAAATTACATGTTGCTCGTGTGACAGGTAGGATATTAGAACGTATGTCAGCATGGATTATGGGCTGTGGCTTTCAAGAGGTTCCATTGTGAATGGTATGGTCATTCCAGCCATATCCAGTTTAGACAAAAATAATTAACATCGCTGCTCTTTTTGTTCTTAAGAAAAACAGCAAATAACACATGTACAAACATTATTTAAAAATCCTTTAAATTACAGGTTATGTCTTGTCATTCCAATCAGTTCACGCCCTGTTGTGTCAGATATGTATATAAACAGAAAGATAGTGTTTTGCCTGAATACTTCTTGAATGGCACATAATGTTCCATAAAATGCATAATGTGGTGATTAATTTCAATTTTTATTTTATAAGAAAAAAAAGAATTATAGCATTGATTAGTTTCCAGTTTGTCTGTAGACTGTCTACTTCCACACATGGTGTTTATAAAATATTTTTAAATGTAGTTATTTTCACGGGTTTTTTTTTCCATTTTCTTAAAGTAAAAATGAGGCAATAATACATATTGTGTGTGTTAAATTCTATTTGGCATAAAATAGACTTTTGGCAATAAATTCACTCAGGCCTATTAAATGAGCATTTGAAAATTAAGTTTCCATGAAAATATGAAGAAGATTTTCAGTTATTGAAGGCATGAAATGCATTGCACTATTACCATTATTATTATTACTTTAGATATACTTAAGCTACAGCACAAGAACACCAGTATATTGAGTGCTAAGCATCTACTTATACTTAGATTAAAAAATAAAAATAGCAGAAATTCCCACCTCTGCAAATACAAATTGGCAAGTTTTTTAAATAAAACCACCAGATATATCTATATTTTGAAACCTGTACAAATAAGAATTTCTGTCTGTGTTATCAGTGATCCTCTGAACTTGGTTAAGAAATTCAGTTCCTACTTACTTATGATTGGTTGTGTGCTCACTGAGTAGAAACTGGGTTGGATTCATCAGTACTGTAACTCAGTAAGTTTAACCCCTATTGAAACAGCAAAAAACTTTCAGACAGATATTTGAACACTATATACCTTTGTCCACGACTTTTTGAGTCATTTTACTATTTGAATGAATACATAATTATAAATATTTTGAAAGAAATGTTATTAAATTCGACTCCATTTAACTCAATGTCAGAACCTTGACTGAATGGCAGCTATTACATAAACACGTACAGTTAACTTTTATTTCTCACTGACATTGTTAACATATAATCAAGCTAATTTTTAGAAATCTGGTAGAAATTTTTGCTCCTAGGCAGAATATTTTTTTTTGCCAGGTTTCAGCCTGCAGCAGATTTTCATGGCAGATTTCTGAAAACAGAAATTTCTAAGAGAAATGCTGACACAACCTTCGCTCCTGTATAGTAATGTGAACTCGCCACTGTAATAATTAAGCAATTAGGCATGACAGAGACTGTGAGTTTCCTGAGATAATCACACCCCTGGGGTATTACAAGTCATGATCCAGAGATAAGTGTTTTTAATCCCCCAAGGGTGTGATTATCTTATGATAACCACACCCCCTGGAGGAGATTTATAAGTCACATAAAAATCTTTAGTGTAAAGTAAAAAGTGCTTGTATTGCAGGAGTACGAAAAAGTCTGCATATAGACAGTGCTTTGTGGCTTCCACAAATTAATGAAAAATTGCAATGCACAGCACCAATTCATACAATTACCTATCAATCCAATCCCTTTTAGTAGATCGTATATCTAAGTAAATTATTGTTGTCTTTCTCCAACTTCTAATGCAGCAAATACTGATTTAAAACTTTTGAGATGATCTCAAAATTAAAAATGTAATCTTCATTTGAGACTGCTTTACTTCCAGGTTATGACAAGAATGGTCTTCCCAAATGCTATTTCCAATTCCACCAGGAAATCCATGCACTGCACAAGATAGCAAATTAACTATGATCTCTTATTTACTTCTGAAACGCATGTGGGATGCTCAGGACCTCTACCGAAATGCAAAAGGAAATAAATTCCTTCTGATGAATTGACTCCAAGCAAATGCAAAAAATGTAGCTACTTGAAATCCTAAAATTGTCAGTTCTTAAAATAGCCTCATCTATTAATCACCTTGTCTTCTCCCTTTGACAGTAGGATAGGAAAATAAAGGTTAGCTCCCATTTCTGTTTTGAAGAAAGCCGGGGAAGTTATTTGTAAAAGACCCTTGATGTCCACACCTCGCCCCCTTACTGCCCCTGAAATGCCATCCAACATTCACAAACACTGATGTTTGGCTAATGAAATCAAGACATTTTTGGAATTGACCTCTGCAAAGAGTTCCCAGGGTGATTGTGCTTATGCTGACTGAATGTGTGAAGGCTTTTTGGCATACAGGAGCCCTGCACATACTGCATAGATCTTGCTGATATGTGCAGTGTGTTAGGCATTGATGCTTCTGTCTGGATGGACATAGTGGTCATCCATTTTCTGCATGGCCACTACGTGTTTTTTCTTGACACTTCTACCCAATAAGATGTTGGCTACAGCTATTCCACCATTACGTCAAGATAATAAGAACATCATATACTCACAATCAGTGAGCACAGAGATCCTTAAAGCAAGCAGCACAGGGAAGGCTGGTCAGAAGTAGTCAGTTGTTCAGCTTCATACAGCACACAGTCCTATGTTAGTTACCACTGTAATTTAAGTATTGGTAGTTAGTTGGCAGCCTTTTTATTAAGGCAAATACAATTACTTTTCATTTGCATTATTTGGCATTAAGGTATTGAAACTCCAAAGAATGAAAAAAAGTTATTTTAAAAGTTTTAGGTGTCAGTCAGGTTCACCTTCATTTTATTGTTCTGTCACTGTCATTTGATACAGATAAAAGTGTCCTGCAATGAATATTATTACACCTGTAGCTATTCTTAGAGCTTGTTCCCATGAACTTATTGGAGAGGTCAATATTGGTGTTAGCCTGGGCTGCAGTGATCATGCCTTGGTGGAATTCATTATCTCAAGGAATATAGGCCAGGCAAAAACTATAGTCAAGACCCGAAACTTTAGGAAAGTGAACTTTCAGTTCCTTAAGGAACTGGTGGATGGGACCTCTTGCAAAACTGCCCTCAGGGATAAAGGAGCAGAAAACAGTTGGCAGATATTTAATGACATTTTTCTTAGAACACAAGAACTATCAATTCACATGTGCAAGAAAGTGGGCAAGGAAGGCGGGAGACCAGAATGGATGAGTAAGGACTTCTTGGTCAAGCTGGAACACAAGATGGAAATGCACAGGCAGTGGAAGCAGGACATACATCCTTGGAAGAATATAAGGATACTGGCTGGGAGTGTAGGCATGAGGTCAGGAAAGCTAAGGAACAAATGTAGATGTAGCTAAATTTGACAAGAGATGTGAAAAATAGTAAGAAGATCTTCTACATGTACGTTAGTCAGAAAATTAAGACAAAAGATATTGTACCCCAATTCATAAATAACACAGGGGATCTGGTGACAACTGACATGGGGAAGGCAAACAAAACAAAAGCAAGCAAACAAACAAGGCAACATTTTTTGCCTCAGTTTTCACTGGCAATTGCTCTCCCCATATCTCTTGAGCCCCTGAATCTTAGGGCCAGGACTGGGGTAAAGAAGTCCCACCCATCATAGAAGATCAGGGTTGAGACCACCTGAGTAACCCGAACATACACAAATCCATCCGGTCCGCTGAGATGCATCCCAGGGTCCTGAGGGAACTGGCTGGTGTAGTCCCTAAGCTGCTCTCCATCATATTTGACAACTCATGACAGTCAGTTGAAGTCCCCATTTTTAAAAAGGGTAGAAAGGAGGATTCTGGAAACCACCGACCAGGTAGCCTCACTTCTGTGCCTGTTCAGATCATGGAACAGATCCTCCTGGAAACTATGTCAAAGTATATGTGTGACAGGGAGGTAATTAGAGACAGCCAGCATGGCTTCACAAAGGGCAAATCATGCCTGACTAATCTGGTAGCTTTCTATGGTGGAGTGACTACATTGGCAGATAAGGGAAGAGCAACTGATGTCATCTATCTTGAATTCTGCAAGACCCTTGACATGGTCCCACACAACATCCTTGTCTCTATCCATCAAGCAGATGGCTACATCCAAAGAATTACAATCAATGGCTCAGTGTAGAAATGGAAGTCAGTAACAACTGCTGTCCCTCAGGGGTCCATATTGGATCTGGTACTGCTAAATATCTTTATTAATGACATCGAGAGTGTGATTGAGTGCACCCTCAGCAAATTTTCAGATGACATCAAGCTGAGTGGTTCAGTTGATTCACTTGAGGGAAAGGATGCCATCCAGAGGGACCTTGAAAGATTTGGGGAGTGGGCACATGTGAACCTCATGAAGTTTAACAAAGCCAAGTACAAGGCCCTGCACCTGGGTTAGGACAATGCCCAGTATCAGAACAGGCTGGCTGATGAATAGATTGAGAGCAGTCCTGCAGAGAAGGACCTGGGGATATTGGTAGATGAAACAATGAGATTTGAGCCGGCAATGTACACTTGCAGCCAGAAAGCCAACCATATACTGGGCTGCATCAAAAGAAGTGTGCCCAGCAGATTAAGGGAAGTGATTCTCCCTCTCTACTCTGTGCTCATGAGACCACACCTGGCATACTGTGTCCAGTTCTGGGGCCCCAGTACAAGACAGACATGGACCTGTTTTTGAGCATCCAGAGGAGGTCCACAAAAATGATCAGAGGCGTGGAACACCTCTCCCATGAAGAAGGGCTGAGAGAGTTGGGGTTGTTCAGCCTGAAGAGGAGAGTCTCCAGGGAGACCTTCTTGCAACTTTTTAATACTTAAAGGGGGCCTCCAGGAAAGATGGGGAGGGATTCTTTATCAGGGAATGTAGTGATAGGGCAAGGAGTAACGGTTTTAAACTGAAAGAGGGTACATTTAGGTTGGATGCAAGGACAAAATTCTTTTGTACAAGGTTGGTGGTGCACTGGAACAAGTTGCCAAGAGAAGTTCTGGATGCCCCATCAATGGAAGGGTTCAAGGCCAAGGACAGGGCTTTGAGTAACCTGATCTAGTAGAAGATGTCCCTGCCCACGGCATGGGGGTAGAAATAGATGATCTTTAAAGGTCACTTTCAACCCAAAACATTCTATGATTCTGTGATTATATGAATTGCACACTGACATGGCAAAGACCTGACAAAGACCATGTCAGACTTTCAAGGTTATGTTTGTACTTTCCTAGATGCTATTTTTAATACATACAGCATCATAAAACCAAACAATGATTGAACATACCATGTTTTGCTTTTTGTATACATTGTGTAAATGTGAACAAGAATATTACCAAAAAAAACCAACCAAACAAACAAGAAGGGAAGTAATTATTATTCTTATTTGTTGCAGTTTAACCTCAGCAAGAAACTAAGCACCACACAGGCACTCACTCACACACAAACACACACCACCCAGTGGGATGAGGGAGAGAATGAGAAAGGTAAAACTGAGAAAATCCATGGGTTGAGATAAAGACAAGTTAATAGGTAAAGCAAAAGCTGCACACACAAGCAAATCAAAACAAGGAATTCATTCACTACTTCCCATGATCAGGCAGGTGTTTCAGCCATCTCCAGGAAAGCAGGGCTCCATCACACGTAACAGCTACTTGGGAAGACAAACGCCATAACTCTGGATGTCCCCACTTCCTTCTTCTTCCCCACTTTTTTTTATTGCTGAGCATGACATCATATGGTATAGAATATCCCTTTGGTCAGTTGGGCTTAGCTGTCCTGGCTATGTTCCCTTCCAAATTTTTGTGCACTCCCAGCCAACGTGCTGCTGGTGCAGCATGAGGAGCAGAAAAGGCCTTGCCTCTCTGTAAGCCCTGCTCAGCAATTACAAGAACAGCTCTGCACTATCAACACTGCAGCACAAATCCAAAACATAGCCCCATACTAGTTACTAAGAAGAAAAGTAACTGTGTCCCAGCCAAAACCAGCACATTATTTTACAGTATACAGAAGGAAAAGGCAGAGCAAACTGGCCAGTTTTTCCAAGTCATCACAGAATTCATTAGATTTTTGAAGCCTTTTATTACCACTGTTCTGTACTTGTTCTTTGTTGTCAATGCTCTGTGTTCCCTTTTGTTCTTGTTGAGTTAGACTACAGGATACATTATGGTATCCAAGACCACAGGTAATTCCAAGTAGAACTGAAAACTTCATAATAGATGCCCATGGCTCTTTTGGTTTGGGTTTCAATGGCATTAAAACCGGGAACTTTGATGATCAAGGAAATTAAAAATTATTTCTAGACTTTAGGCAAAGACATAGCCCAACATCTGCTAGATTACTTCTTGATTAGCACCCCACACAAACAAAATTAGTATAGACAGACATTAATTATGATTTAGGGACCTATAGCGTTGCATTGATCCTGTGTAGCTTTGGTAGCTCATGTACTGTCTAACAAACTCAGGGTTTGGACATTGGAATGGAGGAAAACAACCTCTTTCAAAAACCTATGAGAATTTCTAGTTACCACACAGCTCCAGAGGGAAAGCACAGAAAAAAAGAAACAAGTATTTCCTTTTAGTCCTATTTTAATTCCAGATGAAAAAATGTAATATAAACATTAACTTTAAGCTTAATTAAGATGAGCTATTTAGCAAAGAAATGCAGTTTGTACTCAATAAATGACGTTATTCTCTGTTGGTTGATGGATAGATAACAGTATTTTGCTGGTAATTACATACAGGACAAATTTTCTTAGCTATAGGAAATTTTCAAACTCCCTTATTAGACCATGTTTTACCCTACAACTTCCCTTGTATTGCCTTGTAAAGCTCTTACAGTAAAGCTCACCAATGTCACTGCTAAGCAGGGAAACCACAATAAACTGAGAGGGATCATAAAACGAAACTCCTGATCAAATTTTGTAGGTGTAGTGTTAGACCTGAAGAGACAATGCAAGCTGGTCAAGTTGGCAGTCAGCATTTTCTTAACAACACAGCCATGTCTTTAGTAGAAAGGCAGAGATCTTTTTCATATTTTCTGAGATCTAGTTAAACAGAAAGACATAGTAGGGTTCTGAAATGATCAAAATAGTGGTAAAGGAAAGATTCTAGGAAATCATATTAACATGTTTCATCCCTTTCCAGGAGTTTACAGACAACATTGAGAAATTCTCTGATTATTTTATCTATACACAGAGCTACAGCATGCTCATTTAGTTCCCTCACTTCTCATTATATGTGTTCCCATAAACTCTTTCCTGTTCCCAGTGGAAATAACATCCTTTTCATTAAGATTCCAGTTCCTATTTTTTTTCTTAGAGGTTGTCATTCAGCCTTCACATCCAGGGTGTTTCTAAATCTTGTTTGCTCTCTAAACTAAAACTGTTAGGATACATCCTTTCCTATCCATCTACGCAACTAACTTCCAGGTAGACTTTCCATATTTCCTACCCCTACTACTGCACAAATTTTATCTTGTGCCTTCCTCTTAGCAAGGTAGTTCTGACCCCAGCAGATCTTAGTAAGTCAAAAATAGGAAAAGTAAGTGGCTTGTTAGTTCTTTTCTTTTTTTAATTGAAATTTTATTATCTAAAGTGACAAGATGTATTTCTTTATTTGGAAATTGCAGTGGGAAACTACCTTTGGATAAAGGAAAGTGTAAGAGAAAGATATGGAATAAATGCTAGAAACAGTAGAAAAAATCAAAGATTCTGATTAGCAGTATGTTGTATTTAAGCCTTGGAAACAGAAGCAAAAGGAAACAATTAGCTGGAAGATAAATTTTAGAATTCAGAGACAGAAATACTTTAGAAGTATTTTTGCTTGAACTTCAGTATAATCTGCCAGTTATCTGAAACAAGAAGAAAATAACAAAGGAAGATGTGCCTAGAAATATTTATCATATCATTCAAATAAGAGCAACTTTCACCATGCTCAAGAAAAAGAACAAACTGACATTAATTCAGAAGTTTGTCAGAATGACCTCTCTATATTTAATACATTTAATAAAAAAAACATATTTAATATGTTTATTCAGTTCACACCTCTTCTCAAAAAGGAAATTATTATGAAATTTCAAGATCTGGTCAAAACATAGCCTTGCTTTGAGTTCTCCTTCCTTCTCTTCCCCACTTACCATATTTTAGTTCACTATTGATAGACTTCATAAATAGACTCCAGCCAAATTTCGTACAACTCTCAATCAAAAGAAGTCAAACTGTTGGAGCCCAGTATGTTATTTAATCTCACTTTTGAAAGGTGGATGCAGGTTTTAAACAAAGGGATAAATTTATTTTTTTTTACATCTAAAATAGTTTCAGTGTTTTCATTATTAATTATTTCATATATTCATTACATCATTATTTATCATAATGGTTTTAATAGTTTCAATAACTAGGTGCTTTTAAGGCTGCAAAAGGGCATTACCGGAGCTACCAAACTAATTCTTCAGTCTCAGAATCACAGAATGGTCAGGGTTGGAAGGGACCTCTGGAGATCATACAGTCGACCCCCCCTGCCAGAGCAGGGTCACTTGTTTTTCTGCAGAAAAACAATTCAGCACTTTTAGTGCCTTTGTGAAAATGTTACTACAGATATAATTCTCTAACAGACCATCTAATATATCCACTTATGGTTTCAAACATGCTAAACAGTGACATAAAGAACTGTCAAAACATGTATTGATTCTTGTTTGGTGGCACTTTACTAAAAGCAGAATTACTCTGCAGACTAAAAATCACAAATCATCCCTGGGAACATTGATCAGCTTCGATGGCTTCCTACAGAAATAACTGAAATATACATGTCTGCTGATTATATCCAATACAGCTCTCACTTTAAATTTATGCCTGAAGACTGGTAATTCTGAAAAAAACCAACAATAAAAAGTTTATAACATTGCATTAGGCATCTTTTAGATGTCTAAAGACATGACTGACATTTTAACTTTTCACAGATTTATGGTGCTACTGCCATTATTATGCTTTTCATTGCTGGCATAGTAACATAAGTCTGATTTAATACCTTATGGACCCCAGAGTAACTTAACTTAAGCACAGCTGCAGTATTCCTTGATTCTCCAGTGCTTGGCAAGATTGCTATCATGGTTTTGGAAATAACGTTCACTGATTGAGATACTGAGAGTGAGTTTGCTTTGATTTGTATACTCTCTTTCTGACCTGCCATGGCTAAATGGAGATGTCAAACTTTAAGCTGACACATCTACCCTCTAAAACACAGGATAACATAACAATCTCCAATTTAGCTTTGAATGAGGCACTACGCTGCAAGTGGTAGTTAACTTTCTGGGTGATATAGCTCAGGGCTCCTGCAATCTGATTGCTTCAAGTACTGGATATAGGTCATGCGATGCTGCACTACACTGCAGAAACATTGCACTGTGGTCTTCCCTTCAGCGTGAAGAGATTTGTCTGCTCCAGAAGATTTATTCCAGTGCTTACATTCACTGTCGTTAATGTTTGTTAAGGTATGTCTACACTGAACAACTGTGACACTAGATCCCGCACAGAATTTATCAGAATAATACACTTCGGCTTGTTAATCCAGCTCAGAAGCAAAGCATCCCTCAGGTAAACTTTGGTCTATTTTGTGGCTATGTCTGCCCAGCACTGCACTAAAAAGTGTAAACATATATATCAACCTTATTGAATTTAATTGACTGTTGCAGATACTGACACAAATACCATGAAAATCCTGGACATCAGTTTAACCTGCCTGGTTCTCTTTATTGAGAACAGCCATTCCCAGAGTATCCAAGACACATCTAAAGAAATGCACAAAATCTTCACCTTTGTGTGTCACTGATCTCCCATATATCAAAACCAGCAAGAAAATCCTGACCCTGCTGACTTGCAGGTTTATTTCCATAAACCTGGAAATTCATTTCATACACATCTAAACAAATATACACATTTAATACACTGCTAGTTATTTTGAAACCAGTAAGAAGCACAGAACAATGATATTTTACATAATATAATAATACAATAATGTAACTTATAATTAATTGTATAATTTATGTAATTATTTGCTGTATAATAAAAGACTTCCAGGCAAGCCTTGATTTTACCTTTCCTCGGCAATTTTTTGACTCTTTTCTTTTTCTTATTCCCTCTTTCCCTTTATTTAGCTCTTACTCTCTTCACATCACATCGTATCCACATAATACTTGGGTTCCAAGCCATCGCTTTGCATTAAGCTGTGTCTTATCAAGTTGTTACATTAAATCATGTTGCCATGTACAGAAAAATCAATGCCTTTCCACACCAGATTCCTATAAAAACACCTCTACAGCCAAACTTGTGAAAGACCAATATTTTCTTTCAGATTTCTTTCAGTAATTAAAATGGCGGCTGGATGTGGTAGTAGAAAGAATTCAAATAACATGTGCTTGGTATACAATAGCAGTGTGTTTTAAACTCCCTTACTTGGAGCCTTCCAATGACTTGCACCAATTTACATCAAATCTCTCTTCAGCTGACATAATTATTGGCTTTAAGACCAGGACATTGAAATGGAAACTCAGAACTGCCAGAATCAATAATGCCTGGCAAAATGTCCCAAAGGAAACCAAATTAAAAAAGTATTTGTTAACTTTCCATCACTAAGTCATGTCACCAGTATGGCACATGTGAACAGTAAGTCCTAACCTAAATATTATTTATTGTCATCTAAACATATTGTACTGCCAGGCTTTAAGCATTTTCTGATTCAAGAACTGGAGAAGAAAATAAGACAGAGGGAAAAAAAAGGATTTGTGGAATGAGAGAAGAGGAATCTAGAGCATGAATTCTATTTTCTATACAATTCTTTAAAGGAGGATGTGTGTCTCTTTCTCATTGTATGCGTTTGCATGGTAGCAGAGGTATCAGAATCCATAAGCGTTCCTGTGATGGGAAGAAGTTCAAGTAAAATTAGAAAAGCCCTTTCCAGAGGGGTTATCGCCTCATTTATCCTCCTAAAAATAAATGAATTTAATGGCCTTCACCAACGTTTTTGTCTCCCTTCCCTCTTGGTCTCCCTTCTTTTCCCTCAGTATAAGACATAAAGTAGGTGTGGGATTAATAGTAGGAAAGGAATAATTAAGATTAACCAACTTTTTCTCCATCTTTAATTGTCCAAGCATTCCTAATGAGCTGAAGCCAAAAAATAAATTGAGTGCTCGATTTAAAACACATTCTTCTTCACTGCTGCTCATAAACTGCTGTCTACTTTAAATTTCTGCAAAGATGAAGGTAGGACCGAAGAACCACAGTGTCTATGGCTAAATTCAATAGAAAAGTCTGGAGGAAGGATTGTCCAAGGGGAGCTATCAAGAGAACTAGGGAGATAACATCCAAGTAAGAAGAACAGGAAAGAGGTCAGGGAAATACCATGAATAACATGTAAAAGTCTGTGGGAGAACAGAGAAGTAAAATTATGCCTGGAGAGAAATGAGGGGAAAAAAATAAAAAGAAAAATATGTGAAAGAATAGCAAACTAAGAGAAGCAGTAGAAGGAAAATAAGAGTAGTGAGAAAATTGAAAGAGGAAGGAAAACTGTTTTAATAAAAGTGTGGTACACGAGAGCTGACACAATACTGCCTCCAGGTTCAAAAAAGATGAAACCATTGAAAAGTTGAAAATAATGGACTTCTCCCTTAGTTTGTGTAGTAATTTCTCTCTAGAAGTCCCCCTCTGGCTGCCACAGCAAGTCTGCCCTTTTCTGTCTGTACCTCTTTTGCCCATCATGTCATTCAACCTTTTAAGGAACAAGATGGAGTTTTAGTAACAGGTTGTGCCTAACTGGACTGACCTGCAAGGCAAACTGAGTCATTCCACCAGTCCCCAGTCCTCAGGGCAGCGGATGAGGAAGACGTATGGGTGAGGCAGATATTTCAGGTCCAATGTTAACCTTTGCTTCCTAGAGCTCTGAGGATGTTCAGTGTCATCTGAGAAGGCATCAACAAACAAGTAAAAATACCAAAGGAGAATGAGAGTAATTTCTCTGTAGATACAGTGGACTAGATTAAAAGAAAAAAAATAAACATCCTTGTGGCAGCAATGACCTGATTTGCATTTGTGGCCAAACTTACTGGGAAATAGAATGCCTAAGAAAATTGTATGATTTCAACAAAAACTCTAGCATAGCACTCATGCTATGCTAACTCATAGCACACAGCTACCTTTCAGGACTGTGCCAAGTATGATTGATCCAGTATTAGGCAGGGGAATGAACAAATGACTCCTTTTAGTCCCTTCATCCAGCCCTACAGTTTAAGCACAAGCAACATAAAGTTTACTTGTCCATGTTCCTTTCTTCTCTCAGTGCTGCTTCGGCCACAGTTCACAGTACTTACTGTTGCTTTTGTTTTAGCCATAGTGGAAGGCTGAGCTCATATGAGTTTCTCAAAGCATGTTTAGCGTAATTAGATCATGATGTCCTGGGAACATGAGAGTTTTTCTGGTTTTGTAGGTGGGTAGCTTTTTAAATGACTTTATTAGATAACATGATGTACTAGATTTATTAATTTATCTTTTAACTAGTTTCCTTTAAGAAGTAACTATGGATCTTGTTATTCTGACTAAATGTGTTTTTCCCTCTTGGTATATGCAGCTTTCAATAACCTGCCAGACTGGATAACAACCCCTGCCAGTGAGTTTCCAATGCCACCCTCCCTTACTTCACAAAGAATTCAGAAGCTTTCCCTTGATTAACAACTTTTATTCCCTTTGTACTTTGGGCATTTTTCCGGAATGTAAGTACAGTGCAGTGACAAACTTTCTGAGCGTGGAATCTCAGTATTTATTTTTATTCCTCAAATTGTATTCCACTCATATTTTCTCTGAGATTTAGAATCCTTGACCTTTGCTCTTGTAAAGTAATTGGATCTCATTATAATACGACCCTGCTTTTCTCTTTCAAGCCGTGGCATTCTTTGCCTGCGAGGGGCAAGGTGGAAAGGAAATGCAGATATCCAAAATACAAGAGGAGCATATCACTGCTCCAGCAGTCCCTGATTTGCTCTGTCTCTGTAGATGCTTCTTCCCTTCTCTTTCTGAGGAGACATAGTGGAAGAAGAGATGAAGTGAAAGAAATGAACAAAATAAATTCAAAAAGATGAAAGGTACCAAGATGTTACAAATCTCCAGTGCGTGGAAGACCTCCCCCTACCTCCAAAACCCCTCCCATCTGCATTGTTTAGATCATGCGTTATTGAATAATGGAGACACTCCAAAACCACAATGTAAGCACAAACACAAAAAGTGTTTGTCTCTAAGTAAAATTGTTATGTTGGCAATACTAGACAGTATGGAAACATGCAATATAAAGATTCAGTCATGGTAGAATGGGCTGAGGATGAAACATAATCCTTCACTCTGGTTTATTTTGGTTTAATCTAGCCCTGTAATTTTGTTTTAATATAGTTTTTTAGTATACAGTGAAAAACAAAGCTGAAATACATGATAAACTAAGTCATTGAGCATGTTCATTGTTGTAAGTAAAGCAGACACGCCAGATGTTCAGAGATTACTGGTGTGAGTATAGAGGGAAAAGGCAACACAGAAAAATCTAGCTGCATGTTTTGTCTTTGGAGATGATCAAAAAGAACTTTCCTTCCCCTGATTGAAAGGCTCTTTGGTATCAGCTAGAATGACTGGCTAGCACTAAAACAATTCTCTGGAGCAGCTCATCTTGAACCATATACAACAGATAAAAAGACAGCAAAATGCAGTTCTACAAACACCATCGTGTTGTTAAATTACATGTAATTTGGGTGAGATTTTTACTCCCTTTTCTGTTTCACTAGCACTGGGGCTGTGAAGCCAAGAGCCATAGTTTTTGAATGCGTTAGACAGAAACCTTTCTCCTACTCATTAAAGGAATCTTCAGCTTCCTGTGTACTGCAATCTGTGCCTTGCCACTTTGCTCACATTAGGACATCTCTTTCATTCAACTGCCTATTTCGGTTGCACACACATAAATGTTACTATCATGCTTACATTAACACATATGAAACAATAGCCTGAGGGGATTTTTACCTTGACCTTTGCCTTTTTTTCTGGCTAACATATGTCCCCTACCCCCTTTGGTTCCCTCTCTGTTTATAGTTCCCTGAGATTATTTTTTACTCTGTCTGCTGAGTGCATAGTTTCTGATTGTTTTTCTGTAACAAAGTAATTCCTTTTTAGAACAAATAATGGAATGGAAAAACCTGTCCGTCATATTACAGGTACCCCTGAAGAAAACAGGGGCTCCTGCTTCAGTCCCGTGAGAGTGAGAAACCAGTCGTTTGTTGAACCTTCCTTAGAGGCTAGAAGTTCAGTCTCCACATGCATTAGCCTCGTCCCTTTTAAACACACATTTCCAGCTGTATATCAATAATTTCCTATTATACACATGAACACGGGTCTTAGTTCTCATCTGTGCTTATGAACATGGTGAACACCTCTTCTATCTTCCTTTATTTCACACCTATCAGAGAAACAGGCACAGTTCAGCCTCCCTAAATAGATTTGCCTTTAGCCACTCATCTTTGTGTGCTTGCAAAAGGGAGCAGGTGGGATCTACACCAGCTATCAGCTGGTGTAAAATCTGCCTACAGAATGAAAATTCCTCTGTAGGAATTTTGGCTGGCTTATGGTAGTTTTGCACAAAGGAGTTATCAAAGCAAGGAATCTCACCTATACTCTTGAAACAATTCATTTAAATGGCAAATTCACTGTTCTGGCAGGTAAAATCAAAATAAAACTGTATGATCAGAGCAAATCTGATCACCTTCTATGACAAAGTAAACTGCTCGGTTGATGAGGGACAAGCAGTGGACATTGAATACCTGGCTTTCTCCAAGGTTTTTGACACAGTTCCCCACAGCCTCCTCCTAGAAGAACTGATGAGTTACGGTCTAGACAAGTGGCCTGTGGGGTGGGTGGGGAACTGGCTGACAGACCACACCCAGAGAGTGGTAGTAAATAGCTCCTTTTCAAACTGGCAAGCTGTTACAAGTGGGGTCCCCCCAGTATCGCTACTGGGCCCAACACTGTTTAATATCTTTGTAAATGATCTGGATAAGGGGATCAAGTGTACCTGATGAAGTTTGCCAGTGATACCAAACTGAGTGGGGAAGTGGACGCTTCAGAAAGGAGAGACACTCCACAGGAAGACCTGGATAGGCTGGAAGAGTGGGCTATCAAGAACGTTGTGAAATTCAATAAACACAAGTATAAGGTCTGGCACCTGGGAAAGCATAAACCAGGTGTGCAGCACAGGCTGGGATCTACCTGGCTGGGGAGCAGCTCTGTGGAAAGGGACCTGGGGGTCCTGGTGGGTAACAAGCTTAATATGAGTGAACGTTGGGCTGCAGCGGCAAAGAAAGCCAACAGGATGCTGAGTTGCGTCAACAAGGGCATCACCAACAGAGATAAAGAAGTCATTATCGTACTCTACTCAGTGCTTGTCAGGCCACACCTGGAATACTGTGTTCAGTTTTGGTCCCTGCTATACTAAAAAGATGTGGACAGGCGGGAGAAGGTCCAGAGAAGGGCCACAAAGGTGATCAAATGACTGGGAAGCTTGCCATATGAGGAAAGGCTGAGACAACCAGGTTTGTTCAGTCTTGAGAAAAGAAGGCTTAGGATAGATCTTATCGCCGTGTTCCAGTATTTAATGGGTGACTACAAAGAAGATAGAGCTTCCCTTTTCACAATGGAAAAGAGCAGGGGTAATGGGTATAAGTTACTCCTGGGGAGACTCTGGACACAAGACGAAAATTTTTCACAATGAGATCAGTCAGCCATTGGAATAATCTCCTCAGGAAAGCGGTGGATTCCCCAACATTTGACAATTTTAAGATTCAGCTGCCGTGCTGGACCATGCTTTTTCCAAGAAAGGTTGAACCAGATGATCTTTGACGTCCCTTCCAACCTAATATTCTATGATTCTATGATTCAAATTTCCTGACAGTGGCAGCTCCTAGAATTCCTGTAGTGCCTCATGCAGCCTTTCTTAGAAATGCAGTTTCTGCTTGGATGTTGTGAAATCAATAGCTGATGTAGCTATTAAAAAAAGGAATTTAGAGAAGAAAAGGGTGGAAAAGGAGCTCGATCCACTGGCTTAAGAGGTTAAATGGAGATAAGAAGAAATTGTTTAAAACAGAGTAGACAGAAAGACTAACAAAAAGAAACCAGTCTTATGCAGAGGAAAGGGTAGGATAAATATGATAAAAGGGAGAGGAAAAGAAAAAAGAAGAAAGAAAATATGAGTGCAGAAGTATGTTAGAAGCTCATAAAAATTATTTTTATTTCATACCAGTAGTTAATAAAAGGATTCTGAGAGCAAGCAACGTGGCCAGAGTGTGGTTGAAAGGCAGAGAAATATTTTTTTACTCACCATGTTTTGGCAGTATAGCACTACAAATAAATGGTGGGAAACCTGGAGATAAGTCATAAAAGTGAGAGGACAACAAAGGAAAGGACACATTACCAGAATAGTGTGCTATAATCAACAGATTGATTTCCTGACCCTCTGAGTAGGGTGGACAGGGAAGTGGCCTTGGGATTGTGCATTAAGGACTTGAAAGACCTATTCATATGAATGTTTCCTTCTTGTGAAAATTCCTCAACTACACCCAATCCTGGCATTACTTCTTTTGATGAAGTTATAGCTAAAGTGGTTGATTAATTAACAATACTAGAATAGGAAAATATTCAAACAAAAGAATTAAGATGAATGTATGTGGAAGTAAGAGAATTTGCTTTCTAATGAGCTTGCTGCATGTCTTATTTGGGTTTTCTATTGTTCATTTAAAAGTCTAGTCTTTCATATACTTGGGAGCAGGTCAGGACAGTATTCTTCCCCTATATATTTAATTGCAGTGAGAAATACCAGGTTATCGAGAAATACATAGAAGCTTGAAAATGGGAACATCTGATCCTAGACAAGACATCTAAGATTAGTTTGGAAAATGAGCTACTCTTCTAGCACCTTCCCAAACCTCTGCACATCAGAACTATCTCAGTTGGATATATGGACGAGTAATGAAATTAATATAAATTGCTACATATTTTCACAGGCTAGAGAAATGGCTTCAGAGAAAGATGACTTATGAAAGTCTGAAACTACAAATATACTTAGAGACAGGATGCTGATCTCAAACACTTTCAGAGTGACCCTGACAGATGCAGATTACCATTCACAGAAATTCATTGTTGAGAGTCAGCTCTAATCTCCACAACCTCACAGCAAAACGACTCTCCTACCTCACTCTGGAGAGCAACCGGTTCAGAAACTCCTTATGTTGCAAAGGTCGGTGAGCACTTTTAAGACCTTCAAGGTTCTCGCCACTTCAAGCTGCTTGCACTAGTAAGAGGTTGTCACTGCTCTTTTCTGCATTACTACTTCATTTGCCATAGCTTTGAGGTGAATATGGGTCTACAACCACCAAATTATCTCTGCTTAATATAATGTGATAAAAACAAACGTGTTCAGGAAGTAATCATGTAGGTTATCATACACTTGTTAATTATTGATTTAAAAATTAATTCATTATTATAAACAATATGTTAAATAGTGAATCACTGGACTTTTTTATGTTTGGGCAAGGCAGGAAAGAAGCAGGAGGTGAATGGAGGAGTTACATTAAACTATATTAACGAAAGATCTCATTTAACAATCATAAAAAGCACACAGCATGAAGGGAGCAAAGGGCACGCAAGTAGGAAGTGTGTTTAAAAAATACCATTTGAAATGTGCTGTAGAGAGCTGTAAGGTAATACAGGTGTGCCTTTTAGACAGAGTAGTTTCGCCATTTAATCATTGTTGAGAGACACTGAAAAACATTGCTCTGAATCTGTTTGGGGCACTGTTTCCCATTAAAACAATATGATTCTTGCCAGGGGAACAGTTAAGTGGATTGCATGGTGTTGTTATGGTCCAATACTGTAAGTCTGCTCTAGGAAGATTTCTGCATGGTACACGTCATACCCCCAAAAAAATGGGTGTAAAACTCTGACACAAAACTCTTCTTGAAAACTACTTCAGAGCTTGTGAAGTATAAATAAATAAACTTAAAATATTTTTTAAAAAATCAGGCTTTTCTTTCTAGAAATATAGCAACGCCAGTCAGTTCTCAAAGCAAGTCTCTCCTGGGGGACAGGCGGTTGGATCTCCAGGCCATGGACCTCACGAGGCACCTCAACAGCAGCTAGTGAGAACAGCAGAGATGGAGGGGCTGGGACAGACCTCACAAGAGGGCAAGGGCTGCCCCCTCCTGTCCTGGGAGCTGCTTTACCATGAACCTATTGCTCTTGGTCCTGCCTGAGCTGCACTGCAGCCCCCAGCCTCTGTGATGCCCCGATAGTCACATTTCTCCATGGTCTAACAACACACACAGACAGCTTTCCTGGTGAAGCACTAGCCTTGGCAACCAAATGATGGGATTTTAAAGTTTGCCTTCTTTATGTAAAATAGGTATAGGTGTAATTACTGGGCTTGTCGTATTTCAAAGTTGACCCAAGTTCGGATTGACAATGCACGAGTTCAAATAGCTTAGACGGGATGCAGAGGTTGGCAAAGTACTTACACAGTACTTATCCTCCAAGGAAGATCAAAGATTTAGATTGAAGCACTTACTGTTAGTGAGACTGGGGGCTTTTCTGCTGCAGTAGACAATACAGAGATCTCTTATAATAGTTAATGGTGTGATTTCCTTCATTACAACCTAACATGCTTAGTTCAGCATTAAGCGCAGTATGAACAAAATTACAAGTAGGGTTGAAATGTTGGACTTCAGGAGGGCTAACTTTGATCTCCTCAAGAAATTGATGGGAGAAATCAAATGGGAGAGGGCTCTAGAGGGTAAGGGGGCTTGAGAGAGCTGGCTGATATTCAAGCACCAGCTCCTCCAAGCTCAGGTTAGGTGCATCCCGAAGAGCAAGAAATCGGGCAAGGGAAGGAGACCTGCATGGCTGAGCAGGGATCTTCAGAAAAAGCTCAGGTGGAAGAAGGGAGTTTACAGATGTGGAAAAGGGGGCTGACGGCTTGGGATGAGTACAAGAATGCTGTCAGGGTATGCAGGGAAGAGACGAGAAAAGCCAAGGCAGCTTTGGAATTGAACCTGGCAAGGGATGTAAAGACCAATAGGAAGGGTTTCTTTAAGTATATAGGAGACAAAAGGAAAACCAGGGAAAAATGTGGGCCCGCTCTTGAACGAGATGGGTGCTGTGGTGACGGATGATGCAGAGAAGGCAGAGCTGCTGAATGCCTTCTTTGCTTCTGTCTTCACTGCTTGGGCCAGCTCTCGGGAGTCCCAGACTTTGCAAGTAACAGAGAAAGTCTGGAGAAAGGAAAACTTTCCCTTGGTTGAAGAGGAACAAGTTAGAGAACAATTAAGTAAACTGGACACCCACAAGTCCATGGGGCCTGATGGGATGCACCCGCAAGTGCTGAGGGAGCTATCAGAAGTCATTGCTGGGCCACTCTCCATCATCTTTGAAAGGTCCTGGAGAACGGGGGAAGTGCCTGAGGACTGGAGGAAAGCCAGTGTCACTCCAGTCTTTAAAAAGGGCGAGAAGGATGACCTGGGAAACTACAGGCCGGTCAGCCTCACCTCCATCCCTGGAAAGATGATGGAACAGCTCATTCTGGGCGTCATCTCCAAGCATCTGGAGGAAAAGAAGGTTATCAGAAGTAGTGAACATGGATTCACCAAAGGGAAGTCATGTCTGACTAATCTGATAGCCTTCTACGATGGCGCGACTGGATGGGTGGATGAGGGGAGGGCAGTGGATGTTGTCTACCTTGACTTCAGCAAGGCCTTCGACACTGTCTCCCACATCATCCTCACAGGCAAGCTTAGGAAGTGTGGGTTAGATGAATGGACAGTGGGGTGGATTGAACAGTGGCTGACAGATAGAGCTCAGAGGGTTGTGGTTAGTGGTGCAGAGTCCAGTTGGAAGCCAGTAACTAGTGGTGTCCCTCAGGGGTCAGTACTGGGTCCAGTCCTGTTCAATATATTCATCAATGATCTGGATGAAGGGATAGAGTGTTCCATCAGCAAGTTTGCTGATGACACAAAACTGGGAGAGGTGGCTGACACGCCGGAAGGCTGTGCCGCCATACAGCGTGACCTGGACAGGCTGGAGAGTTGGGCAGAAAAAAACCTGATGAGGTTCAATAAAGGCAAGTGTAGGGTCCTGCATCTGGGGAGGAATAACCCCATGCATCAGTACAGGTTGGGGGCTGACCTCCTGGAGAGCAGCTGTGCGGAAAGGGACCTGGGAGGCCTGGTGGACAACAGGATGACCATGAGCCAGCAATGTGCCCTGGTGGCCAAGAAGGCCAATGACATCCTGGGGTGTATCAAGAAGAGTGTGGCCAGCAGGTCGAGGGAGGTCATCCTGCCCCTCTACTCTGCCCTGGTGAGGCCACATCTGGAGTATTGTGTCCAGTTCTGGGCTCCCCGGTTCAAGAAGGACAGGGAACTGCTGGAGAGGGTCCAGCAAAGAGCTACAAAGATGATTAGGGGACTGGAGCATCTTTCTTATGAGGAAAGACTCAGGGACTTGGGGCTTTTTAGTCTAGAAAAAAGAAGACTGAGGGGGGATCTTATCAATACTTATAAATACTAAAGGGGAGGGTGCCAGGTAAATGAGAATAGCCTTTTTTCAGTGGTGCCCAGTGATAGGACTAGAGGTAACGGGCACAAACTTGAACATAGGAAGTTCCATCTTAACATGAGGAGGAACTTCTTTCCTTTGAGGGTGGCAGAGCACTGGAACAGGCTGCCCAGAGAGGCTGTGGAGTCTCCCACACGGGAGACATTCAAAACTCACCTGGATGCCGTCCTGTGCAATGTGCTGTAGGTGTCCCTGCTGTGGCAGGGGGGTTGGACTTAGATGATCTCCAGAGGTCCCTTCCAACCCTGACGATACTGTGATACTGTGATGCTTTGTGCAATTTCCCTCATTAAAACATGTGCAAGCTGACAAGGATTACTTTTTACTTGTTTATTTATTTTGTATCTGTTCGCAAATACATTAATTTTAGGCATCTAGTTATACACGGCAACATTGCCGTTGTATTTGTCTCTTTGCAGTCTCTGAAGCATGCTGATGGGAGAAATGTTTGTCAGGAAAAATCATGAAACATCAGGAATATTATTCAGTGCCCGCTAGGTGAAGTACCTCAGCAATGTTTGTCAAAAGTGCAATACAGTCCTGGTGCAATTGAGGTAACAATACCTACACAGGTCTGTATCAAATACTGGTGCAGTGACTGCAACATGGTGGTCAGAACACTTTTAGGATGGCAGTTTCTTTCCTTTGTGTTAGGAAACACTTATGTTAGTTTTGAAAAGCATACCATAAGACTTGGGGTATGTTTCAGTTTTTGTCAGGAGACATAGAGTAACATAACCAGCAATCTTTATCAGGCAGAACAATATAAAATAAAGTTAAATAACTGGAAAAGATTAATTGCTAATTTTATGCAGGTTTCCATGGGCAATGAAATCTGTTATTCCTAGAAAGAGCCACTGAGACAAGAACAGTGGGCAACAATCATAAAAATAAAGCTCAGAGTGATGCCTTTTATCAGCACACAAAATAACTAGTGACTGCTTGTGTTCTTGCACTTACAATATGTGTTAGAGATACCAGGACTACAAGTTTTCACGCAAGATTTACTCACAGAACTGCTGCTTTCTCTATTCATGTCATATGAGTGATTTTGAACAAGGCTTGTTTATTCCTAACTGTGCTCCTCATGCTTGGCATTCACATAAGGCATGCATGTTGTGAACACAGGATCGATAAGCAAATAACATAATTATTAAATATTTAATCCTGACTTTCCATACAACTGAAAATAAGGAAAAGCTAGGCAATGGAAGATTTTTAAAGCTTTGATTTCTCTTCATGGATGATCATTCTGTGACCCTCTTCCATATGATTTGCTCAGAAAAGATACAATGATTTATAATCATGTATTAATTATTAATAATAATTATTATAATTATTTATAATTACAATTCTTTGCATACAGTTAAACAACGTGAAAAGCAGAAAGAACACCATTAAAAGAGAGGGAAGGGACAGACGCATGCAATGCAGGGATAAGTTTATTTTCTTCCTTTTCTCTACTAAAGCATGGAACTATGTCAAGATAACACTGTTATATTCTACTCATTAAACTGTAGTTACCTGGAGATCTTATTAGATTTATAAATTTCAGGATAAAATCTCAATCTGTGTAAGAAATAAGTGCCATGAAAAGAATCCCAGTTGTCTTTGAAAACTGAGGCTGTGACTAAATGGACAGCCCAATGCTGCCAAGCTTCTAGGCTATGTGTTTTTGCCATGTCCTGTCTTCACAAGCAGGGCAAGATCACACGTCTTGGTTTCAGAAGAAAGGAAGATAGGGCACAAAGGGTGGATAACAGCCATGCCGTGTGCCATTAGGTCGCATATATAGATGACTGAGGCACCGGTCCTGAGGGTGTGCTGCAGTGATAAGTCATTTTAAAAGTAGTTTGGGACTTCAGTTAAAAGCTGTATAATTATATTTCAAAAAATGACTAGCATTTAATTTTTTTGCACCAAAATTTTACTGGTAGAAGCAGAGAAATAAATAGTATCTACTTGTATTTCTCCTTTCATTGAATATTGTCGATTTCTTCATCTACCCTAAAACTATTAAGTGTTCTACAATTAACATAGTTTACTCATGTCTGAGAGGGGTGTGTAAAGGAGTAATTTATTGTGAATATAAAGCTGAAAAGCAACATTTTATTCAAGAACACAAGGAAAAATACAGGCTTTATATTTTCAGTTCTGTGACCAACTGTCTTAGGGTGATTGTCCTTTGACATTTCAGTTATCACATCTAGCAGCCCAAATAGTTCTTCCCTTATATTTAATAACTTGTACTTGTAGTTCCAAGTTTGCCATTGTTCAGAGATCCAAAGTTCATTCTGCTTGCCTATATTCCTGTAGAATATAAATGAGTATTGAGATAGATTGTAAAAGAAATATTTCATATCAGTGAAGAAATCACTAAGAGTTAGCCACTTCAGCCTCGAAATGAGATAAGACAGTGAAAGCAAAAGTCAGAATTTTGATCTGGAAATAAACTTTTGAGGTCTGTATAGATTGAGATTATGCTTTCTTAAAAAAAACAAACCAAAAACACAACAACCCAGAAATTAATTCTGGTATTCCTCCTGCAATGGCATGTAAACCATAATTGATATAAGGCTAACACACTTTCATTTCTTTCCCAGGCATGGCAAAATCATGTCTGGCCCACTTATGACAAAATTCCTACTTCAGCAGCTACTGGTGTTAATGAATGGCCTTGCGTTGCTTTCTACTGTTTCAAAGGATGCCTCAGGTCATGCAAAATTTCATGCACCTTCCTCTCCATAGTTCATTAACCATAATTCAAACAGTATGCAACCTGTGGAAATGGGAGAAAAATGAAACATCGTGTCAAAAATATAATGTAAACTAGATTGCTTAATGGAGCTGTATTTTGTGTTAATGTCTTTGTATGACTTTATATAAATTACTGGCAAAGCCAGAAACTCTAGGCAAATGTCTAGGTTTTTTGTGTATCTAAATTCAGCCCACAAACTGTGATTTCAAGATATATCCTTGTTTAGACTTTTTGATTAGACAATTCTAGATGTACCAAGTGATATAGCAAATATCAATTGCTGCTGTGATTCCTCATCCTGATGCAGCCAGATTTTGGTCACTTCCTCAATAGCACAAGGAGAATAGGTTTTGAAACTTTTGGGAACCTAGATGAGATTAGATTAAATATTCCTCTCAAACCTAACCCTTATTCCATCTGCTACCTCTTTATGTCCAGAGCAAAATCAAAGTTTATTCAGGTACTTACTGAGGAACATTGCCAGACCTGCAAACTTTTCATACCGAAACAGTAGTCCAAAGTGTTGCTTGAGAAGAAGCATGAGGCAATTGTATGATTTAGCACAATGTTAAATTCTATGATCCATTTTATTGTAAAATAGTATGAAATATTTGCCAACCCTTAGGAAACAGAAAGTAAAAATACTTGCATTTTATAAATTCTTTAACACTGTGGGTTATGTTACAGTCCTTCCTCTGCTGTATTATATGTTACATAATCACCATTCATTCAAACAAAAAATAGGAAAAAAAACCACTAAACCTTCTCTCAAATTTCCAGACCACACAGTTTTAGTACAAAAAAAAAAAAAGAGAAAATCCCAGTATTAACTGGGAACATACAAGGATCAGAACATCAAAAAAGAGAAGTCTTCAGCAAATGCCAGGGTATATAACCTCAGCCCATTTTTAAAATAGTACTTTATAAAAAAATTTTGCAAGCATGAGATATTATCTTCAATTACATACTTTTTTTCCAAATTACTAGTGTCTTTTGTAGCTGCAAACCATGAAAGGTAAAATAGTTCACACAATGGTTGGACTCAATGATTTTAAAGGTGCCTTCCAACACAGACAATTCTATGATTCTATGAAACGCAAATCGTGTGAAAGCCATCATTAGCAAAGAAGAGTTTATCATATGATTCAATGGTTTTTTAACAACAAACAACCATTACCTATGAATTGTGTAGGAACATTTATTTTTTCCACAACACTGCTAAATTGCAAAGTAAAGAAGAGTGTTCTTCTTAAGAAGAAATTAAGCAGTAAACAGAACTGTAGGAAAATTCTGTGAAATCTGCATCAACAAAAGTTAATAAGAACAGGTAGTGATTTTGTTTTTAGTTTCAGTGTGTTCGCCTTGTTGGATTTGTAAAAGATTCAGAAAGGCAATGGATCAATCCTCCTCTGGAATGTTTTTTTCACTAAGGATAAAAAGCTCATTGGCACAGGACCAACCTGTTGATTCCTTTCTCCTTTATTCATAAACAGCAACTATATTTCCAGCCAAATTGTTGTTAGATGGTTATCGCACTTTACCTTATTTCACAGTAAAAGTGAAAAAGTCGACACTTGTCCCAGAAAAGGAGGAGTGGAAAAAATAGTAAGACGACTGTCTCTTGGGGCTGGAAATACCTTGTAACAAGTAGATTCCAAGCAGGGTGATAAAGTGACTAAGATAAGGATTTAGAAAAAACAAAAACAAAAACAAAAACAACCCACCTGTATTATTCTACGTGCAGTTCTGTAGTTTTGAGAAGGCAAAATTTTTTACTTCAAGGAGAAACTTTTTAATTGTTCAAAAAATTGAATTGTATGCTACTTGGTAAAGATTAAGAGTTTTTGTTCACTATGGTCAGAAAAAAATTCCATGAGAAAAATTATCATACTTCTATCTGGTGGATGGATATTTTGCCATCATTATAAAAAGTGACAGTTCTCTCTCGTCTGTAAAACTTTAACTTCTGAGTTGCAACAACAGGGAAAATTTAAAACAAACTGCTTAATTTCTGAATGGTTTACCCTGTGTCACATGATGTAAGACTCTCCACTTTCCTAAAGCTCTACTAAAAGACCAGTCTATCAGAGGAAGATTTTGGAGCAAAGTTAGGACAATGAAACTCTCAATATCTTCTGTAGTAGAAGAATTATCTGAATATAATGAAGTAGAAATTTAAAAAATCAAAACTCAAAGAACACAGGACATAAAGAACATAAATATTGCTGAATAGTAAACATGTTTCCATGTTTTGCAGAAAACAAATATGATACTGACATACTGCATCAGACCAAGTGTTCATCTAGCCCAGTGGCTTTTCCTTTCTTATGGCAGAAAGTCAGAGAAAATATATATGAAAACTGCAGATAATGTAAGTGATTCTTTCATATATACTTTTTCAGCTTCTATTAATCAATTTAAATACCTCTGAGCAAGGGGCTGAATTCAGAACCATCACTAGATCTATCCCTTGTGATTTTATCTAATGCGTTTTTGACTTGTTCATATCTTTGGACTCCATAATATCCCATGGCTGTGCATGCTACAGTTTAATTATATACGGTATAAAAAAAGGTGCTTCATTTTATTATTTTTAGGTATGTTGCCTGATAAATTTTCAATATTTTTCTATTCACCTCTGTGACTCTGCACACCTTCACTCTACACCTGACCCTTCAGTCATCTCAAGCTGAAGAGTTTCTCTCTTCATATACAGATTGTTGCACAATTCTACTCTTGTGGATGAGGAGTTCACAAAAACCAAGGTGGCCCTCTATAACAGAAGCCCAGACATAAAAGAGATGAATTTTTTCTTTCTTTAAACATGTGAGTAATCCTTGTCAGCTAATAAGACTATGGATATACTTAATAACATAGTAACTAACTGCTAATTACACTGGGAATAGAAGAAATGTTTTTAATAGATATATAAGTTGAGGACTAGAGTCTTATGGGAGTATTTAAATTCTTTCATTACTGTTCCTTTTCATTTTAATATTTTCTCTTTCTGGTTTTTGAGGCTTTCATATAGTACTCTCTGTCTTGATTGTTTCAGGACTATGAGCTCGGGAAGTAGGTGAATCTTGGTAAATCTAAGTTCTCACTTAGATTCAGAAAGTATTTCCCAAATTTTTTCCCAAATTTTTTGTAGATTCGTACTTTAAAAAGCTACCTTTCTCACAAAATTACTTCTTTTTAGTATTCCCTTAAACTATTTCTCCATAGATCACTTGTTTAATGCCCATAGTGAGGACTTACAAATATTTGTAAAGTTCTCTGATAGCTCTAGAACTAAGATACTGGTATTGTTAACCATGCATCAAAATATCATTATTTGTGTTAGTTTAGGAAAGGATTATATGGGCAGGAGATACAGTGAGATAATCTACGTCTGAAAGTTATCTAGCCCAATTACCAGAAGACGTTCAAGTAATCAACATTGAAAAGTAGATATCTATATCTTTTTCATATGACTAGAATCCTATGGAATACCTTTTTCATATATCAATATAGTTATAAATAGCCATTAAAATGTTGTCAGTCCTCAAAATTCAAAATGATAGACAGAGGTTTGTCTCTTTTTAGTCTGCATTGTTGCTACACCCTGCCCATGAACAAAGTGCAGTAATCTTTAGCTATTGTTTATTTGTCTCTCTCTAACATACAGCACCCTTGAAAGTACTATATGAAGCACATTCTACTTTTACATCTTTACAGTCTTTTGTGGATACACACATGATAAAGGTAAGTCTGTGGCTGCCACCTACTCCATAGAAAATCTTAGAACTCTGATGATATATCATGCAGATTTTCTTTATGACTGCTTCTTTTTGATTTTCCTTTTAATAACATCACTGAAGTTTTATTCTTTCTTTGGGAGCTTGAAAATGAATGCAGTGGGATTAATTCCTAATCAACAGGCACAGACACAGAGGTCTACATAATCTTACTAAACTTTTTATTTGACCAGAGTTAACCCCAAAAGAGAGACAACCTAGCACTACTGGAGGAGAGAACTCCCTCCGCCCCCTCTAGACCTTTGACTGTTCTGTAACATTTCTGTTACAGGGGGAAGGGAAACAAAAGACACCAAGAACCTCTAAAAAGCAAGTTATTTATTTGACTTTTTCTTTTTTATTGCAAGATGCTTCTTGCAGATTTTCTCCAGTGCAAGGCTTTATAGACCAGTGTACTGTGTGTTTAGCATAGGTGAAGAACCATTATCTGCTTCCTAATATTTCATTTTCTTTCTTTTGACATTCCAAGAAAAAAAAAACCAAACGTGTTCCTTGAAATGCAGAGGGTGCAAAGTAACACCTAGCAAACTTTTTACTGTATATCTCATAAATTTACAAGACAACTTGAGCTTTAATAGCCATAGTAAACTATTTGGCAACAGCCTTCAAAATACTAAGTATGCAGTGAAAGTCATGTGCCAGAACACCTATGAGAACATGCATTCATATTCTGCCTACAAATACAGAAAGAGAACTTGATGTGTACTGTTGAAAACAGCTGGTTCCAAAAAGCAGAGATACAGCCTGGATGCATTTGCACACCTCCTTGTAAGTGCTAACAGCAGAGATAAAATGCGCCATTTTTTTCATCTTCTCTAAAAATGTTACTTTAGAATCCACAAGACCATGTCTAAACAAATACCAAGCAAAAATGAAATTCCTTTATCTCTTTACTATGGGGATGGGTGGTTTTGCTTTTTTCTTTTGTTTTATTTATGGACCTGTACTATTCAACATCTTTGTCAGTGACATGGACAGTGAGGTAGAGTGCACCCTCAGCAAGTTTGCTGATGATACCAAGCTGTTTGGCGAGGCAGACATGCTGGAGGGGAGGGATGCCATCCAGAGGGACCTGGACAGGCTGGAGAGGTGGGCCCATGCCAACTTCCTGCAGTTCAACAAGGCCAAGTGCAAGGTCCTACATCTGGGTCGGGGCAATCCCAAGCACAAATACAGGCTCGGCGGGGAATGGCTGGAGAGCAGCCCTGTAGAGAAGGACCTGGGGGTGCTGATTGATGAGAAGCTCAACATGCGCCAGCAATGCGCAATCATAGCCCAAAAGGCCAACCGTATCCTAGGCTGCATCAAAAGAAGTGTGGCCAGCAGGTCAAGGGAGGTGATTCTGCCCCTCTACTCCGCTCTCGTGAGACCCCACCTGGAGTACTGCATCCAGCTCTGGAGTCCCCAACATAAGAAGGACATGGACCTGCTGGAGTGTGTCCAGAGGAGGGCCATGAAGATGATCCGAGGGCTGGAGCACCTCTCCTATGAGGAGAGGCTGAGAGAGTTGGGGTTGTTCAGCCTGGAGAAGAGAAGGCTCCGGGGAGATCTTACTGCGGCTTTCCAGTACCTAAAGGGGACCTACAGGAGAGCTGGGGAAGGACTTTTTACAAGGGCATGTAGTGATAGGACGAGGGGTAATGGCTTTAAGCTGGAAGAGGGCAGGTTTAGATTAATCATTAGGAAAAGTTTTTCACTTTAAGGGTGGTGAGGCACTGGAACAGGTTGCCCAGAGAGGTTGTTGAAGCCCCGTGCCTGGAGGTGTTCAAGGCCAGGCTGGACGTGGCCTTGGGCAACCTGGGCTGGTGGGAGGTGTCCCTGCCTATGGCAGGGGGGTTGGAACTCGATGATCTTCAAGGTCCCTTCCAACCTAAACCATTCTATGATTCTATGATTTTTGTTGTTATTCTGGGTTTTGTTGCTGTTGGTTTCATTGTGGTTGGGGGAGGAGGTTGGCGGGGTTTTTTGGGTTTTTTGGCGAAAATGAAGTTTTTACAAAGCATATTTTGCCAGGCATCTTTACCTATGTAAATAGATCCTATTTCTTGGCATGTTTACAACTAATTGGAGACACAGACGAATAAGATAGATTTCTGCTTTCTAGTGTAAGGATGAATATTGACACTGATCTATGGTATTCACCTGGGATGAACTGTAAGATACTTCTCTTTCTAGAATGACAAATTATATATCTACACTGTCATTTATAACAGATCCAATTAATTCTTGCCTTTTCAGGGGTAGTAGCAGTAGAAAAAATGTAGTTAGAATATACATTTTATATTTGTGGCTAGCAAGACTAAATTGGAAAAGGAAGTCAGATGGAGGCAAAGAATTGAATCTTCCAAGGTGCTTCCAAGCAATATGCAAGATAGAAATGTTAATAATACATTTGAAGTGGTGACTACTATGATAAAACTATATGATAAAAAATTGTGATTAATCACATTAAAGAATTTTGTCCTAAAAATTGATAATGTAATTTTTTTAATTGATAAATATTTTGGAGGATGGAAAAATGAAATAATTTTTCTCTATGTCTCTTGCAGGTATATAAGGAACATATAAGGACAGAGCTGTCACAATAAAAGGGAGGATAGCAATAATAGTCACAAATTATCTAAAATTTTAGTCTTCCTCTTCCCTTTAAGCCTTGCTAGTTGAAAAGGTTAAACTCTGCTAGGATTGGGACAGAGAACTTGGGGAAATCATGCCTAAGCAAGGAGAAAGTCAACCGGACATGGTAGTTTAAAGTTGTTAGATATAGTCTTAAAAGACTACCTTTTTCATTTTTTCATGACGGTATCCGCAGACTTGCTATCCCCAGTGAACTTCTTTTCTAAGTGGCTTGACAAACTGTAGATTGGATGTGTATAATTAATTGTGTAGCTTCTTTTGCACTGTAGTTTTTGTTCCTTAATCAAATTCCAAACTTGCAGTTGTAAAACTTGCAAAAGTCTATAGCAGTTATAAAAGTGGATTCAAATTTAACTTCAGATCAGTCATAAATTATTCTGTGCTTCTGATTTAAATTATTCCTTTTTTTCTTATGATTTCATGGTCAGCTGCTCCTGGCTGTACTAACTGAAAACTACTAAGCACAGCAACTGTGTCAGACCTCGTAACTGAAAAATATTGCTCTGAATGACATCCTTTTCACAGGACCCAGTAGCTTACAGGTACAGAATAAAATGTTGTTTCAACATTCTCTGGTCATCTTCCATATTTCCATAGTTTTGAGACTGTTGGGGCTCTAAATTGCACCATTCTTTTCAGGATTTTGGGGTTTATTTCTGTGTTTTTACAGCTTTTATTTCATACCAGCTATAGCGGATGACTAGCTTTGACATGATATAGAGTATCACCCTGAGATCAGGTTTCTGCCAGGTGTCTGCTGTAGACAGATTCTGTGTTTCAGAGGCCCCAAACCACCTCCTTTTTACCTTGCCATCTGCAAGGAGAAGCACATTTTCACAGGGCTGCAGTTCAGTCTTCCGTCAACAATGTTAGTGCGAGAAAAGAATACTGATCTATCAGTCTTCTTTCTGGGACTGTCTTTAGCAGAGTGATTATGAAGCACCTCTCATTCAAGCCTAAACAGAAAGGCCTGATTTACTCCCTAAACAGGTTCAAGTTCAAGGATGGTATTTGGTTAACTTCACTCTGGAATGTAGTCCAGGAATTCATTTAGACTTCTGAGAAAGAATGAACAGTCCTAAGATTCTCAATGCCTTGTGTTACAGGTGAAAATTGACTGGTGAATAATTTTCTGTCCAACTGCTAACCAGATCACTTTCATTCACCAAACTGCCATGGGAACAATTACCATTTTAAGAACTATTCAGGCTCACCCAATACGCAGTAAATCAAAGATCCTTGGTTTGTTCTTGATGTTTCCTGTCTGGCTGAGGCTGCATTTATTGCAATTGAATCTTTATTTGATCTTGTTACTCTCTTGTATGATATAATCTTCCTGTAGGAGAAAGTTAATATTGTGCTTCATAGTCGTGGTAGAAAAAAAATTGTCCGTACATTGCACTAATATTTCATATTCCCTTTGCAGAAAGGTTGTGGTTTTCTAATGCAATTCCGTGTAATAGGCATTCCCATCACACAGCAACACAATGGAACTCCTCTGTGTGAGTCACAGATGTTGTGGTGTACTATGTGCAAATTTTGAAAGCCTCTCCACTGTCTACATCCCAAGGGTAAGGGAAAATTACCTGCCTCTGACAGATAACCTGATCTGTTAATTATGCCCAACACTATGGATTGGTGTTCGGTATCTGAGTTAATTACTTAATGAAGTCTGCCAGTGTCAGGTTTGTCAGCAAAAAGAGTGTTTTAATGAGAATTTTACTGATCATGAAGGGTGCCAGATTGACAGTGGAAGTGACTGAATTCAACTAATTATCCACAGCACAGGTACAGCATGGTTAGCAGAGGTCTAAGTTTTTTCTCCATGCTGCCTACCAAGGTGCTTTATAATGCTTGAAGATGCACTGTCTGTAGAGAAATAGAGTGTTTTGGTCCAGGGCTTATTCAGCTCTTGATTACCTAAAGTGAGTAAAATATAGGAAGAATCACAGGTAACGCTCTGTGAAGGAGACTGCTGATGACTTACAGAGGCAGGCAGCCAGCAGGTAGCAACTTTCAAGGCAGAAGCACTGAGCTGCTCCAAATGATCTTGCCCACATTACGATTAAAGTGAAATTTCAAACCCAGACTTCGTAGCACAAACTTGACAAAACTGATTGTGATTTGTGGAAGAAGCTGACTTGTTTGCTGTTCCTTCACTTGGAGGGCTCCAGAGCACCAGGCACTCACGCACAAGGCCTTTGAAGAACAAGATACTGTACACTGGATTGAGGTCACCTATTCACCAAGACTAATGAAGTGGAAGTATCTTGACACAAAGGAAGATAAATATTGAATATAGGAAGAGTTCCTCATGAGTAATCCAAGGGATAGAAAGAAAACTGTCTAGCAAGGAAGAGGAGTTGATACAGACTGGTGTTTTTGATTGATCAGCATCCTATCCATCCTTCTTCCAACACCACAGCTCAGAAAATAATCTTTGACTAAACTTATTTGTGGGAGATTAACAGTAGTCTCTGAAGCCATGAAAGAAAGAGAAGGGCTAAGAGAGAAACTGAGTTGAAAAAATGAAAAAAAAAAGTGTAAAGAAAGAAACAATTTGAACTAGTAAGATATGCAACATCAGTGAGTAATTTGAGGATTTGGATGTTTTGAAATGGAAAAAGAATTCCTTTAAAGTCAAATAGATGGTGGAGATATCTCTGTCAGCACATATAAATAATGACAAGTCATTAAAAGTAGCATCAAATAAGTCTTTCTTGGGTGATTCAGTAGAAGATTTAAAAGTCATCAAAGGTGTCTGTGTCCAGCTAATTAGGAAGATAAGATGGAAGGAAACAAATCTATACTTTTCTCATAAGTGAGGGAATGGAAGCAATGGCAAATGCGAAAGAGTCACAGACCAACACAAAAAAATTTGCTAATGTGGGAAACAAGCGAGCATCACTTGTACATGTACAAAAATATGGACTATACTTGAAATTGAGAACTTTAACTCTTTTCTTGTTAGCAAGGAACTTCTGAATTCTATTTGCTGTCCCTTGAATTCCTGAATATCAGTATAAATATATCCCTGTAGCCATGAGAGTCAAAATATGTTCTTCACAGTATGCACTTCAAATCAGACTAGAGGAGCAATATTTATGGTGTACACTGAAGAAGAGGAAATAATTTGTGCGTTTGTTTATTTGATTCATTTTTTTTGATGAAAATAAACTCAATGTGAAATGAATAATTTTTTTTTTTAAAGAAATATTTTAGTTTCCTCTTAACGTTTGGAAGAAAACCTTCAGAAACATTAAGTCCTTCATATTATGTTTTAAAAAGTAATATTTATACAATATGGTCTTTTCAGGGCAAGATTTTTATAACCTTAATCTGTCTGGCTTTCTCCCTGTGATTCTCCTTCATCAAGAAGCTGTTAGTTCTTAGTCCTGTGAAACAAAAAGAGTGCAAATTTGTGGGCAAAATGTATTTCATCAGTCTTACGTTGTCCAACTGTCCCTTTTCCTTTCTGGGAAGTTCCTATTAAATGTATTATTTCATTGCTCCACTGGTACTTGATGGAGACAAAGATGTGTAATCATTAAAGCATAGGCATGGAGGAAGAGGCTTCAGGAAGTCATCTAATCCCCAACTATACTTACGTTGTCCCCAGGAGATTTTCTTCTGTCCTGTAGTACAGAATGTGATTGATATGTTTGTTTCAAAGTAACCTCTCTGGAAGCTTTATAGACTTGAACAAGAGGGTTGTCACACACAAATCTCTGTGGCCACTTAAGCAAAAACACCTTTGGGTTAGGGAAACAATTGCCAATGACAGCTCTTTGGATACGGTCAAAATATGTAATGCAGTCATGCGGGAGCTATTTTGTACACCCTGTAAGCACATTAATGTAATCTCATGTTCATTGTTATTGCAATGGAGAACAGGAACAAGCCTGTAGCAAGAGAGAGGCATCAATTCATGTAGCACTCGTGGTCTCTATGTCATATCAAATCTTAACTAGTGGTTAGGACCACAAAACATAAGTAGGGGAAAAAAACCCAGAAACCTCAGCCTGTGTTTCCTGGCCACAGATTCTTGCATAGACTTTTTTTTCCCAAAAGAGAGATCAGAGCTAAGTTATTGATGAGTCACAATGCTGTCAGAAAATGTATTATTTCATGTTAGGTGACTAATGCATAGCTATTCTTTTAGTACCGATGGGACTGTGAGATGTTATCAGACTCAAAACCAGGTATGGACTTTTAACTGTCCTCTGCATTTCTGCTACAAGGGCAGATGGTTGTGTTCCTGAAGCTCCAGGAAAATCAGCAGGCAGTTCTGGGGTAATCACAAACCTGGGGTAAGCAGAAGAGAATCTTATATATGTTCCCTTCCACACATCTTTAAAAATGTCATTGAACTTTTTTAAAAAGCATCATTCATTTGTACTGTATTTCTTCCTCTTATTGAATCACAGTGCTTAATACAAATGCTACTGAAAGAAGGGAATATCCAATAGCTGTGTTTACTACTACCCTCAAAGAGTTTTCAGAGCATCCCTCAAACCTGATGTTTAGATCTAAAATTCTCAGCATGTTTGGCAGAATGTTCACAACACAACTATCTGTTTTTAGAATAAGTGTCTCTCCCTATTCCAGTTAATTGAAAACAATTCTCAATCACCCTCCTGTGCTTAAAGTATCTGGATTAAGATATAGTGGTGGAAAAGTATCAGGGTTTTAAAGACATATAAACAACATAGTTGTTTGAACAGTTGACAAATAAATTCAAGCTCCCCAGGATACTCTTGTTTAGGATTTTCCCAATTAGGCATTTTATTTGATCTCTGGGTCTGGGTGAGCCACAATTCTCAAGAATTGAAGAAGAGATTAATGGACTGGATACAATGGCTAATTCATCTCCAGGGTTTTGTTCATTGCTTGTCTTTGCTAATTTAGTACCATTATATCCAAAGTCAAATAAATCAAAATGAGAATTAGGCTTAGTGCAACCAATCTTTGAAGGGAGTTTATGGCTTTCCAGATTGTAACTGTTTTTTACAATACTAAACACAAACTTTACAGTAGAAATATTTTTCTTATGGAATGTTGCCAAGACAGGCTTGCAAGAAAGTATTTTGTAAAAACACAATTTAAAAAGTTGCTATTCCACATGTCAGACAGACATGTACTAACTTGGAAAAGAAAAGTGGGAGCTGGGGGCCTAAAGAACAAGTATTTAAAAAGTGTTTGGGGAGCTGCAGCACCAGGAAAATATTCGAGGAAAAGCCAATGCAATGTAGGGCACAGATAAAGGCGAAAACAGTTTTGTGGGGTTTTTTTCCTTTAATGACAGCACTTGAATCTGAAATTAAGCACAGCAGGTAGGAAGATACTGCAGGGATTTTAAAAGGTATCACACATCTGTATGCTAACAGACTTTGGTTTTCAACGATAGAGATGCAGACCCCACAGTGTTTATGGTCACAAATGGGAATTGTATATTTCTTGCAAATATACTGTGTCCTGTTGACCCACTATTTAGAGGAGATAACTTCTATTTGTTAATAGCACTTGTCTTTGTTTTAAACAACAGGCTGTTTTCTCAAAGGCTGCATTTTCCACAGGCTGTCTTCCAAGATACAGTATCTTTCATTTCTCTGACTGTATCTGCGTGGACAGGTATGATTTGTATACTGTGGGACAGTTCTTCAGCTGTGTAAATCAGCATAACTCTACCAGGATCATATTTATATAATAGAGTGGTTGTCATTGCAAAAAGGCCATATCTCTCCCTCATTCCAATATGGTACACAACTGAACCACAAAAGGTGTGGTACATGTGATTGCAAAGGAAATGGCCAAAGTGCCCATCCCACAGCACTTTTCTTAGAGGTCTGCAAAATGCAGTGAGACCAGTAAGGCTATGGCCCTTTTCCAAAGGGAGCCAAAAACCTCGGGTGGTGGGGAGAACCAGACTGCTGTCGTCTTGACAGCCCTGAGCTAATTCCCGCAGAGAGATGGCTGTTTGCTTTCAAGTTTTCATTTTGGGGGGTAACTGGAAGGCAAATTTTTGTGGCAGCCATAGCCAGGATGACTCCAATGGAAGCAGTTTGGCAGTACCTCCTTTCCAAAAGAGGCAGTTTATATACTATTTTTAATCGTACATATCTGATATATTTAGCAGGCATTGTAACTTAGAGAAAGCTTCCTCAGATTATTGTGAAACTTTGTTATAATTTTCTTGCCCTCTACAGTGAAGACAGCTCAGCTCATAATGGTCATGGAGTCTGCTTTTGGCAGGCAGAAAGATACAAAAAGGAGAACCAATTAAAAGCATAAACTCTGAAAATTTTCTGAAATACTTTGTCATAAAGCACTAAGCATAAACAAATGTACTATATATAAAGTGTTAGAAGTCTATTGGCACTGTATAGTGACTAAGCTTTGGTGAATTATGTCGGTCATTTCAAAGTCAAGCTAATAAAATCTTTTCTAGAACTCCATACGTCATTTACACTAATTCTTATCTCTGTATACTTTTAAGGTAAAGACAAAGCTAGCTGTTAACAGCTACTCTCTAGGATTTTAAAATTTATCTATGTAACATAGACAGTATTTTAATTGAAAGTGATAAAAATATTTCTGTATTTATTTGCATATTTTTGGATCAGTTTCAAATATTCAAAACTTTAAATCTTAAATACTTGATTTTGTCATAGTTTTCTTTAGCAAAACTGGTTTTAAATATATAAAAACACTATTGAGGAATTCTGTTGAGGGCAATTTTTACTGGATACTGAAACCCCACTTTACTTCCAGTATGCTTTTAAGCAAGAAAACCAGCAATAATACCCTTGATAAAAACTTTAACTTCTCAATGAGGCAACATGAAAGTAGCAGGGGGTTTTGTCCTCTGGTTTTCAAGACAACTACATTTTACCACTCCTCGTCCATTCCAAAATGTCCTGGTTATAGTTTGGATAACTTTCAAATGTATTCAAATGTTTCTGTTACTATTAAAACGCCCTTCTAAGGACTTTGGTTCTCCATCAAATACATCGTATTTGATGAAGGGCATTTACACATCCAGTTCTTATCACCAATGGTCAAAGCAATTGCTGTAAACCGGCTCAAGGAGAAAAATCTCAAAAACAAGAAAAGAAAAGAGAGAGAAGAGAAGAGAAGAAATAGAGAGAGAAGAAATACAGAGAAAAGAAATAATGAAGCAGTCCCAAATACGCTGCAAGCCAGTGCTTCCTTCTGGGATCATGAACAAGCTACAGGCTGGTTCAAGTTCTGTGGTCTGGTATTTCCAGACACCAGACAGAACAGAGCAGAAGATCATGAACATTTTTTCCTGAAAGTTCTGCTGGTCTCATAAATGCCACAGGGTACAGCTAGCTCAGCTGTAGATAGTGATACACAATTGGAAAGTGAACATCTTAAGTAGTGCTTGACCATGTAGAAGGAGTGAAGTTTGCAACCAAGAGAGGAGTTCTTCAATAATTCCTAAAAGCATACAGCATCCTTTTATCTGCCTGTATGTTTTTTACAAGAATTGTATAAGACTGGGAAATATTTCTCTGAAGCTGGGGCTTTGATATTCTCAGTTCTTGCAAGGGGACTGGTCACCCTCATGTGTGAATCATGAAATAACACTGTAAACTTCTTTGAAAGTCCATCCAGACTAAGGAGGAATAGCTCTTGATGTATTAAATCTTTCAGCATCCTAGATCAGTTCACAGGTGTGAACTTCTGAGGTCACCTGTCATTCTTAGTTGTGTCTCTGGAATCAGGTGCAATAAAAGCTCAATCCAAACCATTACAGACAACTTATACTACCAGTCTAGGAGGAGATTTTCTTCCTTTTCCAGATGAGATAGGACAGATCACCAAGGCCAGGACTGTGTTGGTCAATGGTTGTACCTGTGGGGTTTTTTTCCAACACCAATGAAGGAACAGAAAGCCTTATCCAGTGTGTAGGCAATTGTACTGCGAGATTGTGTTTCCCAAGGGCTAGAGAATGTACATGAGGCTATAAATCCCATTGGGAATTATAAATCACTGTCATTTAGGTGTTCATTGAATTTGGAAAGGACCAAGTGACAGCATAAATTTTCACCTATTACCTCCATGCTTGTTGAGGGGTCTGAAGAGATGGGAGTTGCTGAACACAGTGAGCCTTCTATGGCTCTGCAGCATTCTAACCATTTCATGAAGATTCTTCTGTCTTCACTTTCAGGTGGCCAATAGATGTGTAACTGAGGCTTTGCCTGTAGCATTATGTGGATTTTTCTGTCAGGGATGGTTAGTCCTGTTACACATGAGATTAGTTGTACATTTGAAGAAAAATCTCTTCTTTAGAAACCTTTCTTCTTCTCAGGAAGCTTATGGATGTCTTTGAAAGCTGAGAACTGGCCCTGTCTTGCATGATCCTCCACAGCTATGTCCCACCTAGCTTGCCACTGCCACCACCATTTCTGAGCTCATCTGCCACATTGCTGCTTGTGAAGGGCAAGGCCCAAACCCGAACCTTAGTCCTGAACCCCTTCCAGTTCCTGCACACTGTAACACCCTGTTACATATTAGTTTCAACATGGTGAGGGTTTGATCCTACCACACTTAGCAATAGTGTTCTTGCACGTGGTGCCCTGTGTCTCACTGCAATCAAAGGAATTTGAGAATACCCTCCTATGTTTCACAGCCTCATTTTGTGAAGATAAGTGGCACCACTGATACAAATTTGTTTTGCCAGAACTGCCCACTGTTAGGTGCACTGTTGGGCCATTGTGTCTATTACCTGTTATGACTAAGCCAGTACTTACTGTTTCAAGCAATATTGTAAACCTATCCTCTAGAGGGCTTTTAAACTTTTCAGTAGCTCCAATTTCCATAATTTTCAATTCTCAGACTTCCAGTGATGCTACTGGGATAACAGGTCAAATATATCATCTTAGATATAATAACCAAAATCTATCTCAAGAAAGTTTTGTGGAAGGTGTAATAATAACTTCATAGTCCTGTCAATAAACAGGCCAACTTTGGAGACCAATTTTTCACAGTACAGATCAAGAACTGTATTCCTGTGTTATATATGGGTACCAATGTGATCCTGCAAATAGAATGAATCCAAACATATTCATAAAAATATTTTACAAGCCATATAGCAACAACTATAATCAAACCTAATATTTCACAACTGTTTATGGCAATGTTTTCTTACTGTTTTCTTTTTCAGAGCTAATGGGAAATAAAATAAAACTGTACTTAAACACAAAAACACAATGAGCTTATCATAACATGGTGCAAGTTATCCTTTTTTGTAGCAGAATTTGTAACCCCTTCTGAAGTCCTGAAATGCTATATTTAAACCATGGTGCTCCCTGCTGGCTCCTGTCAGCACTGCTTACATCTTAGTATACCATTTTGACTCAACACCACAGTGCTGTAGCTCACATATTTCTCTGTGCATTTAAATAGACAGACAGATCCATTCCAACAAAGCCGGGTTTCAGGATCATTGGAAGAAAACCTGGCCAGATCTTCAGAAATACTTAAGAGCTGGGGGATGTCACTGTGCTTCTCATACCCATTTTTTCCAAAGAGATGAGTGTCCTAGGGATGAAATCCTTATGATGATGTCAGCAGTACACCTCCAGATTTCACTATGGCCTGGGTCCTAGTCTCTTCGAAAACTCAGCTGTGGATCTTGGTGTAAGAACACGAGCTGAGCAGAGATCCTTTGAAATGCTACTGCTTTACATTCTTTTTTCCATGTCTAGAGAGAGACAGTAAAAACTTCAACGCCACAAATCATATGAGTATCCTATTTATCTTAAGCAGTGCTTTTAAATAATCCACTTTTTATCTTGTTTGTCAACACTGTGTTTGATGCCCAAAAAGATTTACTCGAAGTGCAAACATTATGAGATACCTACTGTTCCTCTGTAGTACCTCAGGGGGGAATCAAAACCGGCCAGCTTAGATCTTCATACTTCAAAGAATTTCCCCTGAAACCTTGTTTACAGCATAAGCAGAAAAACAAGGTCCCTTTCCCCTTTTGTACTACCATTAACCACATTAAAGCACAACACTCCACTAAATAATTCCTCCACAACATACACACAAACTGCACCACCATCTAAAATAGGTCAATTGCTTTCATTTTAGCATGCTAATTTACCACCACAGAAACCTGATACTGGGAGAGACAAGAATGTTTTACATTAATTTCTGCCCCATCCCCTGCTGCTCACCTATGTTATTTCACAGCTTCCCAGAGCTTTATGGTAAGATACAGTAACACCTATATTGCATTTAAAAATTACATAAAAATAGAATTTTTAAGAACTTTCTTGTCCTCATGCCTTGAATATGTCAGAGAGATTTATAGTAGTTAATCCAATGTTTTATTGATCATGTCTTTCTTTTGAGTTGTGCTCTCTTTGTTTTATTGCAATGAGGGCTATGACTGAGTTAAACAACTCATCCTAACCTGCTCCAATAGCTTTAAACAGAAAATGAGGGGTGTGTACATAAATACGCACACTGTGCACTTCAGCAGGTGTACAAACTCTCCAAAAGCCAATTACAGTTGTAACTATTTGTGGTGTTTTGACCTTGGCTGGCTGCCAGACCCACACCCAGGTTCGCTCTCAATCCCTCTCCTCAACACCACAGGGGGGTGACACTAAGATAGGCAAGCTTGTTGGCTGAGATAAAGGCAGTTTAACAGAAGCAAAAGCCACGTGTGGAATCAAAGCAAAAAGAGGAAATTTAGTCTCTATTTCCCATCACTAGGCAGATGTCCAGCCACTTCCGGGAAAGCAGGGCCTCAACATGAGTAGCAGTTGGTTGGGAAGACAAACACCATTAACTCCTAACTCCTCCTCTTCCTCTCTTCTTCCCCCCAGCTTTTATTGTTGAGCATGATGTCATATGCCATGGGATATCCCTCCCGGCTTCTTGCCCACCCCCAAGCCTAGCAGGGGATAGAAGAGTGTTTGGTGACCCAGCCTTCATGCTATGTGAGCACTGCTTAGCAACAGCCAAAACACTGGTGCCTTATCAACACCATTCTAGCCACCAATGCAAAGCACAACACTGTATGAGCTGCTACAAGGAAAGTTAACTCCGTCCCAGCCAGACATAGTTCACTGTTGAATAGTATCAAGCATGCTTCTTTTAACAATGATTTGGAGCCTGATCCTTCTCACCTGCCAAAATTATTCTAGTGACATAAATGGAGTTATGCAACAGTGTGTGCAACTAAGGTAACTTACAAGAGCTAGGTTTATAAAAATCTACTATAACCTTAAAAAGTTCTAGAAACATGGAAAACACACTTTCCAAGAAGTTCATATTTATTTGAATTTGATTCGCAAGGCTGTAAAGAAGAAACTCACAACTAAAAGAAGATCTCAACAGGGCTGCTCTCAGCACAGCTTGGTGTCATCAGCAAATTTGCTGAGGGTGCACTCAATCCCACTGTCTATGTCACCAACAAAGACATTAAACAGCACCGGTCCCAGTACTGACCCCCAAGGAATGCCACTCATCGCTGGTCTCCACCTGGATATCGAGCCGTTGACCACAACTCTTTTGTGACTACCCAGCTTATTCCTTATCCAGCAAGTGGTCAATCCGTCAGATCCATGTTTCCCCAATTTACAGACAAGGATGTCATGCGGGGCAGTGTCAAATGCTTTGCACAAGTCCAGGTGGATGATGTCAATTGCTCTTCCCTTATTCACCAACGCTGTAACCCCATTGTAGAAGGCTATCAAATTTTCAGGCACAATTTGCCCTTAGTGAAGCCAGGTTGGCTGTCACCAATCACCTCCTTATTTTCCATGTCCCTTAGCATAGTTTCCAGGAGAATCTGCTCCATGATCTTGCTGGGCACAGAGGTGAGAATGACTGGCCTGTAGAGCCCCAGGTCTTCCTTTTTTCCCTTTTTAAAAATGAGGCTTAAATTTCCCCTTTTCCAGTCAGTGAGAACTTCACCGGACTGCCAGACTTCTCAAATATGATGTCTAGTGGCTTAGCAAATTCATTCGCCAGTTCTTTTGGGGCCTATGAATGCATCTCATTGGGTCCCATGGACTTGTGCACCTTCAGGTTCCTTAGGTGGTATCCAACCTAGTCTTCTCCTACAGTAGTCAGTTCCTCATCCTCCCAGTCCCTGTCTTTGCTTTCTGCAACTTGGGCAGTGTGGCCAGAGCACTTGCCAGTGAAGACTGAGGAAAAAAAGTCATTGAGTACCTCGGCCTTGACCATATCACAGAATCAGAGAATGGTCAGGGTTGGAAGGGACCTCTGGAGATCATCTAGTCCAACGCCCCTGCCACAGCAGGGACACCTATAGCAGGTTGCACACGACGGCGTCCAGGCGGGTTTTGAATGTCTCCAGAGTGGGAGACTGCACAACCTCTCTGGGCAGCCTGTTCCAGTGCTTTGCCACCCTCAAAGGAAAGAAGTTCCTCCTCATGTTGAGATGGAACTTCCTATGTTCAAGTTTGTGCCTGTTACCTCTTGTCCTATCACTGGGCACCACTGAAAAAAGACTGCTCCCATCTACCTGGCACCTTCCCTTTAGGTATTTATAAATATTCATAAGATCCCCCCTGAGTCTTCTTTTCTCTAGACTAAAGAGACCGAAGTCCCTGAGCCTTTCCTCATAAGAAAGATGCTCCAATCCCCTAATCATCTTTGTAGCCCTTTGCTGAACCCTCTCCAGCAGTTCCCTGTCCTTCTTGAACCGGGGAGCCCAGAACTGGACACAGTACTCCAGATGCGGCCTCACCAGGGCAGAGTAGAGGGGGAGGGTGACCTCCCTCGACCTGCTGGCCACACTCTTCTTGATACACCCCAGGATGCCATTGGCCTTCTTGGCCACCAGGGCACATTGCTGGCTCATGGTCATCCTGTTGTCCACCAGGCCTCCCAGGTCCCTTTCCACACCGCTGCTCTCCAGGAGGTCAGCCCCCAACCTGTGCTGATGCATGGGGTTATTCCTCCCCAGATGCAGTACCCTACACTTGCCTTTATTGAACCTCATCAGGTTTTTCTCTGCCCAACTCTCCAGCCTGTCCAGGTCACGCTGTATGGCAGCACAGCCTTCCGGCGTGTCAGTCACCCCTCCCAGTTTTGTGTCATCAGCAAACTTGCTGATGGTACACTCTATCCCTTCATCCAGGTCATTGATGAATATATTGAACAGGACTGGACCCAGTATTGACCCCTGAGGGACACCACTAGTTACTGGCCTCCAGCTGGACTCGGCACCACTGACCACAACCCTCTGAGCTCTATCTGTCAGCCACTGTTCAATTCACCCCACTGTCCATTCATCCAACCCATACTTCCTAAGCTTGTCTGTGAGGATGATGTGGGAGACAGTGTTGAAGGCCTTGCTGAAGTCAAGGTAGACAACATCCACTGCCCTCCCCTCATCCACCCATCCAGTCACGCCATCGTAGAAGGCTATCAGATTAGTCAGACATGACTTCCCTTTGGTGAATCCATGTTGACTACTTCTGATAACCTCCTTCTCCTCCAGATGCTTGGACATGACCCCCAGAACAAGCTGTTCCATCATCTTTCCAGGGATGGAGGTGAGGCTGACTGGCCTGTAGTTTCCCGGGTCATCCTTCTTGCCCTTTTTAAAGTCTGGAGTGACATTGGCGTTCCTCCAGTCCTCAGGCACCTCACCTGCTCTCCAGGACCTTTCAAAGATGATGGAGAGCGGCCCAACAATGACTTTCACCAGCTCCCTCAGCATATCCTGGGTAACAAGGTCTCCCATTTCCTTCTGCAGAGGGTCCACATTTTCCCTAATTTTCCTTTTGTCACTGACATACCTGTAGAAGCTTTTCTTGTTGCTCTTGACATCCCTGGCCAGATTTAACTCTATCGGGGCTTTAGCTGTCCTAATCTGATTCCTGACTGCTTGGACAATTTGCCTGTATTCTTCCCAGGTTACCTGTCCTTACTTTTACCTTCTTTCCGGTTCCTTTTTGAGTTTGAGTTTGTCCAGGAGCTTCTTGTTCATCCATGCAGGCATCCTGGCATTTTTGACCAACTTAATCCTTGTTGGAATGCGTCGGTCCTGAGCTTGGAGGAGGTGATCCTTGATTAGCCAGCTTTCTTGGGCCCCTCTTCCCCCCAGGGCTTTATCCCACTGTACCCTACCAAGCAGATCCCTGAAGAGGCCAAAATCTGCTGTCCTGAAGTCCAGGGTAGTGAATTTACTGCACGCCCTCCTCGCTGACCTAAGGATCTTGAACTCCACCATCTTATAGTCACTGCAGCCAAGGCTGCCCTTGAACTTTACCTTCCCTAAATGTGATGTGTCCCCATGTCAATTTTTTGGTTTATACATTCGTATATATCTAATGTAATGTAATGTAATGTAATGTAATCTAATCTAATCTAATCTAATCTAATCTAATCAAGTACTTGTGGTCAGTCATTTGCTTTTTTGTTGTTCAGTTTTCCTAGAAGACTCTCATTTTAGAATGACTTTTTAACACACCACTATTACAATTTATCCCGTCTTTGAAGTATACTATATATCACCATTTGCAAATTGTATTTTAATTAAACCTTTGGATTTAAAATTGAAGTAATTTTTCTAGACATCTTCTGGTTACAATATTATTTTTTTTTCTTTAGACAAATCCATGTAAGGTCTACTTTAAGAATCCCTTGAACAAACTAATACTTCACCTATATTCTCTTTTTTTTTGTTGTTTTTTTTTGTAGGTTTGTTTGGTGGGGTTTTTTGATAGAACTTTGGTTTCCAGTCAAGAAGGTCTTTTTATACCTTCAGTTACATACTAGAGGAACTATCAATATGAATAATGGCTTATTGTATCTGTAATTTAAATGACAAGGCAGGAAACAAAAAATAAAAAAGATCTTTTCATTCTCAGATTAATTCATGGGCAGACAGCAGGCTATTCTTGTTAGCTAGGAAGATCATCCTCACTGAGGATCAGAGAAGTATTTAGTTTTGGTGAGTCAGGGGTCATGCCATATGTTTCACTCTTGGTGATATTAATTGAATGTCACATGCCACAGTTCAGGGTCTGTTATCCCACAGCCTCTGAATTAATGACAGTGAAAGATGTTTTGCACTTGGGAAAGCTGATGCAAATTTGTAACTGAAGTTCTCACAAATGAGAAGCAAACAGGGGTTAACATCTTGACCTCATCCATTCATCTGTGCTCTCAAATCAGAGAGGGTCTTTTCACCCACTTCGCAGCTACAAACTGCCGCTAATCTTTGATGAAACAGTGACATTTTACCAATCTCAATAACACCTGGTAAGTGTTATATATAACACCTCCTGTTGACAATAGTACTGTGTTTTAATGAACAAATAAATGGCTTATCTACCATTCTTGGCAAGAACCCCCAGCTACCGAGGCAGAGCACCAGCTCTCCCAGTGTTACTTGGGCTAATTGACTCCTTGGATGAAGTTAAATCACACTATCCCCAGTGGGATGTATGTTTGCCAGTAATCAATAGCTCAACAAGATCCACATGGCAGGTAATTAAGTGGAAAGTAATTAATACCCATCAAATGTTTTATTAACTGTTTGCCATTCTTTCACTCAAAAGTCCCAGTGTACCGTAAATAAGGCTGTGAAGAAAGGAAGAAATATGGTCTGTATTTTCTAACAAGCTAAGTATTACTGCTAAATTCTTCACTGGTCTGTGCATCATTTCAAAGTAGCATCTCATACACACAAATGTCCTGGTCTTACAACCCAGGAGAGATTCTCAGCTGGCACTGTCCTGAAGGTTTGGCTGTTGCCTGAAAAATAGGAGGTGCTTCAGTCCAAACTAAGGGAATTAGATTGGTTATTGTAAGCATTTGTAATATTCCTTTCTGCAGTAATATTTTAGCTGTCATACTAGTGAGGCAAGACATGTAAGGAAATACAAAATGTTTCAAGCCCACCAATAAAGCTGGAAAAAAACAGTCAACATTTTTGGCACAAAAACTTATGAACAGTTATTCCCAACTATATCAGCAGACACCAAATCCCTGCCCTCCATGTTCCTTGCCCCCATAAAATTTGCCACTTTGCACTATCTTTCATGCACCTTTAATGCAGGCTGACTTTAAAAGTATGGATAGTAATGCTCCATGCAGACTAAGACAGGGATGGATTTCTGCTCTAGAAAATTTCCTGAGTGAATTCTTATCTTGTCCAACAGTCTGCAAAACTGGAAGCCACCACAGAAAAGGAAGATTTCCCTCATCACAAAGAGCCTCTCTTCATTCTCCTTTACTAGCCTTTCCAGCTGCAGAGGCCAGGCTTACCATTCTTTTTTGTGTTGTTCATCTGGATTTTTATTCAATGTTTTCCTTCATTTATTACTTCCTGTTATTTGTATATAACCCAAGAAGCACTGAGACAGCAGTAATCCTAGAACCATTATTTTAACAATAGCCGGTGACTTTCTCTTCCAAGCCCAGGCACCTTTGCAGAACTTTTATCTAGTGCTATTCCAGAGACAGAGTTTGGCCTGTCATAAGATGTCAGTAGGAGGGCTCAGCTACTGGAGCACTTGATATTTGATGTTTCTGGAGATTTAACAGTATGAATTCTTTTCCTGTATTTTGATTTTGAACGGTACATCCTCTGCCAAATACCTCTTCTAAATTTTACTCCTGAATTCACGCTGTCTATTTGATGCAGAATCTAGCCTTGACTTTTAACACTCTTCTTGTCCTGGAAACACACTTCCTCCCTCAAAATACCAGCAAAAGTATACATACTAGGGGTGAAAGGGAGGTACAGGGAAACAGGTAGCTAAGTACACTGGTGGGTGTTACCAGTGTCTTTTATCAAGACACAGAGGAGCAGAACTCTTCCTTAACTTCAGTGTTTCGTAATTCCTGTGGAAGTCTGCAGAGGCAGAAAACTTTGTCTTCCCTGGCCTTAGTCAGGGGTGCTGCTAAACTGCACTCTTCTGCCTATAAAGATTTTTCATCTCCCCTACCAAAACTTTCTCTGCATCTTTCCCATCACCTTAAGATACTACAAATGCCTGTCTTTATCCTCCTCCTTGGGAGGATATGGGAACATATACCCTTTTTATCAGCCGCAATAGGACATTGCAGACTTCTCTCTTGACAAACCAGCTTTTCATGGTAGTAGGCAGCTTCCAGTCTGGATAGATGTTTGCATCTGGAGAGAGAATCACTGCTTATAATAATAGTTTACTGGTAGCTTGGCCAACAGGCCCCTCAGTCATGGGGTAAAATAGGGTGAAAATATAAAATGAAAGCAAAGAGCAGCTTGTGGCTTCAGCAGTAAATAGCTTTAGGAATACATTCACAGGCGGCATTCATAATTACAAACAGAGTCCATTAAGGAAAACGCAGGACTCCCATATTGCCTAGCAATTTATTCCAGTTTAAATTATCCACTTGTTCAAAATCCACCCTTTTGGCACCAGTTTATTCTGCCAGAATGAGCCTTACATGAACTATTTCTGTGTTCTGAAGACTGATGTGAAGAAGGCAGATACAGATATAGTACGCATTTTTTAGTATGTTTTCTGCTGTGGTATCTTTCAGGGTTATTTTCCAGACATTCTAACATATCTAAGTCAGGCTGAATCTTGTGTTGCTGTGCAAGCAAAACTCACCATCAAAGTCTGAGGGACTAAGAATACAGTCCAAGTGAGAGGAATAATGCTCTCTAACACAAGTACAAGATTTCAAAAATATGAAATATAGTCATAGCAGAAGGGAATAGTAGAAACTCATCCTCTATTTCTGCTATAAAGTATAACATAGGTGAAATATGCTGTGTGTATTTATAGATATGCCTATTTTAAATCTGTTCTGATGTGTATTGTATACACGTGTTAAGAGTGCCCCAGTACAGTCAAATATACACAGCAGGATTATGTGGATTTATAGATTATATCACTATTCTGAACATTTCAGATTTCTTATAATGTCTAGATCTTCCTAAGTACAAAGCATTCAGTTGAACAAAAAATCTGCTCTGATACATACACACAGAGTTCCCATTGATTTCTGTGCTGCTGACTTCAATGGGAGTTGAATGTGTGTATTGGAGGGCAAAAGACAGCTATTTATAGTCTAACCTTCCCAGACAAAATGAGCAGGCTGGGTGTCCTTTATCCTCTCATCTACACTAACTCATTTAACACTTTCTGAATCATCTTTTATCATTTAATCTAATTCATTACAAATGAGCTATAGTGGAAGATACCCTCTAATGAATAAGTGCAACAAAAGAAAAATGAAAATAATATACTAATCAGCCAGTTTTGAAACACATAGAAATTATAAACATTTTTTCTTGTTTCTAACTAATTTATCTGCAAGTACTGTTAATTTCAAAAAATAATATGTTGTCTAGTTACCTGCCAGAGATATCTTGGGATTTCATTTTTAGTACAGAAGAATTAGTAGAGTTTAACAAAGAACACATTTTTTTCAACTTTGTAAAAATAGCAAAACTGTAAAAAAATCAATCAAGTAACTTTATCCATGTGGATTCTTTTATTTTTAGAAAACTATGCAGTCATACATGTGGTCTGCTGCTTCATAATACCTTTCCACTGTGTTTGGATATTTCAAAAATTACAGAAAATCAAGAATATTTTGGCATCAATAAAAATGAAAAAGAGAAAGGGAAGAAGATAAATTTTGTGAAGAAAAAAGAAAACATCAACACTGTTAAGCCTTTGAAAGATTTGTGCAATAACATTCTGGGTTTCAACATGAAAAATAGAAAGCCTTTCTTTTCTTGTGTGTGAAATTGTTCCCCATTTGTTTTCCAGCCAATAGGATCCCATGCCTCGAAATTTGAAATTAGAAAGGATCCATGGCAAAATGCCTTGGGTTTTTTTTTCACAGTCTCAGCTTTGCAGACAAAGCATGAATTTGAACTGGGCTTGGACCATGTCAGAGATGCAGTGCTTTCACACTTGAGGAAATGGGAACAAGCAAATTCAGCTTAAGCGTAGGACTAAGAACATAGGGGTTCAGAAGAAGGTAAATATAAACAGTGTCAAAACAAAGCCAACGTCCAATTCAACATGGCTGAATTTATCACTTGTCAACCTGACTCAGCTTTCTTTCTCTTAATCCAAGAATATCCTCCCCATCTTCCCTCCAACAGTTCTGGTAATATTTGAGTTTGTAATTCTAACAGCTTACTGAAATAGAAAAGACCCTGGTCAAGGATTTGGCTGTAGGCTTTGAAAAACATTATTTGTAAAATTCTGAGTATCTGTCAGGAGTCATACCACCAGAAACATCACATTAAACATTCCTAGTGTTTCAAGGCCCCACATTTTGCTGGGCTGGGTAACCTAACAAACCAAACTCTAGAGTCTGATGCTAGGACACCCCTTCTAAGAACAGCGGGTTTGAAGAGCCTGCCTGCAGCAACTCCAGCTTTGGGTGTGCTTTCCATAACTGAGCAGTAAATGAAGGGTTATCTCCATCCAGAGTCGCCAAGAAAATCATAATCGCACCTTTAATGTGACAGATGGCCAATGGATAGCAGTAAAAACAGGTACATGGGAAACAGAGGAAACGTAAAACTCTCTAGGGAAAAAGCAAAAAGACAAATAAAACAGTAGCAGTTCTCAAAATTATAAATGAACAATATGGAAAGGGATTCTCTCTAAGACCCTGCAGTTGTAGAGAATGCGTTCATTTCAAACCTGTCTGATTTGCCCTTATGTCTCTTAGCGCAGGTAAAATATCAGATATTTAAGGACTGACCCTTCTGCCAAATTCTCACCAAGGTCGAAATCACTTTTATACAGACAGCTCAAGGCCTTGTTTACTCAGAGCTAAATGGTCATTAGCTATTCCAGCTGCTGCTGCCACAGAGCAGACTGTTCAAATGACCTTTATAATGGCTAACCGTCAGCAAAAGCGTATTCATTTGATGTGTTTTAGGATTCAAAACAAGTATATTTACATGATAAGCATTTTCCAACACCTCACTAAACAGAACTTTCTGTAAAATTAATTTTAAATACAGAAACTTTTGTCCGAAAACTTAACAAATATAATAAATATATACGCACATGTATTACAGAAAATGGTGTGTTCCATGATCACATCCTCATTGATACAAGAAGGAAGACATAAAAACATTTCTGCCCAGTAACAGAACTAACATCTTAGTCTCAATGATGTGTCAAGCACCAGAGTAAATATTCTTTGGTAACAGCCTTGCACAGTAATACTTCCAATAAGTTAAATTAAAATAATTAGCTGAAAAATGTGTGCCTGATGTCTCTCTCCCTTTCTGTTTTAAATATAAAGGAAAGTGTTCTATATAAATGACCTGTACTTTTGCAGCAAACATGCTTTATTTTGATTGATTGCATTTCTACAGCTGTATTTCCAAATGGGGATAATCCAACTTGAAGCAACCCACTCATGGCAAAGCTGTTGAAGTTTTAAATTATGTTATTTGATTGAAGAGCCCTGTGAGGGGGTCATCTGTTAACAGATATGTATATCAAATTGTGCTGAATCCTTGTCCAAATTCACTTTTAGCAGAATGAAACTTCTGGAACTTAATGAATGAATAGGAAGCTCAATCTTAGGTAGTAGGAGAGTAAAAGTGAATGCACAGGGTTTCAGGCAAACATTGTTATGAGGGTGGAACTGGACAGTAGGAATTAATTCCATCTTAAGGAAGATTAAGTAGTCCTCTGCATGTTCTGCCTTACCATTTAAGAGGAAACAACATGTTTCCTCACTGCTGTGAAAACAGTAAATATTAATCGACACTGGAGACACAAAAACGAAAATAAAATGTTAATATGACTCCTTTTCAGAGATTAAAAAAACAAGACCAGTCCTTATCTATGTGATAGTAAATATCAAGTTAAATTGTTCAGGTTTAGTTTCAAATACATTGCTAGTAAAAGAAAGGGGCTTGGCTAAAAAAGAAGTATCACTTCCTGAAGCATTAAAGCAGAATACATCTCAGAGTGCCATCATGGCATCATTACCAAGAACTCAGCATGCTAAACTACTACTCTGTGTCTGTATTTGTTCCTCCAGTCAACAACAAACACTAACAGAATCGAAGTGTCACTAGTGAAAAACAATTCCTAACTGAAAAATATCCCGTATTATTGAATATTGGCCGTTCCAAAATCTTAGCCAACAAGGGAAAAGTGTATGTTAAAAACACATCAGCTTTAAAATCTGGCAAAAAAAAACAGGTTTTAAAGTCTGCAGCGTAATTGCATACATTGCTTCAAATGATAGCAAAAGCATAGCAAACAAGTAAAGGAAAGTGATTCTGCCTGCTTATTTGGCAATTGGGAGACCATATTTGGAGGGCTGCATCATGTTTTGGGCTCCCCAGCAGAAGATATGGATATACTGGAGTAAGACCAGCAGAAGCTATCAAGCTGGTCAGGATGCTGGAGCACAGGACATGAAAGGAGTGTCCGAGAGATAGATTTGTTTGGTGTGAGGAAAAAAAAAAGCCTGAGAACAGAATTGATGGCGCTCCACAGCTGCCTAATGAAGAGGACATAAGGCCAACAAATGCTGGCTAGATCCTAGGAGAAACTAGGACCATCACAAGTATGGTCAAGCAGTGGAAGAAATTGCTCAGAGAGGGTGTGAAATCACCCTCCTTGCACAGCCATCAGCAAGGTATACTAACTGGACTGTGTTGAGCTGCGTTTAGAACAGATACCTCCGGAGTTCTTTTCAAAACTAAACTATTCCTTGGTTCTATGTGTTTGCATTCACTGTTAAAATTAAAAGTTCAGGACAGGCTTCTCAGGCCTTGCTTTCTGATGAAAAGATAGAATCCACCATCCCCTTAGAATAACTGACTGTCTAAGTTCAGTTCTGTTGATTTGTCGATAGCTCAATGCTTATGGCAGGCCAGAACCACCACAGATTAGAGAGTCAGAGAGATGTTATTGTGCATATAATCGTGTTGCCGACTTTTACACATTATTTGTGTGATTTGAGACCCTATCCATTGTCTTAAATACAGTCTCTGTTCCCTGATCTGGATGTGAATCATATAAAGCTGTTAACAGAATTTTCTTTTTTTGTTTTCTTTGATGAAAACTCTTGGTTTTATCTGAATGGAAAATGGAGGAAAGGGAATTAAATCTGGTTTGGGGCACAGAAAATACTTTAGCTGTATTATACTGGCTACATGGAGACCCTCATTATGAAATAGAATTCATGTTTATCTGGAGTTGTTGCAACCTTCCTGAATAAGAGCTCCTGAATAAGTCCTCCCTAGGGATTCCCGCTACTGAATACCAGCATAGACCAGGAATGAATTTAGCCTCACATGCATAGGATCCTGTTATAGCTTCTTATGTCTTTTCACTTCAAGAATGACACTTCCCAAGTTGACACTATGTCCTATCCCTGAATTCTTACAAACCTAAAATATTTCATAGTTAAATTGACACAAACGTTTTTGATGAAGTGAAAAAAAAAATTGTGCTTCTTCTTGGTGGAATTTTCAATTTGGAAAACCGAGAAATATTAAGGACTCAAAGGACATGTTATGATTGTGTCGTATTCAGACGGGTGGAGTGGAGGAATCTGAGAAAATCACCTACCTCATCTTCATAATATGGAAGTAAGAAAGGAACATCTCCTAGAGGACGGTGTAGCAAAGCCAAGCTATGAGATAGATGCCCTGTCCAGGTTCTTCATAGCTGTTTGAAGTAGCTCTATGCAAGCTTCTTAAGTGAATCTCAGAAACAAAGGTGAGCCATAAAGATTACTGGGGTCTGTCATCATTTTGCAGAAAGAAAAGTGTTACCTAGTCGCAATACCAGCCCTAAAAGCAGGAACGAACAATTACTGTTCTATTAATTTTTTCTCACCAAATGGGAAAATGAATGGGAATTATGCTCCATGGATTTTGCTGGAATTATTTACTAAACTCTCATATTTTTCATTGCTCTCCTCTGATTCCTTCAGTGGAGAACAGCTAAAGCTCGCTTTCAAGTACTGGCATAGTCATATGTAGTATTGCAGTACCTAAAGCTTGTCCTAATTCTCATATGTTTACAAACCTAGTCCCACAGTTTTTCTTGTTTGTTTGTGTTTTAATGCTAAAACACCAGTTTTCCTCTCCTTGGAATATAAAATATTAATATCCAGCATCCTGTGCCCCTGAATAAAGATAAAATAACACGTCCATGCATACAGGCAAAAATATGTTCCTGGTGGAAAAAGAAGTCAGAGTATTTCTGTGTAGGTGTCAATGCAGTTCAAAAGATATTGTAAGAATGTGTCAGACTGGAAAAAAAAATAACTAGGCTACTCTCTATTTTGGTTGGCATACAGGACTTTATAAAGTTTTTCCCATAATTGCAAAGCTAAAATCATTTCAATCCAATTTGTGTTGAAACATAAGAAAGTCCCTGATGTCCCTAAGTTTCATGAATCGGAGGTAGAACAGCATCTCTTTTAAGAAAGCATCCTCCTGTTGCTGGGATTAAGCCATTATAAGCCGTTAGGAGATTTATGTAGATATGGCTTAAAAATTTATTTACCTGACTAAGGTGACCTGAACAAAAGCCTTTAGAGTTAAATTCTTCCAGGCTTGTCCCAGTAGGCTGCTACTATATAGAAACTGACAATGATTTTCTAATGTTTCCTGATGGGAAGCTCTACCCCTTATACAGTCTAAGAGCTACAATCACATACATTTGTACTTTTTTTTTTTTCCTTGTTATTTTGGGTAGGTGTGGTAAGAAAGCGGATTCAGAATTTTTCTATATCAGGCAGTCCTGGCATTTGATTTAGGGGTGAGCACAGCATTGTAATTTTGGTTTTCTCAGTACCACTGAGTTCAACAGTAAGAGCAGCAGGAGGAAGCACAGTGGAATCAAATTCTATTTCAGATTTTCTTGATGTTTTAGAAGTCTGTGTGGGGTTTTACATGTTGGTTGTGGCCAATTTTCTCTTTCTCTGATTTCCTCTTAGGCTCCTGAGTCGTCTTCTAGCGTAGTCACTGAGCTTTGGTGTAGACCTAAAATCAAAAGTTCTTTTTCCTTCTGTTCTTGCCCTTGACTACTTTCAAATCAGATCAAAATGTATACTGTCACAAAAAAGGAAAAGGTAAAAAAAAAAAAGAGAGAGAGAAAAAAAGAACTTCCTCTTTCTTTTAGATACTTTTTGAAAGAAAAAAGCTTTGGAAAAGATTATTTGGGGTTCTTCCCTTTATGAGAGTCTCTTACAGTAAGTGCTTTTTCAATAGTACGAAAACATAACACAGTATTTCTTTAGGCTTTGTGCTAGCTGCATGTTTCTTCCCTATGTTTTTCCAGTTCTTTCTAGGCTTGAACAGAAAAGAATTTTGTTTGGGGGTTCAGCTGTCAGCTTTGATTATATGCTGCAGTTGTACAAGAAAAGCCACAGAATGCAGAGTACAGGTAGTTATCAGTCATCACAGAGAGGGGAGAGAGGGAGAAGCTGAGGAGAAGACAAAGGAGTCCATTTTGGGTTTAGTTTTTTTTAGAGTTTGTGGGGTTTTGATTACTTGTTTTTTAATATTAAAACAGAGAAAGTAGCTGGATTCTTAAAATTACATCATCATTATATATGTCAGAAAGATTAAGGTAAGTCGTAACAAAGAACATTACTAGATAGTTCTCTGGTTCTTTATCACAATGTTAATAGTTGAAGATGAACAAATATAGAAAAACTAAGAGACCTCTCAGGATCTCCATGGAGAAGCCTGGCTGGTGTTAGGAGGTTGGAATAGAACCAGGAAAACTTATGCAGGCTGGTGGGAGAGAGGGAGTTGAAAAGGATGATGCAATTCATTGCTTCAAACTGTAAAATTAAAAATATGAATCTGCAGTTTACAGTTACAACCTCTCGCTTGCAGAACAATTAACTCCCTCCTTCATATATACCTCTTTTCTGGATTCATAACCCTCCTTTTTTCAGTGGGTATTAGTACAATAGGCTCAACCTTGCAACATCAAAATAACAACTAGAAAAATTTCATGCTGGGGAGATATTCTTGCTCTTAAAGTTATGTGGTATATCACTAGTTCTGTTGATTGGCTTTATTGTCAAGGCAGGTCTGTCATCATCATCATTATTATTATTATTATTATTATTATTATTATTATTATTATTATTATTATTATTAAAAATAAGCATTCTGTATATGCAACTTTTGTAACAATTTCTGTTGAAAAGAATCCTTTAAATCAACACTAATGACTGTTCTTTAGGGTAGAATATGTACATTACCTTGCCTGTTACTGTAGATAAGGAATCTGTTCACTGTTGAAATCCTTTATTACTAACAGTAGTTGGAAATGTTTCTGTTGAATAATATCCATACTAAGGATTCACAAAACACGTTTTTTTTAGGATAACCTCATTTTCAGCTAAGATGTTAAAATATTTATTTAGAAGAACAAATTTGTTTAATTCTGAGTTTTGCATTTTTGAGAATTTCTCACCTCTTTCCCTCTTTTTCCCACTGAAAATGCAGTAGAAAAGCATGAGGTTATATAATTTTCCTTTACCAATTCTAACTTTAGAAAAGAAATCTAAAGAGTATTAAAAAAGAAAACTGAAAATGCTGGGTTTTGGTTACATTTTTGGGTTTTCCTGCAGATGTACTAATTCTGTTAAGAAAAATAAAGGGGGGGCTGGGGGGAGACAGGGAAAACATTTTTGGGGAATTATGAAAAGAATTTGAAACTATGAAAATCAGTTCCATTTTAAGCGCCCCACCAATAAAGCTAGACTCATTCTTGAAGACTTATACTGAAATCATGTTCTTTAGTTTTGCAGACAGCTTTTTTTTTATAACAGTTGCACATTTTTTATTGATTAGAGTCATGCTGTGGCCATCCCAACTCTCCACAACTGCAGCTTGTTTAAATGAAAGCAGAAGCAATTAGAACAGGAGCGGTCAGGAAATTATCTTGTGAGTTCTAACAAGGCCCATTAAAATATATGACTGATGTATACCTAAGAGCTTTCTTATATGACATCTTACATCTTACTCCTCACTTTGGTTTATATAACTTTTCTAGCATTCATAGACAAAACTTTTTCATTAATCTACATTTTTTCCCTGACTTATATAGCTATCAGATATACCCCTTATGGTTGAAGGATCTTCAATTTCACTTTATTTCTTTTTGTCATGGTATACATTTTAATCTTTTCCAAGACAGATCATTCGAGTAAAGCAATGGTCAAAAGTTAAAAACATACTTGGAAAACTCATCTATAGATATTCAACAGGATAAAATACTGCATTCAGGGCCAAGCTGGGAATTCCAATGGTCTTAAAGCTACACTACTTTTTATCTGTATTTACAAAAAATATATGTGAAAAGTCTGGTATATTAAATTGTGGTTCAATGGCACCGTAAGCTTTCAGGCTCGTTGAACCATCATAATCATGAACACAAACTTAAGAAATGCTGGTAGAGGTAGAACCATATATTGTACACGAGAGACAAGTGAAGGTAAAGAATAACTTTCCCTGTTGTTCTAGCAGGGAGAGAAGCAGAAGGAAATAGTGATAGAGAGAAACAGGACATGAGGACAGCGGAGGAAAATCTTTTTTTAGATTGCTGTGTAGTATTTTGTCTCAGCTATGAAATAACACCAAATTTCAGCTGAAAAAGCAGCATCCTGGAAGCAGCCATACAAACAGCAGCAATTTTCAAATGCTCCTTTTGTAATGATGTGTCACCTGGAGGTCAAAAGAATGATTCTTTCATAAGCTTTGGTGAATATAATTTACATAACATCAGGAGACTCTACTCTTAGGTTATAACAGTCTTTACTCCAACCAGGGGCAATCGTGGAACCTGCACAATGGTCCTCAGAATGAAACAGTGCAAAGCAAATAATTACTGTAATAGCATAGTGAAAGACAGAGAAATGCAGAAATGAGGGGTAAAGAGTGGTAAGAGATTACTTCCATCTAGTATTTAGGAAGGCTATAGATTGCATTAGCTGCAATTCCTAACGTGTATTTTTGTAAACTTAGGAGTCCTTGTACAATACAGATTTTGACAAGTCTCATAATATAAAATGGTTCAAACTACCATTACAATCAACAGCCATTACAATCAACTGTAGGAAATGGTAGGAAGATGCTGAAATGTCTTTTCTGCCAGGTTGTCATTCACTGAGACTGACCTTAGACCACTTTTTTTCCTTGCTGATTAGACCATCCCTTACTGCAGCCAGGACTCTGATTTGATACAAAAGAATCACACAGTAATTCTTTGTTGCTGGGATTTTTTATTGTCTTGTCACTTTATGCAGACTTCTAACATTTTGCCAATGTCAAGAACGCAGATCAAAGACGTTCAGGGTTTTAATAGATTTGTGGGTGCTGACTGACTACCACTGTCTTTGCTTATTCTATGTCACTATAATTACAAGCTGAAAAAAAGGACAGCCTTGCCTCTAAAAAGATACTAACAAGGAGTTTCTACACGGGCACCTGAAAAAACCCACAACTCCCCCCCCCCACCATGAGTTGTCACGTTGCAACCTGCTGCTCCCCTGGTTTGCAAGTATTTCTGTTGCTGTGTCTGAAAACAATGTAGTAGCGACAGGTTTACCTGGTACTGCCTGCTGTATTATGCTATTAACAGCTTCTGCAAACTCTGGTATTTCATTGGCTTATGAGTACTCTCACTTTTACCTTTGTGAAGGTAGCAGTCCAGACATAACCCAGTACAGCACAGCCCAGTGTTCCCAAAGCACATTGCAAAAGTGTAATAACCAAATGAACCAAAGCCCACCACAGACTAGAGTGTGGGGTCTAGTGCTTTTTTAGGAGCAGCGGAGTTACGCAAATACAGCTCTGTTGATGTCAGTGAGCTCTGAGGAAGTTGGAACAGGACTGGGAATCTCAGCTTTAAAACCCGAGTTGGCTGTGTTGCCTCTGCAGACAACACGGCAGAGATTTCTCTGGTACTTATCCATTGCAAATTAATTGCCATTATGGCTTACCACTGGATTAGAAAAAGCACCTGGCTTGAAAGAGCAGATGGAATTTGAGATGTTGAGAAAAGTCCAAGTTCGATATTTATTTTTTTCATTTTACTTCCAGTGGATGGTCAATCATTAAATATCCTTTAACTTGCAGGCATGTGTGTTTGTTAACTAATAGGTTGCACTGAAGATCTTTTATCTGAAGATCTTTTACAAATATTTAGGTTGCCTTTCTCACACCAATGCAAAATTCACAAAAAAGACCTGGACGGCCTCAAAAAATACTTGCTTATGAGTGCTTTGAAACATCTTATCACCCATCTTTTTTTGAGGGGGACAACAACGGAGTAGTGCGTATATAGAAAAGCAGCCAGATAAAGCAGCTATGTATTTCTTGTGGCCTTTATTGGCATCCATTTGTCTTAAACCTGCCTTCAAGAATGCAGGAAAGTTGTAAAATGACAGAGATCCCTTCTGGTAGTTCTTGTCTCCACTAGGTCATTTTTAATTTATTTTTTTTCTGAAAAGAGAAATCAAATCTCATCAGACACATTTCATAAGTAACAATATTTAGTATTATGTTTTTGTTCATTTGTTGTTTCTGTTGGTAAAAGACCATAGGCTTCAGGTTCTTAGCTAGAGGGACAGAATTAAATGAAAATTAATTTGAAGCATCTTCCCTATTCATTAGCACCTGCTGAATGAGTTATGGGAGTAGTCATATTTCTTCAGTGGCAAAATATACAGCTCCATTTAAAAAATGGTAAGACAGCTGTTGTCTCTGGAGAGTATGTGTGGAACAGAAATTAGCTCTTTAACTCTGATGTGGTTTCGAGAAGATGACTCTCTGGAAGGAGTGTGTACTCCAAAGTAAAGGCTGGGCACTGTAAGAGTGCAAGAAGGATTCAAGGAGGATTTCCCATGCGTCCAGAAACAAGCATGAAAACACAGCCTCTGCCTTGGAAAGAACTTCAAATGGCTTCAACACATGCTCCAACACTGTCAATAGAACTGGAAACCTGTTTGAAAAGGTAAGTGAAACAGGGAGGGAAAAGAGACATCAACAGCCATTCTGACCTCTTCTCAGCACCTGCACTTACATGAGACATTGGCTTTAGCACCAGTCCTTAGCAGTGCTAAAGGGTATGTTGGTATGTTTTTATGTTTTCCGGATTTGAGTGTGTTCTCATGCTTTCATGAACATCTCTAGTAAAATGAAAGCAATTACACTTTGTACATCACACAGCAAGCAACACGCTAAACTCTTACAACATCATTAAAACTGTGAGGTGTTTTAAAGTACATACGATGAAGGTTAATGGGAGCCAATGGGCTGGCAAGACATGGCTGCTGGGGACCTCTGAGGAAGTTTGACCAAATGTGCTCTTTCAGACGTATCCTTATGAATGTTTTCTTCCTGTGTTAGATGATGACTAACAATCATTTTGGGGATGCAATCTGTAATGTACAGTCATTGGAATAACTACTGCATGTGAGTACATGCCTAGATGTATTATTGAGACATCTTGATACAGCATAGCTGTGCTCATCTTTCAGCTTGTTTATTGGATTTGCCTATTTCGATGTAGGAACACTATAAACTGTACTGTGAAAATTTATTCTTGATAATACTCATTTAACAGAACATGGTACTTTCAGTTCTGACAAAGAATACTAGTATTTGTGAAAAAAACACGTATAAAGAAAAAGATCTTTATTTTACTTAAAACATCTCTGCCTTCTTGTCATTGTGATCTACATAAAGAACATGTGTACAGGCAGATGGGTCCATGCTGAACACTGACAGGCTTGTGCCTTATTAATTTTTTTGTCTTGTGAGACATTTAAAAATTTGCAGGGTGTAAAAGGCACTTCAGCTACCTGAAGATTATTAGGTCTAACCAAAAGGGATGTATGTGGCAACAGGGTATTTGAGACTATAACAAGGATAGCTCCTGTCCCTGTTATTGAAAGGGTTAGTCTGGGTTTGTAATTTAGGACTGCTTTTTGAACCCAGACTGTTCTCATATTTCCATTTGGTTCTCCTGATTGAAAGCATTTATATTGATCTGTATCTGACAAGCTTTTCATCAAGGGTCAGCCTCACCACAGTGGGTCAGGCACATGTAACTTTTAGACCAAATCACTTTGGTACTCTCTACAATATCCTCAAAAGGCTACTGAAAGCTCTGATGCTGGATGCAGCTGCCCTTCTATTAAGCCGTGGCAGCTGTAAAGAGAGTATCACACTACCTGCATCCTACCTGTTTCCAGCAGCAGTTCAAAGCATTGACTGCTAGTGCTACACATGCACCCAGGAATCCTTACGTACCTTGCAGGTGCTGTGAAGGAAAGGGATACTTCCTCCAGTTCAGGGACCAGAAAAATAGCAAGGGCAGAGCAGACCTTCAGCCACGTTCTCTGATGTTTAGTGATTTGTTTACATACACAGAACAGACTTTCCCTGTTTCTAGGTGTGTGAAATGCAATGCAATGCCTGTTTTGAACTGAATCAACAAATGCAGAATCAAGAATGCTAGTGATGCTTTGTATTTGCATTTCTTTTCCAAGTAAGCACCTTCGTGTAGCAGCAAGAAACTCAGTCTCAGAATCACCTTTACAATATCTGACAATGCATTTCAGGTTCCTTAATGGAGACACTTTAAGGGGGAAAAAAAATTGGATGTGCTTCATTAAAACAAAAGTTCATTTAGTGTAAAATGGATGACGTTGGTTTTGGGGTTTGGGTTTTTTCCTTTTTTATATCAAATGACTGAGTCATTGCAGGAACTTTTAAACTGTAGTGGTTTGTTTTGATTGCATTTGCAACTCTCTGATGAAAATGTGCAAATCAGCCACCCTAGACTTTAAATCTTGTTGATTACATAAAAATGGCATGTACACAGAGTGCTTGTTTTCATGACCCTCTGTACCACAAACATACAAAGTAAAACTGTTTTGTTGTACCTCTGGGAGGGGCAGCCCAGAGTTCATGGCTCAAGGAAAGCAGACCCCTGTTATGAAGCACAGATTAGGTACAGTGCAGGAAACAGAAGCAAAGAATTACATTTCCTACCCTGCTTCACAACCTTATCTTGACAGATATTTCTGAGGTAGTTTTTGTACACTCCTTCTTTAGCCTGTGTACAAGTTTTTTAATGCAGCTCTTGCCTTGTAAGACCTGGACTGTCCAATGGAAGCAGCTGTCCTGAGTATGATTTTAGCTGTGAAAATCACGACTAGTTACCATCTCTGTACATAACGTTAGTAGCGCTCCAGCCTTGTTAATACAAGTAGCAAAATAAGGTAGGTGGGGGTGGGGGGGAATCCCCAAAGCATGTGGAACTACTGAGAATTAAAAAATAGCTTCCTGCATAACGCTGAGTTACAGACAAACCAACCAAGAACTACTAGGATTTAAGAATTTAATTTTCCATACATTCTATTTCAATTTCTTATTTTCCATGTACAGGACAATGAATATGACAAGAGAATACCAAAGAGTTATACATAAATATGTATACATTCAGTGAAAAATACACCTGATTTGAACATGGCTTTGATTCTCAGTAAGTCAATGGTGCAGATATATTTGTTTCTCTTATAGTACCAGTATTTAATCTCCACTTCATACAATTACCAATTAGGTATAACAAACCAGATTTTCACCTCCAAATTAGTATTTTTGTTACCTTAACTGTTTCCTTAAAAGTGTGCGTAAAGAGAATTCTTGGCCAGTAAATACCTACAGAAACAGCTACTTTCTCTGTCTGAAGAGAAAAAAAAGCATATTTATGGCTTCAGACAGATCTAATAGATCCATGTTTAACAAATTCCGTGCATTTGAAAGACAATTTTCACCCAGCCGATAGAATTGTGCAGAATTTAACTTAGTTCTGCAGAATTTTGCAAGTAGAAATATCTGGAGATTTCTCCAATTTGTATGCATAATTTAAGGATTTGGGGATACGCAGAATTCTACCTTAAAAAAGCCCTCTCTAGATTCATGTGACTCAACATCAGCTGAAAAGCTTAGCCTGAATGTACAGCCTACAATGTATTTACCCCTGAGAGAAAGAAGTTTTGAAACAGAGATGCAGAACTACTATTCGTAGTAAAGTTCGTCCTCTTACATCAACTCTTATAATTTGTTAAGTAACATCTCATTCATCCTGCACCTGCCTGGGGAGAAGAGGTATATAGATACAGAAAAACAGAATTAAATAGAAAAATAAAATGGCTGTGATGTAAGAATAAATATCCAAGTACAATGTTCCTTAGGGATTAATGACCACCTGGTGGATGGTAGACATTAATGACAGATAATTCCTGCCTGTCCATCTTTCACCTATTTCATTTGTGCTGTAAGCGTGCACACAGTGTGCCTTCCCGCACCTGCACATAGTTCATCATAAAATATGAAATCAGGCAGGAGCAATCTGCTGTTAATGGCTAGCGCTAAAAAAGCAGACATGAGGGTAAGAGTATGACTTAATAGTGGAAAGAGTTGGCTGGCTATGTGTCACTGTAGTCTTCACAGTTCCTGAGGAAGAACTGCAAAAGCAGACACAGAAGGGGAAACAAAGATTTGCTGTACAACTGCCAGCCTTGCAGTGGGGCAGGAGGAAAAAGAGTCTAAGTGGGAAAAAAAGGTGAGGAGGAAAATTATCAAAACTGTATCAAAATAGGAAGGAAGAGAGAAGGGGAGAGAGAAATGATGATGAATGTCCTAATGAACAGCATCAGGGAAAGAGGGCAAACAGGGCAAACAGGCAATGATGAAAAGCATCAGTCAATCTCAAAGAAATAACAGGAAGATCAGCAAGGAAACTGTGTGGTATGAAAGGCAGAACAAATGACTAGCCTTTTGGCTGAGTGAGTGAAGCCAGAGCTGCAAGTCAACTGGAGATATGAGACTAAAGATTTATGAGGGTAAGTCCATAAGAGAGTCATCAGCATGGAAGATGAAGTCCTCAGAGGGAAAGAGAGAAGGCTCCAATGATAAAGAGAGATCCAGAAGTCAATGTCTGAAAGGAAAGCTAACACAAAGATAGCAAACAGACAACATATGTCAGGACAATGTCAATGAACTATGGCCAAATGCAGAAATGTCTTTCACAAAATGAAAAAGGTTGAAAAAGGGAAGAAGGAATAGAAGTGACAGGGGGAAGAGACTAATCCAAAGATCCTTGTTTTTTGATGCAGGCTAGGAAGGGACAAGAGATAGATGGATTCTCCACATGCAAGTGGCTTCAGAGACAGTGTTGGAGGAAGGGATACGGTTCTCTACTACAGACAGAGACTGAGGAACTAATCACATACAAAGACATTATTTCCAAGAGAGAAACAATTGTTCTAGAGATACCAGTAAATGGAGAAAAAGGAAAAAGGGGACAGGTATGATGTTAGAAACCAAAGCAGGGTGAATAGTGCCATGAATGACAAGAAGAGTCTTCATATGAGATCTGATTTTGTCCTAGATTTCTGCTATAACATCTTCAGGCCTTGACTTCTCTTCCTATATCCCTAGGGTATGGAATTGTGCGAAAAGAAACATAAATGAGGGGGGAGGGGTAAGAAGGTGGCAGAAAACTGAAAAAAGAAGAGGGAAAGGAGATGTGAGATAAGGTGAGGAGAGGAGAAGGGAGGGGAGGGGAGGGGAGGGGAGGGGAGGGGAGGGGGAGGGGAGGGGAGGGGGAGGGGAGGGGAGGGGAGGGGAGGGGAGGGGAGGGGAGGGGAGGGGAGGGGAGGGGAGGGGAGGGGAGGGGAGGGGAGGAGAAACGGCCTGTTTTATGAGACTGGCACAGTGAGAGCAAAACTGCATTGAAGTCAACAGTGGCACGGGACTAGGTATGTGGAAACAGGAGTCAAGGAGTGAACCGGGGTCCAGAAAAAGAGGCAAGAAGATCCCACTTGTGGAGAAAATCAAATAAAACAGGAAAACTTCAGAAAGGGTGAAATTGCTACTGTTTTTCTCCTGGCTTGGTGGCTGGAATGAATTTCCCCTAGCTAAGCAGGGAAAGATGCCTAAGAAACCGGTGTAATTCATTATTAACTTCATGCTTCAGGGATTAATTTTACTTTGAATTCTGGAGTTCTTCATGGCAAAACTCCTGGAGCCAAATTCTAGTTTTATTTAAATACTTATAACCCTATCATTGTGACCATTAGACTGTTTCTTACACTGACAATCTACTGCACTGCTGCCTGGACCAGGCATTTGCCATGCTTTGAAAGCAAGATGTCTGGACCAGCTATCAGTGCTTCTGTGCAAATCAGCCAGGCACCATGGAGGCAGAGTACATATGGATCTACAAATGTTGATATAGGTGTATTTATACCACAGCAATTCCACTAAAAACTATACAAAGTCACAGAAGCACAACTGAGAACAGGAGGTGGGCTCAAAGGACAAGTGCACAAGGGAGTAGATGACACTGTTAAGTGACAGATTATTTGTATCTGCAAAGTATTTATTTTCATTCAGATAGGGGTGTAGATGCAATTCTCCTACCAGAAGTTTATATGTATAACACAATTCATGTTAATAACAAATAAAACCCTTTCACTAACACCAAATCTTCATGCATCACTCCCGGTAATATAACATTCATAGATGTACTGGTACATGTGCATGTCAACAGTCAGTCATTAACACTCTCCTATAATTACCACTTTATTATACTATTTCTTTGCATTTATCAGTTAGAAATGAAAAGCAGCACTGAATCCCTGGCTTCAGCTCTTTTTCATTCACAGAGCATGAATGAAACATGAAAACCAGGAAAACGCACCACCATATTCATCCTTTCTATCTCTCTCCCCCTAAATATACATTTTACAATTATACATTGGAAAAGCATCTAAATACAAACACATGTACCTGCAAACATACTTCTCTTAATCATTGCAGAGGAAAATGACACTAAAAAATTTTTATATGCTTACACTTATACCTTATGTTTGCTGATAAAGAAATTCATATTTCTACATTGTATTTTCTTAATTAAACTCTCCCAATAAAATATTACAAAGTGGCACTGTCAATACTATTTTGAGTTTTGCTATAGTACTAGTAGCTGGAAAAAAACTTAAGAAGCAGTATAGCAAATCGGGTATTCTTATAAATGTGTTTCCCATGAAAATGGTAGAACAGAATATGGAAGATTTCTAGATGTCACTAAAAATAAAACCTCATGATATATTTTAATTCACTTCTGCAAACATTCCTTGATATATTGCCAAGTGGTCACTGAATTCAATAATCTAGACAGATTACTACAGGACTTCTATTTTTAGGGATCCGTCTGGTATTGTGGCAATTGCAGCTGATCGGATTACTGCTATATCCTCGCAATGTATAATGCATTGATGTTGCAAGAGAAACCTGTACTACACCGCTCTAGTTGCAATGCCAGGCCGGCTGCTAGAAGCATATATCCTAATTTATTTTCAAACAGGATTACTTTATAATTAATTCGTGAAAACTCATGTAATGTTTAAATTCTGTACTTTAACTTTTTGTATCACGTGTAATGGAAGAGGGACTGACAAATTCAGGGACTGTGAAAGAAGGTCCCTGATATTTTAAGCAAAGCCACAATATGAAGATTTAAAAAAAAAAATAATAATAATCCAAAACACAACACACAAAACCCAACAAAATACCTACTTTCTGGAGTGTAAAAAAAAAAAAAAAAAAAAAAGCCTTTCTCCTGCAAGTGTCAACAGCTACATCTAGTGTTCTTAGGCAGTACAGACAATGTCTCCTACAGCCAAGCCATATCTTAGGAAAGCATTTTGCATTCTGCATTAAGCAGAAAAGTAAAAATATTCTCCAATATAAAGCTGTGTAATTAACAGCACTGATGCTTCACTGAAGCGACTTCATTTCTTTTCAGTTTCTCTTGTGCAAATTAATCTATGGAGACTGGTGTTTCTTTGTCATTGTAAGTTTTGAGTTGTGTATATGTAAGAGTTTCATGTACTACGTTAGTGTATTTTTCTTATTAATAGGCTAAATACATACATAGATGAAATGAACTTGAAATTATAAGTTCCAAATGATAAGATTTATGTTTTGTGGAGTGGGATTAAGCAAGTTCAAGTCATTTTCCACATGTTCATATCTGCATTTGATAAAAAGAAAAACACCTAACTATACCATTGTTTCCAGACCTGGTTGATGTACCATGGATTTACAAAATCGTCAACTTTCTATAAGAATGAGTGTCATGTTTTTAGACATTCCATAAGCATTCAGCCAATCAAAAAGAGGCAAACTTGGTACATTTCAAACAATGCCACATACTGATGATTTCAGATAATGCAATACACAAATGCGCTCCCCCCGCCCCCCCCCAGTCTCTTCTGAAGAACTGACTAGTGTTTGCAGGAATAATAAATGATGTATAGTATTTATTCATATCCACTTATTATTTGGAATAAACAAGTCTGAAAATAAAATTATCAACTCAAATCAAAAGTATTTATTTGTCAATAACATCATACTAACTGAAATGTGAAACACCTAGAAAAAATAATTAAAAATCAGCTAATCATCCTCACAGTTAAAGACATATGACTTCACAAAGAGCAGAGTGTTTTGTTGTAAAATTGCAAAAACAGCAGAAGAACCTTCACCATTTAATTGGACTTTGTGAAGTCTGACATAGCCTCCCAAGAAGCTTGTAAGAAATTTGTCAGTACCTTACCAGCCAATGTCTAGCATAGGTTAAAATATGGTAAGAGGTGGTGGAAGAAAAAGAAAGTGCTGAATTTCAAAACAGATAAAACTGAGCAGTAAGAAATCCAAACCTTCTGTTCATTCATCAATTTACATTCATTAGCTACTCAGAAAACTCAAATGGCAGGTTTTGACAATGACCTACAATCATTTAACGTGGATACAAAGGAAGGACTAAGCAGAGTTTGAACTAGGCATGATGAATTTAAATGCAGATGCAGCTTATTATTGCTAGAGTAATATAAATGCATATTAGACAATACTAATTAACTGCAACTGTTCAGGAAACCTAGATTAGTATCACAGTGAACAATTCAATGAAAACCTCTGCATAGTACGATCAAAGAACATACAAGATCTAATTTCTGCCCTTCTTTATTCAGACAAATCCGGAAACATCCTGATCCATTGATGTGTAAAGAATAGCATAGAAAAAAATACTAAATATGGTGATGGTCAACTCCTCTAGCTATGATAAACTGCCACTACTTTTGCAATATCTGAATTCCTTACGAGCAGTTTGTTTAGCTTTTCTATACTTGGTCCAGCTTAATGAAGGAGCTACTTCAATAGATTGCAAGACAAGACATTGAAAAATTAAGGCCAGATTTTAAAAGACCTTTTGGTGTACCTTATTCCAATGATTTTAACAAAAAGCAGCATATAATAAATGCAAAAGGCAATTGAAAACATTCTGCACAGGTGACGAGAATGGAGGTGGAAAACCAGCTTACTTTCCAAAACAAAATTTATCTTTATGCTAAATAAACACACAGGGCTGCTTAGCTGTCTCACCTTGCCATAGTACCTTCTGTTATGGTTTCTATTAGAATTTTACCCTTATTTGCCCAAATCTGCTGAATAACAATCTGATGAACACCTCTGCTCAGAGCCTCCTGTGTATCATACAAGGGACAGAAAGACACCTACCTGTAGGGTAGGTGAGTCTCTCTTTCAAGTGCAGGGTTTTGTGTCAGCACCCATACACATTTGATATGTTTTTTCAGGGGTTTGGTGTCGTGGGCGTTTTTTTCATATTCTATAATTGTCTGTCACAGTGCTTGGAGAAACCTCTCTTTGTATGTCCCCGGAAGAATACATCAGCTAGTCTTAGTTTATTTTTCCCCTGCTCTTTCCTTTTGAAACCAGAGCTCCAAAAAAATACTGGGGAAAAAAAGAAAAAAAAAAAGAAAAAAAATGAAAAAAAAAACCCACCACGTTTTTCATGATAAACCGAACAGGTTTAGTTCTCATCATTCCAACAGCCTGGAAAACAGTGACTGGATAAGATCTTCACTTGCTTGGACTGAATTTCTGTTGGAATACATTTTCTTGTCCTTGTTCCCTACTTACTCACGAGGTGGCACCAGAGCTCAAATTTTTGGAAACACCAGTCTGAAACTCCGGATGCCTTTTTCTAGTTTCCTGCAAATTTATCATTTGTTTTATCAGGGCGAAGCCAAACGGACCAGAAGAGCATTCACAGTGCAAGAGAAACGGGAGAACCTGTCCAACTGGTGCAGGAGATGGCTGATCAGAAAGTAATAATAAGATAAATGCGACAAATTTAGCATTTCCAGTGCATTTTATCAAACAGTAGTAAAAGAATTAGTGCTATTTGAAGGAGTGGTTTTCAAAGCTTTCGAACTGGTTAAAAAAAATCACCATCCCTTAAGAAAGCTTTTCCTGTCTTGCATCACTGAAGATGAAGGGTGATTCTTTCATTTGCAGGGTTAGTTTGAAGATGTGTTCTCACAGTACTTTCCTTCTCATAGGCTTCAAGTGTATAATGACGAAAAAAAAATCACATTTCAATCCTCTTGTTGCTTTTTTGGTAACCCCTTGGTCCCCTTGCACCAACTCACAACAAAGCAAAGAAGCCTTCTAATGAGTTTCACTATGGCCTTTTCTGTAACATATTTACTGATATTTCCTTTCCTGTTGATTTCACCCCCCACCTCCCCTTCATAAGCTTTAAATGGCTGGATGGCCATTCACCATTAAGTGGATGGGCTACCATTCCTCAGAAGTCTTAGCTCAATGCAAAAAGCCTCACCCTACTGCAATTCTAATATATGTCTTTCAAAAAAAAGCACATCTGACTGTCTTCAAAACATGACAGGCTACTTTCCTTCTATTCCCTGCTTACACTTGATTAAAGGCTTCTTTATTTTTGTAGGCTGTTATGAATGACTTTCCCCGCCTCAGAAGAGAGATTATAAAATTCATACATTGTATTTCACTAAAATAGTGGCAAAAATTCCAGCACACTGACTATGCCTGAGCGAGCCTTCTTCCAAACAGTCTGACTGAGTACTGAGCAGTTCTTTACAGTTTAACTTTGGTGTGGTGGACTTTTTGTTTGGTTTTGAGAAAAGTTTAGAAAGACTTGAAAATAGCTTTTTATTTCCCCCCTCTTATTTCTCCTTGTACTGGTGCTTAATTTCTAATATTGATTAGGAAAACAGCTGCAGAAAATGTGCAAACATCCCTCCTCGGTAGAAAGCTGTGGACTCAACCCATGCTTTCAGCTTAGCACAGAGAGAAGCATGCTATTGAATGAAGTCCTTAAGGGCTTACATTTCAAACTCGTTTGCAGTGATTTTATGCGACATTTTGTCCTTTGATAGGCAGAAAGGTAAAAGCAAACAAGATCCAAATGATCTTTGTTTACTTCTCTTCTGTGGCAACCCCGCTTCTCAACAATATTCTGACTAGAGTGACTTAGAGTTTCATTTATATTGCTCTGTTGATGCTCTTATTAATTTGCATAGAAAGCCCTGCTTTTTTGTGCTGTTTCATTTAGTTCTCTCTCTCTTTCTCTCCCTGTGATTGTGCAGCATAGCTCTTTAGGACAGGGACTGCCCTTTCTTAATGCCAGGAAATGACCGTGCCACTTAGATTTTGCTATAACTGAAAACCGTAAGTTTTTTTTTTTAGTTTAGAAATATCCTTCCCTTCCACTCAGACAATCAGGGAGCTTTCTGGCAGTGAAATGGATGGTGCAATCACTCTGTTCCACAAGTATTAATCTAAACCCTATTTCTTGCAGTATTTGAAAAAGTTTCTGGACCATAATTTGACTGCACATTTGACTATTAATTTGGCCGCAAATTTCCCATGGAAATAATGAGTAATATAAATACATTTAACACTGAAGAAACTTGTGAAATGACCACATAAGCAGATTTTTAAAAAAAAAAGAATCTTCTGTTTTTTTTAAATGTGTGTGAAAGTAGTACCCTCACTGTACAGAAGTGCAGGAGTGATTGCCTAGGGGGATTTAGCTGGCTTGCAGTGGTAGTAAACCTGTGACTCCTCATTGATACACCGCTATACAGACCTTCACCAATCCTTCCTCCTCAAAGCAAGCAACATTTGCAATTGCAGAAATAGGCACAAACAGAGTACAAATACAATCAAAATGCAGCTACTCTTGTCTCTAGCAAGGATACACATAAAATTATAGTGAAATATCTTAAACTTAGGACAGCTGTTTAGAATGCAGCAATATACAGTAATCATTTCCTTCTGTTGCACAGTGCTGCAAAACTTGTGATCAGGTAATAACTATTTTTCTATTAATAACACATTTAACTTCACACCATCTCCTCCTTTACTCTCAATGAAAATTCTAGGTGCTCACTTGTTCACATTTTGAAGCTGAATAGCTCTGCTGGGCTCTTGCAAAGAACATGCTGCTGCTGAGCCCCTCTTGAACTCAGCCAAAAAGAAGTCTCACAATCGCTAACCCTTGTTCTCATGGAGGACTTCAACTTACCAGATGTCTGCTGGAAGTAAAATACAGCAGAGAGGAAACGGCCTAGGAGGTTCCTGGAGTGTGTGGAAGATAACTTAATGACGTAGCTGGTGAGTGAGCCAACTAGAGAAGGTGCCGCACTGGACCTGTTTTTTTTGAACAGAGAAGGACTTGTGGGTGATGGGATGGTTAAAGGCTGTCTTGGGCATAGCAACCACAAAATGATAGTGCTTTTGATTCTTGGAGAAGTGAGGAGGAGGGTGAGCAGAACTGTCACCTTGAACTTCCAGAGGGCAGACTTTGGCCTGTTTAGGGCCCAGAGTGCCTTGGGAGGAAGTCCTGAAGGGTGAAGAAGTCCAGGAAGGCTGGATGTTCTTCAAGAAGGAAATCCTAAAGGCACAGGAGCAGGCCATCCCCCTGTGCCAAAAGATGAGCTGGCGAGGAAGAAGACCAGCCTGACTGAACTTTGGCTGGAACTCAGGAAAAAAAGGATAGTTTATGACTTTTGGAAGAAGGGGCAGGCAACTCAGGAGGACTACAAGTATGTCATGAGGCTATGCAGGGGGAAAATGAGAAGGGACAAAGCACAACAAGAACTTAATTTGGTGACTGCTGTAAGAGACAATAAAAAATGTTTCTATAAATACATTAGCAACAAAAGGAGGACTAAGGAGAATCTCCGTCCTTTATTGGATGCAGAGGGAGACGTAGTGACAAAGGATGAGGAAAAGGCTGAGGTAATTAATGCCACCTTTTCCTCAGTCTTTAATAATAAGACCAGTTGTTTTCTGGGTACCCTTCTGGTTGAAGGGATAGAGTGTACCATCAGCAAGTTTGCTGATGACACAAAACTGGGAGGGGTGGCTGACACGCCGGAAGGCTGTGCCGCCATACAGCGTGACCTGGACAGGCTGGAGAGTTGGGCAGAGAGAAACCTGATGAGGTTCAATAAAGGCAAGTGTAGGGTACTGCATCTGGGGAGGAATAACCCCATGCATCAGTACAGGTTGGGGGCTGACCTCCTGGAGAGCAGCTGTGCGGAAAGGGACCTGGGAGTCCTGGTGGACAATAGGATGACCATGAGCCAGCAATGTGCCCTGGTGGCCAAGAGGGCCAATGGCATCCTGGGGTGTATCAAGAAGAGTGTGGCCAGCAGGTCAAGGGAGGTCATCCTCCCCCTCTACTCTGCCCTGGTGAGGCCGCATCTGGAGTACTGTGTCCAGTTCTGGGCTCCCCGGTTCAGGAGGGACAGGGAACTGCTGGAGAGGGTCCAGCAAAGAGCTACAAAGATGATTAGGGGATTGGAGCATCTTTCTTATGAGGAAAGGCTCAGGGACTTGGGGCTTTTTAGTCTAGAAAAAAGAAGACTCAGGGGGGATCTTATCAATACTTATAAGTACTTAAGGAGAGGGTGCCAGGCAGATGAGAAGAGTCTTTTTTCAGTTGTGCCCAGTGATAGGACTAGAGGTAACGGGCACAAAATGGAGCACAGGAAGTTCCACCTTAACATGAGGAGGAACTTCTTTACTCTGAGGGTGGCAGAGCACTGGCACAGGCTGCCCAGAGAGGTTGTGGAGTCTCCCACACTGGAGACATTCAAAACCCGCCTGGACGCCGTCCTGTGCAATGTGCTGTAGGTGTCCCTGCTGTGGCAGGGGGGGTGGACTTAGATGATCTCCAGAGGTCCCTTCCAACCCTGACGATACTGTGATACTGTGATACCCAGCCCCCTGAGCTGGACAACAGGGACAGTGAGCAAAATGAAGCCCTCATAATCCAAGGGGAAATGGTTAGGAACCTGCTATACCACTTAGACACACGCAAGTCTATGGGGCTGGATGGGATCCACCCAAAGTTACTCAGGGAGCTGGTGGAAGTGCTCACCAACCCACTTTCCATTATTTCTCAGCAGTCCTGACTAGCTGGGAAGGTCCCAGTTGACTGGTTGTTAGCAAATGTGACACCCATCTACAAGAAGGGCCAAAAGCAGATCTGGGGAACTACAGGCCTGTCAGTCTGACCTTGGTACTGGGGAAAGTTATGGAGAAGATCATTTTGAGCACCATCATATGGCACATACAGGACAACCAGGTGATGAGGCCCAGTCACCAAGGGTTTATGAAAGGTATAAACCTTAATGAAGGTTATGCCTTTATGAAGTACGTGCCTTTATGAAAGGCATAAGAGTGGACAGGCTGGATGAATTGGCCAACAAGGCTATGTGCCGAGTTCTGCACTTCGGTCACAACAACCCTATGCAGTGCTACAGGCTTGGGGAAGAACGGCTCAAAAGCTGCCTGATGGAAAAGAACCTGGGGCTGTTGGTCAACAGCTGGCTGAATATGAGCCAGCAGTGTGCCAAGGGGGCCAAGAAGGCCAATAGCATCATGGCTTGTACCAGAAATAGTGTGGCCAGCAGGACTAGGGAAGTGATTGTCCCCTTGTACTCAGCACTGGTGAGGCCACACCTTGAATATTGTGTTCAGTTTTGGGACCCTCACTATGAGAAAGACATCGAGGTGCTGGAGCGCATCCAAACAAAGGCAACAAAGTTGGTGAACGGTCTATAGCATAACTTTTATGAGGAGCAGCTGAGGGAACTGGGGTTATTTAGCCTGGAAAAAAAGGAGGCTGATGAGAGACCTTACCGCTCTCTACAACTACCTGAACAAAGGTTGTAGTGAGGTGGGGGTCAGTCTCTTCTCCCAAGTAAAAAGCAATAGAACAAGAGAAAACAGCCTCAACTTGTGCCAGGGAAGGTTTATATTGGATACTACGAAAAATTTCTCCACCCAAAGGGCAATCAAGCATTGGAACAGGCTGCCCAGGGAAGTGGTTGAGTCGCCATCCCTGGAGGTATTTAAAAGATCTGTAGATGTGAGACTTAAGGACATGGCTTAGTGGTGGACTTGGTAGTGCTAGTTAATAGTTGGACTTGATGATCTTAAAGGTCTTTTCCAACCTAAACAATTCTATGATTCTAAAAAGAAAACAACCTCTTCAAATAAATTTAAATTTTCAATCATTCCTTCAGCTCTAATTGGAAGTAATTTTTATAAACCTGCTACAACTTTTTTGATGGATTTTTTGCATCTTTTGGCTTCTCTGGTAAACATAACTCTTGAAAAACAACTTTCCTATGCTGATGAAATCAAATTATTTCCCTTTGCATAGCTACACCAACTCTCAATTTCACAATGACTGAAATGTTGAAACAAGAGTTTCATGATTAGGCCTAATAATCTACTGGCTACAATTTAATTAGTTATGACCCATCCACTGAGCACAGGCTTGCTCTGGTTTTTTTGCTCCTCCAATGGTCTGGCCAACAACACAGGTAGTATCTCAAAATCCCTTCATTGAAGTTTCTTGACTTTTACAGGTTGTTACCTATGCCAAAGAGGTTAGTAAAACACGCGCGCTTTACATGCATATAATCAAAACATACATGATTATCACCACAAGTTCAAAAGGAAACCACAGCTGCAACTAATCATTCCCTTCTATACATTTTCTTTAGTGAGAAAGGAAGCAAGGGGGTCTTGGTAAAGAATCAAGACACCATCTTCATTTCACATTCTGTAAAGTTAGACTTTACTTCCAATCAACTTTTACTGTCACAATCAACCTTTCCAACTCATCATTGCATGGATTAAAGGATTGGGGAACTGCATTCTCCTGACACCGAACACTTAAGAAAATGTATTTTTTACTAGTGCCACACTCAAAATATGAAAGGCGGTTTGGTTCTGTTTTCTCTGAAACTTGTCATTTGATCAAACACATCCCTCAGCACATGATCTCTGTGTGTTTCTGCTTGTTTGCTTTTTTTTGTTTTAATTGACTACTATTATGGATATGTCCCATGAAATTCTTTGGTTGGAATCTCTTTCATTTATCCTGTGAGGACAATAAGGATTACCAACAAAGTAAACTATGGTAGGGTGGGAACTATAGATCTTGGAAAATAATTGGGGTAGATCAAAACTTGGCCCTGTGGAAGGCACATTGGAATTTTCTCCCCAGCTCTAGCAATGTCAGTGTTTCTTCTGGAATAAGACTTCTCCTTTTCCACACATCTAGTTCTGTTATCCTAGACTATCCCAATATGCATCAAAGAGGGCCTGCAATGTTTAACATGAATTAACCAAGATGACCTTTAACTTCCCAATAGTTTATCACGTTGTTGTTCAAATTAGTAACTGGAGGCCACCATAACAAAGACAAGCAGTATTTGCATGTAACAAAGAATCAACAAGTAATGCTTATTTCCACCATTGCACCTGGGAGGTATAGTAACTCATTTGTACAGCATTTGGCACAACCAGGACAGTAATGCCAGGCATGAACTCTGTCAAAAATAGAGGCAGTAATAGTAGTTTTTTCCACTTTGCAGATAATATAAAAAATTTACACAACTCATCAGGAAAAAGATTAAAGTCCTATGTGGGCTATGAAGAGTTTTTTCAATTCTTTTTTTTTTTTCTTCTTTTTTCCTATATACAAAATGCAACAGGTTCATTTACTCTGGAATTTAAATGAAAAAAGAACAAGACAGAGATATCATTAGCTTTTTTACATTGTTAAATTTTTTTAGTAAGTTATCTTTAGTTATTTTTCTTACATCTGGCTTATATAAGCCCTAGCTGAAGTGAAATGGAAAGGTATAGACTCAACTACACTGTGTGATATTGCTACATCCTTTTTTGATTATTTAAGTTATTTATTGGTTTTTCTCGCATGCACTGTACACACACAACTTGAAATTAAATGCAGAAAAGCAAAGGGCATACAAAGTTCCACACAGGTTAATATTATTTTTAAAAGTTTATTTGCTTTGCATAGATAAAAACTTTACCTTTTTCATGATTAATAAAGCAAATAGAAACTTGGGGGAACTCTTTAACTTTGGATAAATAATGGCAACAAGAGATATTAATGCCATTCAGAATAAAGATACTGAAAAAATATATTCCAGGTTACAGTTTTTCGATGTAACACATATGGACTAAGTACCATTCTAGAGAAATCTCCCTGTGTAAAGCCTGTATTATATAGACAGCTGAGGCAAATATAAAGACTTTCAGCAACAGGGCTTGCGCGCATTGCACAGACATGAAATTTAGTTATTCACTTCCACACAAAGCCACCAGGATGTTTTCATAATCCCCTTTGAGTTCATCCTGTGAATTTAAGAACAAAACACCACAATTGTTAGGATAATGCTCTCAAATGAAATAAATTTCAGTAAGCATTCAATATACATGTACCAAACATCAATCCTTCACCTAAATACATTAATCATTTGATAACAAGTATGTGTTAGCCATAGACTGAGCTTGAACTAAGTACTCTCACTGAAGTTATTCATATGACCTAGAAATAAACACGTGCATTTCCAGAGTGGAGTGGAGGCCAGTAAAAATCCTAGGTGTCATAGCATAAATAAAGAAGAGAAGCACAGAAGACTTTCATCTGCCCAGGAGCTTAAGCTTTTCTTCTCCAGATAAAGTGAAAATGCCTTCCTTGACCACTGATGTCCAATGTTCATTAATATTAAAACACTATACACGTTGTATCTAGGATTATCTCAAACACAGTCTAGTAGTACAGTGATATCTGATTCACCATAGAATTGCATATTCAGCTTGGAAAAAATTGATAATATGCATTAAGTATGCACTGTAATTATTACACACCATGTTTTCTTAAATTTTAATCTACTTTGCAGAGACATATGAATTGTTTAGTGAAGCCAAACTGTACCTCAAGCCATTTGGACACAATCATCACTTTGGAAGATGATCAGGTGATGCAATTAGATACCAAATTACAGATCACACACACTCATGAAGGAAGAATAACAGTGATCTTTGGCACCTAACTGAAAAAGTAGCAGACACCAATAAAAATCAAAAAGGCATTTTGATAGATGTAGGGAGTATGTTTCTACTCTAATCAAGACTTTTTTTTTTAGTGTTGTCTACTAGTGTTCACAAAGCAAGTTTAGCTTTGTTCAAGTCCCTCACTGGTTTAAATCTTCTGGAAAATACATTGGGTGGTCTGTCCCCTTTAAGAAGATATTTTTACTTAAGTCATCTGGAAAGCAGGCCAAATAAGTGTCAAGTTAATAAGGTATTTGCAGGAGTATCTCAAATGTTAAAAACCAATAGCCAGTTGCATCAAATATCTCCCATAGAGCTCTCAGTACAATAATTTCCAATCTCCTGCCAATGTATCTTATGCATGCCCAAGTACAGGCATTCAACTCTTGGCTTCTACCACAAGAATATATCCTGGGACATGTACTACTACTAATAAATTGCTACAGCTTTTGTGACAAAAACATTGCTCCAAAAAATTAATTCATTTTACCAGCATGTGGACCATTGGGAACATGAGCCACTCAGCTACAATGAGTTACTCGGGATGAAAAGGTGTCTGATGAGAAGAGTTAACAAACACTTACTGAACGGCCTAGAACATTCAGTTGTTTTGCACTTCATACATCACCTGACAGAAAACCTACCATAATGGCTTGGCGGAGAGAGATGCCATACAGCCTCTTGTAATAGCCTTTGATCTCATTCATATCCACTTCATGGCGTGAAACCATGATTCTGATGAGCTCTTTGTGCCGTGTCCCAAAGCCCTGTTAAAAGAAAAAAGAAAAATAAAAAATGAAAAGAAGGAAAGGAAACGGGAAAAAAAAAAGAAGAAGGAAAGGAAACGGGGGAAAAAAAAAAGAAGAAGGAAAGGAAACGGGGGAAAAAAAAAAGAAGAAGGAAAGGAAACGGGGAAAAAAAAAGAAGAAGGAAAGGAAACGGGGAAAAAAAAAGAAGAAGGAAAGGAAACGGGAAAAAAAAAAGAAGAAGGAAAGGAAACGGGAAAAAAAAAAAGAAGAAGGAAAGGAAACGGGAAAAAAAAAAAGAAGAAGGAAAGGAAACGGGAAAAAAAAAAAGAAGAAGGAAAGGAAACGGGAAAAAAAAAAAGAAGAAGGAAAGGAAACGGGAAAAAAAAAAAGAAGAAGGAAAGGAAACGGGAAAAAAAAAAGAAGAAGGAAAGGAAACGGGAAAAAAAAAAAAGAAGAAGGAAAGGAACAAGGAAGCTACTTATGTCATTGGAAAGCCTTAAATCAAGGTTCTATGTGTGAATCCATCGTACACCCACAAAGTCTAAAGGCACACATCCTATTACTTTAATATCTTTCATGAGGGGTTCCTCTCATATTCCCTCTCAGTTCCCTCTGTGCACAATTCATTTCTGAAAGGCTACCTCCATCTCTGGGTTTCCTTTTTACGCATTTCTTTTAGCTGTTTCCTAAAGAGTCATGTCCTTCACTGTGCTTGCTAGACACCACAGGCAACCTAGACTTCACTGCCTTTTTAAATTATTTTTTTTTAAAGAATGCAATGAACTGTATTTTCCTACTGATTCACTCAATTTTTCACATACTGCTCCTAACCAAGTCACAGGAGTTATGAAAATCCCTTCATACTAGACTGTTTCAGTATCTCCAGCTGCCCCACTCAACTCAGGTTCCAACTTTGCCAGAAGGACTGTGGATGTCTTGTCAAATATTAAGCTTCTAGAAGGTTCTTGTCCAGATCTCTAATTGCTCTCCAATTTACTTTTCCCTAGTATTTTTGTGGTTTCATAAATAAGAAAAGTTCCAGTTAGCTTTCTGTCACTATCTAAAGTAAAAGATATATGTGTGGATGGACAGATGCCTTCCTGAACACACTATAGCAGATGGACAGTTCCTCCCGTGGAAAGACACTCAGAGGTTTCAAATGAAAGAACAGAAGGAGAGAGAGAAAAAATACACTGAATTTCCTTCTGCAGTTCTTTATCACAAAAAGGGCTTAGAAAGCTCTAGCTAGCTTGTTATTTTTCAGGTCACAAAGCACCTCATGTTTACAGAGAGAAGTTCTTTCTTTAGGTTACCTTCATCGCCAAGTGGAGTTTTTCAGCAAAGAAAGCTGGCTTGCTTGTGGCACATTTCACTGTAATGAAACAACGAGATAGGGTCATACCTGCTACACATGTACCAAGTAACATAAGGCAAAAGTTTGGCAACAAAACACTTTAAAAGCAGTCTCAGTGTTCCTACCAGCATATCCTATTTATCTACTTCTTTGTTACCTGTCTTCAAAATATGGGACAAGTAGCAGTTTCTTTCCTGTGTCTATTCAGAATGCACTTCAGTCAGGGCAGAATAGTTACAAGACTGCATTCCCTAGTTTACTGCCACAAAATTAAGAAAGATGTTGCAGTTCCCAAGAAGCAAAACGTGAAAGCATTTAGGTCTTCTACAGCAGAGCTGGGGGTTATGATCTGATGTTTTGTAAACCAAGTTATACTAAGTACTTGCCCTCCACTTCTGATATTGAAAGGACCTGACAGGACTCATTTGTTTATGCAAAGTAAGCTTGACTATGATACAAAAGCTGAGAACAGGATGGGTGTCCGGCTTCTGATTCCATTCCTAGTCCACTGACAAGAGTTATTTAAGTGAGTCACTGCCTCGCCTTATTGTCCACGAGGAAGAGTAATGTTAAGGGTTTTAGCATACATCTCTATCACAAACCTTACAAGAATATTTTCTTGAACAAAACCGCAGAAGGAAATCAGTTATATTTTTATATATGTCTTTGAAAAACAAAATTTATAGAAGAGTGGGTTCAGTCTTGGTTTTTTGAAGACAGGTTCAAAACTATTGGATTTTTGATACATGTAGTGCCTGTTCTGACAGCTTTTTTTGGCACACTGACGTCTTGTAAAGATCTTCCTATGCTGATAACACATCTGTTCTCCTTAGAAGACCTTTCCATGTAGAAAAAGAGGTATTTCTACTCATTCATCAACTTTAACTGACTTCAAATAACTCAATTAAATCACTATGTTCAGACAAAATTTTCCAAAGTATTATTTAGCAAGTTTCTCAATGAAGCAAGGTAAGCCCAAAATGGCTTCCTATCAGAGCAAGCATAATGGAAGTAAAAAGTAGGGTTTCATATGGTCCATACATACACTAGGTTACAATCTGCAGAACCACTTACCAAGGGCAGTCAGGCAGTTCTCAATATCCCCTTTCAGCTCCAAATCCAGTACCTTGTTCATGTCATGCTTGCTGTATTTGGTGTAATTCTGAAAGACTAAGTAAGGGAAGAAAACTCAGTGATAATGACAAAAATTCTCCCTGCATTGCCTCTGCCTTATCTGCCCTCACTGCCGCAGCAGTGCATGCAGATGGCTGATTGTAGGCCATCTTTCTCATTTTATTCAGCCACCACAGTGTAAAGAGCAGTGTTACTGCATGGACTGGTGGACAGAGCATAAGGAATGGGACTTTTTTAGGATGGTAGTGTTCACGTTCCCATTGCTAGGGACAGAGGTGGTCCAAAAGCTCCACTGGAGCCTGTGACATTAAGCAATATCCATCAACCTAGGGCAAACTGGCTGAGGAGAAAGACCATGTTGGGGAGCATTGAGAACCCCTGCCACACAGACCCATTGGCCTTGTGATCACTAGTCATATGAGACCTCATAGTAATAGCTTTGTTAACAACCTAAATGAAATTGCTCATCAGAAGTACAGAAAAAACAGCCAAGCTGCCAACTCCACCCCTAGTTGGCAAGCATGTATGCAATCACAAAGACCTTTGTAGCTGTCAGAATCATGTCTTGATATTCTATATCTTCTCTTAGTTCATGAGCAGCCCACGTTCAAAATACAATTCCTGTGAAGCACTGCTTCATCCAACCTACCCCTTCGGAGATGTGGATAGCTTCTTGAAGTAAGAACAGTAACAAACACATTAATATCTGTTCCTTTCCTTTTCTCTCCTGCTTCATACAAGGCCTGTCATAAAGAAAATAAAGTAGTAAAGTTAACATCAGTATAGTAAAAACCAAGCAGAAATACTGTACTTCTGAGGCTACCAGCCAAAGGAAGGTTATTGCTTGTCAGTAATGAACTCAAGCCCTTGACACAACCCATAACAAAACTCTACACGACCTCAAACTAACTCTAGCTCTACAAGTTCATACTTCACTTGTGTCATAACAGTACCTAGAGAGCACTATGCAGCTACAAAACACATTTTCAGACATTTTACGATCACCATCTAACTCTCTTGGATATATTATATTCTTGAATGAAGATATGTTTCATATATCATGATATGCTTACAGTCTGTGTGGGAGTTTAGGACTGGCAAGCTTTCTTCAGACAAACAAAATTATGTCTGGTATTAACTGGACAAACATGAAGGAGCAACCTGCGCACCAAGTACTCCTGGTCTTTCCAGAAGTGACTTTAATGGAAAGTAAGAATCAAATCAGTCTCCTTCATTTTCCTCACTTCCTCAAACCTCTCTCAAGTAATAATTAAAGATCTCCACATAGCAGCAAAGAAGATTTAACAACACTCTCTCTGCAGCAAGAGAAATAGTATTGAACTTTTGAGCTTAGAATATTAATTTACTGACCTTTCATATCTAGGGCTGATGGCAAAACTAAACTCCGTATGTAGCAGGAATAGAAGAAGTATTGCTCAATGGCCTTTTCTTGGTTGGATTTATAAAAATCAATTTAAAGTCAATCTACATTTAAATTGTAACAGTGATGTAAGAATTTATAGGTGTAAACTCAGGAAAGACTGCTAAGATTTACCAAGTTTTTAACAAAAAAGGTGACATTAATGGTGGAAGAAATACAGGAAAGATCATTTGCTTATTTTAGAATTATTCAGAAAATTACTCTGAGGTTTACCCAATAATCTTGAAAGGTTCATCACTGTAAAGCAACAGCTATAGCTAACATACTGCACAGTTCACACTGGTCAAGGTATGGTAGCTGGTTCTGCACATACTTGAGCACACTCTTGTCCCTAAATTCAAGAACTGTGTTGTAACAGAAGGAAGATTGTGTCTAATTTCCCCAATTGTTGCTTTCTACTTCAAATGGTCTGCACACTTTACATAAACCAGAAGAGGTCTTGCAGAAATGTTTCTAAAGCTAGATATTAGGGTGGAGATTTAATTTCCTGCAGATAGCGAAGCTTACATGAACTTTTTAAAAGACTATCCCCTCAGAAAAGATTGCTACATAGCATATAAATATCTATTAGGTCTGCAGTGCACAAGATTCAGGTAGAACATTCACGGCCAGAGTTTGTAATCTAAAGTAAGTCAGATGACATGTGATCTCACCCTGGCATCATTGTCAGCAAGCTCATCATTCACATGAGAATCTTCACATCGGTCAGCCTACATAAGCAAACAAACAAATAAAATTTCACTGGTACTCACAATCCTTCACTTCAATCAAAACTCATCATTTTAGAGTTCCACTCTACCATTCTCATACATGGCTTAATAAGTAATTGCAGATAGATAATGACAATCATTCTGTGGATAAAGCCGTTGTATTTGTTAATCAATTGGAGATCACATTTCTAAGGTCATCAGCAACTTATTCCTGAAGTCCTACATTAAAATTCACAGGAAATATTGTTTCTTAATGTGAAGTTACCATTTTGAAAGCTGTGATTTGCTCCCTGATGACTATTCAATAGATTCCTTTCAAGTTGATTTGAAACCAAAAACTGAAAAGCAAAACAATGCACATGGATGTATAAAAAAAATAATCCTACATGTATGAAGCTTGTACATGCATGCACCCAACAATCATGGACTCAAATATTTATGTATTTTAAACGGGTCTTTTTATTGGGCAGTTCCAGTATTTAAACTCATCTACTTTTGAACATAAATTCCTAAACACTTTGTCCACTTGTTAGCTCCCTGCCCCGTTATATAATTATTAGACACATATCTTACCAGCAAGCCAAAAGATTTCTCTAATTGTAAGTATTTCTTCTTTTTCTATTTCCAGTCAATTGACAAGACATTAGTCCTGTTGCTTTTTCAAGTGCTTACAGACAGTTATCACATAAAAGTCTTAAAATCATAACTGATAAACAATTGTTTATACAAACATCACTGTTTTTTAAAATGTGTTTGAGATAAAAATCTCATTATAGCTTGTTTAAGAACAATTTCATATGGTCTAAGATATGTAAACAATGCAAGGAAACAAATATTCCCAAAATCCTTTATTGTATGTCTCTCTCTAAAATAGTCTTGACTACATTAATTTTTTATTATAAGTAATGTCACTCAAAATCCTTAAGCACAGCATACCTTTGCTAAAGCAACTAAAGCCTTCTGAAAGTCTCCAGATGTGTCAGAAATAATGTCTTGCGTCAGATCTCTCTTTAGCACTGAAATCAAAAGAAAAAGGATTCGTAGTTTGTTTCATAGTTATCAACTAGGTTGACTAGAGGATCTTTAAAGTTCTCTTCCAACCTAAGCCGTTCTATGATTCTGTTTTTTTCAGCCTTTTCTTCATTTCCCACTGAAATAGGCCCTACTAGAAATGCAGTTTTCTTACTTCCTCTCATTTAGCTTCAAGAGAAGGGGTGTATTTGTAACACGTCCTCTAATCCCTGAGACATGCTGTGAAATTGGAGGCTAAACCCAAAATCTGCTGAAAAAGTCCTTTTCTAAGGTCTTGTGGGTGGCATTGTCTTGGGCTCTTGCTTGTGAAGTACAAAAAAAAAAAAGCTTGACACTTTCTGAGCCGTTTGTCTTTCACTCTTATTTCTGGTTGTCCTTATCAGCACTGAACTGAATCACAAAACTTTTCCAAAAAATCAAACCACTAATTCAGGCTTCTAACTGAGACTATCTGAATGGAAATCTCTTGGAAAATTTAGCCTATAATCTGAGAAAACATGATTTAATTAGACAACACTGATTGACTGCAGTAAACTCTACATATATGAAAGATACCACAATACATTTTAGTTACCTCTTCAAAGATTGTCCCTCTTTAGTTCACAGGTTGTTCATACTGCTAATGTTATCTGTGCTGCTAACTCAATAAGCTTTTTTTCCAAGCCCAGTGAGATCTTAAGAGGTCAGCCAAGGCTCAGTTGTAAGAGAATAAAAGCAGCTGGGTTTTGCTTGCATCCCAGAAAGCATCTAAATGCATGGCCCATTCCATGAGACATCTGCAGTTCTGGTGGCGATGATGTACCTTTTCCTTCCCTGGGATCTACTTAGATCAGAAAAAGTCAGTATGACCTCCCTTCCTTGCAACTCTTTCAACCTTATGTGAAGATTCACTTGCCTCCTACAATGTCATCTTGACTTCTCATATTGAGAAGTGGGGCTATGACTGTAATGTGTCTGCTGTAGATGTGTATCATTAATAATTCTTCCTTGCTCTGAATTACCTTCTTTGTAGTATCTGCTGGCTTCTCTGATCTCTCTGTTGTTTCTTGAGGCCAGAATCTCGATTAAGGTATCTTCATCAGTTCCAAGCCCCTGACAAAAATGGTTGAATTCTTAGAAATGTTACTTGGTACAACAAACTTAAAATTCAGAGGACCAGAAATAAGACGCAAATCACGGACTTTGCTTTGAAGGCCCCATGTGGAACAAGAAAGAAAAATTAAGAACATTGTGCTTCCATACAATATTGTTATTTCAGCTCTTTTGGAATTAATTTTTTAATCACACTAATACCACTGGTACCCAAAGGAAACAAGAAAGGGACCAACCCATGCACATAAAAGATAGGAATGTAAAATTTATGAAGAAAAATACCCCCTTCCCTTTTTGTTTTCTCTTATGTAGACACTATGGCTTGCTATCACCACTACATCAGCAACCAGTTTTCAGAATGCAGAAAGAGTTCATTCTCACATAAGGATACCGTTTGCAGCCAATCTTCTCCAACCCTGAAATTCAGCAGAGATTGCTGGGTCCTGTTCTCAGAACTGGGATTACCAATATATATTTATTTTACAAAATGGGGTTAAAATGTTAAAGCTTTGAAATCTAAGCCCAGTGTCATGTGCAGGCCCTGATAATTATTTATGCTCTTTAGGAAAGCTCTTCTCAGAAGATTTTGCCTTACCTTCATAGAGGCTCTTAATTCTTCAGCATCAAACTGAGCTGGAGTTTTGAGCAGGGCCACAACAACATCTTCCAGGTGGCTTTTCAAAACTTTTTTCAAGGCTTCTTCCAGACTCTGTGACAGGAAGAATAAGAAATACGCTAAGCTAGTGAATGGTAAAAAGCTGCTGTTCAGCTACAGTCCAAAAATTAAAGTCTGATCTCTCATGAATCTTAGTCTACATCATTCTTTCAGCTACTAGAAAGAATCATGAAGCCCTACTTGAAATTTTTAATTTGTCACCTTTATGTCAAAAAAGTGTCAGGGGTTTTCACTAAGTATTCAGGAGTCCTTTCACACACTGTAGTTCAGCCATATTCACCCATCTACAGCGTCAGAAGAAGACTCAAAATAGGCAGCTTGTTTTTTACAAGAAGGTAATACTATATTGCTGTTATAATTATGACTGAGTTTCTCATCTGGATAACATTTTAAATCATCCATTTATTGCATAAAACATACAGAACTTGCAGTGGAAACTCTGTGGACATACTATAGTATTGTCCTACACAAAACTACAAGTCCTGAAGTTAAGATTTGGGCTATATTCTAATTTGAACTAAATTTGAGTTTAAAAAAAAAATATATCTGATTTATTCTTCCTCCTATCTGGAAATGCTCAGTACTCTGTTTTGTTACATTAAAAGTTACAGCCCTGTTCTTCACCAAGTATGTGCCAAGGCTGTGGCTGTAAGAGTGAGAAAGTCAACCTGCTTTGTCAGGATACTTAAGCCAACGAGATTATGTCAGCAGCAAGCGCTATGTCCATAGTTAGTTCTGTTCTGCTTTTGATGGCATGCCAGGAACCAGGGTATCTAATAATCTAACAACATTAGTCTGCCTGTGTCCTTGAAGCTGTATTTTATTTTAGGTCCTTAAAAAAATGTAATTGCAAGGCTGAAGCTTCCTCTGAGAGGGAAGATGGCTGTGAAAACCAGAAGTGAGGTTTCCTGAATGGAAACAGGAAATCTAGGCTAAAATTAGATATTAGACTTATTTTCTAAGTTGGTCCTTAAAAGTTCCACTTAGAGTTTCAAAGCAAAAAACTCAAAGGAATCACCTTCCAAGGAGAAAAGTGCTCAGTAACTCTGATATGCCAACTGTGCAATTGTAATTTCAATTTAGAGTTACAGGCTCAACTGGAAAAAAAAATTATAGAGAAAAGTAAAAGCAGTTAAAACCGTTTTCGGAAACATGCAGTATTTCCAAGTTTCTCAGTTCCAGGGACTAGCAGTTTTACCACTCAGAGGTAAAAGAACACTGCACCCCGTACATCCATTCCCATACCAATGTTGGTATACTTGTGGAACGGCATTATGGTCCTACAATTTTCCTATCCTATTTAGTACTCTATCTGGACTGAAATATTCAGAGAGATGCCTCCAAGTCCCCTTCTCCACCTCTCCCTTTCTCTCAGCAGACTGCCTCCCAGTGGTGGTGAAATCTCTGCATTCCCAGTGATTTAGTGATTTAAAGGATCTCCAGGGCATTCAAAAACCTGGAAAGTCAGAACTTCAAAACTTTTCTTTTTATTTCAAAATAATCGCCGCCATATCCAAAGACTCAGCATTGGCAATATAGTTGCAGGGTATTATCATTCTGTCATGGTTTTCACAAACTACAGAAGGCCGGAGACTAACTTTTTGTTCTATGAAGCTAAAGCTGTATGTACCACCTGAGCCAGGAGCAACATTGATATTCTGCATGTAAATCTAAGCTTGGCTTGAATATACTTTACCTTTCCTTTAGCCTGCTGATAGGCAGCTTTGATCTGCTGACGCTGAGCATTTGTTCTTTTAGTCAAGATGTCAATGATGGTAGCTTCATCCACACCTATAAGTCACCAAAGAACAACGTCTAATATATTGGAAATATTATAGCTGACCCTAGTGTATCATTGAGCGAAATAATAGTTTTTGCATTTTATTATTTGCTTTATATCATATTTTGATTTCTTGACCCACTGAAGTTTAACCAAAGGAAAAAAATGCAATCATCTACTGACTTACAATTAGTGATGTAATGAAGAAACCAAATAAATAGATTCCCACAAAACACAGAAGCTTATGTTTCTGCAATCTCATATAGAAAGTCTTAAAGTGTACTGAGTGCAGAATTTACACTACAGAATAACTAAAAGAAAAAACCAGTTAGACGGCATATTCATTTAATCTCAGCAAGTCAAATTGAAAAAGGTTTCAAAGTACAGGCAAAGTGCCAAAAGTGAATTTCATTAAAAGAGAGAAGCACAATAGAAGCATACACTACATTATCAGCATATTCCCTGCCTCTTGCAGGGATTTTATGGAAATCAAATGAAAAAGCATTAGTATGGTATATTATAATATTTTTTGATTCTTTAAATTCTTTTAGAAATTAAATTTTTACAACCCTTCCTTCAACATACTCAAGAACTTTTATGTAGTATTAAGGTCTGAAACTGTAATACAACATCAGGATATCGGAGTTGAGATTCTTTACGAAGTGGCATAATTTAGTGTATTGCCAAGCTTTTAAAAGCAGAGGCACCTCTCCTGCTCACCATTGCCTCTCATTCTGATACTTTATTCAGTGTTAGTCTCAAAATTCCCTAAGGAAGAGTCCTAATGTAGCAGGTTAAATATTTACTCCTCTTACCCTTTACAGTAATAGCTTTGTCCAAAGCAACAACATCAGCTGATGGATCAAAGGTAGGGTATGACTTTACTCCAGGGCCACCTTTTGAACTTTTCTGCAGAGGGGAAAGAAAAAAAATTGCTTATTGCAAATAATATTTTTGTAAAGAAGCAATTTTAGATACGTAAGTAAGCCATGTATTTGGGATTGTCTATTACTGGACTATCAAGGAACATACACAGTTTTGTAACTACAGAGAACTAAATGGACTCAGTAAGGGACAAGCATTGGATCTATTTCTTTCACACCTCTTATATTAAACAGGAAATACTTAATATATTGTTTTAGGCACCTGAAGACCTATTTCCCAGAGTAAGGTGGATTCCACAGGAAATCCTTAACTGTCACATTAGGCAATTACATCCAAATTCTAAAGGCTCTAAAACCACAGTAAAGTGCTACTAATTTCCTTCCTAATCTTATGCAAATTGACTGTGCACCACATTAAGTGACTTCCCAGCTGACTCATATCTACGGTTACAAGCGCTTCTTGCATGCAAGGTCTTGGAGAAGAGTTCAATCCTACAAGGGAGTGGAGAACTGTTACTCAAATTCTTTGAAACTTGAGACGTAAGCCACACTTTCTTCACAGGCATCATCCACTGTCTGCCTTTGGTGAATCCACTCCTGGACAGGCACTCCCTAGTACACGTCTAAAGTGCTCTGGGAATACCTAGGGATGATTAATTCCACTACGTGACAGATTACATGGCTTGCCTTAAGTCAGCAACATGACAAATCAGGTTACTGGTAGGGCCTAGAACCCAACGGTACTATCTAACCAATGCCATACTTGTTACCATTTTTTAAAGAAGCTACAAAATGTCCCAATATTCTTGGATGAAATACTTATACAAAATTCTCTTTGGTATGATATATGGTAAGATTTTTTATTAAAAACCAAAACAAAACAGTAGTTTAGCTAAACTTTTTCAGAATCACCTATACTCTTTGTCCTGTTTCCACAAATAATTTTTCTAAATCCTTTTCACGTAAAGTTAAATAGCATATGACAAATTGCAAGGTCTTACATGTTTTACATACAGCATTCTGTATTGAATATTGTACATTTCTAACATCTGACAATTAAATATTCAACTCCCTGCGCAATTCTATCACTAGGAATTTTATGAGAGCAGAAGGACTCCATACTTAAAGCAGTGTCTTGAATGCTTTTGAAAAAAATCACTGTGACTTGTGTGATAAGCCAACAGAGGAATGTGACTGGTTTGCTGCCTGTTTCCCAGGCACGCCAGGTTAGTCTTTGTATACTGGTTTCCATGACAAACATCTACTAACAATAAAAAACTGTCTGCAACGAACACAACCAGAATGACTCAGGACCCTGGGAGTGCAAGGGGGAAGGGATGGTGGAGCCAAAGGTTTATGCACAAAATGTTGTGCAAAGTCACAATATCCACGCAGGCCTAGAGCAGAAAACTTTATTTATTGAAATTTCCCCCTTACTTTCAATTTTTTCAAGATGAAAGTTCTTTCAGGATCTCCTGTGACTTCACAGTGTGTTGCTTTAGCTTTCCTGACAGTCATTTCAGTATCTTAATCAACTTCATTACCACAAAGACTCTTCATGTCATCCTAGTGCAGTAACTCTTTACTTCTCACAACCATAAGCCTCCCTTCTAATCAGTATCAGTACTGATCATCTGAGATGTTTTATTACATACTGTGACTCCTCCACCGTAAGCACAACGCATGATATGAAAACTAAGACATATACTAGCCACTTTAGTTCCTCCTTTACATTCCTGACCTCCAACTCATGGCTTCCTGTACCTCAGCCTAAAAGTCCCTGTTTTTCTCATGTGCGTCATCTGAACATGTTCATACACATTCACACACATGTGCATCAGATTACTACTTTAAAGAGGACGACTTGAGCAAATCAGTTATTGGCCCCTGGGAATTACAGTTTCGTTACAGTAACTAGTTCTGCCCAGGCATTGATAACTAGACTGATACGTGCAAACAGGAGTATTTTTTCATCTGATACCAGACTTACTAGGTTATTAGGTTATATTAGATTATATGACTCAATAAAATTGGGTTCCAGTTCTAATCAGCTGTTTTGCCATTGGTTTTCCTGCCTTTGAGTAGACAAGATATGTTTGTGGCCTATGTCTTTAAATAATTTCTAAAAGTACTTGAAAATAAGCATAATGCTCTCAAAAGGTGATAATACTTACAATACATTCCTGCTCCTGATTTTCCATGAACCATGCCTGTTTCAGAAATTCTGATACCATAGCCATGTTGACAGAGTTTCTGGGAAGAGATGCATCGAGTTACAAACCATTTTTCATCTAGTTACAGACCATTTTTCATCATTTTCAGCATCAGTGCAACTCAAGGTTTCCCACTCTCAAAATCCTTTGTCTCAAACTATGATATGCAGGGGTTAGTTTCCCAAGCAGTAATTGGCCTGTGCTATTGGAAGCAGGTAACTTTTGTTTATGTTTGGCAGGTGAGACAGTGTTCCACAACTGCTTGTTCACCCCTACGCCCTTAGCTACTTGCAGAAGTTTTAGATTAGAAATAAAGAGTAAACCAGTTGGCCTATTTGATTATTTACTATGGCAATACCTAAGCATTAGCATTGATTTACAAAGGGAAGTTAAAGTCTGTCTTTCCCCATTGGTTAAGGTATCAGCTATTTAGCTTACCAAATATTTTATTCTTTTCAATTCAGTGGTAAACAAGTATTCTTGTCTGATCATTTACTGAGGTTGGAGCTCTTGCATATTATGTTAAGAAAAAAGATATTCCCTTGTTAAATATATTCTCATGTAATTTCTTCGTCTTGCCCCTTCCTAAGGCAGATGAGTAAAATAGGACAGTTTCACCTACACTGTTCCTTTTTTCTTACGTATTTCCACCAACTTCTACAAAATAATAGAGCATTACCCATTTAAGAAGGGGAACAAAGTAATTTTTGCTTTTTACCACCCAAAATGAAAATCAGTCTAGCTTTTCCATAAGATACCATGCAGAATGGGAAAAAAGACCAATGGTGATGTGATTTGACATTAAGCACCCAAAAATAATGAATAGGTTGCTTCATAACAACTTTGGTGTGAGGAATATTCTGTTGCTAATAGAAACAGTGAGGGACCAAAGAGCAGAAATGAATGTTTTACCAAATAAAGTATTTTTGGTCTGCTCAAAATAGCTTTTTTTTTCCAAAACACACTTCCATAGCACAGTCCAGGAAAGGCTTGGTTTTAAAGCATACATATAAACAATAAACTAAAGATAATGTTACTGGGTAAACTGGAGCGTCTTTGAATCCAGTGTGAAGAGACAAGATGCCATTCATAGTCTTGGGGTAGAGATCATATAATGTTAATCATATACGCGAGTATGAAAAATGATGGTGCACATGTGGCAAACACACTTGCCTTACTTATGCCCTCTGTCTCATCGGAAGGACAAAGAGTAGTCATTTAAAGCGACACACACCGAGGACCAAACAGTGTAGCTGCAGCCCAGCTGCTTCCTTCTCTCATAGCAAAACTTTAAAACTCACTTCCATGTTCAGCTGCCAACAAAGTGGCAGCCACCTTCCACAGCCCTCCTCCAGCCCAGCTCCACCCTTCCATTCCCTCTCCAAGGCAGGAGCCACCTGCACTCCCTCTTCCTCAGAAACCCCTTGCTTTTGTGCCCTTCCCTCAGCCCTGAGGGCACAAACTTCTGCACTGCTAGAAAAACTGAAACTGATGCCAAATCTTTACTTATATGTTACTTAAAGTAGGTCTCATCTGGGTAAATAATGATCAGAATATAATGTTAGTTTTAAGAATCAACTTTTATGCATGTGTTGTTTATTGAGGATCAGAAAAGCACACTTATGTTGCTATTAAAAACGGTATTTTATCAAGCTGTTACAGTGAATACTATACCCTTATTACATTGACAGAAGTACATGAGGCCAGATGAAAATGCTATAGTATCTAAAGTTCTGCTGCATTTTATAACAGCACACAAAGGCCATATGCAGCAGGATGTAAACATTTTAAAGCCTCCATACTAAGTCCACTGAGTCACCAAGAGTGACAAGTACAGATATGCCTGTTGACTAATAGATTCACAGAGTGGTGTATAATCGTTTAAAACTAAGAAACAAGATTCAGTTTCACAGCACCAGATCGAAGCAGAGGTATGACCAAAACTGCATTTTGGTTGATAGAGTAACACTTCTCAGGGATAAAGCTGGTAGAGCTGGCTCCAGAGAGAACAGTCAACCTCTCCGTTGCTTCTGCCTGTCCCCACCCCCACACCTCACACCCAGCTCTAGAGGCTTTGCTGCTCTTGGGGATGAGTAGAGCAGAAGGCTGCTAGCCTACGCTAAATTGGATTTCTTATTATGCCTCTAAACCTTTATGTCTATCCTAATTTAAATTAGAGATACAGTAAAAAAATTCTTTGCCTTCAGAACACAGTCTTTTTTCCTCCTTTTTAAATAAAGACCCTTTGGCATGCAGATCCATCTATTTCCACCTAGTAGACAAACAAACTAAGTTTAATAGAAGTTAAAGTAGGCAATGGCTCTTGAGAGGGGCTAAAGACCTAACTGCACTTGAATTGGCTTAGAAAGTTGAGAAACCACCTTGCATATAAAACTGTTTGTCTACTTTGTAAGAAATTATGGTTAATAAGAAAAAAGACGACTGGAATCTAGGAAGACAACCAGGCCCCTGACAGAGCAGAGGTCCTTCCCAATGCTTTGGCTCATGCCACTCTAAAATGCAAACAGCTCATGTAAACAATACCTAGATCCAGGAGGGATAAATTCAGTCAAAATATTATTTTGAGTTAGTATGAAAAGGACTGGAAGAACTGATGGCTTTTTGCCATATATTTTCCTTTACTTTTGAGCTCAGGACAAAATCTATGAACAAGGAGATGAAAAAATAAAGGCACCAACAGAGTGGTAGACAAGTGTGACACTTCTTTCTGGTTACTCCATACCAAATACCTATTTGAGAGTTATTCTGTTTAATAAAATATTGTCCAGGCCATGTGTCCCACTTCCCAGACTGGAATCTGTAGATGTCCCATTTAAAAGGAAAGAGGATCAAGAACTTAAAATTTCTCAGTTTGAAAAATATTGTGGGTTTTATGCATTTTGTCATTCCCAATTGGAATGATCAACATTGCAACTGAAATGAAAAACCAAACAGAGATCCAAATTGAACGCGCAGAATTACTGCAATGTTGCTTTCTGTCTGGCTCCCAGTTCCCCGAAAAAGCACCCTTGAACTAGACATAGACAAATTTTTAAAAGTTTTGAGAAAATACTCAGTATTTATTGAAAATATTTAAAGATACAAATTAGACTTTTACACTACAGTCTGGGTCAAATGACAGCATTTCTCCACACTTATTTAACCATATCATGAACTGTATCAGATATCTCATCTCTGGTTACTCTCCAATGCTAGTTACGAGGATCTTGATGTAAATTAAGGTCATTACACCCTATCAGAAAAACAGGCAGTAGATCTAACACAATAATTTATTTTACAGTGAGAAAATCTACTGAATAGGAATGAAAACATCAGAGAGAAAAACAAGCTCATCCTTGGAAAATTCAGTGGAAAGTTTTAGCAGAACAAACCCCAGATGATACAGCCCTTACTTATGTGGCTTTGCAGAAGTTCTTAGTAACAAAACCAGGGTTTTGCTCTTAAGTTTCTAAAAGGCTGCTTTGCCTCATTTTCATCACTTTCATGACCAAAGACCTCTTTACAGTCCCAGAGCAACAAATTGTTGAAGTAACAACAGCTGTTTCTTATTTTAAGTTTCCATACAAAGCATGTTAGTGTTCCAGCAACTCCAGTTTTACTGCAGATTTCTACAGCAGCCTACTACAAATGCAAAGAGAAAGCATAGGAAACAGTCTGGTTTTAATCTTTTAAGCATTTTTTTTTCAATTCCTTACATGCATTAAATAAAAGCAGTAATTGTCCAAGACCTTCCGCGTACCTGAAACAGTTCAAAACTGAAAGAATTTCTCCTGCCCACACCCATCTTTTCCCATGCCAGCAAATCCAACCCACAGAAAATTGTACCAGGTCACTTGACAAATTTAGTGTGCAATTCTTAAAGTTTGTCAGGTCTACAGAGAGTAGCAAAGAACTACAAAAACCTACCTTCTTCCTTACAAATACTACTTTTCAAGGCGGCACAGTCAGGAGTAAGAAAGCAGAAGGCTGGCAATGCTTTTATAGGGCTGCGTGGGAGACCCCACCTAGCAACCAGCGTGTTTTCACAGCCCCAGCAACCAGCTGCTCTTTACAGCAGCTAAATCTGGGTGCTGTCCAAAACAGAGAACCACACACACAAAAAAAGTCATTGCAAAACTATGTGCTGAAGAAAGAATGAGCAGATTTCAAAAGGGAAAAGACAGCAAATGAGCATGCCATGATAGCTCTCCTCCCCTGCCATGGCCACATCCCTCACTAGTAAATTACCGTAAATCTTTTGGCATAGTAAGATTAAAATGTTAAAAAACTAAACCTGAGTTACTCCATTCACATTTTGACATGTCTGATACTACTTCAAAGTGAATATATTAAGATATATCTTCGATCAGTGAAAATTTTGAGAGAAAAAGGAGTGGAGAAGAGTGAACGCAGCTTCCACGCTTCACTGAGCTCTGGCGGCTATTAGCTCTGCTTCTTCTGCAAATGAGCCTGTGGCAGAAATGGTCCAGGAATAAGGCATGTCTAAAACTTGATATTATACCCTATATCTTGGGTTTGGTTTTGGATTTTTTTTTTTTTTTTGAAAGGAACCACATGGAAGCTTGCAGGCTTAATAGAAGGGCAATAACTGGCACCTGTGTAATTAGACAGAGGTTGAAACATTCAGATTAAACTCTGAAGTTCAAAGTGAGAGTGGTTTGCACAAGATGAGGGATTTCACCAGCCTGCTAGAAGCAGTTTGCTGCAAGCACTTCCTTACTGAGCCAGCCAAACACATTTTCCAGATCACGTCCAGCACAGCACCACACTTCATATCACTAACATCTCAGATTGGCCCGGAACATGATGCTCAGTGAAGAAATATCACTTCCTGAACCAGAAGCATTTGCAACTAGCAGATTGGCCTCCCAACTGGCTGTTGTCCTGCTTTCTGCTGACCTGGACCTGCTGCAACACACTGGTACCTCCAGAATGAGGAAGTATGGCTGATAAGCTTCACATGAACATACATGAAATGCAGCCATCCCTTGAAACCCAAGTGTAGCAATTAATAAAATGAGGGGGAAGGGGAAAAAACTGCTAGGTAGCATTAGAGGAAACACTCGCAAACTCCTCAAATGTAGCACATCATTGCACACATAATTCAGCATTACCTACGCCTTCCTCTGTTTAAAATAGCTCTGTAGAAACTCTTGGGGCCCTAAACGCGTCCCCCCAACAGGGTTCGGTTGCAGGTGCTGGGGGTCAGCTCAGGATCAGCACAGCCAAGGAGGTGCCTATCCCACTGGGCCAAGGAAAGACCCCTCAGCAGTGCTGTGGGAGGTGCTGGCCGGGCCACCCCAGCCCTGGGACCTGCCTTCAGCTGTGGCCCCAGCGCTTGGTCCTCACCTGAGCCACCACCCCACTGCCTTGAGCTGGGCTGGGACTGGCTGTGGGACCTGGTCTGTGCCCAACCTGCGGGCTGATGTCCTGTCCTGTCCCATCCCATCCCCATCTCCAACCCCAGGGAGGTGCCCGATGGCTGGGGTTGAGGCTGCCCCCAGTGCCGCTCGGCTGCCCTGCTCCTGGCTGGGATGATGGGGTCGGAGAGGCTGCCAGACCTTGCCTTACCAACCCCATGGGGACCCCCCCCCCCTCCCCCCCCCAAGTCCTGACCCCCTGGGAGGCCTCAGTTCCACCAACTCTCTGACAGTAATTTTCCCCTGCGTGTTGTTCTTTCCTTTTTTCCTGCACATTTCACATGTTATTTGACAAAAGTATTTCAGATATTTTCAGTAAGCTAAATAATTGAAGCAAATAATTGAAGGGGCCTACCAGCTGACAGCGATATTGTGTGCAAGCTGGCAGGTTGTATTTGGTTTTGTTTATTTTATTATGATGTATGAAGTTCAGATTACTCCTGGCCCCCTGAGTTTCTCCATGTCAGTAGGACACTACCAGTCTTATTTCACTGGTGTCAGATGTTGGCAAAAACCTCTGTTTACACCCTTTCTCTGGGACTGTTTCCCTTGTCTATTAATGAGCATGGCTAATTGCAATCCGTTTATACTGAAAAGCTGGAAATCTGTGCATATCCCTGGTGCACCTAGCTGAGTCTTTTGAAGTACTGAAATAACCTAGAAAGCTGGGTTACACAGGCTCAGAGCATCTTTATAAGTTTTTTGGCATTTTCTCAGTAAAGAAAATAGCACAGTAGCATTTACTGCAGGCCTGTAAGGGTAGGAATCAGTGTGTTACAAGTATTTACTAAGACACTCTTACATGTCGACTCTTTTTTCTAATACGGTTTCTCAATAATTGGACTATTATTCCATTTTCATCATAGTAGTTTTGTACCTCTTTTTTTTTTTTTTAAATTGTATTGTCTTTCAGGCCTATGTTTCTACTTTCAGAGTGATCTGACATGAAGGCATTGTGCTACAACTCATCGCAGGATCTGTTTGCATTTGCTTTTCCTCCTTCTTAATGGGTGGGGAGATGTTGACTCATCGTCTTCCTGAATCTGGAGTGAGTCACCCGCTGAGCTACAGAGGTTTTTTGTAGAAAATGCTTACACTTAAAAAATGCAATTTAATTGGAGGGACCTTTACTGTTTATTGTTAAGTTTTTAACTGTAACTCCATCTTTTGTTTCACAAAGTCATAACGGTTTGTGTGTTGTTTATTGCTGACCTGGTATTGTTTATTCAGAGTTGGCAAAGCATACAGCTACTGTCATAGTACAAATGAGACTTTTTACTCAATGTGACATGTCTAGTTTGGTATAGTAGTCAATGTAGTCTGGAATACAGTTGCTGAGAGAAACGGAAATATTCAGTAAAAGTAGAAAAGAAAAAGAGTCTCTTTTGGTAAACTGCCAGATTTGACTTTCCCAAATATTTCTCTTGAGGCTGGTGATATCAGCTCCAGTGGGTGGATGGAGTTTCCCCAAGCAATTCACCCTGCACAAGATGATAGCAAAATGAGTCAGGAATTTTGTTGGAGGTTGGGAGAAAGAGCAGGGCCCCTTATATCTATTTCAGAAGATGATGCCCCTCCTGCTGTGTTTGTTCTACCTGGGATGCCTTAAAGAAGGCTTAAATTTGGGGGTATTTGGGAGAGGACCATTCCACCCACAGCCAAAAAAACCCACTTTGCAAGTGACCTTCAGATTACCTTTCAGATAAACATTAAGTGGAAATTGATGCTAACAAATTGCATTGTTACGAAATAGTATTATCCTGCAGGAGCTCCTAAGTGTACTAAGTCAGACAATAAGTCATAAAACAGAGCTCTGCCTATTTCACACCAGGACAGTCATCCATTTTGAGCGAGTTGATAGCAAGCCAGAGCCACCTGGAATCTTCCTCTCTCATCTTTTGCACCTTGTGACTTCATTTATCTTCAGTAACTTTTATCCACATCCTACAAAATTGAGGAGAAACACATTACTCCATTTCTGTAGACAGCCAGGACCTGCAGGGTGACCAGCTGTACTCAGGTTTCAAGTAATAGAGACAGTGGTATAGATGATATAGATGTAAGAGCATGTAATGTCACCACTGTATGAGTTACAGCAGCCCTACAGAAGGCAGTAATACTTGCAACAAGACATTCCAGAGCAAATTCATTATGTCTTCCACTAACACGTATTTACCAGTTCCTGTACAAATTCCCGGTTTAGGAAGCAAGTCTCAGTTGCGTTATTCAGAAAAATATCTTTTCTGCATATTGAAGTATGGTGCCTCCTCAGACCTTCGTCTCTTCCTTTGGCATTACAACAGATTAGATTTCAATTTCAGGGGAAACAGTTATACTATCTATTCATTTGCACCTAATTGGCACAATTCTAGATAGGTCCATCTAGGGTCGGATTGTGATCATGGATATCTCCATGATCCTGTGCCATGGGGTGGGTGGCATAGAGCTTCAAGTCTAAGAGCTTCAAATCTAAAGCAAAAAGCATATTCATAAGGCAAGTAATCAAAACTGTGTAATATCTCTCATGGCTTCCCTGTTAAAGGATTTATTTTCATTAATGTGTTATTTCCCGTTCAGATCATGTTTCAGCTGTGGATCTGTTTGCAAGCTTACAAATAGGGAAAAGATTGGACAACATGCATTTGTGTCTTGATACTGATTCAAAATAGTTCATAAATATTTTTTAGGAATTTTCTAACTGGAATTAATTGTATTTGGTTTTGCGCTGCACAAAATATTTATCACTCACCTCTCTCTTTCATCATGGGTTAGCCAATAATTTATGGGTGCCTCATGAAATACTGAATTGGCATCGATCCTCTGGCAACAGGAATTCCATGCTTTAATCAAACATGCATCTGCTTCCATAATTAGCTCTAATACTTACTATTCACTTAGTTGCAGTAAATACCTTTCTGTAGCTTCAGAGATTTATAGAAGTGTAAAGGGATTTTCTGAGTCTCATGCTAAACCAAAATCTGGCTATCAAGAAGACACAAAATGTTAGTGAACTGCCCCTTACATAAAGAAATAAAAATAGCCCGTGCTGTACTAGAAACAGGAAGAATAGCTGTGGATGAAGTCATGTCAAGGTGCCATCATTTTAGGAACTAAAAGTTCCATTCAGCTTAAATGAGCTCAAGTTTTGTCACTCAATTTAATGGAACCAGGAATTCATCTTAGGGATGCAGATTGAGAAACACTTCCAGAAGCTTTTTCAACTTGTCAGATTGCCTTCCAGGCATAAGCCCTGACTCCGCTATGGTTGTGTGCCAAAGTAATTTATATGAGGAAAATCTGGACCTTCTAGGAAGCCTCTAGGAAAAAAGCTTTGGAAACTCTAGTTACACAAATCCTCCTCCAAATCTCAGTAAAGCAAAACAGACCTGTACGACAATGAAGTTGTGACAAAAATAGTAGATCGCTGGGGAAGGTATAACTCGGTGCACATGCAGTGGAAAGTACTAAGGGGACAAGACAAAGAAGTACAAACACATAAGCTTTTTACTGTCCTATATAGTCTATAATGCTAATCAGAGGGTGTATATAATAATAGAAGTGGCATTCAAGAGAAAGGAACACAAATGACAGATCTTCAAGCAATCAAACAGTGTATGACTGCTGTGGAAAGCTCAGTGCCTTAATGGAGGAAAGTCTTGTGAAAACAAATGAAAAAAACAAACAGGAGAGCTGGTGGCGTGTCACATCTGATCCTAGGAGGAATGGAACTAGGCAGTGTCTTCCAGTGAGATCAAGAAGCAGTATGAGCAGTCTTTTGTATCTCAAAAGAGACTGAACCCTGCTGCAAAATTACATTGTCATAGCTTCAAAGAAATGAGACAACACTAACTAGAAAAAAGCTAATGAGCAGATGAACCACCTGTAGGGTTGCAATATGTAGGTTAAATTTAGCTATATGGGGGTTTAAAGCTTATTTGGTGTTCTGAAATCGATTTGATTCTACAAAGTAGCTTTACATCTACTGCCATTTCTGGGTTCTCTTTTTCCTTTAAAGTAAAATTGATGTATTAAACATTTCCAAATATCTCCTTAGCAAACTGTGCTGCTTTGGTTGTTTCTTTATGTTGAAATGAATACCAATGAGTGGGTCTATTGACAATAAACATCCAGGTTAAAATGATAAAGCATATCTTACTCCTCATCTACAATGAGGAGTGAGTATCATAATCTGAAACTTCAGAATCACTTCAGTCAAGCTGAGACCTGTTGGGAATGGCATAGCCCTTGGCTCCCACTGCCATACAGAAACAGGAATCACATAATAAATGAATAATAATAAATTATGTTGTGCTCATTGTCTGCATTCAGGGTGTGATAAGAACAGTCAGAAAAAAATGAGGAAATCAGACATTCCATTTTCTCCTGTAATACCTGAGAACCTAGCTGTTCTGATTATTAAATGGGTAAATGTTGTGGTTAGGAAAAGTTGTCCAAGACAGCTTGGATATTAATATTTCACTGAGTAGCTTGCCTGCCAAAATTAGGAGTGACATTTCTGTGCAGAACAGGTAGAACTAATGCACAATTAGTCAGTGACTGCAAAACTGATTTACTTCTATGGAATATTAGAATAGTTTCATCTCAGACAAAATGAAGCTCTTCATGTGCTTTTCCCTCAAACCTTCACAAAAACAAGGTACAGATAGAGAACAATCTAAACTGCAGTATTCTATTTAAAGATGTACTTTTTTTCTGGCCTCCTCCACTGTATGTGTTTTCTCCTCAATTTAAGCTCATTGTTGACTTTCAGCAAAAGAATTTGCATCCAGGAGATTTATTACAGACTACCGTATTCAGATGTTGAACAGCAATTGCTTGTTTTATTTCCAGCTAAAAACCCAGAAAAATCCTGGTTTTGTGTTTCAGTTTTACTCTAGACTGCGTTGCATCAAGGCTATTGCTACTTGGGAAGAAATACTATATAGAGCACAATGGATGACATGGTGCAAACCATAGTTATTAATGAGAAATTTTAAAGGGTTTGGGCTTGTTTCTATTTCAAAGCGAAGAAACTTCAAGGCATGTTTGTATTTGTTGTAATTTGTCCCATTATAGAACTGCCTAAAGGTACATAATTCAGAGCTTGATTTGCATCTGAGTTTCCTCAAAGGGGAAAGGTGCAGATGTGACATTTCAAATGTGGCACAATTCTATACTACAATGAATTATTTATCCCTGGAGCTGCTACAAGGTTTTCAAAAGAATCAAAGTGATTGGAAATATACAAAGAGGAGCATGAGATTCCTAGCCCTAGAAATTTACCTTCTCATAATTATGTGTGAAATATTATTGATAACAAAATACCAGAGGGAAGAATGACAGAGGCAAGAATGGAATAGTGAGTCCCAAGATGATGGTGATTTAAGAAAAAGACACATAGTGTAACTGATTACTAAAGGGATTTTCTGAAGGATGTTTTAAGTAAAAACATAAAGAAGGTTTGTCATGTAAAGATTCTTCCTAAGATAAGATTAGCAAGAACACCAGCCAGAAAATAAGTACTGAAAGGAGTGATCTTAAGATATCTGTGGCACTGCCAATCTGTTTTATTGTGTTTGTTTAACAGTTAGCACAATCAGGTTCTAGTTCAGGACTGGGGTTACTACACACCCCTTAAAAGATTCATTAAAACAAGAAACATTCAGTTAATATGAAAAAATGGAAGTAGAAACCTAAAAGTACCATAGTTAAATATAACTTGGAGCCAAGTCTTTTTCTGTTTTGCTGGTTTCCTTTTTTTAGCAGTAGTTGTGTTAATTCTATGTCACACATCATTTTTATTGCTGTAAAAAAATTTTGGAAACATGCTCTGTCAAAAATGTTTTTATTTTTATAAGATTGCAATTTCTTAAAACTAAATACCCCCAGTTGTTCAGATGGTTGCTTTTCTCTTGTTTTCTTTTTTCGTTTTCCATTCTTTCTTCTTTTTTCCCCCTGTAGCAAGAGGCAAAAGAGAAAAAAAAAAAGACGCGCCTTTATATTTTTGTTTTCATTAAAAAAACTCACAAAAAAGTTCCTTTTATATAAGGAACTCTTTCAGAGAAGCCTTTTATCATGTTATATCCTTCACATCCCAATGAAGCTATAACATACTCAAAATAGAACACTAGAGAAACTAGTCATACGAATGAATTAGTTGTGGAATATTTGGAAGAAGATTCCCAATGCAACTGCCTGCCATAAACCCCCAGTGAAACTTCTTGTTGAGTTAGTGATACCAAAAGCCTTCCTTTTGGACTACAATCTAAAGGCAAGCTCGTGTTTTTAATCCTTTTTGACATAGGGGTGGGGTGCAAAACAATAGCAGTGAGGTGGAAACCGTGAGCCACTAGTCTCACCTGCCTGAGCTGGATCACACCAGGTGGAAAACAGTTTCTTCTGTATTTGCTTTTGCAACTGCTGAGTAGTACTTGCTTCTCCCAGTTCCTGCTGCTGTATTGTTCGTACTAATATAGGAATATATCACAGGTTGTACGCCTGGAGTTATTCCAAGAGAACAGCATATTTGACCTACAGTTCAAAACAACCTGCCTGTCTCATTAGCTGAGAAGTCTCAGCGTAGTGGTATTGGCAAGAAAAGCATTCTTTTACCTTTAATTAGCAGAGAAGGGAGATGGCAATACACTTCCATGAAGCAATCCTCCAAAGCAGGGCAAACTTTGCTCTAATGTAATGACAGTCTCATCTGGAAGCATTTAATAACTCTGTTTATGTGAAATTAGGGCTGAAATTGCATAAAACACCCCTTACATACTTACCAGTTTCACCACTACTGGAAATGTAGCAAGAGTATCATATTTCACATTCTTTCGGCTGAGACAAGGAAGTTTGGACATTTGTAAAACGTTCTATTGAAACCCTTCTAATTTTCTGAGTATTTGTGCCTGTATTTTTTTCAGTCATAGTTAAGTCTTCTACAGCTTTGGGTTTCACCTAGTAAGTTTTGGTCTTCTGGCAAAACAGACATTGCCACAGGAAACAGTGAGGAGAAAACGGATCTGTATCTCCTATTTCACTTTCTGCAGGTATCTTGTTGCCTAGTGAAGCTCTTTCATTTTTAAGATTAAATATTTATGTACACAGTGTGGGAGGCTGTCAGAAAATATCAGAAGTTAACTCTCACCTCTGTGGAAACACTGGCCGTGAGAAACAAAGCGATTACAATGGATGAAGGTAATTTTTTAGGACAAAATGTTTATATAGCAAAAAAATAAAATTTTTCATGTTTGCTGTATTATGGCACACAGTTGTTGAGAGTGGAAGGGTGGAGCCAGGCCACTATTATATTAAACAAGCTGAGTTAAAAGAGTGAAGAGGATATCCATCTATTTTTAAACTTCTCAGCTGTCAATGAAAGTCAAGGAAAAAAAGAAACCAGTGATATGAAAGACATACTAAAAGAGCTAAGTTGTTTACTTGGCCAAAACATCCACCAGTGAATGAAGAGTTTTGAATAGAGCTAATTATTTTTCAAATGCTGTCTTGCTAACCTAGGAAAATGTATGTTCAAATGCTAGTGACTGGTGGAAGATTGTGTATATGCCTTTATAAACATTTAGAAAAGCATTATAAATGAAGGTCTTCTAAGTAAAACCACTCTGGGATTTACAAATATGTTGTAAATTTTCAGAAAAACAAGTTTGAGTTTCCACAGCTCAACAAGTCATTGAGTATTATTTCAGCCATGGCAAGTGACCATGTATGCTCATCTTTTGTTCTGTGTCTCCATTTAGGCACATTGTTTCAAGAAATAGAGTATGAAAAAGAAAGATTGTACAAGGGAATGATCCAAGGGATAATGAAAGTGGTTTCTGGTGAAAGACTGGAAAGTGTGTTTGGTGGTCTAATAATGTAAGAAGGTTTAAGTTGTTTCTCAGAAGAACAAGTTCAGAAGTCTTCAAAAGTCTTCAATTTGGTTGTAGGACAAGAAGCAATGAACTTAAATTTAAGGGGAAGGAGTTTCAGTTGGACACCGAGTGAAAAACATGCTAACTAAAAGGACATTTAACAAGATATTAGATAAGTGATAAAAAATGGGTTAAGTAGTTAGTCCTACTTTCTTTTCTATGGTGTATTTAATTTAGCAATATTTGTTGAGAGCTTAGACCTTTGCTCAAATTCTCCTGCCCCTGCTGCTTATCTCTTCCCTGAAATCTTAACTCCTATTTGCTGAAAAAAATCATTTGCAAGGCAAATAATTTTATCAGAGGATTCTGCCTCAAAGAAGAGAACATAATGCTACAACAAAAGGATAAAAAATGTATATTGCCAAATTTTGTGGTTTACCTACTAGATTTTCCACAGATAACATGTATCCTAACTGTGACATCTCAAAATTATCATTAAATTGCAGCTTAAAATAATTTTTGTTCTATAGAATATCTCTTACAAGATATTATCGTGAGTGTTCAAACTTTAGGATTTTTTTTGATAAACACCCTGAGGTGGCCATATTTGAGGGCTAGCAGGCAACTAAAGTTGGGCCTCAAAAATTAAAATATTCAGCATCTACCGTCATTTTTTAGTTTGAGACTTTTATTGCATATGCATTTAGGGGTTTAGATAAGTGAAAGCAGAAGGCCAGATTCTGTGAGTGCTTTTCAAGGGTGTGCAATTAAAGATAGATGAACAGTTGTGCAAAGCCTATAATAAAAGAAGGATGGTTTGCCTTGCCCCACCTTAGGGAGCAGGCTGCTGAAAAGTTGTCTGAAGGAAAGATGAGGAACATTTGTGGCTTTTTCTATACAACTTGCAGATCTTGTCATAAGTCATGAGAGAACAGTCTTCTCTTACCTAATATTAATGAACATATTTGAACCCCTCCCACACACATTAGTAACAGTAATTTTTTTCTCAGATGTCAAATGTGCTTCTCAAGAATTATGCTTAAAATTTAAATGCATTACTAAAGATTAAAATTAAGGGAAGATTGCCATGGCTGATTTAGAGATGAAAAGCACTCCATTAGTGGGGCATTGTTATCTATTTGTATTCTCAAGCAGCTGACTAATGAATGAGCAAATATTGGGAATACCATGAAATATCAAGTCTAACCAATATAAATGGAATAGCTGTGTCTATAAATAAACATACAAATGCACGTAATTTTCCAAGGAAAGTTAAATCTAAATTCTTGTCTGTGCTCCAGTATCTCTGTGGCTTGTAGTATAAAATACATGCCTTTGCTTTGATTTTCAAGAGGAAAATAATGATAACATCAACAAAATACAGCAAGAAAAAAACCTTGCTGACTGTGATCAGAAGCTGTAATATTAACTGTTCACATCAAAGTTTTGTTCGAAATCAGCAACTTATTAGTTGATAACTTCTGTATATATTCTTCTTCATGCCAATTTACTATATTAGGATAAAGAAGGACTTTTTAATGTTAAAAGGAGAAGCCAACTGACTGACTGTGTAACCTTCTCTCACACCAGAAGTTAAGAACTAGTTAAACAACACTGTCAACTCTGTTAGGCAATGCCATTGGGCAAGGCTGTTGCTTAAGGCACTGTAACCTGAGAATATTAGAGAAAAAAATGTGGTTTGACCAGAATGCATAAGAAGAAAAAGTTTGCACAATGCATTTTCATCTGCAAAAGTGTGAGTTGTAGCTTGTGACAATGTAAACAAAACTTTATCTGTAAAATACTGTCAGAGTTCATTGTTAAGTTACTTTTAAGGGATGGGTTTGAATTATAAAAAATATCCTTCTCAGAGGATGAATCTTCATATTAACAATCCAAATGGTGAATTCATATAACAGCAATCATTGCTATAAATGCAGGCTTAAGAATCATAGAACAAGCTGATATCAATGTGATGCAGTGCTCAATGAGAAAGAAAGACCAGACTACTAAGACCGTCCAGCCTGTAGGTAAATAGGAGAAGCAGCTACTATTCTATCTACAAACAAGAGAAGAGGGCCCAAAAAGCCCACTTCGAGCCCCCCAACTATGCTGAATATTGCAACTATATTCTCTTACTTGGCTGCTTGTAGGAGCGATCAGCAGCAGCAATAAAAATTACCATTTCCACTTTTTTGTAAGCAACAAAAAGAGAAAATGTGGTCTTAATTATCAGTGCCCATTTGTTCAGGGCATTGGGTAAACAGTTATTCTTTATCCACATCAAGTTTCATACCTCCTTTTCCACATAGTAATGGGGGAAACAGTCTGTACATCTGCCCAAGTTAAAGAAGCAATCATCTTCTCTTTCACTATGACTCTTCTGTTGAACCATACTTTAAAGACACTGCCAGCAACCCAGAAAGTCCTCTCTCTCACTGGCCTTCCTTGTCTTGCATCAGAGCACAGAAGGTAGGGTAGGCTTCTTTTAGCCTGTTGATGCTTTTATACCTAAAGTACCTTTTATACCTAAAGTACCTAAAGGGGGTCTACAGGAGAGCTGGGGAAGGACTTTTCACAAGGGCATGTAGTGATAGGATGAGGGGGAATGGCTTCAAGCTGGAAGAAGGTAGATTTAGATTAAATATTAGGAAGAAATTTTTCACTTTGAGGGTGGTAAGGCACTGGAACAGGTTGCCCAGAGAGGTTGTTGAAGCCCCGTGCCTGGAGGTGTTCAAGGCCAGGCTGGACGTGGCCTTGGGCAACCTGGTCTGGTGGGAGGTGTCCCTGCCTATGGCAGGGGGGTTGGAACTCGATGATCTTCAAGGTCCCTTCCAACCTAAACCATTCTATGATTCTATGATTCTATGATTCTATACAAATTTATTAAAAGAACTTTCGTTTTATATATTATATATATACAAACCTGGCTGATTTCTCCACCCCTTTACAGCATCCTTTCTTTGATGTCTGGAGCACCTCGCAGTAGAATAAGCTGTACTTGGTGTTCCAGCAGTTTGCAGCCATGTAACACGCTTGCAAAACTTGCAACTTGAATGAATTAAATGTGTGATGATTTACAGAGAGTCTCAGAGCCCCGTTATCAGAGCTGGTCTGGATTGCCTCTAAGTGTAATGAGAAGCCAAGGAAAACTCGCTCTGATTTTGAAAGCACAGGGCTGTTTTAGCTGTTTCCCTGTATCTTATATGACACTTAGCATACAACATTGATATTGCAGTTAGCATTAAAGTACCAAGATTCATTAGAATTTGCTGATCAGGGATTCTCCAGAGGAGCAACTATACACATCTGTGAGATGAATCTTAATGTCTAATATCCTAAGAATTTATATAGTTGTTTTTTTTCATCTGAATAGCATTAAATTAATTAATGCTGTAGCTGGCTCATTGTAAAACATCCCCCACTGTGGACTGAATACTGAGACATATTAAAATGGGCCCAAAGATATAAAAGCTGTATGTGGGGTTGCAAAACTAATTTTTTCTTGACCATGAACATGCTCTATCAGAATAAAATGACCAATCTTAATCTGTCTATATGGGCATTTTCTTTAAATAATCTACTTTAAATACTAGGGAGTGTGACTTTCTCCTTTTTGCTATAACATATGATAAATAGGTATTCCTTATGATCTTTCCTAAATTGTTTTAGGGGCATTGCTACCTGTGCTATGCATATTAACAAAATATATTTTTTTTGTTTTGTTTTATTTGTTTAACAAAGAGCTCCGCTAACCACTGGAATAAGAATTACTTTTTCAGAATATGTGACTTGGTAGCATTTTTTCTGTTCCTGCTTTTTTTTGGTTTTTATCTTTTTGGGGTTTTGTTGTTTTTTTTTTTTTTTCACTTTTACATAGACCAGTGTTCCTGTCTTGAAGAAAGTATTCCCCTGTCATCACGATCCTGGTTTTGGAAGAAGAATAAGAATCCTGTTTCTCATGCTGCTAAAAGCCAAGGCAAAACAGGTAATGTTAGTCTCTTTTATTTGCAAACATTTGCACAGATCAAATGGTTAGAAAACTATTAAAAGGCATATAGCACCACTATAATGGAGGTGTGGAGTTTTATTAATTATCCACCAAACTTTTTAAGCAATAAGATATAACCCATTGAAGCGCAGCCTAAGCAAGCTGTCCCACTTGGCGGATGGTCTGGATCACTCCTTTCAACAGCTAAACTGTAGTGCCTGGTTGCTCTAATTGCAGGCATAACACATGTGGAGCTGGGAGCACCATCTTAGACCAGATTGGAAACCTTTTGTAGGCCACAAAAACAGGACTGAGGGTTTGAGGTCTCTTGTCCCTTAGACTGGAGGTAGCGTGGCTGAGCCAACAGCACATGTCTGACTTTTGGAACATTACTGATACTTATACTTTTTTATAAAGGTGATCTATACTGTCCTACTTTTAGTCCAGGTGTCCAAGAAAATTCTCAGCCATTCGCTTTTTATATTTCAATGTGTGGGTGAGAGGGAAAGAGAAATGAGCATTTGGAAGAGTAGACTGTAGCTGTGTCATACCAATAGCTAGTTTCAGACATGACCTTAGAATGACACTGACTGGCACTTTATCATTGTGATAGACCAAGTATCTTTGAGATTGGAAGACTAGTGAGGTAACTTGTCTTTCAGTCCAGGGCTTTAACACACACTACAATAGTCCGTGGCCCGATTGTTTTCATGTGCCAGCTAAACCTTTGTGTATTATGGTCAGACAATTGTGTGTTAGCAGTCACTGTGCCACTTGAGTGGAAAATTATGACACTGTATGAAACAGTATCTGTTCCAGTGACTAAATGCTTGACTTGCTGCAACTAGCCAACCTAGGTGGGTCCCTAGGTAGTTTTGGGACAGAACATGAATATACCTGCCACCTATGTGAACATCAGTAATAACATTGCAGTAGCCTTAAAACCATAAATAACACACCTGTTAAACGCATGGCTCCGCCTTACCCCAAGGTTAGTTTGAGACCTAACAATTCAGTGACTCCAGCTGTAGAAAAGTTCCTGATCTATACGGTTCAGAATAGTTTAAAGAAGAAGATACCATACCTCTGTCAACAGCGGTCCTACTGTTTCAAAAACTAGAACAGAGATATTTTCATGGGGCTTTGCCATTTTTTAACTCCATGAAGCTAAACTTGATTACACAGTAGTAAAGAAACAATCTTTACACCACTTTTCTTTTTCTCTTTCAAAGATGAGAAGAGGGAGACACAAGGTTTTTTTAGGTCTCAAACTAATACAGTAGCAGTAACATTCAAAATACAATCCTCTCTGCATTGTGGTTAACAAATTTCAGAACTCAAGAAATAATTGCCTATAAACTTTGCAGAATTCAACACTGTCAACTTTATAAGAACCTTAGAGGTGGGATGCCGGGAGAGAACGACATTAAATCAGCTCCTAGTGAAGTCAATGAGAATTCAAGTTACTCAGGGTATTGACTGCTAAACTTTTAATTATTTAGGAAATTTAAGTAAAACCTCCCAATTATCTAAAATCAGGGACCAAGGAAATATATTTTTCTACTGCTTTACTTGTGGGGTTTTTTTTCAGTCATTTAAATACAATCAAATTAGGCAGTTGGAACAGTGATTCTTGTTATTCTGTTTACTTCTGATATCTGATCCAGAATGAAATCAGGAAAAACCCTGTGAAATTAGAACAGGCTGTTCTGACAAAATTCTTACCAGAAAATGTACAAGCAGACTGTCAGTTTATCAAAATCAGTCTCGCGTGGGGGTATTGCGACGTTAAACACATAACAGAGTTCAGAGTGGACCTAGAACAGAATTTTCAACACTAAAGAGAGATCTACTCCAAAATGTGCATTACTCAAAAAGTTAAGGCAAGCAGTTATGTTCTTGTTCCACTGGAGATTAGGAAGTTGAATATCAGGTTATGCTTCAGTGGATTAGTGCATACATAGGAAAGCTGAACATCATGGCATTTCTTCTCATGCTAAAACTTTCCATGCTGTGTTGTTTACTCATAAGCCAATTTCCTTACTACAACGCAGCATAGGTCTGTCTATGAAATTTACTGAAGCTAGTTGCAATAATGCAAGACATGCATAGACCTGAGGCAGGTTCTCATGACTGCTGCTCAGATGTTTGTATTATGGGGTAACCATGTCACATGATGTTTGACTTGCCAGTGCTTTTTGTGTACTGCTTGTGTTCATTCAAAATACAAATACAAAAATTGTAACTACATGAGGACTACCTCATGTTGCCTCAAATCACAGCTACTCTTACCTCAAGGAAATTTCAGACCTCCCTGTGTTTATATACGCTGTCTAACCCCAAAGCTTCTATGCTTTTAAATCAAAGCTTGTTTCAGTGGTAAAGTTGTCATGTTGTTTCAGGGCATGAAGCTCCCATTTAACAAGGTCTGATCCTGTGAAATGTCCATTGCTATAGAGATCCTGAGCATAGCAGCACTTCGAGGGGATTGCACTGATGTGCCTGTAATTGTTTCAGAACTGGTCATCTCATCCTACACCTTTTCCATTCTGTAAACTCACACATACACCTGGAGTTAGATATAAAGATTGGATTACCATCCACCTCTGGTTTTCTTGAACTCTGTAAATATATTGCACAATTCAATACCCAATGGAAGTACGGTACCTACAGAGAATGAGAATTTTTGTCATAGGCTGACTAGAAATGAAAGAATTTCCTGAAAAGTAAAACAGTTGATATAAAGATGCACTCATAAATAAGTTGATGCTGATGGTGATTTTCTCAAAAGGTAACAGTATATCTTGATATTATGCTAATGTGGGCAAATAAAATCATATTAATTGTTGTACCTGGACTTTGTGACCAAGTTATACTAAATTCTTAGTTTTTATATTTATTGTACAGGGAAAAAAGTTAAATTTATTAATAATCAGTCTTAACAGATATCAGTGTTTTCTGGACAAAAGTTATGCCCTTCAAGTAGCCCTTTCTGTTTTTCCTCAGACCAAAGCTGCAAGCAATTAGATACAGCCAGATCAAATAACTCTAAATTTATGTTGCACTGCCTTAGGAGAGTGATTGGATTGAAAACATTCCCAATAGAGTCAAAAAAGATTTCCATCTTCCATCTTTTTTCCATCTTTTTCCCTTCTGTCTCACAAAAGGAAGTGGTTGCTGGAAGAGACACAGCACATGAAGGTCTCCTCTTCAGAATATTAGTCAATGTTATCTTGAAGATTTTGATCTTATAGTGAAAAAAAACCCAGATTTTAAATATACAGGATTCATGTACACATATGAATTATCCAGGTTGTATTTTAGGTACAATGAAAGGACTGCATTTTTTATTTTGTGTTACATTTGGATTGATTGCTGTTATCTTAGAAGTTCTGCAGGACTTTTGAGGTTTGAGGTTTAAATCTGTGTATTTTCTCCAATAGCTGAGCACTGCTGGATGGTTGCTCTTGGCACACAAAAAAAAAGCGGATTATTAGTCAATATGAAATTAAAATTCTGTAGCAAAACTGTAGAGTTGCTGTAATTCTGCATTAAAAATACCATGCCTTTACTCTAACAAGAGCAATCAGGCACAACTTGCTTGTCATAAATTGTCTTTTCCTTTTGGTAGAATATTCCTGTAACTACAATAGCAGCATTTACACCTTTCAACTAAGTTACTACTAAGAATGCAAAACATAAGGCACATTTCATGACTGCAAAGAAAACAAGTGCCAGACCAGTTGCCTTTGCTCTGAGATCCTCTGAAACATTCTTTTTATGTAACAACACAAAACATGGCACATCTGCTTTGTCTTTTCTATCATCTGTTTTCAGGAGGGATTTGTTATGAGGAAAGAGGAAATTGAGAGTGTAGTGCAATGACATTTTTTATGTTTCACTTTGTTTTGATCAGTTAAAAACGCAGATTCTTATATGCAAATACTTTTACAGCATGAGGAAAATGTGTCCCTAGAAGGCAATAGAATAATAATATTTTAATAATGGTATAATAGAATCATGTTTTTCCATGCTGGCATGCTTTGATGTCTTTTTTTTTTAGGGAAAAACTTCTCTGGCTCTGGGAAAATAAAAGATAAAAGCTATGAGTCTTTGGAGTTACATCCCCCAAAATAAGTGGTCCTCTTCCACCTTGTTTGCCTGTTTTAAGCAGTATTATGAAGATACTTCTCTTTATGTCCATCTTTCAGAATTGCTACTGGCCATTTCTATAAAAAGAAAATAACTCCCTGTCACAAAGCAGTAGGCATAAAACAGAAGTCACTATAGCAAAAAAGTAGCTAAATTGTGAAACATGCAGGATGTAATAAAGCTTACAGGACAGACCTTAGAATTGATGCTGGATACCTCTAGACGTTAGAGCAGTAAATTTTATTGGAGTTGGCATGAAACAGCACAGAAGTATCATGATAGGAGATCAGCCACTTTCAACTACAACTGCATCTGAAGTGCATTGTTAATTCTTAAGCATAAAATATCAGCCTAGCTATAAACCAAGCATGCTATAAACCAGGAGACTGACTGCTCCTATTTTAAATTGTGATTTTTAATTTAAAAATAAAATTCCTCTGTGCTTCCCAGGCATCAGTTTTAAAATATAAATTAAGATTTCATCTCAACAGAGCAGGTATGTTTCTCAGCACAGCCTGCTGTCTAGGTCCCCATCCTAGTGAAGATGTAGCCACAGACAGTTATTCACTTACCTTCCTGAGATAGCTGGTTACTCATTGATGATCTGCATTGAGGATGGTTGATCACGTCTTCCGTGCAGACTGCACAAGGTGCATGTTTACACTTCAGTATGATGATTATGAATGTGAGAACATTTTGTGTTTCTCATTAAACTTTTAGCATTTGTATATACACACAGGACAACAACCAGCTAACACAAGAGAATGAGTGACAAGAGTGTTGTGTGCTAAACTTCTGTGGACGGAAGACATGAAGAGAGCTCGTGTGTTGACAGAGGAACTAAAACTTTAAATGAAAATTGAAACTTTTTTGTAAAAATGATACCTCTCTAAATTTCAAAAATAGTCTTGGACATGGAAACCGTCTCATCAGGGGGTTAAAGCTGAAAAGAAATAACATTGAGATCCCCCTGCCATGGGAGGTTCCATTAAACCTTTTTAATAGAAAACAAATCTATTCAGGTTGTGCCCCAAGGAATCTGTTTGCCTCCATTTCTCAACAGACAAGTCTTTCCTTTTACTTTATTCCTTAAATAATGCTAGGCAGAAACGGACAACCTCAGGGAATGAAGGGATGGTATAATGTAGTCTTGTAGAAAGATCCAATCCCCCACTTCAAACCCCAAAGCTAGTTATGCTATGTGTAAAATACAATAAAAAAATGACTGGAGGTTAAATAAAACTCCAAACTACTTCTAATATTGTATTATTGACTACTGTCTGCACTCTTTCTGTACAGATGAAGCAGGTATTTTCTCACTGCTTATAAGAAGCATCCACTATCAAGAGGCCTGGTCTGCAAGATCAGGCATAGATATTTCTTTCCAGAAGTCTTTGGTGGAATCTGCTATTTACAAGGGAAAGATCAGGGTAGGGTCCGCTGTCAGCAAAACCATATTGTTTTGTATTTATTTTATATGGTGAGGCTTTTTCCAAGTACAAAGGAAGACACTTCACTAGAGAAGATTTTACAGTCTGAAAGAATTGTACTAGATACCTTCTTGAATTGTGAAAGTACTTTCATTTAAACTGAGTTCTGATCAATTCTGGGAATTACCTCCATTAGATTGCAGGCCAGTTAGCCTGGCCATAAAGGAAGATGGACTTTCAGCCTCAGTCAAAACAGGTAGCATCCTGATTGCATGAATGAAAGATCAGCAGAACATATTAGGTTTAGTCCTTTCCTTCTAAATCACTGTTATTTGAGGTACAGAACTGAAACTGATGATAGATTAAGGTGCTTTATGGTGTAATCTTATTTATTAAAAAGGAGTGTGAAAAATCCTAGTTTGTATCCCAGCCACAGTAGATTCAAATGTGACACCTTTCTCTTTACAGACACAAGCTTCTTGCTAGTAAATGCTATATTCAAAAGTTGCTCTCGTCTTAAATTTTAGCTTAAAACATATTTATAAATATTTCTCTGGTGCTTCCTTCACTCTTCTGACAGTGCTTCTGTGTGTGAGAGTGCTTCTCAGTTTCTCTATCATAGCCAGTACCATCAAACAATACTGTATTTGCATGTAACCTTCATCAAACCTTCCTACTCAGACAGCACTAGAGCTTACATAATTTTGTTTTCTGGGTGCTTATTGTGTATTATATTCAGCTTGGATGAAAACCATTGTTATCCTTCCAGATTCAATAAGTTCTTGCTCAACTCCCAGCCTAATATCACCTACATTTCAGGCTACTTGGAAGCTGTACTGGTTTTGGATGGGACAGAGTCAATTTTCTTCATAGCAGCCTGTATGAGGTTATGGATTTGTGAACAAAACTCTGTTTATAATACAAAATGCTTTATTTATTGCTGAGCACTGCTTACACAGCATCAGGGAGTTCTCTGTTTCTCACACTGCCCCACCAACAAGTCAGTTGGGGTCAGCTGTCCCAGCTGTGTCCCTTCCCAGCCTAATTGCTGGTGGGGCAGGGGTAAAACCAGATCAGAAGCTGGTATCTATATAGGAATATATTACTGTGCTGTTTCTTTGGCTGGTGCTACTGAGCAAATTGATTGGGGAAATAAAAAAGAAAAGGTTCCAAACTGTGGTGGTGGTGGGAGGGAAGGATTAGTGAAACCAGCTTGATCTTTGTTATAGTGCAATTACTGATATTAAATATATTAATTTGAAACATTGTACAATTATCTTGAGGTTTTGATGGCCCAAAATCATCAGGAAAAAAATCTCTAACAGAATACAGCAAAGGCTGCTTCTTTTTCCTTATTGATGAAAATCCTATATGATTCTCTAATTAAGGAAAGAAAATAGCAGAGGGGCAAGAAATTCACTGCTGAACTGAGTCTGTCTAGGGGATGTGATAAAATCTTGTCATGAAGCCCTGAGAGACAAAAGTTTTCTCCCTAGGAATTTTTGGTCAACAGTGACAAGCTTTTTTCATGTCTCAAAAAGGTCTTCATTTCTACCACTTATGCATAACAAATAAAAAAGTATATATTACAGGAAAAGCATAGGAAGAGAGGAATAACTATTTATTTACCCTGATAAAGCATTAATAATAAAATTAAAGGTCCGTTGGCATTGGAGCCTGCTATGCAGGCGAATCTGAGTTTAATCTACACCTTCTGTGTAAAATGGAGAGCTGTGGTCATTACAGGATACACTGAGGCATGAGCCAAAACTGGCAATCTGAGAAGCTCTTTGCAAGATGGAGTAGTGAGTGGCACTTTTAACAACTGCTCTGGTGTGCTGTACTTCAGTGTTCTGTAGTCACCTGCAATAGATTCCACTCTGAAAAGAAAAGCACCCAGGCAAGAAAGAAGGTAATTAAATTTCTTATCATTTTTTTCTACGGGAAAGGAACTCAGGAATACTTTGAAGAAAGCATTACAAAAGAAAAGAGTATTGAGCTTTGCCATGAATATTATTATCCATTCTAGCTGAGAAGAGGGTCAGGTAAGTTCCTTTATCCTTAGAAAGCATAATCCCTGCTCAAACTGCATTTCTCAATCTGACACATGAAGACGTTCTGTCAGCTTCATTAGATATACATATAACTTCAACCAGTCCATGTTAATTTCAGTCATTACTTTCCTGACATCATAATTCTTGATGACCTCCATTACTTCTGGAAGTGAAATTTTAAGGCCTTCTCAGTGTGCATACGCCAAGTTTTGAAAGGCTTTAGGTTTTTGATGCAATGTTGACCAACAGTGAGCAAGTACCAATGGTGAGACCTATAGCCAGGTAGCTGGAAACTCTATAATGACATGAGTTAAGTTGCTGAACTTATTAACCATGTAGATTTTAATTCCTGTGCATGTGCTCTGATTGATTCCTGAAAAGCATATCTTTTGTATTTTATGTTCAGAATCAAGTATTTTTTTTCTTCCTCATATGGGAGTTTATGCGTAGCTGTTCCATATACCATGAAGAACTGGAAGACCAGTGTCTTTCTGTATGGAAGTTATGTGGCGGGCAAAGGAAAAAAAAAAAAAAAAAGGAAAAGGACTTTCCACTAATAGATCATTTTGGTTTATTTGAAATTCAGCAAAAAGAAAAACATTTTGTGGAGACACAGTGGAAATTGATCATAACAAGAGAGCAGACATCTTAAAAAGATCCAGAGGCAAAAGCTGGCCAAGAGTTACACATGGAGGAATGTGTTTGAGATGTGCTTTTGGGTAGAAGCTGCATAAGACTTGGCAGGTTTAATTCAGGGTAGAAGATGGTGAAATCTGGAACCTTTATTTCATGAACCTTGATGTGTTTGCCAGTTCAGCTAAATCTGACAGTCAAACCAAGATTAGAGTCACTAAATCATGTTAGATTTCAAATGAGACAGAAAGAAAACACTCAGATCTATGGGTTTGCTCTGATAAATTTCTAAGAAATTCATTCAGGTTTACTTCTAAATTGGCTGACAGTTTGTACTATTTTAATCTTAAATTCATTTTGGGGTGTGATCTTATAAATCTGGTCTTGTTTCATGATATCTGTTCTCAAGCCTCTCAACTGAATACCTCCTCCTAGTATTTTATTAACAATTACTTTACTTGTTTTTCCAGAAGCATGGGTGCGAACAGTTATGCCTTCAGGCTTTCAAGTCCCTGAAGATTCAGTAAGAATTGATCCTGAAACTAAACCACAGACCGTCATTCACTCATCTGTTCCTCTGCCCGGCAGTGTTATTGATTATTCAGAGGAGATACTTGAACATCCTTCATGTGTGATTAAAAGTGTTATGGTTGAAGACACACCTGAACAGGGTAAGCAGTACTTTGTGCCTCAGGCTTTCAGAATGAGTGTCTACCTAGTTGCTTTCCACAAAAGGGCAGATTGCTACCCCACGACCACATTGTAGTCTCACAGAAGCAGAACTGTACAAGCTTATAGTCCATATCAGGGCTGATATAGCTTTAATATGGATGAATGTGAGCATGGGCTAAGTGGAAGAGTTCCTGTCATGATTCAGCATGTAGGTAACGGAAGCTGTCCTCAAGCACCTCATGTACAAGAGATGCCTATTTTCTTTATACCTGTTAAAATCAAAGCCAGAAGAACAGGACTAAATTTATTATGTGTTCCGTATCTGTTACTTCTAATGCAAAGTGTGCAACCTGCGAGGCTCTCTAAACAAAAAATACAGTTGCAGTTATTCAGAAACAGGAATATGGCTGCCTAGTCTGTGCCATATGCTGTGATACTAATTGTAAAGTAAGAAAGGAGAGACCTCTAGTTTGGGGAAGCTTACATTCTAAAGGGATTAAACTGCAAGGTACTGTGGTGGTTGGAATGCATTTTGAGAGCCAGGCCAACTGATGTCATTGAAAAGGAAGGGAAAGAACTCTCAGAGGTATCTTGTCCCTGCCAGACCCACTGAGTTCTGCGTAAGTTAACTCACAAGAGTGGTGTGAAAAGGTATATTTATTAGTTTTGGGAGTCGCATTCTTTATGAGATGCTAAGCTAAAGAGAAGACATGTAGACTGATTTTTAGCATTCATGAATTAACTTGTGGGAGTTTCTAGTATCTTTCTTCCCAATGGACTGCTATAGACTGAGGAGGAACTTTGCAGTTGTTTCAGCAGGTGATATAGTAATGCATTTTATAATGCAGATCCTACACCCTTGTCCTGCAGGTACTGATGCCTTATTGGCTAATTTTGCCAAAAGTAGGATTATATAAAGTGGAAGGCTTTTCAAGAATAACTGTGGCTTCAAATAGTCTCCAAGGTGGTGGTAAGAAAGCCAAATATGAACCAAAGATGTACATGTTAGAATCCCTTTAAGAAGTTGCTATTCTATATATAATTTAACATGTGTCCTTCACTGATATAATTCACAGAACAAAAGCTGATATATATATGTATTTAAAGTATAGTGATGAAAATAATGAATTCAGAAAGATGAATAACTTAAGCCAAGGGTACTCATCTCAACACATATTTACTTAGTTATGTATTTTATAAATCCTCAAAACTGGCTTTTGAAAAACAAGTCTTATGGCTGTGTGGGAATAGGATCTGGTGATTCCATCTAGTAGCTGGATAGACTATGTTTTAAAACAGTACATTCTGTTACAATATGTGCAATAAAAGTAATTGTGAAGAGACAGATATTTGGTTGTAGAAAATACCGCACCATGGAAGTAAATTAATATTGCTTCAGGATCTCAGGAAAGGTAGCTATACGTTTGGATTTCCCCAGTGGACAAAATTTCCTAATTTCTGATAATTATTTCAACCAATTCAAAGACTCAGAAGATTTCTTTTAGACACTGTTTTCTTTTCCACACCAGAACACTTGACAAAGTTGCTCATGTTGGGTGTTGCGGCTTGGTTTTCTCTCAGCAGGGGTATTGCATGCATTCAGAGTGCTCATTAATAAACCTGGTTCAGATATATCTCATTTAATAATGCAATCCACCCCTGGCACTGCACACACACGCACACGCTTATTTTCAAAGATATTGGGCAAAATCCATTTTGTTTTGTAATTTTTCAAAATTAGATTTTGAAAATATTTTGACAGAAGATGAGAAACAAGTCTGGAGTATGGCCTTTGGATTCAACAGAGCTCTGTTTTCAGGATCAGGTGGAACCAATCAAGTCTCAAATGTATATTACATCATTCTTATGCTTGTAGCTCTCTTAATGACTTCCCAATCTGTCATTCTTTTGTATCCCATTTATTAATTTAAAACTCTTTTGGTCCCAACAGCATTAATTAGTGAATCAAAAGAATTCCGAGAATTGCAATGATTTTCACCTAATTTTAGCACCTGAATTTTGTTAACAGATGAAGAGGGAAACTCATGGCTGTACAAGCTGGGGATGAATATAAACAAGTGGTCATTTTTGAATTCCCTGGTTGGATGGAGTGAAAACAGAGCTCTAGGAAAAGGTATATTTATATAGCAAATATTATTCTTGTTTGCTGGAACACATGATACATTACATAAATGGGGAGGGTGTTTGTTTTTTTTCTCTTATGTGAGCTCTGCTTGATTGAAGCTGTGTAGCCTGGATTTCTGAACAAGGTTGTGTAGCTTGGATTTATAGAAGTCACCATTCTACATAATCAAATCAGTCTCTTTTGACCTTATACACCTGTTAGTTAGTTACAATACTTAGTTAAGGATTATGATACTCAAAACAATTTTCCAATGGGAAGTCACCTGCTGTGTGAGAGAGAAGTGACTGAAAAAAAAAAAAAGGCGTAATGATACATTTTTAATCAACAAAAAATATGATAATAAGAAGTTTTAAAGTTTTATATCATACTCTGATATGAACTGGGTATATCAAACAATTTGTAAAAGGTAGTTTTGAAGGAGGCTTTAAAGTGCCCTTTTGTTAGCTTGTAATAAGAGCATTTTCTTAAGAGGCAGCATATTGTGCAGGATTATTTTTTTTTACCTAGATTTCCATTTATAGTTTTAGTGACATAACTATATGGAAGTAATTAACATCATAGTAGTCATGGACAAGTAATTGTCAAACCACATAACTATGTGTGATGGTGTCCATAGATCAAAGCTGACAAGTCAGAGTTGCTAAAATTCTTCTCCCAAAGGTCCATTTTCTTTGTTACCAGAAAAAAAGATATGTTTTAAAACTATACTTGACATCATGAATAAGAATTTTAAAACGTAATATGTACACCTGGTGTTGCTGTGCATTTTAATTCTGTGTTTCAAGTTGATAAAGTAATTTTTGTTATGCAGTAGATCATCTGAACACATCTGGAGTTTGTTCTGATGCTGACCACAAAGCAACTGAGCTGGAGGAATGTACAACCAAAGAAGAAGTGCCATATATTCCATACAAGTTAGCTACAGTATATCTCATTAAGGTAAAAAAAAAAATAAATTAAAATAAATAAAAAAAAAAAAGCCCTGGTGTGAATGAATAATTTACAGTACAAAAAATTACCAGTTGAATGGTGTGTCTCTTTTTGTAGGATATACTAAATAAATTGTGATAATTGTTTTCATCATAAGAATTCAATTTAAACAATCTTACTGCTTAGTAGGTTTCTTCTTCATGTTTGGAAGCCTGTACTTAAATTTTGAATACTGACATAAAAATACAAACATTAACCTGGAAATGCTATCTTAAGTTAAGATCAAATGTTAAGTTGCTTAAATTTGCCTGTTCCAGGTAGCTGTCTAAAGGTTAAAAAACTGCCTTGTAACTATATATGGAGAAAACCCTTCCCTCCCATATATTTCTCCTCATGTTTCTTGATTTTTGGCAGTGGCTTTTGACTTGCAGTGTGAGGTTTTGTTGCTATTGTAGTATTTCCGGTACCAGTAACTAGCAAACTGGTTTTTCCTGCTTAGCCATTTTTTTCTATATTATGCAATATCTGCGTGTATATGTGCCTGTGTATATATATATTTGCTAGTTTATTGGTTTATTTATTCCATTAAATATGCTCTTGTACTCTTGTTCCTTTATTATGCATCAAAAAAGTTCTATGGTGACTTCTGTGGTACAGGCAATATGTGTAGTAATCTGCTTAAGACAACTCAGAGCTCTGTGGGTGATAAAAGGGATAAACCCATCTGGATCTTTTCAGTCTTCTAGAGAAGAGGCTTTTCTTGTGTCTTAACATTTTAATTGCATCTCTTTAAAAGTCCTCTACTTCTACAATAGTTTTTGATGGAGGGTAAATGGGACAGTATATTTCAATAGCACATTGCTGCTTTGCTACTTTTATATGATTTGAACTGTGACAGTATCAGGTGGTAGAAATTTTACACTCCCTAATTAAATGCTAGTAAATACTCACAAAGATTTAATCGGTCATTGTAGATCAATGCTAACAACCACAACCATTTAAAAATACTGCATTAACTGCCACAAAAAAAAAATCTGAGTTTTTTTTCTTTTTCAGTCTTATTTCATCTGAGCTGCTCACTGTCAACACAATCTGCATCATATTAAGGTTAAATGAAGAACTGAAACCACGGAAATATCTGGAAATCTCTAGATTTTTATAATTTACATATGATCAGGTTCATTATTGCTGTAATTCCTCCAGCAGTATCTGTTAGCATCGTTTAAGATGCACAAGTATCAGTGTTGTGTAATTTGACATTGCACCTACCAGACAAGTATGTCAAAAGAAAACTGGACAGCAGAAACTGGGATGGGAGATAGTGGAATTTTCCTTTTGTGACTGCTATGAATTGGATTAGAAACAAAATGAATAAAATGGAGTCACTAGGGATCCTGATGCAATTTTAAGCTTAAGTGACTCATTTTCAAGCAGGAAGGTCATTTTGCCAGTCCTTTATGTACAAATCTGCTTCTATTAGTCATGAAAAATGTCTGAAGTGCATTTTGGAGCTATATCAATTTTGCAGGTTTTCAAATTATTTTACTGGAACACAAAATAAAATTGAGTGTATTCCGTAATCAATTTGTATTATCTAACTCCTAAATTCAAAAATGAAATCTTCTCCACAGCCTACTCTTTTTTTGTTGTTTTTACTTTTTTCTCGATAATAAGCTTCACAATGCTGTTTTTCTTTTTCAAGAACTTTAGAATAATTGTAATGACTATGTTTTCTTTATTCAATTCAGATCACTACAGTAAAAATGAAGAGGTGGAGATGCAATGCTAACACTAGAAAAGAAAATCCATTTCAAGTCTCATACAGATTTTTATTCAACAACATAACATATTTTGTAGTTGTTGAAGCCTGAAAGCTTTGGCCTGCAGTCCTGTTGGCTATTTATCTGTTTTCAAGATCAAACTCTTCACTGTACTGTGTCTGTCATTTTGAGAAATATACCTCAAAATTGTTTGATGGTTCATTATAACTGGAGTTGCTAGTGCTCTGAGTTGATCATTTACTTCATCCTCTACAGGTTGTAAAAGACATGCAGCAAATGAAAAACAAACACATGAAGATAATCAGACAACTAGATGATATAATGAAAGAAAACCAGGTAATTGTTCTGGAGCACTAGCATTGTTGTTGTGTCATACCACTAGTCAAAATGACACAGAGGGGTAAAATCTACTTCATTCACATTTACATCTGCATTTAGGTAGCCATTCTAAGTCTCCAGAAATAATGTCAATGTATCTTTAAGTGTATTTGATCTTGCAGCTTTGTGAAATCTCAGTTTACTTTTTGTCTTGCACGGTTTCAGAGATTTTTCTAAACTCTATTTGTTACTACACTTTTCTCTTAAATGCTACCTTTCTCTAATGAGTGACACCATGGTTAGAACATTTGCATTTATGCAGGTTGTGCCTCTCAAGAATAATCTTATTGTAAAGGGCTGTGCCAAGCTGTACTGCTTTTCCTCATTGCCAAAGTGGAAAGTTCTACGGCCTCTTCCTCTGGGTACTTTCTCATCTGCTTTGCACTTAGCTGTGCTTTAGCCTTGCAATATTTTGTCAATATGGTTTACAGAATAGCAGAATCCCTTCACCTGTAAACCCCTGCAAGGTCACAATGAGGATCCAGGGGTGCCAGTCCTGTGACCGTAGCCCCACAGTGCCTCACTTTCCATAGTGGAAGCATTTCCATTAGTCAGTAATTCTCCCAAAATATGAAATTACCCACATCATCTTTGACTACACTGTTCTGAAAACATTTCTTGCAGCCACGGCTTCATCTTTCTGTTTATTTGTCACATCATTCTCCTTTTCCGATCCAGAGTAAGACAGGCACTTAGTTCCTATGCAGATGTACATTTTCCATACAATTAAAGTTTATTCTGAGAGAGCGGAGAGAAGAGATTCAGAAATTCCTCTGGAACCTCCAAGGAGAAGTGAACAAACTCTTCACACTGTCAAGCAAACCTGAGAGACTTCCCTGCATGTTGCGTACAAAGGCTTGTTGTCCTTTAGTAGGGAATAGGACTTTATCTTATTCTCAGGCTATCACATCTGCACAATGCAGATGCACAAAGCATTGCAATACCTGTGTAAATCCGTTTCTGTGCCTATGTAGGAGTGTAACACTTGCACAGTCACATCTTACACTTTCAATTGACTCTGTAGATCACTAGTGGAAGAGAAAGAGAGAAACAGGAAAAACAGATGTATAGTAAGAGAGAATTGCCTGTTGGGCACAGATGCAAGCACAGGGACTGTAATGAACTATCTTCACAGAACCTCTTTCATTTTGGCTGCTGTAATGTGTTATTAATTAAAATATCTGAAATAAAAATCATTCCTAGAAGCACTGGAAGTATCTGTGCTTTTTAAAGTTTCTGATTTGTTTGTATTTCTCATAAAATTTTATTGCTTTATTTAGATGTTTCCTGTTGCTGAGAGTCATTCTTTTGTGCTACTTGTATCTTATACTTCCGAGCTTTTATTTTCTGAGCAAAATTTAATTTCTGTAAAATTGCTTAGCAATGCTTAGAGTGAATTCATTCTGGTCTACTCTTAGAAAGGCTTCGGCTTTTACTTCTGCAGAAAAACAGAGAAAAGATAAATTACTTTAGCAGTAAGTTTTGCTCAAAATCTGCAGCGGGTGGAAATACAGATCTCCTGTGATCAATAAGAAATGTTTGCAGACAACAAAAAGCACTGAAGAAAGAGAACCAAGTGTTACCTGTTGTCGAAACTGTTGTCTTTATCATGCTTGGCTTTCATGTTTTCACTCACTATTCATTTTCTCAATAACCTTTTGTAATACAGGAGCAGACTGTAACTACTATAAAGAATCATTATGGTGAGAAAATGAGGAGTTTGAAATCCCAGTTAGAAGCTTACCGAGAGATGATGAACAAGAGCAACACACACTGGCAAGATACAGTTAAGGTAACTAAGAAGTACAATTTTTACATGGGGGTAGGAATGGCAGGTTCTTCCAGAGGTTGCAGGAACAGGCTGCATGAGTAGTGTTTTCTTCTTAAGAACAGTCAAATGAAGACACACAGTCTGTGAAATTAATACAAAACTATGTTTGCCTCCTTCTGGAGGTGAATAAAGCCTTACACAGCGTGTTTCCAAACCAGTTTTCATAGCTTGGCCTGTCTTCATGCCCCTGGTGAAAGACAGTACGGGAGAACCCCACACTGGGTTGTGCTTACGCACTTGGAAATAGCTTTGCTTGTGTGGGGAAAAAAAAAAAAAAAAGTGTAAAGATATTCACAGAATATATAGGATGTGTAATGCTTTTCTGGTGAGAACAGATATTAAGGTTTATCCTGTTCCTCCTTCTGTTCTGCTCCTGAGGAAAAGGTTCAGCACGTTCACACCTTTAGGGAGAGTCTTTAGAATCAGACCTTCTCTGGTCACATGCGGTCATTGTAAATCAGTCAATTTTTATTATTTTTGTGCAAGATCCCCAGGACTTAGCAGCCTGGTCCAAATGTTATGAATTCTTATAGGCCTTTTTAAAAAATGAAGCACTGGTGTAGAAATTATAATTCCTTTTGCCTTATTCTACTGCCTTCAGAGCCTGAGGGAAAAAAACGGCCAACTGATGCAAGAGAAGGAAGATCTCCTTCACCGAATGAAGCAACAAACAGAGAAACAGGAAGAGGAAAAGGTAAGCAAAGCTAGTTTGGGTTTTCTTTTCGGAGTTAAGACAGTGTTATTACCATTTCCAGTGTGTAGTGTTGCCAGGAGCCTAAGGGATGTGGAAACCACACTGCCTGTAGATATGTATGTCTGAATCAGCTAAGATTGAACTGCTATGCACCTGCCTTTCTCTTTTCCAGAGCACCCAGGTAGATTTTTGGCCTTTAAACACCAATGAAGTTGATGTACCTTTTTTTTGTCATACTTTGTCATAAATATTCTTTCCACTAAAAATTATTAGATTGACACTTCTCTTTCTCATTTCACATTTGATCTCCTTTTATGGAATTTTAAAATCACAGTAGAGCACACTGGTTATTTTTTATTTGGCAGTTAACATTAGAAATCACTAAAAACTTCACCTGATGTAAGCTACTACAGCACTGCAGTGCAACTGGTTGACCTAGCAGCAAAAGCACTTCACTTGATAGTTCCCAGGAAAAAGGGACGTGCTTAAAATTCCTCAGGTTCTCCAAATTTCTCCTTATAATGCAACTTCATTTTAATAAAGATCTGAAATCACTGCAGAGGTGGAAAAGAAAGAGATTTGTCAGATTTTTATAGGTAACATCTGTGAGCATATTCTGATAATTGTTATTTTCTTCTTAATGTTCTATTCCACGTAATATGTGCAAGTCTCTCTGTAATTTTGCAAATCTTCAACATAGCTTTATAACAGCCAGTTTTCACCACTCCAAGACGTGTTCAGGGAGATATAGGAGTTAGCTAACATTGTGGTGGGGTGGTGGTGGTATCTCAGAGACAGATTATCTTTTGCATTTATTAAACTGAATGCAGATTTCTGTAGGATTTCAGAGTGAAGGTCTCAGGGAAGAGTTTTGGCTTTTTTTTTTTCAAATGATGTAGCACCACCTTTCAATTAAATTGTGCATAGCACCAGTATTTAAAATAAAGGTTTTTTCTTTCCAAACACTTTCAACTATTTCTACTGTAATCATACCCTATTCCTGATTGATAAACTGAAAAATCATGGGGTTTACAAATCCTTTGACCTAATTGTTATATGTCAAGGAAATGTAGCAAGAATATTGTAATAAAGAGTAAGAAGTGGTGACAATACAATGTTCTGAGGGCTGTAGGAAGAAGGAATGCTTTCTATTAAACCAAATAATGCTGGCAAGATTTGACACATACAACCTTTTATTCATGGCTGCCTTAGAAATGTGCTTCCAAAAGCATTTCTTCTTCAACTGTTTCAGGAATCTGTATAATTTTTGTCTCTTCTTTCATTCTAATAATGTGAACAAATGCTAAAGAAAATATAAGCATAGGACATCTTGGTGCAAGCTCTTGTGTAAAACCTAGAGCGTGAGCAGTCTCTGGTTTATTGCTATATTTTCTTTTCTGGTAACAACCAATTAGGTTGTTGTGCCTATAAGTGAAATATAATAAAAACCGGTAACATGCATTTCTTCCTATCTTTTTTCTTGTCTTGCAGGTCTGGATTCTAGAAAATTTGTGTAAAAACCTAGATTATCTTTATACCCAGCACACACTGAGTGAGTTTTGTGTTTCAACGCAGAGTTTCTTGATCTTTCTATTTTCTTTCCTGTTTGTTTTCCTGTTTACACATGCCAGCTGAAGCCAATACAAGCTTTTCCATTGCAATACTGTGTTGCAGGTGGAATAATAAAGGAATGTTGAAGTTACAAATAATATATGTCATGACTACAAACTCCTTAGCATAACTGGCTTACTACAGTCAGCATTTGTTTTAAGTAGGTTTATTACAGCGCTTGTAGCTTTCACTTTAGAAATTTAAAACAATACAAAGTATGACCCCCTTAAAATTCTTTGATTTTTAGTAAATAAATGGAATTCTTGAATTATTAAAATTTATTAGTTCACTATAAATTCTTGATTTCTAAAGGGAGGTACTTTGGCCTGCCTAGGCAGTATTCTAGGCACTGTGTATTAGGTTCTTACATGTTTTTCTTATTGTTTTTAATTCAGCTTTGCAGGAACTTCACAATATCAGCTTGTATGTGGAAAGAATGCATGACCTCATGAACATCCAGATAAAAATTCTTCAAGACAAGTCAAAAAAGACAGAAGGAGAAAAAGCAGATGTGTCAGTGGATTTACAATTAAAAACAGAACAAGTGAGCACAAAAATGGAAATGTAACTGGTTGTTTTGGGGTTTATTGCAGGTATTTCAAAGGCAATCAGGCTGACTCTAGTAAAGGCTGAAGTAAACCATGGGACTAACTGATAGTAAAACCTGTGTGCAAATATATACATGTCTTGAGAATGATAAATTGGTGATGAATGATTAAAACACCACAGTAATGAAACAAATTCTTATTCTTCTGAAATAACAGATAGTGTGGTATTGTTCTTATCATAACATTAGATAGTGTAAACTTTGCTAAAAAATCTTTTCAAGATCTACTTCTTTGAATTATAAAAACTATATTCTGAGTGTTGGAACCAAGTAGTCCTTCTTATTCAATATTTCTTTTTGCTTTTCTCCATTTTTGCTCTGTCTTATTCATTAAAATTTTCACAATTTCATGTGAAAGGAATGAAAATCTAGATCCTGGCTTAGCGTGTAAGAGTTGTCTTCGCTGCTTCCCAGGTAGCCAATGAAGAAGAGAAGCTTGAATGGTCAATGAAAAAGGGGTATCTTTGGCAAGCACACACCATGCTGCAAAAGATACAGGAATCTTTACAGAAACGAGAGAGAGAAATCACAGAGCTCTTACAAAGTGAAAGAAGATATAACAAGGCAATGAAACCTCAAATCTCAGTGCTAATATTCTTGAAAACTCTTGTCAAGAAGGTAAGAACTCGGTTACTGCAAAGATGAAAAATTATTTACTGTTTTTTTCTGAAAAATTAGATAAGGAAAAAGTGTGCAGTATTTATTACTGTTATTGTCTTTAAAAGTTGGAAAAGTTACTTTGATTTAAAGGCTACAGGTGAGATTTTTCAGAATAACACATAGAATTAAAGAACTATAATACCCGCTGAAAGTCAGCTTACAGAAAACTGATTAGACCAACTTGCACACTCCTTAATTGGCATTATTTTAAAAGATAAATTAGTGAAGCATGAGAATGGCATTGTGGAAAAACATGTTTTTCTATCCTTCCAGTTATTAGGTGAACTACATGAATTACAAACAGATGTGCCAGCTTTATGGGAAATATGAACTAATTTTTGATCCATGGTAGGTTCACACCATATATTGTGATGTCCCTGGGGCACAACAGTACATCAGTCAGCTTATCAGGAAGAATGAGGATGAAAGGACTGATTGGAAAGAAGCCTTTAATAATGCTCAAGCTGACATTCTATCCCATGAAGTATTTTACGGAAATGAACCTATGGATGACAAAAGGTATATTGGGTGGTTAATAAAGCAAAGAAGAAATAATACAGAAAAATAAGTGGCAGTTTTCACAGAGAGAAAACATATTTTAAAGAATGCTATTATAATTTCCATGTGTAGTTATGGGGGAAATTAATCAATCAGTCTGCTTCTATATTAAGAAAGAAATTAGGGAACATAGAAACACCAGCTACAGAAAGCAGGAAAACACTTCAGCTTAACTGGCTTATATAAGTTTTATCCAGTATATGATAAAATAGGCTGAAATAACCGTATTTGGCAAGTCTGTGCTACAACATCAACATCTTTTTCTTCCTTCTTTTTTACAGGATGTTTCTTCCTTGTATTCTCAGTAATTGCATCTTTCATGCGGTTTAAGTAACCAGTTCCTTATGAACTTTTTTTTTTTTTTTTTTTTTTTTTTTTGAATGGCAGGACACAGGTCTCAACAAAGCTTTTCAGAAATCTTGGGAAAGCAAAGTCTGAATTAGAATATGTTGAAACAGAGAAAATTGTGTTTGATTGTATCCAGACAGGGGAAATCCCCAACTGGATTAAAAGGGATTGTCTTTATGTAGCCTTGACAGGTGAGAAATCCTCTTGTCAATTCAGAGAAGCCTGATTATCCTCAGCCACCTCACTTTTGAATATAGCAAAACACAGTACAGCAGTTAAAGGCGCTTAGATGCATGCTGCTGCCAAGCCATAGGGCATCCCATGAAATATCTTCAGTGATGTGCATTTTAACAAATTTCTAGATGAATTTTAATACTGAGTCATGGCTTGTAAACACATGGTTTCCACTTTTATACCCCACTGTTCATCTTTTTTTTGGTATCTTTGTCATTTTGAAAATCAGGTGTCTCTTGTATATTGTGTCTAAATATCTCAGTGGGTGTCCAAGGTAGACATAGCCAGAATCCCCCTAGATTATATGTATTTTATATATATACTTATATATAATATATCTTGTATACTATATTAATATTTTTATATATTATATTTTATATGTATATTATATATATTTGCACAGCAAATGCAGATGTCCAAGGTAGACATAGCCAGAATCCCCCTCAATTTGGCAGCCATGCAACAGCAAATGCATGTTTCAGAAGGGAGTAACCCCTTTTGAAGAAAACTGGAAAGTATCAATTACATGAATTTAACACATTGTGCTCTTCTGAGAGGACTAGTAGAAAACCTTTTTCAAATATTTGGCTTGCTTGTTCTATGGTTCTGCAACATAAAACCTGGGGTTGGTGGTTTAGGCGGAGAAAAGGCAGCAGTTGTGAACTTCTGGTTGAGAGAATGACTATTTCTAGTTTACAAGATTTCCTGGGTTATATGTTTATTATATGTAACCATATAATTACTGGAACTCTTCAGAGGACGCTGCAACATGTTCTGAGGAGACAGAGCCACCATCCAGAGGAACTCATGCAGAAGTTTAAAATGGAAATCAAGGTAATATGTTACAATGCATCATCCCACATGGTTTTATAGAAGGTATTAAAAATGCCCTCCTTTTCCTAACTATTCTTAAGGGATTTGAGATTTGCTCTGGATTATATCCTGTGATGTCTGCACATGCATCTTTTTCCAAAAAGCAAATTTCAATGGGAATTGCGTACAGATGTCTGCAGTTGTATACCTTTAGCCTCTAAGCACATTACATTAAATAATCATATAGCTTTCCTAGCTAGTGAATTATATGGTCTCACCCTTATGTGTATGAAAGGATTCCGGTGCTCTATTTTTACACCTGTATATCCATTTTACTATTTACATGCAAATCTTTTTATGCATCTTGGTAGCCCTGGATGCCTGTTACAAGTAAAGGTACACTAATGTGTTCATATATCTAATAATTTGGGATGCACAGATATCCTGTTTAGTAGTAGGTTACAGATGAAATACTGTCTCATCTGCATTTACATCAGAGTAAATAACTGAAAGAAATAACTGTTTGAATTGAGTTTTCTCTGCTGAAAGTGACCCAAACACATACTTTAGTGATGCAATGAAAACCAGAGTACAATAATCACAGAATGGTAGGGGTTGGAAGGGACCTTTGAAAATCACCTAGTCCTACCTCCCTGCGGGTTTTGAATATGTCCAGAGAAGGAGACTCCACAGCTACCCTGGGCAGCCTGTTCCAGTGCTCTGTCATCCTCAAAGTAAAGAAGCTTTTCCTTATGTTCAGCCAGAATTTTCTGTATTCCAGTTTGTGCCCGTTGCCTCTTGTCCTGTTGCTGGGCACCACTGAAGAGAGTCTGGCCCCCTCCTCTTGACACCTGTCCTTTAGATATTTATAAGCATTGATGATATCCCCTCTCAATCTTCTCCAGGCTAAACAGGCCCAGGTCTCTCAGCCTTTCCTTGTAAAAGAAATGCTCCGTTCCCCTGATCATCTTCCTAACCCTCTGCTGGACTCTCTCCAGTAATTCGTTGTCTTTCTTGAACTGGGGAGCCCAGAACTGGACACAGTACTCCAGATGTGGCCTTACCAAGGCAGAGTAGAGGGGGAGGACAACCTCCCTCGACCTGCTGGCTATGCTCTTTTTAATGAACCCCAGGATACCATTGGCCTTCTTGGCCACAAGGGCACATTGCTGCCTCATGTCAACTTGTTGTCCACCAGGACTCCCAGGTCCCTCTCTGCAGAGCTGCTTTCCAGCAGGTCAGCCCCTAACCTGTGCTGGTGTGTGGGGTTATTCCTCCCCGGGTGCAGGACCCTACACTTGCCCTTGTTGAATTTCATTAGGTTCCTCTGTGCCCAACTCTCCAGCCTGTCCAGGTCTTGCTGAATGGTGGCACAGCCATTCAGCGAGAATGAATTTATCATATTGCTGTTCTTGGATCTCAAAGTGAACAGCCACAAAACTGCCTGAAATCACTATCTCCCCTACACAGACATTAACAAAACAACCATGATCCCAAGTTAACGCACACCCCTTTTAATAAATTTTGTCCTTTTTAAGTAATATTTTTAAGACATATTAAAAAAAAAAAAAAACAAACACCACAACAAAAAAACCCAAGCAAACAAAAAAACAGCATTATGACAACCTGAAAGAGTCTGTGACTGAACAAAGAAGTCTTTGAGTCAAACAGGTATAGATCTGCTTGCAAGTGCATGGGATGCTTCTCACGAAGCTTTTGCTGTCTAAAACTGGGCATTTAACATATCTCTAAAAGTAATACGTGCAGAGAGCTGGCTCCAAAAGGTAATTTCCTTCCGTGAAGCACAAAACTCCAACATTAACTTCACTCTGTCCCACTTCAAAATACTATTCAGTGGTTATTTTAAAGTGCTAGTTCTTGTACCATAGTAAGTGTTTTAACTCTTCACCACCTTTTTTTTTCCAATAAAAAAATGAAATTGAAGAAATCATAGATATGAAGAAAAGCTTAAAAATATAAACTTTGAAATCATAGGTCTAATCAGAGAACAAATGAAGGTGAAGATGGTGGTGGTGGTTGTTGAAGACAACCAGTTCTTGTCTTTACCAAATGGTTGTTGAAGACGGTAATACTAAGTTCCTGGAAGAAAACGCAAACGGCAAATTTAAATATCAAGTGAGCACTCTTAGGATTGGGGGATTTTTCAGCTGCCAAGCATAGGTACCTGGGGCTATAAGTGGCTTATTTGCACTAGTCAACTGAGTCAAGTCCCTAACGTTGCTGCCTATGTGCTAAGTTGTAAACAAGTTTTATTCCAGCACTGACCTGGCATTCAGAAGGTAACATCCATAACCTTTAATTTTCTTTTAACTGCATGTCTGTTCATTATGTGCTGCTTCTATGTTTGAATTACCTATCCAAAAAGAACACTCACTACAGATGAAGTATACCTTTATGACAGTGCTTTTATGCAAACAAATTGATAAGTGTATTATAAATATATACTGCTGGGAACACAATGTCTGTTCCCAAGTGCCATTAATGTATTTATGGCTTGTTTCAATTGAGCTGTTAGTCCACTTTTCTTCAGTAAGACCTTTGGAAGGGAATGCAGGAGAAAAGACACAAAGACGTAGATGTCATTAGATGTAGATGCATTATGGTGATGATGCTCAAGAGAAAAACAACTGGAGTGGGTAAAGAAGAGGGTGATTGTGAGTGTTTAGTGATCAACATACCACTCCAGGTTGCAGCACCACTGATGATCAGTCCAAGCATTAGACAGGACTGGATGAGTGCCAGTCCACCACAGGCAGAGAAAAAACCCAAATATTTGTAAAAACTATTTGTGAGCTACATGCAGGATGTACACATAGACCACTGGTTGATTTTCTGCCAGTTAGAATTTTGATGTATTTTGGTGGTGAGACAGTTGAAGACGGTTTTAAATCAGCTTTAGAGTATGGAAGTAGTGTAACAAGCCAGAGCTCTGTTATAAGTCAAAGGAGATTTTTGAACTGTGGTGTAAAGTAATTGAATATTTTACGTGCAGTAATGTAAAATAAACTAAACTGTCCAGGAAGAAATAACTTCTTTATTAACTTTATTGGTTAGGTTCGTTAACTATATAAACAAAGTCCTCATGTGAAAAGATTGTATCTGTGAAGAAGGTTTGACACACTTTTTGTTATGCTTTTTCTAACCTTTCTGAATGTCTGACTCTAATGCTTATAACTTAGCTCTTTCCTTCGCTTAATCTCATGTCTATGCCAGTTTACTGAAGCAGTTTCATAGCTTCATATGCAATTGTTCAAGTTGCTAGCTTTTATAGTTTCCTTGTTTTGTTTTTGTTTTTTTTTTAATTCTGCAACTGATAGAAAGGGATTAATTTCTTTACTAGGTAATTGATTTTTACTTACTGTTAATGTCAACATTAAGGCTGGGAATTAAATTTAATTAAAATGATTCACAAAACAGCATTTAAAATAGCAGCTGTTACATACTTTAAACTTAATTAAATCAACCAATATACCATAAGTGAAAAAAATAGCAAGAAAGCAAAGTCAATTTCATTTTGATAAGAATCGTTCAAGTAAAGGATGTAATAACTGAGATTACTGAGAATTGACAGTTTGTTTCTCATCCCCTGGGGCTGGATATTTAATTGTATTTGTGAAGCTAAAAATGTAAAAACGTGTCTGACAGACAGCCAAAATATCTAGAACTTATTGAAAGAACTGAAAAATTAAAATTCTACTAAATACAGTAATTTTTGGTTCCTAATATCTTGGAGAGATGATGACTCATTTTTTGGGGTCTTTTCCTACTTCATTTTTATTTTATTTTTAAACTGAAAAGAAAACCAGTCTTTCTCCTTTATCAGCTCCCAAACTATTCCTGGTTTGGAAGGGACTAATGCATTTTAGTGCATTTGTACACACACACACACAAATTAACTTCAGTTTAAGCAAGACCAAAATTGTTACTTAAGTATCAAAGCTGAAAAAAGGATACTTATATCATCCTCAGCTGATAAAAATGAAGGGAAAAACAAGGCCACTTTATTTCCAAGGAATTCTGACTGTTTCTATCATATGCAAATTTTCTCCTGATTTGCCCTTCTAGAGGATGCTCATGATACATCACAGCAGCGTCATAAATCCCTGATAATTTTATTTTACTATTCCTCTGGTACATGGAAACAAAGAAACAAAAATATTAAAAAAACAGTAATCAAATTAAAGGCCAGTATACTGAAAGAACAAATAATAATTATTTAGAAAAATTACACTATTCAGAAGCTTCCTTTAAAAATCCTTTTCTCTCGCCAGGGAAGAATCTTTGCTGTAGAAGTCAAGTACTCTTTAGGAAAATTTCTATGTAACACAACTCTTATTTAGCACATCTAATCTTTTGACCTGCAAACAATCAAATGGAAATATTTAATCTATTTCATAAAATAGTGAAAAAAATTTTGAGTAAAAGATTATTATATCAATTTCTTATTGAAACTGTATTTGAGTAAAGATTCACTACAGCCACTGCAATTAAAAATTATCCTGGAGAAAGAAACAAAAAAAACCCCCCACCCCACCCTAAAAAAATCAGCAGTAAAATGTAGGATAAAATTCTCATAATTTAGATACATGGGTTGCCTAATATCTACCAGGGAAGACAATGGGGTTAAACTGCGAACACTGGCATATAAGAAAAATGATGCAGGCCTGCGATATTTTACAACCCCCTATTCTGAAATACTCAGAAAGTTTCCACAAATACCAATTAAAATCTGATAATTACTTTATTAAAAGCCACCAGCTCAAAAGATGTCATTACTGCCACTTATTTTATTATAATTTGATAAGCCTGGGGCTTTTCTATCAGTTCTTTTTTTGTATTGTTTATGCTTAGAGCATTAGAAATGTCCCTGAAATTGTTTCAAAATTAAACAAAAAAAATGGAGTAGATTTTAATCCAAAAATCTTTTGCATGACATCGTAAGTATCATAAGTAACAGGCCTGGCTGCAATCTGAGATATATGGATCTACGACTTCAAATACCTTAGACTGTCTTGCTAAAATTATTCTTACAAGTGCAATTGATATTTTCTTAAAGATATGTCCTGAGTCATGGTAAATTATGTAAGAAAGGAATCAATCTCGGTATGGTTCTGCAAAAGCAATGACAACGCCCGTCAGAAGAACTGTAAGGTCTAGGGATTGATGTCGTTCGTGTTTCATAACTAGACAGTAAAGCTATTGACTCTGGAGTAACAACAGCTGTATTCACGGTTATATTAGAAATCAGAACCGAGCATCTCTCTGCCAATCATTTTCTCCAATGCTTTCCACTAACAGAAACAAAATGGTTCTGCCATTTCATCACACCTGAAATGTAAAGGCATAGGCAATTTAATCTGCCTGAACATTTGTTTAATAAGTTGTTTCATGCAGATTTTGTGACACAAAGCTACAAACTACTCGTTAAAATGAGAAGCAGCCATACACAATTTTTCCAGGCTTATTTTGGCAGATTTCCTGAGGAAAATGTTCTTTCCTTGTTTAGGAAGGAACCCAAACTTTCTAATTCAGGGCAGATTTGCAGAAACACAAACGGATGTTAGGAGTTTATTACCTTCTGAATTTTCACACAATAAAATGGAGCTGGCTGGGTTTTTCGTGCCTTTGAACATTTCTAGTTTGAAAGTCATGAAGTCAAAACCTGTGCATTTCCAGTGTGTGCGTCTCCTGTTTGGCAGTGTGGAAGCAGGAAGAGGTGTAACTAAAAGATAAGATATAGGTGGGAGATCTGGGAGCAAGACTGTACTGACCATTGCTGATTCTGCAAGAAGTAAGCAGAAGAATATGTCAAAACCCAAAAACCTCCGTTTTTTTCAGAAAGGAAGGTTATTAGCAAAAAAATGCTATTTATTATTGATGTTTTGGATTATGACAGTAGTTATATGGAGAAAAAAGTTCTGAAACAGAAAAGCATCAGTTCCCAAACATATTTGCATTTTACATCAGCTTAGTAATGAAATTGAAAGTCTGTAATTAACTTATACAGGTAATAGTCAAATTCACTTTTTGGTTACAGGATTTATTAACTAGCTGTGTACAAAGAACCCATGAGCTTCATTACCATAGCATTTGTAATTTAGCTCTCTTACGAGGAAAAAAAGCAGAAAGAAATTAAATATTAAGTTCATATCTTATCAGCATGTTTCTGCCCTGTTCTAACCTGAGAGGCACAATGTTTCTGATCTGGAGTGTGTTCAGGGGCTGCTCCTTAGCTCTCCAGGACACCCAACCTGAAATGCACCAATTCGTAGGATGGTTAGCTTGTCCACCTTGGTAATGGCTTCCTCATTTTCTTAGACAGCGATAAACCTCTGGTATTACTTTATATATCTTTTTTGATATCACTGCTCTAGCAGAAATTTGATGTACTCTGTATCTCATTACAACACAAAGATGCTTTGCAGGTGTGACTCTCTTCAGCATAAGGCAGGTTATATGTAAGACAAAAGCAGTGCTCCCATGTGCAGTTCTCAATTCTTTCATGTTTTTCGTATATCTGCAGCTCTCACATTTTCACTCTCAGGTACTTTCTCCATCATGTGAGATCTGCCACTAAATTAACTTTTAGCTGACATGGAAATCTCAATCCCATCAGATAAATTCATTTCTACTATGCTCATTTGAGCAGATGTAGAAAGCGTTCATGAAAATCAACATACAAGAATAATTTGCTTTAAAGGAACCATTATGGTTCTACTTCTAATCCAGTCCTAGTTTTACAGCTCTCTGACTATTATTTGTTTCAGGTATATAGTTTTGGAGTTTCATATTTTCTTATGTGTTTTAATATTATTCCACATATAGTCTGATGGAAAAGATAACATAATAATAAAAAAAAAAATGGAGGGGCTTTACAGTAGCAATGCAAGATAGTGGCAGCACGATGCAAAGTCAGCTGGATTGACAGAATATATGCGGGATGTATGTTTTAATTTAGAGAGGGTTGGTTTTTTAATCTTACACTAGATAAAATCTCCTTTTCACTGTGCTCACACCTTTTGTAAAAGGAGAGGAGAAAAAAAAGATTGTCTGTGACATGAGTAGTAATATCAGTGTTATCAAATTGCATCTTTCTGAAAAAGCCTATGATTTTTGCCTGCTAAAATTCAGGCACAGGTTTTCCAGATAGTGAAAGCTTTCCTTTATGATTTTTAAAACATTGAAGGCAAATATGTGATAGAGTTTTTGTCCCTTCTCGTGTTCCACAGAAAACATGCCTTTGCCTGATGGCAGAACTGTTCATCTCCCAGAGAAATGTATCTCACTGTACCTAAGCTAAAAATCACCTCAACTGAAACTGTCACCATCATTAGTGGAAACATGTGCCTTCACTTGGATGATTTTAATGAAACAGGTTTTCCTCAAGTCTGGCCCTACTTGACCTGACCTTGGTGCAAGAAAAGAAACGCAACCTCCTCTTCAGTCCTGGCTTCCCCTCGTCTTCTCCTCCAGATTTTGGCTTGCAGTTCACATGGAAGTCTTGCACCTTTTCAGCACTGAAACAGTCCAGGGGTAATGCCACCTTGTTCATCATATAGAAACAAAAATAAATGTCATAGACTGAAACAAATAACAGTAGCTTTCTTCTTCCTAGAGAAGGCAGTCTCTAAATGGAAGTTTACTGTTGATGTCTAATATATTTGGCAATAAAATAGGTTACATTTTACTTTTTTTTTTGGTTACTTGAAGGCCATGACTATGTTAAGGAATTAGAAGCAAACTAACAGTAGCAGCCAGCTAATGTAATCCCTCTAGTACACTCGAACAGCAAAGGAAAAGCAGGATGACGTGTAATTAATATTGTTAATGTGAAAATGAAACCAGAAAAGGTGGAATTTTAACTTTAGGGTATGGTCTTCAGTGTTTTCCACACGCAAGTCATATTTTGTATACCTCAGCTATACAGAATATGACAAGAGTGATACACGTGACAAAGGAAAGGAAGAATTGGTGCAATTTTAACTCATGACCTTGAGTCCATATTTTTTGAAGCAGTCATTGAATGAGGGGAACAATTATGAAGAGATTTCTGTTTAAAAGAAATAGCATTTTTACTCAGGCTGGCAGACTATCACAAGTAGAGTCCCTCAGGAATCAATACTGAGCCCCACGCTGTTCAACATCTTCATAAATGGTCTGGATGATGGGACTGAAAGCACCCTTACCAAGTTTGCTGATGGCACTAAACTGGGTGGCGAGGTGAACATGTCAGAAGGGAGAGCCATGTTACAGAGAGACCCAGACAGGGTGGAAGAGTGAGCTAGCGAGAACTGTATGAAGTTTAACAAAGTGTAAGTCCTGCACCTTGGGATGACATAACCAAAGAGCCCAGTACAGGCTAGGATCTGTGTAGCTGGGGAGCAGCATTGCTGAAAGGGACCTGACATTCCTGGTGGACAACAAGCTGAACATGAGTCAGCAGAGAGCCACTGCAGCAATCAAGGCAGGTTGGATCCTGATCTGCATCAGCAGGGGTGTTACTAGCAGAGACAGAGACATGATCATCCCACTCAGCACTTGTCAGGCTGCACCTGGAGTACTGTGTCCAGTTCTGGGCCCCACAGTTCAAGAACAACTGGTGAGGGTCAAAGGAGGGCCACAAAGATGATCAAAGGTCTGGAGAACCTGCCCTATGAGGAAAGACTGAAGGAATTGAGTCTCTTCTTGCTGGAGAAGAGCAAGTTCAGGGGGGCTTGCTCTCATCACAGTATTCCAGTACTTAAAGGGCAGCTACAAAAAGGATGGAGGGTCTCTTCAAAAGGAGCCACATGGAGGGCAACAGGTACAAGTTTCACTGGGAGAGGTTTCTTCTCAACATAAGAAAGAATTTATTTTTACAATGAGAACAATTACTCACTGGAGCAACCTCCCCGTGGCTGGAGGTATTCAAGATGTGATGGGACAGGGTGCTAGATAATCTCATGAAAAGTTGGACCAGGTGATCTTTTGACCCGTGTTGTTCTGTGATTCCATGATTCTGTTGATGTTGACAGACTAGAGTAAGGGTGGAGGCGTGCCTGGTTACACAGGAAGAGCTCTCTGCTCCCAGCTCCCTATCAAACAAATGTGCCCTCGGAAGTGCTGGTCTCTGTTTAAGGAAAATGCGGATGGACTCTGGAGCACATTTTCTCTTTTATTCCCAGTGGAATTCAAGACTACTGGTAACAGTGATCTTTTCCTATCAAATACAATTAGTTAGCTATACAGTGGTAAGTTCTGGTAGCACAGACTTCGTTGATAGCTGCTCCCTCTCTGTTTATTTGTTTGGGTTACACTTTAATGAACAAAAATCAGATAAAGTCAGTTGTAGAGAGATCTTTTTCTTCTTGTTGCTGGTTAAAGTCTTCTTTAAGAGCATAGAAAATTGCCACATAGTCTAATTTGTCTGGTTATGAGCTTGGTTTTCTTATTTATCTCCTTAAATATTTTAATGACCATAAGTTTAGATAATGCATGTTTTTAACAAATTGCCTGGGCCCAAGTTTTATTCTGTTCAGTTTCCCTAGTAATTTAGGAGAAAGTTGTCCTTGCTTTGCAATTCCCCAGCTGAGGTTTGACACGTCCCACATGTTGTTTGCTGGGTGACCAGAAATGAATATGCTGGTTTCTTGTTTTTGTAAAAAGTTAAGATTGACTTAATGGAGTTGCCTATTTTTAATAAATAAGTATTTTCATCCTGTTAAAATACAAGTGAAGTTTTAAATTTGTCTTCTCCAACAGACTGCAAAATTCTTTACTGTTAACCAGAATAACTAGGTTTGAAGTCTGCTACAGGTTTAGTCTCTCAGGGGACCAAGAATTGTGTATCTACATGGTGCTGGAGCAGGACCAGTCTCCCCCTGCCTTGCCTCTCCAAAGAGTGAGAAGTGGCAGGACTGCTCTTTTCATCTATGAATAGTCAGAAGAAATGAAGTTGTGACCAGAGAAGTGACGCTGGCTCCACTGTTTGCACAGCAAAGTGCTGTGTGGTATGTGTGTGACTCTTGGAAACAGCATAGATCAGCTCTGGACTGAAATGTCAAGGACAAAGAAAGCCCTCACAGTATTCATTCTAAAATTTAACTCCTTTGGAGAAACTCTAAAGCATTCATCTTTCCTGCACTTAAGTAAATTTGAGTAAACCAGTTTCAGCTGCTGCTGAAACTGGTGTCCCTGGTGGAATTTTACATTCAGACTCTGGCAGAAAATATTTCTCCACTTCGCACTACCTACTTTTTTTCTCTTTTTCTACATTTGACTTTGCTTCTCTTTCTCTTTTTTTCATTTCTCCACTTTTTTTAAATGTCATAATTTTTTTTCATCTGTGTCTAGTAATGATGATTTTTATGTCATTGGCTAATTTTCTGAAATATGTCCCTTAATATATTTTGTATATTTATATCCTTCTATCGGTAACGAACAGTACTATTTTGGTAATTGATGTTTCAACTTCTTTTTTTCTCTTCTTTTAGTGAACTTGTTAATTTGGTACTTTTTTTTTTTACAAGTTAACTAATCATGTTATGATAAATATTTCAAAATTATTTAGATGTATTTTCTTTCATTTAATCATATAACATAAATTCCACATTATAAGAAAGAATAATAACAGTGTTAGTTGTTCTTACTAATATATCCTCTACGCAGCCTAGTCCTAATCTTCTTTATTTCTGCTCACATTAAAACTTTTTCTTTCTATGCTGGACCTTTCCTGCCCCTTCTGGGATGTTCTAAGCTGAATACATTAGTAAATATGTATTTTGAGGGTAGAAAAAAAGATAAATTATTAAATTGTGACTCAGTTATCATATGAAATTAATTTTGAAAGCCCAAATTGCTATTAAATGAGAAACCATAGCCCCCTTGTTTTATTCAGCACAGCCAAATCTATTGCCTCCCATCAAATCCAAGTCATAGTAAACGGAGTCGTTTCCCAGGCTATGGTCCTCAGTAGTGTCGTATAACGTGATATGCATGCACTACTCTTTATCTACTCTCATAACAGTAGCTGCAGATGTAGGAGTAGAACTGAAAATGGTTATCAGACAGGTTATTTCCTCCAAATGCTGCCTGTGTTTTATTTTCTTTATTACAAATATAATCCTGAAGTGAGTGGGAATTTTTGTCTCCCTTTGTGCCCACAAGCAGTGATGGTCCTGATGATGCAGACTCTGGCTATTTCTACAGCGGCCCTGGTGTCAGGCTCAGGTTTAGCAAACAGAGCAGACAGCTGCAATCCCACCGCATTTGGGGCAGATCTGAGGTTTGCCTGTGCCAGCTCCCTCTCCGCTAGTGGCAGAGTGTGACAGAGGTGTAGACAATGTGGCCATGCGCTGAGACTGGAGTATGACCTCCATCCTCGAGCAAAAACAGCGTCTAGATGACAGGGCAATCTCAGAGGTCTCTGTGGCTTCAGTGCCGGCAGGATTACTGCTTCCAAGAGGTTACTATATGCATGCACTTGTAATTTTTTTTGGTACATTCAAGGGCAATACCAGAGGTGCATCCTCCCAGCCTTCACCTATGTGATGAGTGAGCTCATTGGAGCCCTTTGCTCCCACCATTACCTCCTCTGTCTCAATCTCATTATTTCAGTGTCTCAGCTTTTTGCCCTCTCCTTACCAAGTTCTTACTGTTGACTCCATTTCATTTCCATCAGCCATTTTATTCCTTTGTTCCTCCATGTCAGTACCCCTTTGGCAAAAGCCACATCTGCAGCTTTGGTGCTATGAATAGTCTTTAACTCATTGAAACACACAACACTTAACCCAATAATTTGAAGTTGGCTAGAGGCAATTAAACACATTCTCTGGTCCCATAAGCATGTGAGGACATTAATGGCATGTTCTGCAAGGCAGGCAAGTTCCCCACATGATAAACAGAGCATTCTTTGTGAAACCGCTTGCTTGGGTGCTCCAAGAGACAGCATACCCTGGTTTTATAATGTGTTTGCAATGCCAGAGAAATTAGGGGCCTCTTGCTGTGACAAGTCCTTTTTATTGCAAAGTTTGTGGTGGATTTGGTTCACTGATCACACCCAGCATTTGTAGGAGGCTAGGGGGATGAATACAGTTCCTTGTAACTAGTGCTGAGACAGGACAACTGTTGTGTTTCCCTAAATACTGCTGCTTATGAGGTATGATCATGGGGAACTATTCTCAGAAGAAGGGAAAACGAAACCCTTACACACATTTTTGTTATTGATCAGACAGCATGATGAAATGTTTTTATGCTGATAAATAGTTTGGGGCCAAAGAAAGACAAAAATTGTGAATGATATCTTTAAAACCTTTAGTGGGATTACCAGGTTACTGGGTACATCATTGTAAACCAGAAGATGCAATATCAGTTACTCACCTAACATTTAGACTCAAATTCTGAAATTTTATGCAAGTGAAATAGCCATGTTTAGCCTTTGCAAAACATATTATTAAGCATAGTGAGTGCAAAGTGCACTATTCTTACTCATTTTTTACAGGGGTTACTCTGAAATATCATACAAATCTGCTAATAATGAACTTAAACTGAAGTAGTTTTATAGATTTGAAATCTATTATTGAAATAATTTGTTAGATGTATTGCTAGTAGCATATATTCAGTTCATCTCTCAGTACACAAAGAAAATGATTCACACTTCAGCAGGTGTTTCTGCTTGGTAGACGGAACAATGCACAAAGGACAGACCATGAATATATTTACTTAGCCATAGGAATGATGATGTATCTTCAGAATAAAACCGAGTGGCTCTTTTTCCGAGAACTACATTTTTCACTAGCATTTACTATCTCTCTGTCCTTTTAAGTATCTTTAATTGTTGGTCCTTCACACAGCTTCATTAAATGAAGCTCTTTTTTTTCTGTATCCTATACTAATACAGTAATGCGTAACAATTTGACCACATCCACAGCGTCATATGCAGGATATGTGTTTTGTTCCACATTTTTCTTATGTTTACATGATCTTGTTTTACCAAAGGCCACGGTCAGGCCACAGGCAAGTTCTAAAAGGAAGGCTTGACAATCTTTTGTGCAATCATTTAAAAACTAAGTTTAGAATTCAGATTATTTTTACTTTCATATTTATGGGCTACAATTTATGCTGCAGAAAGCAAGTTCCTATGCACTGTGTAAAAGTAAACTGGAAAATGTCAGGACAAACTACAACATTCTCTATGATGTTAAATTTATCAAATTGCCCTTAAATTATAAAACCAAACTAGAAGTGCAACCAAACCAGTTTTGCTCAGAAAAAAAAGGTCATTTGATACAAACGTTAAAAGCCTCTCGTTTCTCACAGAGTCAGAGATTTGCAAAAATACATGTGTCTGTGTAAAAAATTGGGCCAAAATATACTGAAATTTATGTTCTCAGTGAGACTAAAATTTTGAACTGTGTAGGTTTCATTGCTATTCCAAAATTTGGGAAGATATAAATTCTGACCTTGTGAACTGTTGATATTCAGTTGATGTAGCAACATTGTTAAGATGAAGATTTCAACATGAGCAAAGCTGTATCCCAAGCAGTTTTTTTTGCCAGGTCCAAAGATCATTATTTTTTCAGTTAGGTCCTTATTTGTTGAACAGTTGTCACAGACAAATCTTCCAGGGTTGAACAGACTGGGTTCATCCATAATGTTCTAAAGATAAACATAATAAGGTGGGGTGTTTGCCTGTCTAATTTTCTAATCCTATGATAGGATCTAATATCAGTCTGCTAGTTCAGGAAAAAAAAAAAAAAAAGTGTTTTACTCTCTAGAAAGTACGTACACATTTAGCACATATGTATACTACAGTGAAGCCTAAAATTACCCCCCTGAATAATTTTTTTCCTTAATAACTAAAATAGGAGCTGTGAATGATGGGTGAATCTAAGTGATAAGGCACTTCATTTTTATCTTAATAGAAGTGTTTTTCTAAGAAGTAGAAAGTAAAATTTTCCTAATTTCATTCTTTTAACATAGTCAAGCTTCCATATACCCCAGCACAGGCAGATAGGCAAAAAGAACTGTGATATATCTGATACTGAGATTTTGAGGAGGAGTGCCAACTGGACATGATTTGCCAGTCTTATAACTTTTAAGGGTACATAACTATGATTTTATTTTAGATTAATTGCAAATTTTATTAATAGAAAATATGCCTGCAGTAATAGAGCTATTATTTGTTCACTTTTGATTTAGAAGATGAACAGTGCCACTACAATGGAAAAGCAGATGTTCTGAATATTCTATGTGGGTAATACCTAAAGCCTATAATGACTTAACATTCAGTAAAATCCAACTTACATACATGATTGACTGATTGATGAAAACACAGGTATCTCTGGGAAAAAAGTATTCATCTAGTATAGTGTCTTCAGTGGTACTGAGGAAAAAAGGAAGCAACAGAATGAGGCATTCATGTTCAACTTGGTGTACCATTCACACATGTCCTTGGTAGGCAAAGTGTTGTTATTGGCAAATGAAATTTCCAATGGAAATTGACCTGAATTCCTTCCCATTTCTTAAATTATAGAAGTTTAATTTCAAAATAAATAAAAATAATTTTCAATATAACTCATTTTTTTATTTCTTTTCTTCTTCATGCTTGAGCACTTTCACAATACTAAAGTAACTGGTATGTCAAATTACACAGCATAGTTTGCTTACAAAGAGACAAATGAAAACTCAAGAATGGTTTTCTTTTCCTTAAGCTCATTTGGAATATGGACTATTATTATTGTGCCTTCTTAAATAATATAAAAACCTACTTTGTAAAGCATAGTTGCAATGATAGAAAATATGTAGGATACAGACGCAAGAAAAAATGAGTAATCAGACAGATTCCTGCACTACTGAAATTAGTCTCATAACCAGGAATGTAGGACGATCTAAGTTTTCAGCTTCTAAAACCATGCCCTTATTAAGTCTGAATGTGCTATATCTTCAAGGATTCCCATTTTCTTTATGTTAAGATCTGAAAAACTTTGGCTAATCACTTATGAGTGAAGAACAGTGAAAGTCCCATGTGATGAATGCCCAAACACTTCATAAATGAAAGTTTCTGCGTGAGGCATTGAAGACCTGTCTTCAAACCCCGTTAGCTGCCTCCGCCTAATGTTTTCATCTGGATGTGCAGAAGTAAAGATTAATGCTGCTGAAAGAGATACAAATGTGTTCATACATACAACATATGTGCTGCAGCTAGAAAACATCTGACACAACTAATTCAGAATTGTAGCACAGAAGCCGCCTCAAGAAACGTAATCTTTCCCTGTCTAAAATTCAGAGTATATGAAAAATGATAAAGCACCACAAAAAATCATAGAATCATAGAATCATAGAATGGTTTAGGTTGGAAGGGACCTTGAAGATCATCGAGTTCCAACCCCCCTACAATAGGCAGGGATACCTCTCACTAGACCAGGTTGCCCAAGGCCACGTCCAGCCTGGCCTTGAACACCTCCAGGGATGGAGCTTCAACAACCTCTCTGGGCAACCTGTTCCAGTGCCTCACCACCCTTAAAGTGAAAAACTTCTTCCTAATGTTTAATCTAAACCTGCCCTCTTCCAGCTTAAAGCCGTTCCCCCTCATCCTATCACTACATGCCCTAGTGAAAAGTCCTTCCCCAGCTCTCCTGTAGGCCCCCTTTAGGTACTGGAAGGCCGCAATAAGATCTCCCCGGAGCCTTCTCTTCTCCAGGCTGAACAGCCCCAACTCTCTCAGCCTCTCCTCATAGGAGAGGTGCTCCAGCCCTCGGATCATACTCGTGGCTCTCCTCTGGACGCGCTCCAGCAGGTCCATGTCCTTCTTATGTTGGGGACTCCACAGCTGGATGCAGTACTCCAGGTGGGGTCTCACGAGAGCGGAGTAGAGGGGCAGAATCACCTCCCTTGACCTGCTGGCCACACTTCTTTTCATGCAGCCCTGGATACGGTTGGCCTTCTGGGCTGCGATCGCACACTGCTTGCTCATGTCGAGCTTCTCATCAATCATCACCCCCAGGTCCTTCTCCACAGGGCTGCTCTCCAGCCATTCTCCGCCGAGCCTGTATTTGTGCTTGGGATTGCCCCGACCCAGATGTAGGACCTTGCACTTGGCCTTGTTGAACTGCATGAGGTTGGCTTAGGCCCACCTCTGCAGCCTGTCCAGGTCCCTCTGGATGGCATCCCTCCCCTCCAGCGTGTCTGCCTCGCCAAACAGCTTGGTATCATCAGCAAACTTGCTGAGGGTGCACTCTACCCCACTGTCCATGTCGCTAACAAAGATGTTGAACAGTATGGGTCCCAGTACCGACCCCTGAGGAACGCCACTTGTCACTGCTTTCTACTTGGACACCGAGCCGTTGACCGCAACCCTTTGAGTGCGACCATCCAGCCAGTTCTTTATCCACCGAGTGGTCCATTTATCGAATCCATGTCTCTTCAATTTAGAGACCAGGATATCGTGTGGGACAGTGTCAAACGCTTTGCACAAGTCCAGGTAGATGACATCAGCAGATCTTCCCTTGTCCACTGCCACTGTAACCCCTTCATAGAAGGCCACCAAATTTGTCAGGCATGATTTGCCCTTGGTGAAGCCATGTTGGCTCTCGCCAATCACCTCCTTGTTTTCTGTGTGGCTCAGCAGAGTTTCCAGGAGGATCTGCTCCATTTTTTCTGAAATCTGAATCTTTCTTTGCATACAAAGTCTGTACTGTGATGTTTGCTACCTTTGGCACTGAATGAACAATTTTAAAATGTACAGTTTCATTTAAACTATACAGAAATAAGACTAACCCTATGTTGCAATTCCAGTTTGTGTCTTGCCAGAAGAGAAAAAAAATTGCAGATGGGTGTAGGAATGGATTGGATTCTTTATTCTCGTCCAGCTGGAATGCTGGACCATAGTCTAACTCCTTTACTTGTGTTGACTACTCTCTTTATATCTACCTACAGAATAAATAAAAATTAAAAAAAAAAAAAAAAGATTTTTGTAACTGTACGTAGGATCCACACAGACAAAAAAGCTCACTGAGGTGGACTAACTCTCCCTCTGGAGTATTTTAAAACTGCCAACTTTTCTCCATTGATTATAAGATAAATGAGGTGCCTGCTTCAGAAGGACTGTTTCTCTGAATCTCTAAATCTTAGATCCAAGTGAAGTTCTCAAAGAGATCATATCTCGTCTATGCATAAAACATTTTTATAGAGACAAATTTTCAGATGATTTACCAATTTCCTGCTGTATAGTTTTCTGGGCTTTGGGAAAGAAAATTAGATTAAACACAAGAGCAATAGAGTTGTACGTGTATCAAAACCTATAAAATTATGCATATTTTACCTTAGATGTGTCATTACAACTGTGGTGTAACAAATATTTAATTGCCATACTGCCTGCCTTTGTTCTAATGAGACAGAAATCAGTTTCGTGAGTGTAAACAAGGATCAACACATGTACAGAAAAATAAAAATATTTAAAATTTGATACACATTTATATTAGCTGTGCAATGCGGAAGAGGAAGAGGAAGAGGAAGAGGAAGAGGAAGAGGAAGAGGAAGAGGAAGAGGAAGAGGAAGAGGAAGAGGAAGAGGAAGAGGAAGAGGAAGAGGAAGAGGAATTTCTCCTCTTAAAAGACTTTAGGTGATAACTGTACTACTCCAAATTTGAATTTATTGATATAACTAAAATAAGTAACTGATATTTAACTTGTAGGTAGCTTTTTAGATTGAAAGCATGCTCTTGATAAGGGATACAGTGTTCTGCATATCTGAAAAGTATTATCTCATACAGTGGGGCTTTGATATGGGTTCCTATATTGTACCTGCATTAAAATTGCACTTGCAATTCCAATGATTAATAACACAGTTGAGCAGTTGGTGGCATTTTAAAAACGTTAAAAGAAAAATTAAGAAATTATTTACATGCAGAACCTTTTTAGATGTTTTACATGCAAATAATTTGGCTGACTTCATTACGATGCAGAAAGACAGAACTTTTATATAAGCACTTTATATGCCACACCAGATATAAGCATATTTATGATTCTGATGATTGATTAAAATGGTATTAAAATTATCTTTCAATGAAAGACAACAAACTATATCTATTGAAAAAAATTTATGGAATTAGTCCTTAAACAAAAGTTTCAATCTTTTTTTTTGCTTTAAAATATCATTTTAATGGCTATAATAAATAATGGAATGGAGCACACAGAAACAGTGCAATAGGATATATGCTAAGAGTGAAGTTTATTTTTAAAATATCTTTTACATTATATAGAAATGTATTGAAATTAATTATGTTTGATTTATGATAACATAAATGAAAGAAGATGCTATTTTCAATATTCCTTTTGATGTAAAATTATACTTGATCTTAGAGGATTGCAATTGCATGAGTTGTTCTTTTGTTTGAGAATAAACATTCATATTATATGAAAAACTGGCAGCTTATATTTTAAAAAATATGATGGTAAGACTATAGTAACTAAATTTATTAAATTTATCTTTCTGTATAATACTAAAATGGACTGTAATGTCTTCTTTACATTTTGTAATCATTGTAATTTCATGAATTAGTAATGAGAAATATATTGAAAAGTCAAGAAAAGATTAAAACAAAGTTCATATCAGATGCACACACATGAATTATGCTGCCATTATAATAGATTCTGCAGTTTCCATCAATTAGCACTAAAATGGGCTCAACATTTTTATTTCACCATTTCTTTACATCCTAAGCTATCAATACCATCACACGTAATATTACTAATTTACCAGAGAGTCAAACTGCTCGCAATCTTTAAAAGAGCAGTTGCTAATAATAAAACACAGTAGCACTGTGGTCCATTTTCATGGCAAATTGTGCCAGGAATTTTGTGTTGATTGCCATAATTTAATTGCCTTCTACTTTACCATATCTTTCAAAAGCTGAAACACACAACAGGTTATAAGTCTTTAAATTCACAATTTCCATTAAAGATAATTCTCTTTTAAGTGGAGATATGTTAAAATCAGATATAGAACAGTGCAGGGTTAAATCTTTAATGGTTAAATTAATGGAAAGTCACACTCTTTTCTGCCCTCCCTGAACTTTCTTGAGCTGCAAATTAAGAGAAAATCTCACAGAAACAACCATTAGCATGAGCAATTGCACTCTCATTAGTATAGATGAGAATTATGCCATCGATATCAATGTAAGAAGGATCCAGACCTCCTCAGTGGTGCTTGAATCTTTTCCTTTCCCCATGTCAACCGAATAGTGAATTAATGTATCCTAGAATATATTTAATTTTGATTGAATATGACAGTTATTGCATGGTGAACTAAGGAGTTTTGAGATATAACAGGGTAATAGGGATGCAGGGACCCAATCAACCCCTCTGTCAGCCTTTCAAAAGCTTTCCAATTATGTGTGATTTTCAGATTGCATGTGCTGTGTTCTAAACTTCAGCTGAACTTCTGATTGCTGTGAGTGGGAGCTACAAGCATATGTCATTAGTAGGACTGTAAGTAGGTTAGTGCATTTCATGCATTGTGTACTATACAGGGCTTTTTGCCCACGTTCTGTGTGTAAATGGTTCCAAAGTGAACACTGGCTGTACAGACTTTGAAAGAACTGGTTTTGGATCCTAATGTGTACGCTCATAAAATTTGTACCTGCTGAGATCTAAAACAAGAGCTAAACTAATATGGGATAATTAAAAAAGAATACAGATCCATTTATTATGAAATGTATTCTCTTTTCTTCTGTGGTGTTATTTCATCTAGCTCAGGATCATCCAGCTCTCTGTGGTTCCAGATATACCCTGTTTCCCAGTGTGCCTTTTGCTTGCCTTATTTGCACAATAATACTGAAATTTGAATTAGTAAGCTTTTTGAATTAGTAAGCCCTATTTCGCAGGAAAACATCTACAGACTCCAGGAATAGAATCTGTGTTACTGTCACCTTGGTTTGTGTCAGCAGGCTTAACATGTGAAAGCTCTGTTTAGCCCAAATCTAAACATCTCTTCTGAGCTGTATAATCAGACCCAAATATTCAGAACTACATGCTTCTTCCAGCCTGCAGATTAAACATGCTAATTTTTGCAACTGTGGCTATTATACTGCATTTGCAGACAAAGAAGGGAGAATTTAATATTTAGTATTGTATATTCCTCTGAATCTGCTTAAGGTAAATACTGCTTTCTTAACATGAGAAAAGATGCATCCCATATGTTGAAAAGCTAACAACTTCCAGCTTGGGAGAGGCTTCAGCAAGTATACAGGCTTAACAAAAAAATAAAATTAGAAGATATTTGGATTTTGGAAAAGAAATCTTCTGATTAAGCAGACTTTTAAATGTGGACAGTAAAAGAATCAATGTCCTTAGAAGGACAGATTTTCTTGACTTGAAAGCTTTTTCTGTTCTACAATCTCTCCATAGTCCCAAGATTGCTGTTCCCTCAACCCATTCACTGTTTTGTCTGCCTTTTCCACCTAAACACTTAAAATGAGTTTTGACTTCTTTTTAAAGGTAAGGAAGTATTTAAAAAAAATAATTTTCATCAGTGCTAGCTGTAAAAGGATAGTTCTCATTAGGATATATTATCACAACTTCTTGTCCTTTTTCATGGAATCATAGAATCATAGCATGGTTAGAGTTGGAAGGGACCTTAAAGGTCGTCTAGTTCCAACACCCCTGCCTTTGGCAGGGACACCTTCCACCAGACCAAGTTACTCAAAGCCCCATCCAGCCTGGCCTTGAACTCCTCCAGGGATGGGGCATCCACAACTTCTCTGGGCAACCTGTTCCAGTGTCTCACCACCCTCGTAGTGAAAAATTCTTCCTAATAACTAATCTAAATCTACCCTCTTTCAATTTAAAAGCATTACCCCTTGTCCTATTGTTACACTCCCTGATAAAGAGTCCTTCTCCATCTTTCTTGTAGGCCCCCTTCAGATACTGAAAGGCCACTATACGGTCTCCCTGGAGCCTTCTCTTCTCCAGGCTGAACATCCCCAACTGTCTCAGGCTGTCTTCATAGGCGAGGTGCTCCAGCCCTCTGATCATCTGCATGGCCCTTCTCTGGACCCACTCCAACAGGTCCGTGTCCATCTTATGCTGGGGGCTCCAGAGCTGGATGCAGTACCGCAGGTGGGGTCTCACAAGAGAGGAGTAGAGGGGCAGAATCACCTCCCTTGATCTGCTGTCCATGCTTCTTTTGATGCAGCCCAGGACACGGTTGGCATTCTGCACTGTGAGCACACATTGCTGGCTCATGTTGAGCTTCTCATCAACCAACACCCCCAAGTCCTTCTCCTCAGGGCTGCTTTCAATCCATTCCCTGCCCAGCCTGTATTTGTGCATGGGATTGCCCCGACCCAATGTTGATATTTTTTCTCCACTGCAAACTGAATACTGGAACAGGCTAAAACTTTAAATTGGTCCCACTATGCTTTCTCATGCTTTCTAATAGTGTGAGCAGAAAGAATAGGGGAAGAAACTGAAGACCACAATAACTGACAAAGTAGTAAAGAAAACCATACCTTTCTGAAATATAAGCATACCTGCCCCAAATATGTAACTGACAGCACAAACAATCTGTTCATTCTCCAACACTGCTTCACCACTTTTACTTTTTTGGCCTTCACATAGTGCAATCAGAGTATCAGTAATGCAATTCTACAAAGCAATATGTGCATTGTTTATTCTTCAGAATTTAACATAGGATGGAGATATAAAAACTGCACTTTAAATAGTTTATAAATTTTCTGTACCTTGACCCTAAAACTCATCGATAAAGTGAAGGACAAAAGAAAGCCTGTCAAATTGTAGTTTTTGTTATTTGAAATCAATGAGTTCTTGAAGAATTAAGAAGAACTAACCCTCTCACCTGATCATAGGAGATATAGTGTCCCTGAATGTTTTTGTTCATGAAACCTTTCCTTGTTTTGAACACAAGTGAAGAAACATCTCAGTTTATTGTCAGGAAGATGTTGAAAAGCAGGGAAAAGATATGCAGCATTGCTGCGGCTGAAGATCTGCATGACCTTACGGCTGATTTGAAGAACTGTGAGAAATTCCTTATCATTTTGGTTGTACCTTTTTCCAAAGCACAGGCTACAGATGACACTTGCTAAACATCTGGTGAGGAAGCTAGCAAGATCAAAGCTACCCACTGTGTCTGAGAGGTCCCTATATGCTCTCACAATCTCTGAAACTTCAAAGTGTATCTGTTCTTGTAGCAGACCAGCATGTGAGGTTTTTGTCTGCTCTCATTGACAGCTTTCTCAGTGCGTGTTTTTCAGTTTCCTTGTGGGCATCCCATCCTTGTTTATATTTCTTATGAAAATCATACATCCCTCATTTTTAGTTAGAGAAAAACTATGAAGATCTGATCTGCCTACAAATCTTTCTCCTTGTACTTCTGAAGTCTACATAAATGTGCCAATGCCACGCAGAGCTACCACAGGCATGGATCCCAGGTTTGCTTGAAACGTGTGCCCATATTTCTGTCTTGATTTTGTTAGTATTTTATGAGGATCTTCTCCAAGTTGCAGCAAGCTTCTAGTAATTGGCAAATGGGTTGGAGCCAGAAGCCTCTTCCTTCTTTTCTTACCTGTCTTGTTCCACTTTATAGCAACAAAGACACTTGCAAATACAATGAGACCCATCATCTCATAACTGCTCAGCAGTGCTGTGAATATTTCTGTATAGGATAGATTCTGAAAAAAAAAAACCCAAGCATGTTCAACACAGTGTCTGTCATAGCACACACAGACCAGCTAAGAAACACACATGCTTCTATGAGAAATAAAAGAAAAACCTTGCCATTGCCTGTATTGATTATAATTCTGCTTATACTTGATAAAACTCATCCATGCGTTATGCACTGCATGAAGCCCTTGAAGTCCCCTTTACCTTCTATACTACCATGAAGCTAAAATATGTAGTTTAACTTTTTCACTCAGCCTTAAATAAAAATCTTGCTCCTTTTATAGTTTTTTTTTTGTTATTTTAAACTACAGAAAACAAACCAAAAGGAACTGCTATCAAGGAAGGACAGTTTTGCATATGAATATAAACTTTACATTTTTGGAAGAGGAAATGTAGCAGAAGCTACCATGAAGTACAGGTGCACTGCAGATTTCAAGTAATAGCTGAACTTGCAGATATTATCTATTTCTTTCATTTCTATCAGGCGAAAAACTGCAGGATTATATAGGCACCACAAAAAGAAAAAGACATGATCAGTCAGTAACACATTTGTAAGTATCTTCAGCTCCCCTCACATCTAAAGATGTTGCTGATGAGACACAATATTCATTAAATAATAAACAATTTTCTTGAATCTTTTTCCACTGTATAATTCTCAAATGCACATCAGAAGCATGTCTGTTCCTATAGATACTTGTCCCCCAAAAGATATACTGCATATTCTTTTATTTTTCTTTTTTTACAATTAAATGAATTGTTATTCCTCTCATTGCTGCTGAAATTGTCAATCATTACCATCATATTATCTTGCTTATCAAAAACATATGCAGCACATATTAGATGTACAGGTTTTTTGCTATTATTGTATGACAGTTCAATAAGAAAACCATGAAACTTTTTAAATAACATACCATTATAGACTTAAGTTTTAACAAACATAAAACAAACACAAGTTCCTCAAACCTCCAACTGGATGAATAATTTCTGTATATTTCTTAATTAGTATACTATCATGCAATAAGTAAAATTACATAATTATAGAGCATTGAAGAACTACGATCAACAGTTTATCCAGACAGAAACAAGTTAATAAAATCAAATAATTGTAGAAATATGAATATATTATGCATATATACACAAGTTTTTACATGAACAGTTTAGTCTTACCCAGTCTAATGTCTGAAGAAATTCAGTATTTTAAGTAGTCCATATTGTCTTTGCAAACTATGATTATAAATTTTTAGAGAGTGAAAATATGTCACTCCTGAGTCTGTTCTGCTGCTTTTATAGGCGTAGACTTGGTTAGTAAATAATTCCTTTTCAGGATCTGAGTGAGAAGGCATATTGACTTGTTGCATTGATGGAAATAGGTTGTATCTTCATATTTACAGCCAGTTCCTTCACAGCTTCTGCAGCTGTTTGAAGCTAGACTGAAAAACTTTCTAACACTCTTCTGCTCCTAAATTTTAGGGGAGGAGAAAAAGGGAGGAGCTCGTGATGCCGGAGAAACCATAAAATAAAGCAGTAAATTACAAAGCATGCAGACTGTAATTCAGACAGCTATTTGCAAAATAATAGTAAGTTTTTCAAAATGTGTTCCAAAGAACAGTTTAAACTGGTACCAAAATGGAAAAATATTCTTCTCACAGGAGTCACATTGGCCACATAATTATCACCTGTTCTGCGTGCTGCATTTCTTCTACATACTTTGTTTTCTGAGAAGCAATAAGTAAGTTTTGCTTGCATCAGAGTTAGCCTTTTCTATCCCTTTTCCTCTGGGTCTGATTTGTTATCATTTTTGTGACACCTAGGTGAGAACCTTCAGCCCCCTGGGATGATCAGTGCAGTATCATTTCTGCCTAGTTAAAGATCAGAGTAAAGGCACGTTATATACATGGCCTGAAAATAGAAATCTTACATGCCAGAAACATTGCAGCATAAAGGTATAAAACTTTGCTGGTTTTCTTTAGAAAACGTAATTGCCACCTTACTGAGGGAAAACAGCTACTGAGCTACTAAAATTTTGGGCCAATGCCACAGATGGCGAATTTTGTCTCCCTTCACTGTATGTATTCAGCTTAAGTGTCCCCTCAGTTGTGAGCACCATGTTCAGCCTTCACCTCCACTGGATGCATGTCTAACCAAGATAATGCTTTACAAAAATTATTCTAGACAAGTGCACTGTATTAAACTTTCCTTCCCTCACAGCAAGAATAAAAATACAGATTAATGTATTTCCTTGTTTAGTTTGTTCATTTTTTCCACTCTATATTTAAAAGAATATTGATTTTCAAGAATCGCTAGTCTAAATGCTTAATAAGTCAATTTGCAGGCATAAAGCATATGCAAAAACAAGGCATGCCAAAAGAACTACAGAGATGCAGGGATTCTTTGCAGCAGCAGAGCTGTGCACGCCACATGTGAGCTGAAGTCAGTGTGCCAAAAGACACTGGAGGCAGGAAAATGGTCTGACCTGTAGCACCTAAATAGTCCCTTGGTCTGAATGCCATTCTGCCTGAACAGATATTGAACTTGGGGTGATTTTAAATTGGGCACAAGTGAAATTTGTGCTTGTAGTTTACCTTTATGGCAGAAAACAAAAAAAATCTACCTTTCAAACCATAAGGTAGTTCTCAACCTGCAATTGATGCCCGATTCAACCATGGCCTGTTCCTGCTGGGATCACCCCATGTGAGTCCATTTGCAGTAATACCCATGTTCAGAAAGGCAATGGCTCCCTCTCATGTCATTTTTTTTGTACTTCATTGGGAAAGAATGGGTAGTGTGCACCTTCACATTTTAACTACTTGAGTTTGAAACTAAGCACACTCACCCAGTGTCTTTGCACCTGTACTCCACTAAGCACCAAAACCTTTTCTTTAAAAAAAAAGAAAAAACATGAGTGACTCATCAGCCTGCCTTGATCCATCACTTGAGGGAAAAAACTGCCGAGGGTTACATGCCTTAAACCAGAGGCGAAAGGTGCTGTTCAAGCTGTTCAGCTGGAGGAAAGCCATTGCAAATTCAATGATTCCCCTAGGCCTAAAGTACCATCATCAGCACTTATATTTAGAGCCATTTAGACTGTTACTGACAATCAATAGAGCCCCTTCAGTGGAGCCACTCTGACTATATAGCAAATGTATGTCTCCACAGGAGGAGTCTGGGCTCTTCTAGTTTGAATCCTTCATCACTTTTCATCTGTGCAGGTGCTCATAAATAAATAAAAGTCTTCCAGGAAAAATCACTGCTGAGTCAATAGGACCAAACTTTGATCATACTGCAGAAAGATCGGTCAATTGCTGTTGAAATCTTCCAACTCTTTCTTTTTATGTTTGAACCATGGTCAAAAACCAAGTTATTTCCACTGAACGATTGCATCCAAAAGATGTCTGGGACAGTGTGACCGAGATAGTGTTCAATCTCATGAGATAGAACTTGATAAGGAATGTCCTCATGGTGGAGAAATAGTAGAAATAAAGGGTACAATTAATCACTGTAAACAGCAAGATGTGGCAGTGGAGAAAGAACAGAAGGATACCATAAATTAGCCAAACTAAGGGAATACCAAGATAAGCTCAAGGGGCACAGAACTGCTAACAAGGCTAAAGAAAAAGTAACTTGAACTATGAATGAAATATCCTAATTAACATAGTAAAAAACCCACCCTGGGGTAGGGAAAGCCCCCTCCTCAAGGAGCATGAAGACAGGCTGAGAGTTGGGGTTGTTCAGCCTGAAGAAGTGAAGAATCCAGGGAGACCTTATTGCAGCTTTCCAGTATCTGAAGGGAGCCTACAAGAAGGCCGGAGAGGGACTTTTTGCAAGGGCCTATAGTGACAGGACAAGGGGTAACGCTTTCAAAATGGAAGAGGGTAGATTTAGAATAAATATTAGGAAAAAATATTTCACTGTGAGGGTGGTGAGGCACTGGAACAAATTGCCCAGGGAAGTTGTTGAGGCCCCATCCCTGGAAGTGCTCAAGGCCAGGTTGGGCTTTGAGCAACTTGGTCTACTGGAAGGTGTCCCTGGCCATGGCAAGGGGGTTGGACCTAGATGATCTTCAAGGTCCCTTCCAACCTCAACCATTCTATGACTCTCTGTCTAGTAAAACGAGAAGACGCTGTGACTTTAAGTAGAGATGAGGCACAGTAAGAACAAATGGTAATGAGAACAGCTAAGCCTAACTAGAAAGTGCTGATAACTGTTGCTTAACTGTTGCTCGAAAGTGTATAAATGCTTACTGTGTGCCAATCCGAGGCATGCTAGCTTTGTGCATGAACCACCTAGCACTCATCTCTGCCCAGAAAAGAAGTAAACAAATATCTTGCCTCTGTGTTTATATTGGCATTTTGCACCCCAGGTTAAAAGAACCTAGATTTGCGACAACACTCATGCACATTCAGTCTAGGGCAAAGAGAGAATCTCTTTCCAAAGCAAATGAAAACTCAGTCATTTGCTATGAGATTCTGTAGTTAATTTGCACACACCATTTATATTCTGGCTTACCACCAACAAGGTTTGCATACGGAATAAATCCATTTTTGGAATGAGAGACATTTTCAAATAAAATTTACTTGTCATAACCCTGTACCATCGCTTTCCCTTTTCATATTGCACCAGGTGTCATTTAGAGAACAGAAAGGCTAGCAAGAGGCCGGCAACCTCATCCAGCCAGGTCTTGGCTAATCATAAACACTAATAAACAATTGAACAGGAACCAAGTAATTAAATTTTTGAGCAGTCAGAGGTTGGAACCACTGATTTCTTGCCTCCTGTCTGCCAATTTGTCTCTGCTTTTCATGAAGCAGGTTGCTATTCACCCCAGAGCAGGGCCACCAAGGTAGATAAAGGCTGGAGCACCTTACCCACAAGGAGACACTAGGAGTAGGTTAGGGAGACTCTCCTGCTGCCTTCAGCTATCTGATGGGATGTCACAGAGAAAATGGAGCCAGACCCTTCTCGGAAGTGCACAGCAAGCAGATGAGAAGCAACAGGAACAACAGAAATTCCAGCTAGATTTCAGGACAAAATCTCACAGCAAGGTGGTCAGTGACCAGGCTCCCACAGATGCTGTGCAATCTCCATCCTTTGAGATATTCTGAACTCAGCCGGACAGGCTCTGTCTACCTCAGCAGGCCCTCCTGTGAGCAAAAGGTTGGGCTAGGCCTCCAGAGACACTCAGACTGAAGTTATTCTGCAGTTCTGTGATGGCAATTGAAATTCCATTGGACACAATTAAATCCAGAATTGTCAGATGCAACTATTAAAAAACTCTGAGAAAGATGTCTCCAAAAATCTGAGGCATTTAAACAGCAAAAAGAACCCTGCAAACTGTTTTACTGGAAACTTTGGTCTTCCATCTTCATAAACTTTTGAAAGTTCAACTTTGTAAGCTTTCTCTGCTTTGTTGATAACAATTAAAATGGCTTAATATTCTCTGATGACTACATGATTTTATAAATACCAGGCTGTCAGAAAAGATTATTCAGTCAGGAAAGTTCATTGAGAACTGTGGTCGCAATTAAATCAATGGAGTTGACAGCACTGAGTAAGAATATGAGATGAGACTCCTGAGAATGTGCATTGATGAGGTCTCTGAATAGCTCTATGAAGTGCAGACTGATCAGCCCTAGTTAGTATGGTGCATAACTTTTAAACAGTGGAATAATTACTAGTTGCAAAGAAATAATCATTGCTTTAATTCAGAGCCTAATATAAATAGGAGTCCTCATTATAAAGGCTCCCTATACATAACCTGGATAACTTTCTAGGGTTCATAATCTCACATACATGTATCTAAGTGTATCTCCCAGGTGTCCTTGCTTCCTTTCCTTTCTGAAGTGCACAGGTTGCCTTCCCAATGGCAGAAGGTTTCTTTAATCTAAAAGGTTAAATCATTGGCTTCTCCTCCATGAAGGCTTTTTACTGTAGGATTCTTGCATGTGGAATCTGCTCCCAGTTCCAATCATTTTTATTCAGTTTAGTTACTTTTATTTTAATTTACTTTTATGTAGTTAATTTCTGGGTTTTATTCTATATTTGTTGTACTGGAACGCATCTCCTTTTGGAAAATAGAAATACTAAAATGAATTCTTTTAAAAACTGGTTATTGTTTAAAAAGTATGAAAAAATGTGAATCTGTAAATTTATTTTTCTTTCATTTTGAAGATTTTCCTCAAATGCACAGTTGTTTTATCTTATTGGCTTGTTACCAGTTGATTTAAGACTATATATTCAAAATGTGAAGTTACATCCACTTTCTTCCAAAAATTTTGTGTGGTGAACTCTGAATGCAGATTTTTTTACATATGTAAGTGTCTGATTCCTTAATGTGGAAACATCTTCCTAGTGTAAACAGAGGAGCTAGCAAACCCAAGTTTTCCTCACACAACCCAGATTACAGAGCAGCTGCACGTGCATAAAGATGGAAATAAATAGTAAGGAGAGTTCATTGCTGCCTCAATCGTCAAAAAGGCACTAATTTGTCAAAATAAAGAGCCCACTCTGAATTATGGCATTCCTAAATGTCATGGTGTTTCTACTGAAAGCTCCCTTCTTGACTGATAGAATGAAAGCTACATTTCCAGGCCCACTGGAGTATCAAACCCTAACATGACCCTTCTTGGAACAATGTCAGGTCATCACAAATTGAATCTCATGCCTAAGCAAGACATGAGGGCTTTGCCTTCATCACAGCTCCTGAGAAGCCTGATGGCAGTTGCATGGAAGTTCTGGGCACCTGCAGGAAGGATGAACAAAGTTGCTTTGGTGTATGTAAGTAATTACTGGGACAGTTTGTGACCAGTGCTAAGGCAAACTTTTGGGATAATAACAACCAGGGGGTAAAAAGGGGTATGAAAGTCTCTACCTGCAAGAACTTATGTTTTCTCCTCCATAGAACAAGTCATCCTCTGTATCTGCTTTTCCCCAACAGCAAAAACTATCACCCTTGGGCAGTGATTTGACAGCAAATGTGTGGCTACGAGCATCAAACATGATTTGAAGGTTTCTTAACACTAGGCCATTTAATCCCTCTTTGGACACACAGACTGCTTGATAACTCAGGGAAACTCATGCCCTTGTACACCTTCTATGTTAAGCCAGCAGTACTGTACCAAATTCTCAATGGATACTGCTTGTGGAAATTAAACTTCCCCCGTATTTTCTGGTCAGGGAATGAGAAATGACAGAAAAGACCACTTTCAAAGCAAGCATTCCAGGCTAAAGAGAATATAGAAGCTATGCAAGCATTTTATGAAAATGGAGCTGTTATTCACTTCTACTGGAAAAATAAGATGATGGTTCAGAAAAACAGAAAGAATTTTCTGAAATACAGCATGTATTCCAGCACTTTTGAGTTACTTTTCCAAGTAACAATATTTAACAATAATGAAAGAACAATAATCTGCCTGGACTGCTTTCTGAATTCCTTGTTTCTTTCTCAGCCCATAGAACTCACTTTCACACAATGAAATTTCTATAAATACAGAAATGAATGTCAGAAAATCTTAATGAATTCTGTTATAGGTGTAGATTTCACCTGGTTTATACCTATACTACCGAAAAAACCAGACAATAAGGAGGTTACTCAAACCAAGAATATATTACAGATTTAAAAAAAATCTCTCTATTTTTGTGCACATGCATTATCTCAAACGGGGATAATCCTGTTAAAGAAGAGTCTGAGACCAAAGGAATTGGTACAGTCTTGTGTGGAAGAAACAAAAAGAGAATAGAAACACACAGGTAAAATTGCTGGGGTCTTGCTAGCTGGTTCCAAACCCAGGATACATAAAAATTAAGCTTCAAAGCTCCCAAAACTCCTTTTTCTTTTTCTTTTTTTTTTTTTAATATCTCTTTAGAGCAGCTGGGGTTTCTTTTTTTTTTTTTTTTTTACCGGTTTGTGGGGGGCTTGTGGGGGTAGTTGTTTGGATTTGGTATTGGGTTTTTTTCTGATAAATTTACAGATCTTTGATATTTATATTCACAAAGCAACTTCTAACTAAAAGATTTTCGCATATAACCCTAGGGAAACACATGTTTGGTTTTCTGAGTATTGCTCAGGTTCTGCACCCAATGGGAGGGAAGCAAGTTGTTTAGAGACATCTTGTTGCATCTTTGTTTTGTCCGCTGCTTGGAAGGTGAAACTAGCAAAAGCATGACTGTAGGGAATACAGTCTCTAAGGGGGAGTAAGGCACAATTAGTACTCGATCCTTGAAGGTGCTGTGGGTGCGTCTGCAGCCCAAAAGTAACCTAAAATGCTCTACAGTCCTCTGTGGCTGTCGGGATAGTGGAAACGTCCTCTAGCAGAAGGTCTTCTACAAGAAGATATTTGAAAGCAGGAAAAAGAAGCAGAAAGAAAAAAAAAAAAGAACCTGACACAGTGCCCTTGAAAGTCATCAGTAGTAGGCAGAGCAGAGGTGTGGTGAGCTTTTAGTTCATAATTTTATGTAACAGTGAGAATATTTGATTGTTGATTTTGATGCATTCATACTAATCAAAAAACATACCTCCTGTAGCCCAATTCCTATAGAAATACCCAATAAATTATAGAACCCTATTTAATGTCATTTTTGCAGTAATCTGCTTCAGGATCCTGTACACAGACACAGAACAAAAAATACATCTCTGAAGAGATGCATTTAGGGCTTTTTTTCCTTGTGTAATTTGTAGAGTATATTCAAATAGAATTACCTTCATTGTTTTAATCTAGAAAAAAAGGGCCATGTGTCAAAGGGTGAGCACTTTTTTTATACACCACAAGGAGGTGCAATTGATCTTTTTTTGCCTTTGGTTTTTTTGTTTGTTTGTTGGGGGTTGGTTGGTTTGTTTGTTTTTTCGTTTTTTAATTTGGCATGCCACGCTTTAAATGTCAATTAATGTCCTGTGAAATTTGATGTTTTTCTTTGACATTTCCTTTTTGGCCTTAGATGAAAACAGTGATTATTCCTTTTCTTTTGCTCTTAGCTAAGATAACTGTGACCTATTCTTTGGACAGCACAGCTACATTATTTTCTCATCAGTGTTTCAGTTTCATTGCTAACCTCACATCCCATGTACTGCTTGTGCTGATGCAGGAAGAAAAATAGATCATGAGAAAATCCCCAAACCACTGTCATACTACTGAGATTTTTTGCTTGTAGAAAATGTGGAGTCCCATTATATTTCATTAGTAATAATAAAAGATGAAGCTCGTGAGATAATTCTGCTCTGTAAGGAGAGAATACTAGTTCTGTGTGAAGAGCATTTCTGGGTGTCAGTTCTGTTGAATATATTGATAAAAATTTGTATTATGTATTTTGGATCAGTTGTCATCAGTCTTGATCTTTGATATGCTAGTTAAAAAATATTTTCCATTCGACCTTGGTAGTGTTTATCATTTAAATTCTGCAAGTGCAATCAAATACTAGTTTAATTTAGCAAGTTCAAACAGTATTTATATGTAAAAATATTGTTGTAACCTGCCAGGCACTCGCATTTGTATTTAACTGTATTTCTATAATACATCTTGAGTGGTAGGAATAGAATAAACTTATTTCCTTTCCTGAATTTTGTCTAACATTCATGATTTTATGGATATGGAAAACACAAGGCCAAAACATAATGTCCCAAAATGCTTGCTGCTGATAGCAACACCAGTAGAGGTGAAGACAGCAAGTACACAAAACACTTTACAGACTCTGAGATCATGTCAGAGCACTCTGTGCCATTACTGACAGACAACTTTTCGTATTCATGCACAATTGCTATTTCTTCAGCTTCCTTGTGCTGACCACCAGGACTCTCAGTTGTTAAACTCACTTCCTATTTCTTTTCTCTGGAAAAGTGTTGCCTCTTTTCAATCTAGAACAGTTAACTGATCCTCAGGATTCACCAATTATTTTTTGTTTCACTCATGTTTTCTCGTAGGTGGAAAACCTGAAGACAGAAGCAGGACTGCTACAAATCCATTCCTTGTGCGTATCTACAAAAGATACACGGATGTGTTGTTCCCCTTAGAATTTAAGTAATCATTCTTCCGCTCACAATCCCTGGCTTCTTTTGGTTGGGACTTTATCCTGAACCTCTTTCTTAGCTCTTCCTCGGAAAACCACACTAACACTAATCTGACTGAGATGGTAATATCTTTGCCCCAAAGCTCCCTTAAACAGTGCCTTAGTTATCACATTTTTGTATCAGTGTTTAGGCCACATTACTCAGTTTCCGCTCACACCTCTCCACGTGTTTGAAGTGTGCTGGCTTTCATTGTTTCAGATATCTGTTCTCACAACTGAGCTTTATTGTTTCTTCTATTTACTCTGTGTGAAAAGGCATGATTACATTGCCCTGTGACTTTTCACTCAGCCTTTCTATACAATAAAGCTATATTCCCTTTTGTTCCTTGCATCTGTCATAATTTGCTTATTACTAACCTTCCTGAGGTTAATAGAGTCTATTAAGTCATCCTCCCATGACGAGAACAGATTTGTTGTTTTCAAATTTTATCTTGTTGCTTTAAAAAAAAATCAGAAAAGCTGGTTGACTTTTTTATTTTGTTATCCTCAAAAGACAAAAATGTGTTTAGATGAAATATGAATTCTTATTTGTCTTTTTATAGAGTAGGTAATGATCCTAGACATAACAAAAAACTCATCATTTGTCTAGTAACCATAGGACAAGAAATGAACTCCTTACCCCTTGTTGATGTAGCGTTTTGCTCCCTACCCCTCCATGATAAATGACACTCCAAAGACTTCTATTATGGATACCATTCATTTATTCTATATCTAGGTAGTAATGCTGGATCCATCCTTATTACTTGCACTTGTTGTACCACAAGTTGGAGCTGATGAATCTGTCTTAAAAGTCAGTGCAAACCTTAGCTACTCCCTCATAGTAACAACCAATAGTAATCATTGGAGTGATGACTTTGTCCTATGAAGGCCATATCTCAACACCTCTGTTTCACCTGTGTTTGTTTAATACACCAAAATGAAAATAACATATTTGTAGAAGGTTGAAGATGATTTTGTGCTTTTACTCCACATCTCAGCTTCAAAGAAACTGGATCACAACAACAAACCAGCACTTCTGCTACTTTCTTTCAGGGATCTGCTTGCAGTTCACCCACTCAAAAATGAACACCAAAAGCATGTCTTGAGTGAGACATGTAGCACATCCAGCGCGATAACCTATCTGAGGGGTGCCACTCACTGGATGCCACTTCAGTGATATGCTTCCCTGCACAGAGCTAGGAGCTGCAATTACCAACAGAGTTTGAATTTGGAATTTGAAATTTGAAATTTGAAAAGCCTTTCTGCTGCTGGTGGCTCCCATCATTGCTTATGCAGGCATATTCAGTGGAAAGGGTTGGGGAAGCAAGTGGTAGTTTTAGCTGTTGAATAGTCCTTGCAGTTGAAATGGGATAATTTTTCATCTGTGCCACAGATGCCCTTGGAAAAGAGGAAAACAGCTTCACATTTTTTCAAGAAGTTTGGACTGAAACTGCATACACAGAAAATGGCACCTTAAGGGCACAGGGGAGCCACACTTGAGCCATAGTGTGGCTCAAGCCCCTCTGCACTTCGAAAGGTAATAATCTTAAACAGTGTTGTCAAAATTCACTCTGTATCATTCAATCCCAGGGGCCAAGTTTTCTCTGGAACAGATGACTTAGGGTGTCATGACATGGTGGTTAGGAAAAAGAGGTTTGGGTTTTTGCGGATTCAGAAACATAGTGTGAATTACTCCATTCTGCCTTCAGCCAGAATAAGTTGTGGAATACAAATGGTAGATGCTTGGGAAAACAGAGGAAGGAGTGAAAGTCCTCCAAATTCTCTCCGAGCCAGGTTCGTTAAATAGAAATACTGATCATCCTGACTGAAGTCCCAAGGACCAGGGTTTTCAGATTTTTAAACAGCCTCATACATTGCCTCAGCTTTTACAGGGGTTTTGGAGATAGACCATGGAAGTCTGAGCACTCCAGCAAGCCAACAGTCGGGACTCCAGGCAGGATTTTCTTCTTTCTTTTGCCTTGGTAAAACAGCATTTTGATTGACATTCTTTCTTTTGCCAAAAATCCTTAATAGACCAGTGCAGTGCTGTGGGGAGAACTCTCCAGCAGGAATTTTGCCTCAGGCTAAGTTCCACCCCCCAAACTAGAAATGCAACTCTAATGCTTCCAAAGGCATGGCATACTTCTGCCTGAGTATTCAGACAGCCCCTTATCAACCGTGACTCCTTATTCTGCATCTTACTGTACTGGAAATGCGTGCTGGAAATGTAAGCAGATGATTTCTACCTAATTCTACAGTCATGTTGGTAAAAGGGTGGCAGTACGTTGTGTCACCTCTGCTCTAACACAACCTCAGTGGATGCATTCTAAGATGTTCTTGTCCTCTAACTAGTTCAAGTAAGTCTAGTCACACTGTAATTCTTCCTCATCTCAGTGCAATACAGATTACTAGGATGAAGTACTTCTTGCCCTTACATTCTGCTCACACCTAGCCACTACATAAGAGATAAAGTACAAAGCATTCCTTATATCCTGCTTTGCATCATTCCTGGAGAAGTCCCATATCCTCAGAGAGGAAATATTGCAGCAGCCAGTTATTTCCCTTTGAAATCATCCATTCAAAGTCCCCAAAGTCACTCAGTTTTCACAATGCCCACAAATTAGAGCCCAAGGTTGCATGGCTACAAGTTAAGCAGTAGTAGATATTTAACTTCAGCGTTTAAGCATAGATTATTTTAAATCTCTGGCAATGTCTTCAAAAAGCCTGGATTGCAGGAGTCCTAGTTTCTATTGACTTCTGTGTATCTTATTATCTCAGTTTCTTATTTACTTTACTCTGCCGCGGATCTCTTCTAAGGTTTCTATTAGCCACAATGTTACCCTACTTTTATATTTAATCCACTGCTATCCTTAGCAAAATGGAGAAACACGGTGGTGTTATCAATTTTTTATGAATTTTTAATTTTAAAATGTTTGATTAATATCATTACCAAGTCATTTAACACATATAAAATAAAAACACACAGACAAGGCTTATACTGAGTTTGAGTCTGGAAAAGTACCACTCTGTGAGTTGAAATCAGTGCAAAACTTTATAGCTGTTAGCGGTATAACAAAAAGCAGATGCAGAAGACAGTCCAGCAAGGCAAGTAAATCATTAACACTCGGTGAACATGAAATTGCTTTATGAGAAGATTAAGGAACTCCCAGACATTGCTCAAATAAAACACCAATACAGTTTTACTCTTAGCAGATAAAGAACAAAGTTCATTCTTATTTATATTAGCACCTGAGCTTAAGTTGCAGTTTAAATCATCACACCACCACTACATCATTATCACTTCACTCATGTATTATTTATGTAAAGATCTGGTTGAAAGCATGATTTTTAGATATCGGTCCTAAATATAGGCAGTGTTAAAGCTACATATCAACACACAGAGGTAGCTTTGCAGTTGTGCTGTGTCTGTATAGACTTGAACAGCTTTCTAGACATTTCTCATACAAATATAATAGAGACAACCACAGTAAGCAACTATGAATGAGCAAAGAAAAACATTCAAATGAAATCTCAAGATATATGTTGTAAAACTGACACTTCTACAGAAAGTATAGGAAGTATTTTCAATAGCTGCCACCTAGTTCATCTCCATTCTGAATTTCTAGAAAAGAGTGTTTATACAGCCCGGAAATAGAATAATGTCCTTAAAAAGGTTGATCAAAATGAATCTGATGAAAATTCCACAGTCAGGCTTGTTTTTCTAGAGCATGCTCGATCTGGTGCCCATGAATTCAGAATCCAGACCGAACCTTTCCTTCTAAGTGGTGTGTCTTCATTGCTTCCTTCATGGTCTCTTCTGCCATGATTCCTTACAGAAGTGAGGATCTCATCATGATGAATAATTGGCAGTTTTAAAAAAAATTAAAAACATAGGCACAAAATAAGAGGTATGCTGCTCTGATGAACGAGCTGTGTAAGAAATTTTGTCAATGATGGGACAGTCCTCCTTCTTCCCTCTCTGTGTTAGTGAATTCCAGGAGCCAATAATATTAGGAAGCATTGCTGCAAGCAGTAAAGGAAGGCACGGTAGGAGCATTTTAGACTGGAAAAATAATAAATAGCACAAACAGTTATAACTTGTAATCCCCATTTTATCATTTATTTTTTGTCACGTTTGATGGCAGATATTAGTTTTCTCATTTGACTTTAATCTTCCGTGTTCAGTAGAGAATGTTTGTTAAAAAAGTTAAATAATAATAATCTTCTAAATTAAGGGCAATAAAAAGTATTGTAGCCTCATTCCAGACAAGCTTCAGGACTTTGTGGAGCATCTTCCTTGAGCAGTATGTGTTTCTGTGTTTGAGACAAGGGATTGTGAAGACAGGTACCTGCACATAGCAGAGGTTAAAGGTTTTAGTATCACAGAATGAAGGATTTTACTAGGAACAGGCTGAGGGTGGGAAGGAATGGGAGACCCATTCAACTGTATTTCCCCTGGGACTCCAGGATCATGGAGCTCGAAGAACAGAGAACAGTTTATTCTTCAGGTTATAGCAATGGCTGGGTGGGTGAAAATAGGAAATAGGAAGCAGGTCCCTATCTTCTATATCACTACATTGTCCCTGTGTCCTGGCCCTTGGTCAGGTAAGCCAATACCACCTTTCTATTTACATATATTCAGAAAACCTGGGCTTTAAGTCTAAATTAATTTTACCCTTACCTTTTAATGGGATTGAAAGTTCATGGGTTATAATATATCACATGCCTCAGTACAAAGGCAATTTACTAAATACAGTTTAATGGAAAACAAGGCTGCCTGCAGAATCCTTTATTTTTATTTTTTTGTTTGTTTGTTTTCTTTTTTTTTTTCCCTTTTTTTTGGCGGGGGGGGAATTTGCCTTTGGTATAATGCTGATACTTGGCCTTTATTCTTTAGCTGTCTTCTTTTTTGAAATCTTCCACAAACATTTCTTACCTGTTTAGTTGCAATGATGCGTTAATAGAAGCTGCTTGATTACCTGAGACCCAAACTTTTATTTCATATGTGAACATATACTTGAAAATCTGTGCAAGAGTTTGGTGTTAGCATCCCACTTGTTTTTTTTTTACTAAGGAAAGTCAGCCTTTGGTCTCTGGTTATAGCATTTCTCAAATTAATTTGAAAAGTTTTGTTAAACCAGTGCTCATTCAGAAATCAGTCCTCTTATGACCAGAATTTACAGACATTAGATTGTTCATATTAGAAAAGTTCACATCCACTTGCTGCACTAACTTGGTTAAATTAATAAGCATTAATTTAACCATACTGAAAGAAAAGAAACTTTAGAAACTTTAGCAGAAGAATGGAAAGGAAATGGTGACAATGAAATCTAATGAGGTAAGGAATTAGAGCCTGTAAATTAAAACCTGGCTAATAAGTCTTAATGCACAAGAGTCCATGTAAGTTAATCAGTACATAATAAATCAAATTCTGTCTGCAGTATTCCACAACTAACCAGCAATAATTAAATAGTATTCAGCATTAGCTTGATGAGAACAAGCAGATTACTTTCATTCACTTTTGTAAAGAACCCAGAATAGTTTGGACAGGAGAAAGAAGCAAACAGTGAGTAGGATTTAACAAATTCCTTTTTCAAGATTTAACAATCCAGTGAATATATTTTTATTCTAAATCTCCCACTTACTAATTTTTTTTCTGTGTGAAAGCATAGAAAATTTTTGAAGGAAGGAGGAAAGAGATACTTCAAAATGTAATTCTTTACTAAGACAGCAGGTCTCAAGAAAACTCAATGGAGAAGAAAATTATCAATACACACAAAAGTCATTAATTTCAACACCCACGGTGAAACAGAAAATTAGGTAGCTTAAAACCTCATTTGGGTATACAAATTTCACAGAATCAAATAAAAATTATAATAAATAGAGATTTTTTATTATGAATATAAAAATAGCCCCAAACATGTATAAGAAGAAATGATGATGAACAAAGGGATGAGACAATTTAATAGCAAAATATGAGAATAAATGTAATCTGTCTGATGAAGCAGTTACATTCTGGAATTGCTTATTAGATATGAGTTTTACAGTGGGAAGAAAGAAAAGACCAGAACTCTGGTGGTGCAAGCTCCCTATTAAAGTGATAAATAATTTTAGGACACATTTAAGCTTGGAGAAAAATGCGGTTTCTAGGAACCAATCCCAGCTTCCGGTAAATAGCTTGAGCAGAAAAACAAGCAAGCAAAATCAGTTAAAGTAGGTGGTTTTGCTAATGTTTTTACTACATTTTAATATAAAATTAATTTTCCTAATTAAACATCGGCTGACTCTTATCAAACTTTCCCCAGTCTCTTACTAGTTAAAGAAGGTATGTGTAAGCCTTGCTTAAGTAATATTTACTGTACAGAAATTGGAATATTTCAATTTTAAAGTACAGTATTAAGCCCCATAGTAAGTCAAGCATTCTTAATTTTCTGCAATAGGTCTTCCTTCTAAACTGTATTCTACAAAACTGCAACCTGACCTCTCAGTCCTGCTATTGAATGTAAAAAAGAGGATCTTGTCTCTGGTCAATTTGTGTAAATGCTAACTAATTTGCTAAAATATAGTTAATTTCTAGTTTGTCATATTTTAATTTCTATTTCACATTAACAGTTCTAAAATAGCTATGGGATTTTCTTCATTTGCTATTTTGATTTTACTTTTTTAACGCCTAGTGACAATTTGAAAACTCCTTGGTCAGCCACCGATATTAGAGGTGCAGACGCAGGCTAGCCTGTATTTGCAGTGTCTGTAACAGCACCAACAGCACAACTGTAATTGAAGTCTGACTTTTTCTTTGGTAAATATATGTTAGCTCGGAACTTTAAGTTTCCCACATTTTGATTCTAGCCCTTTTCTCACTTACATCAGTTATTCACAGCTGAGTAAGACCCAGTTTACAGGAATAAAATGGAACAATAGACGGTAAAAGAAGTAAAAACACACACACACTCCCTTCACTCCTACAACTCCCACTGTCTTTTTTTTTTTCTGTTGGAGACAGAAAAAGATAACCAGGAATAATTGCTGAGCTTTCTTTGCTTGACCTACTGTTAGAATATCTGCAGTGTTAATGAAAGTAACAATATCTAATGTGGGAAAACAGAAGGATTTTAGGAAAGACAGATGTAACCTCAGAAGAAAAACAGTTGCAACTATTGAGCATAGCCCTTTTTAAAATAAATAGTGATTATATCCATTGGATTGAGATGTCACTTCATATACTAGCTGAAAAGTGCTACCAGTAACTATTAACAGAAAACTAAACTGCAAGAAGTTTCTCAGATAATGGTAAAAAAAACCCACCTGATAATTAATGCTTGGGAATTCAACCAAAGCACTTTTGATAATGTAGCATAAAAATCCAACCACATCTGCTTTCATTACCACAAAGCCTAAGGGCTTAATCCTGATTACACATGCTATAAATTGAAATGATTCCATGGTTAGTCCGGATTTGCTAAGCATGGACGTAAATTAAATGAGAACTGAGCTCTAAATTACTTTGTTATCCTTTATTCCAAGAGAGACTGTTTACAAATACTGCCCTGACAAATCCTAACCACATGCACAACATTTCAAATGGTCAACGTACACTGTGAACGGTAATGACTGGCAATATAAGACTATTTACTACTGCAATCTTTCAAGTAATTTGAGTAGATTTGAGGGAATTCAGCCATGAAAAGTATGTCTTGGATTCAACAAATTTTTATCAACAGAAAAAGTGAATGAGTAAGAAGGAAAAGACTTGAACTTTTACTAAACATTTTGTAATAGTCTGTTATGCAATGTTCATAGTAACACTGTATTCATTTATCAGGTTTTCAGGAATAAATGCATTTATATTAAAGATAGGCTGCAAGAGAATTCATTTTAACAATTCATTAATGTAGTTTTGAAAGAGTTTATTAATGCTGTTTGAAAGAAAACATAATTCAAGAAGTACTGAGGATAGGTCATGTATATACCAAAAGTCTGCTGTTGATACCTCAACCATTAATGAAGCAATATTGTGGAATTTCTGTAGTACTTTTGAGAATGACATTTAACTATGAAGAACATGTTAAAATACCAATCAGAGAGCAATGTATGTCAGCTGAGTTCAGAGTCTTAAAAAATCTTTAGGACTCAGTCAATATTAGTTCAGTTCGCACGTCCTCTAAGAGCAGCAAAACTTCTTTCAATGCAGAAGTTCTTTTAATACAGAAAATAGCTGATTTGAGATGTCATACTCAAGTGACACTTTTCTGATAAAGCAGCTGTCTTTGGAAAAGTCTAAAGCCCAGTGAAATTCGTAAAGATAATAAAAAACCCACATCAAAGAATGACCAAGCAGTCAGCTAAATTAAATATCTTTATCCAGTAAAATCTCTTCTTCAGGCTTATTACAGGTAGTCATCCACAGAAGAAAACAGCAGCAGAAACGTTTTTTTCATTCAGACACACTGCTGTTTTCAAAGACAGCAAAAATTAAAAAGGCAGCCCTTGGGGGGGAAAAAAAAAAAAAAAAAGCAGCATTCATTTGCATGAAGAAATAGAGATAAATCTTCATGTGTCAGCTCTAATTCAACCAAGCTTACTATGACAAGGTGCAAATAGAACCTCTCACTGATAACTCCTTTTTCCTTAACAATAAAAAAGTCAGAAACAACAAACTCCAAAACAGTACTTAAAGACAGTCATTAACACAAACACTTCCAGGTAGAAGGACAGACAGATCCCACCTGCCCTGACCAATTCTGATTGTCCTGTTCTGGGGGTCCCAGTGAATCAGCTGCTTCAGAGCCAATCTGTTGGCTCACATACGGCCACAGTCTGAACAGTGCTGTGCTCCAGGGGCTTCATCCTCTGTTCCTTCAAACTGACACTTCATAAAACTCAGGCATTTTCCTGACCACTCTGTTGCTGTTTTTTTCAGCTGCAAGGGCACATGTTGTAAAAAATGGCACGATGACTACAGAATTTCCCATAATATTATCTGCTGTACTAATTTTCCAAAAACTGGCAAAGACATCCATTACTTTTGTTTTGGGGGACACTTTTCTAGTTGAATTTTTTTACAGGAGCATGACTATGAGTTTTGGAGGTAGAGATTTGTTGCTTGGCAAGAAATTTAGCAGCATTGTGCCTAGAATTTTCCTAGACAACTTTCTCCCAGATTCAGATACACGTGTTTTACAGAAAATTGAACATTTAAACATTTTTCTCTCGCTTAATGAAAACCTGACTTACAGTTAACATGGAGCATGTGCTAAATGTGTGTATTATTTCTCAGCTAAGTAAGCATGCTAAATACTTCTTTTAGGGTGGCAGATATTTGCTGCTTACCTTACTTTCCAATACATATAAAGTTAAACTAGAAGGTACTTTCTATGCTGCATATGTGTGACAAAATATGTATTTTATCTCTGAGGTGCAACAGACGTAGTTCACTTCAAGAGGCTGGTTTGTCCTGGAAAAGAGTTTAATAGCAATAGTATACTATGTTACACCATTTTTGCATCTCCTCCAAAATGACATACATTGTTTCACTGCCATGGACATAGATTTGCCTGAAATAAACCCATGATAAATACACACTTGTAGATTCAGTCATGCCAGACATCATTTAGAGGATGGACTTATCTGAAGTCCCTAAGCTCCTGTTAGCTTGACTTGGCGACTGCTAGTGCATTTTCCAGCAGAATGAAGACCAAAATTAATGGATAAGTGCCAAACAGTCCTTCATCCTCCACTGATCTGCAAATGATTGACTCAAAAAGTGATGAATAATATGACAATTTCTCCATATGTTAACATACTGCTTCCCCTCTGCAGAGTGCATTACCATCTACCAGCAGATATTCAGCTTTTATGAGCATAATACTACACCACATTTGATTCTCAGGAATCCACACCAGAACTAATGGAGACAAAAAAGGTGTTTAAATATTTGCAAACTGTGAAAACACATGCAATCCAACTAGCAAAAAAAAAGCACGCTTAAAATGTAAATCACCACACCTTATAAAGGACTGACCTTGTTCCATTGCTCGAGTAGTTTAACAGTAATACGACTAAACTCGTTGAGTTGTGCTGATGTAAAGCTGGTACGACATTAGCTTCAGGCATAAGTCTACATTGAGTGCTGGTAGCTAGTTTAGAGCTTTCCATGCTCAAAGGCTAGATAGAAAAGGAAAGATGTTGAAAGGGCTTACATGCAATCAACAGACCTAAAACTTGGGGATGGGCTGCGAAATGCTGCATCATTCAGGTAACCGATGCACGAAAGGGGAGGGTAGTCACAGTACAGACAAGTGCTGGTGTAATTTATGCAGGACATACAGAATTGCTAAAAGTGGCTGCTAAGGCGGCTGACTGCCCTGGTGTGTTCACATCTCTCTGGGCACTAATGTCTGTGCTTGACAAGCTCGATGACAAAAATTCGTCAAGATGCTCAGTAGGGATTGCTTTCAAGTCCAGGCAAGGAGTTTATACCTGCCTGTTCCCTTGGGTCTGCTCCTAGTGTGTTGGCTGCTACAGAGCTGCCTGCATGACTGGCTCAAAAGCCTCCTTCCCATGGGTACGGCAATTTATTTCCTCTCACATGAAGAGCAGTAGGAAACTCCTAAGTTTCCTAAAGCTTTAGGAAATTCCTGCTAGCACACAGTGGCAGAAAACAAAATGTTGCCTGTGGCAGCAAAATGGGATCCCTTGTGGTCCAGTAATTAGTCCATAATTGAAGCTACTTATTTCCATGCCATTTTCATTTTAAAAAGAAAGTTTAGATTTGTTATCTGCATAGCCTCTGCAGTTATAAAACACTAAATTGGAGAGTGCACACTTCTTACAGTGATTTTTTTCATGCTCTCTGAAGTATCAGGCAGGCGCCTACTCATAGAGACTCTCTGGGTTCCCATATGCATGGTTTTCAGAACAATGTTTTATTTTAGTGAATTGTAAAATCCAATGTAAATGTGGTTGCTGAGTAATCATAATATCTATGGGATTTTGTTTACCCCACAGTAAGGTACATGTTGAAAGTCATTTTTTGTTCTGATGGGATTTTTTGATAATAGATTTCCAGAAAAACTTTTAATGCAGTTGGAATATGCATTGCCTTTAAATAAAAATCTAATTCTGAAGTGATTTGCTCAAGAAATCTATGACAAATATTATGCAGAAAACATTATTAATGGCTTGACTTTGCACCCTTCTTCTCAAAACACAATGTTTTTTGGAATAACTTGAAGATAATTGCACAAATTTAAAAGAAAAACTACTTTGATAAAAAGGAGAAGAATGAGTAATTCTATATTATTCAATTGAATTCAAGCTGTAATGAAGGACTGCTACAGGTAAGTGTGATAGAAAGTCCTTAGCTGGTGTAACTTCATTGTTTCCAACACATACCAACAATCTGAATGTATTTTCTTATAACTTACACTGTGTGATATAAGCTTTTCTTTTTTTTTTCTACATCAGGATTACACCAAGAATGCACATTTTTCTTTTTTTTTTCTCTTTTTAGTATGAAATGACTTTATGTAAGTTGATATTTGGGGTTTGCGTCTATAGATTTTGGATACCCTTTTGTTCTCCAAGAAGCTGATTTTTATTTTTCTGCAATCTTTCCCATTACTCTGTCAATTTGGAAAAGGACCGACTAATCTAACCCTCATTTCAGCAAGCTGTACCAGCAAGCAGATTGGCAGAAGGTGCAAGCTGGGCCTGTACCCCTTCCTTATATGCTCAGTCCTCTGTCCTCCCTGACCTTGACCTGGAGGATACCACACTTACAGCCTTCCCAAGAGCTAGAGAGACCAAACATTCAATGCCTAATCCTATGTCACTCTAGTTTCCAAAGTCTCACAGCAGTTGTAAACCTACATATCTGGCAGCTTTTTGTGCCAGGATACAAGGGCCGGAGCAGTCTGTTACAGCTTAACTTAGTCAAAGAAGAGTGATATGCTAGTCTACTCTAGTGAGACAGGACTGCCTGCATTAACTTTCTGTAAATATATAGCGTAATATGTGTATATAACAGGTTTAATGTCAGTTCTCTACAGAGTTTTGCCTATTTGAGCTGGGACTTCAGCCAAATTGTCATCACTTTTCCCTTTTTCTTCTTTTTTCTCATAAATACAATTTATCAGGTGACATACAGTATTCATCTACATTTACGAATGTGCATAAAAGTCTCTTTTATACACATTATACACTGTAGAAGACCTATTTCAGAAAGAAAAGTTAATTTACAACTTTGTAAGTTTGATATTTCTCATTTACTTATGTGTGCACACAGATGCAATACAGAAGGGTCTACAAGTTAAAACTGGCAGAAACAGGAGCCAACTGTTCTTTTTTGTCTTTACAAATCTCTGTGTCCTCTTAGTATTTGTTGGGAACCACAAATTTCTAATTTGTGTGTTTTCCAGTGCAAAGAGAAAGAATGTTGGCAGGAACACAGATGTGTTATGTTCTAGATAATCAAGTATAAAAATAGTAAAACAGTTGCCTTTTTGGCATCCTGCACTCAGCTGACTGCATTTGATTCCAAGCAGCACTGTATATTAACCATAATATGGCTTCTGTAAAATACTAATCCCTAGTGTGAGAATTCCACAGTGAAATGCAGCAGCCTAAACATACCCACTGTTACAACTTATTTATATTGTATTTTTGAAACATCACTATAAGATTAAAGTCAAATCTACAAAAGTATATTCTTCTGGTTTTGCACTACTAAGGGCAATAAACTGTACTATGTATACTTTTTTTTTCATTTCAGTATTCATTTTCTCTTATTATTTCCTTTTTTAGGCAGTTACAGTGTCAGGGAATGCAAAACACAACTGCCCTATAGCTACATATGTATTTCTGTCTTTGCCTGCTTCTAAATCCTAGTAGCAGTTGGGTTGTACTTCCCATGGGAAGAACTCTTTATTGGTAACCAGTATATTCCTTCCGCTACTTTTGATTTTTAAATTACAATTCACATTCTCCTTTTTTCCTTGCTTTGGAAACAGCTAGACTTAGGCACAGGTTAAAATAGAAGTGTAGTTCAACAGCTTCTCATAAAGGTTTTAAAGCGAGGTGTATTTTCAGGTAAGTAAATTCTCTGGCCCACGTGGACCTGGATATACACATATGTCTTCAGAAAGACTATTCCTGTAATTGTAGAAACACACAGTCAACAGCAAGTTCATCTTACGATCTATTGCAGCCATACCTGTTTGCCAATGCTATATGTTAATGTCTTTGGATGCCCAAAGTCACTTTGTGATTGCAAAGATGCAGGTGCTCATATACTTAAGCCCCAGAAGTCAGGCTGCTTATCATTTGGCTATGTCACTGAATGCATTTTGGCAGCTAATGTTTGTGTCCCTCTCATACAGCATGTAGACCCCTTCCTGCAAAAAAAAAAAAAAAAACAAGAATCCCTTTTTAGTTAATGAGATGAAGATGTGATAATTTTTAAAGTTATTTACCCTATGTGAAGTGCATGTGTCAAAAAATTCCTTGGGAAAGAAAAAAAAAAAACAACAAAGAAAACCTTGTTGCAAAGTTCTGTGTCCCGTTGGCCGGGTTTGTAATTAAACTCGCTTTTGTGCTCAGTCTGAAACAAGGTGTTGTAGGGCCCCTTTTCCCGTCCTCCCTCCCCAGCCCCTTCTCCCCTGGGCCCAAGCCAGAGCTGTGTCCCGGCACCCTGCGCTCCCGCCGGCCCTCCCCTCGCTCTCCCAAAGATGTCCGGGGTGGTTAGGATTCGTCAGGTCACACCTCGGCCTGTCAGGACGCGGCGCCTCCTTTGCCCTGCTTCAGCCCATCGCTTCATTTCATCTGCACAGAGCCTGGCGACGAGCTGGCCTCGTTAGACGCAAATAACCGCAGTCGGCCAAAAAAGAGACGGCTATTTCCTTCCCGCTTACCTGTCACACCCCCTCGGCTGTTGTTAAACCAGCCAGCGTTTTTTTATTAACCCCAATCCAGGCCACAGCAGAGAGGCGAGCACAGGCATGCACGCATGTGCGCACATGTGTGCAGGCACACGCAGGCATGGAGTCCAACAAGGGCTTCTGGTTTTGGGATGAGGGTGGCAGGGAGCAGCCTACACCCCTAGCCCTCACCTCTCCCGCTGCCTTCCTTTTTCTCCTTCCTCTCCCCACCACATGTTGCCTGCGAAAACTCCTCCTCACCCAGCCCCGCTCTGGTTTTGGCCTCTCCCACCTCTCTGCATGTTGGTTTCCCAGTATTTCCCTCATTTCCCCAACATGATGGTTTGACCCCTTCCCCTCCTTCCCCTCCCTTGGTCTGACACCATGTTTTCTTCACTGCACTTCTTTCCTTCAGCCTGACTCACAGTGACTTTCCACAACCTGCCCTCCTCCCTGTCACCACCAGCTTTCCCCTTCTACCTCCCCTTCTCCTATTGCTTCCCTAGCTCTTGCCAGCCCTCTTCCTCCTGCTCAGTCTGAATCTGGAGCAGGGACATGTGTTGAAGAGGTGAAGTCTTACTTCTGGCAAGCCCTACAGCCTCAGCTGCAACTACAGCAAACACACTCCCATCGTCCCCTCCGCCTCCATCAGGCTCCCGTCCCCACCTCAGCAGGTGGGGAGAAGACACCCCAGGCACAGAAATGTGGGATTGTTGGCCAGTCTTCTCCTGGGGCTGGGGCAAAAAGGTACCCCTCTAAACATGACATTACATACAGTACGTGCACACCTGAAACTCGACTCTTATTTCATACTTGCTCTACATTAAAGTTGGTCACTGCCATTTTATTATAGGTTGCACTATCAAGCCCAACAAACAACTGGTAACAGCAATGTGAGAGCAGAATCAGGACAGCACTGAATGTACTTAAGATCATTAGAGATTCAGATTTGTGTATTTACATAGGAAATCTTCCAAAGAAGATCTATCAAAAAAATGTGTTGTAATATATTCTATTTAAAGATGTCTACACACAAAATAATTTCTAACAGTAAAAGTGAAGAGTGAAAGCCTCTTGTGCACAAACATAAAATCTAGAAACTACTCTATTCATAGCTGAGAAAATTACATATTATTTTACACCAGGACCATTCAGTTCTACCTTCCTCTTTGTGCATGCATGCCTATTTCTGACTCTTAGCATAAGGAAAAATACATTGACGTTTGTTTGGTACAGTACGACAAAACCTGACATTTCCCTGGCATTTTTTTGTGCGGCTTAGAAAGAACAGACCACTTTCTTCCATGAGTAGTTTACATGGTATTTTGTTGGCAAAAATAACTACATCAATAAATTGTGGGTACATGCCGGAGAAAGCTGTTGATAGCAGAGCAATAGCTGGATTTTGGAATCTGAGCTGTTCTCCAGTGGGTGCTGAAGTATTTCCTAACAAGAAGCAAGAATCTGACTTCAGTACAATGTTGGATTGCTTATATTTCTTTGGTGTTTCTTGCAAGGCATCTTTGCCTTTTCTTGGAAATGAAGGGCAAATCTGTTCTCAGGCCCTTCTTCTTCCCTACTTTTCAGCCTAACTGTATCTGCAACTCCTCCCCCCCTCTCCTTTTTCTTTTCCTTTCTCCATCCCCTTTAAGTTGTAATTCAATCTCTTCCAACTCATGATCTCTTTTCTCTTTTTGGCACTCCCTCCACCCTCTCTCTCTCATTAGTTTAACTTGAGTTAATTAGGAATAGTAGGCAGCCCTCAATCTGTTATGTGTTAAAATAGAACAATCCAAAACAGAGAGGCACAGACACAACTATGTGATTTCATTGTCTACGGGAGACAGAAAACCAGTGGGGATTCTCTTATCTAGACTAACATCTTCCCAATGGTTAATCTAACTGGCTTTAAAATGTTCCGCAAATGCAGATCTAGGATAACAATCTTTCCGTGTTTCCTTTTCTTTCTTTTTTTTCATTTCATCATTGGCAAGAATGAGTGAATTGGATTGACATGGAGGTGATAGAGGAAGAGAAATAGTCTACACGTCAAAATGACAATGTATATTACATGGTTAACAGAATGAGTGGTACGTGCAATGGCTGCGGGTATTTTCATCTGCTGTGTTGTACAATAAGCTCCTTTTTTTTCCCAAGTGTATTATCAAGATCACTCCCAATTCAATGCAGATTAAGTGTTTGCTTGAAGGATCTCTTTCTATGAGTAATATCACTTGATAAATGTGGAACTGAAGTAAGAATCTAAGTATTCACTTGTTGCTATTACTCAATTGTGTATATATAGAGGTCATGCCTGGTACTCTGACTGTAGTGCTGATCACAGACCTTAGGGCAGAGTGTGCTGTGGAAGTGAAATATAACAGATCTAAGAAATCAAGCCCTGGTTGTAAAGGTAAGGCCTTGCATTTTTGATTGACTACATATGGTACTGTTTGAATGAAATGCATGCTGAGGAAAGACAGATAACTGTGTAACTAATACAAAAATACATGCCTGTATAAAAGATATATATGTCTCAGTGTGCTTGTATGTTTATATATGTATATGTAAATACATAAATACATAAAGTTTAAGCCTTCAGAGAGAGTTGTGTAAGATTCAGGGACTATCAACAGCCAAATTTACGCCAATTGTTACATTAAATTGCTAATTTTGTATGTATGTGCCTGCATGCATATGAAGATGTGGCATTAATTAGTGTTAATAATTTATCCATTAATTAGCAATGCTAATGCAAATATGCTTTGAAACTAAAAGAATTCCAGTGGTCTTTTTGAAACCTGATATCCAGGAAACAGAATGAAAAATCTATTTGAAAAAAGGCAAGAAAGAGAGACATTGAAAATACTGCTTACAACACAAGATGTTTTCTTATGTTAAGAAAAATTAATTTTCTTTCTGCCAAAAATATCTCTTTATGACAGAGAAAACATCAGGCTAATGGGGCACAAAAGGAATGTGTAATGAAAGACAAAGTATAAGCTTGATTATCGGAACATGTAAGAATGTTAAAGCATTGGAGAAGATCATATTCCGTCAAGAAGATATCCTTGGCAGTTTCTTTGAGGGGAGTGTGAGGGGGGTTCTAGCTGGACAGGATCAGCATGAGACCAAATAAGGAGATGTTGCACTAAGTTTAGAGGTTTTTTACAGTTTATAGTTAATATATTGATTATTTATTTCCCCAAATATTGGTACAATTAAGTGCAAACTGTATTAGATCCAGTAAAGAGAGAGAGATTTGGCCCTCTGTTTGATTTTTGCTTTATATAGTAATGCAAAAGTGCAGTGATGGGTGTTGGTCTGTTTTACACCACAAATGAAAAATGCTTTTCTTTTTCCATTTAATTAAACTCACAGTAACACCTCTGTTTTGATATTGGTGATTAAGACTCTTTATTTACACATCTTTTTCTTTCTACAAGCATTGTAGATCACAATGTGAGAGTTGCATAAGAAAAAGTATAAACGTGTGATTTAGTAAAAATACAGGGTTTTATAAATCTATACACTAGATCACAATAATTTTATGCAGTTTTGACATCTGAGATCATATCAATTCCAGTTCTACACGGATGCTGAAGCATCTTCAGGAAGCCATAAAACACACATGAACTCACATTTAAAACCATTATTTACCCAGAAAGTAAAATAGTAGGGAAAAATAGTAAAACTAAATTAATCTAACATCTATCCAACAGATATCTAGAAAGTGCCTACCTTTAGAAAGGTGGAAAATAATTGCCATTCTATTACACATATAGTAAATATACTGATGATTTTACAAGAATAAGTGTATTTATTCCCCCTACATACAGCAGATTAGAACCATAGTTTTTGTCGTTCCTTGTTGCTTTCCCCACATAAAACTGATGTGCAAGCCCCTGAAAATGCTCTGTGCCTATAACAGCACACTTTTCAGTGCACACAAAACCCCTCTCGTCCATCGATGTATACACTGCCATGGCAGGAGTAGGAGAAAGACAGTGCTGTGGTCTGAAAAGGAACATTTCTGTATGTCATAAACTAGGGCAAATATTTGTCACGACCTGAGTGGAATGACTGTAGGAGTTTGTTATGTAATGCAAAGAGGAATCCACAGTCCTGTGTGTTTTCAATTCACTGTTATCTATGAAATTTAGTCTAAACAGAGTTTCCACAGCAGGCTCATTTTCAGCCGTACTGGGTATGAGACTTTGTCAAAGCCACAGAATGCAGGATCAGATAATAGACAGCTACAGAACCAAGAGCAAAGTAACTTTTAAAATACACAGGTAATGCAGAGGTCCTGTGTCCTGTGGGAGTTAGTGGCACATACCTATTCATACCTGTGGTTATCTAACCCAAAATATTACAAAAGCATGAAGCCATTTTTTTAGAAATTGTCCTTTAAGAAACACTGCTTCAAGTGGATTAATAACTTTGGTACTAAAGACAGCCGTAAATCATTTTGGTGTGATGACAGTTAATCATGTGTTATCAATGTTGATGTTCGTATTGCAGTTGATTCTGCCCTATTTTTGAGGTATATAGAAATAGATTCGCTATCATATAGAGGAAGTTTCTATATCATATAGAGAAAGGTAAATATATATATGGGATGAAACAATGTATTTTGACACAATGGTATTTTTGGATTTGATATCATGCTAAAATTCACCTCAAAACTAAAACTTAGACTAAAAAATATTTTAAAATGCATTGCTTAGATGTTTAGACAGATTGCTAAAAATTACATAAAAACTAATACTGCCACGTAGACAAAGAAATCCAGGAAAACAGAAAAGAGTTACTGAATGCATAAAGGCAATAAAGCTCACTGTGTTCAAGCTGTAGCAGTATGATTCATGATTTCAAAGAATTTATTTAGGCTAAGTATAGAAGAATATTAACTATGATCAAAGAGAGTTGTCTTACGTGCTATCTCAGGAACATGCAAGATATTAATCAGATTGCTAATTTCCTCAGTAGCCAGAGGTTCAGCAGAAAATTGTGAGGGTTAATAAACTTTAATGTGTTAATAGGGACACTGGAAAAGGATTTAAATAGTCAGAACAGCTTGCTGTATACAGAGATACGTTACAATTTTGGGGTATGATCCTACAGTATATTCCATCCTGCTTACTATTGCCTTTGGCAAGAAATTCAGAGATTAATTAGATCTGTACCTTTAAATGCTTTTGTGTTGTTGGATGGATGCTAAAAAAAGTATGATATATTGGACAATGAGGCCCCATATAAATGTTATAAATCTAACATTTTCTCATAAAATATTAACTCCACACTTATAATAAGGAAAGGTCTCCCTGGGATTTAGATTTGAACAAATTATTTTCAGTATCTGGGTGAGAATAGCAGAGTTGGGAATATGTATGTCCTCCTCTAACTCCATAAATGAAACAGAAAATACTGAGAAAGGGCTGCAATGTCCCAGCAGACATGGGAACCACCCACACCTTTAGGCGAGGAAGCTGCACTCGACGACAACATCATGCAAAGACCCTGCCACTGTAAATCATTTGCTCTCACTGATACATGGCATGGTCCTGTTTTCTGAAAGATGTTTTGTTTCCGTAAAGCAAACCCTTATTTCAGGAGTTTTTAAACCTGATGCAATATGACGTGATTATCCTGTTAAAAGAAATTCTCTTGCTGTTGGGATGGGGGGAGTGGTTTGTTTTGTTTTTTTTTTTCCTTCGTCTTCTGTCTTTTGACTGAAAAACATACAGGTATCTATGTAAAAATTCTTATTAAGATTTTGGATGGTGTCTGTGTCTCAGGTGACAGTATTTTTTTTCATCTTGATACAGCAGCAAAAAAATCTATAAAGAAAATATTTTCAACTTTTCTGCAGAAATATTTGAGTGCTTTTATATTTCAATCATGGAGAGAGATATCTGAAATTATTTGGACAAAAACCAGAAAAATTCTTACTGTAATGGAATCACCCACACAAAATATCCTTTCCTTTTTTGAACCCTGACTGTCCCTTTTCACAAACACTCCCTTTTTAATCCACTGCATGGCATTACATAGAGTCCCTGCTTCTGCAAATGCTCATCATCAGGCAAAGCACTTTCTACCATGAATATTCATGTCGAATTTTCTTTATTGGCTGTCCAGCTGCAGGCACAAACCTATTTGACAAAATGTCTTTACATAATACTCAGGTTAGTATCTTCTCTTATATGTTAGCAGTTGCTTAAGCCTGAACTTGAGTAAGTGAATTTAACTTGTCTTGTTTTCTAACTTCTGTTAACATTAATAATTGTTCCAGAACTAGTAAAGAAAGTTTAAAGCCCTAAAAAGTACTAACATTTTAGATCAAAGCAAGCAGCTTGTCTTATTTTGTGGTCAGGTCTGAGGGAAAATGAAAAAGAACTCAGAGAACTTTTATTTGGAGATATTTGTGAAGTTACAACATTCTCATGTGTTTGGAATTTTAAAACTTTTTCCAAAACAAATTGCCATGACTTATTTTAAGAAATATTCTTTGTGGTCTTTGTATAAACTGAACAATGAAATCTTGTACAAAAAAACATAGCCTTAAGAATATGTTGTCAGTATATATTATTTAACTAACTCTACACTTCAATTCATTATAAAATTAGGGATTGGATAGCACACAAAGGGAAGGCATTTGAAATGCTGTATCAAAACTCCATTACTTTTAAGTTCACTCTTGCAGTTTGCACAGAGGTAGCATTGTCAGATATCTATTCTTCTATCCTCATAAAAACTCACACAAAAATTAGTAGATTTGTTGTTGGCTTGCATGTAAATGCATTATTTGTACAACTGTAACTACATGAAAACCAGACAAGACACTATAGTCCAATCAAATAAAATGTTCATATTATTTTGTTTTACATGCTGTTGCAAAGAGAAGAAATAGGAAAAATAGATCATGAGACTAATATTGTCAAAACAACTCATTCACTTTGTCTTTCAGAACGTCTTACACTGATTATGCTTCCATCCAAAAAATGCTGTCTATGATTAAATATTTTTAATTGTATTAGGTGAACTGAAAATGCCATTCCGCAAACACTGAGCATTTCTGAACTGTGAGTACTAAATGTTTTGATAAATCTACTTACATACTAAGTGACATTTTAATAGTCTCCTTTGACTTAATGTGAACTTGCATGACTTTTCTAGATAGATGAACGTGCTCTCATCTTGCAATTGCTCTTCCTCTTCATTGCGAATTACAGCACTTGAATCTCATGTAATTTCCCCTCAGAGAACAGATATTCCGTAGTTTTTCTAAGAATGATCCTGAGGAAAAACAGAACCTTCTCCGCTTTTGCAGAAATATGACAGTATTCTCTTCCACTATTAATTAAGTGTCCTTGGCAATGCAGGACGCTTTACAAGCAAATGAATGTACAGATAGGTTTCTGTTTCTGAGAACTTACAATCTTGGGAAGATATTAGACAGGTATTGCACAGGTATAACACAATTATGACAAGTATTTTTTTACTATTATTTTTTCACTTGATTTCTGATTAGAAATCAGGTACATGGATTTTGCTGACAAATTGAAGGCTGAAAGAGCTGCTATTGATTAAATGTTGAAAAAGAGAAGTGAGTCTTGTAAAAACAGACTAGAAAGTGTAAGGATTCACAGACAGTAGACTCCATCCTGATACTGCAGTTACATCAGTGCATAGAGTTACTTGCGATAGAGGAACAAAATGGAAGTTATTCTAGTCTACAGTGTATTAAAACAAGGCAGAGGAAAATAAGATTTATTAAAGGGCCATGAAAGAGAAAAGTTTCAGTCTTAGAACAAAGTTCAAGAGCCCCTGTATGGCCCCGACCATGGTGATTGAAACACAATTAGAGTGAAACAGAAGAAAACTGATTTTAAACACGCGTTTGCTGTGCTTTGAGCCCTAGCTCCCAGCAACTGACAAATTTTACAGTGGCTTTGGGAATATTTCTCTTCAAAAGGTACACCACAGAGGTACGGACACTTACACAATCAAACAGAAGGTGAATTGTCTGCTTGTGCTCTCATCGAGGTGGTGAAAGGAGGATTTGGCCATCATTAACCTGTAATGGGAAAATATTCAGCATGCAAACTAAGAAAACAAAATTTCCTGTTGAGGTCTTTTCTAACAATTATTTTGCTTATGTTTTCTCAGCTTGTTTAAATAGTTTGGTATGTACAGTTCTCTCTGATTCTAATGCATATCTTAGCATGCAGTAGCTAAGTTTTTATCTCATCAAACCTTTCTTTATCTTCATTAGTGGTCTAAGTTTTAGCTTGTATGTAGTTTGATAATCCTTTCTTTCTCCACTGTTTCTGCCTTCAATCTGTCTCCTTTTTTACCTTCTGGTTTGGTAAAAGTTTTCATAATTGCCTATGCTGAATTAATACAAAATTCCAGGTGAAACTTCAAGATAATGTCATAATTTTACTTAGTTTTGAGCCGAAATGGTAAATTTTTCTTGGCAATGATAGGAAAGGAGTAGTTTTATGCAAACTTTATTCTGAGCAAAACAACTGTGAATTTATGTTGGCTGTGAAAGACTAAATACTGCCTTCCACGGCCTGCAAAATTTCTGTGTCAGTGGAGTTTGGCAAGCTAACTAAACAAGAAAGAGTAGCAATATTTTAATTGTTCAAGCCAAATGTATAACTTTAGCTATGTGCAACTTGTTTTTCAGAGAAAAATTGTAAGGAATAAATAGTAACTCTACTTTCGACCACTGTCTCCTGCCTTTGACTCATTTTTGCCTGTCTGCTTTCTCCAGAATCTGCTGGTTGTTGAGGTAAATTTCAGTTTATTACTATCTTTGTCACCACCACAGAATACAACTTTGGGTTATCATCCAGGTAATGTGTAATCAGTAGAATTTTTTGAGTGCTCAGTATAAGCGTAATTATTGTGCATAATGCTTAACATTCTCACTACCAAAGCAAAAGTAGACATATGTTTTACACGCCTCAGCAGGATGTTGAGAAATGCACTAAAATGTTATAAACATATACTGGTTTTTCTTGGGAATAAGAAATCTTGATGTTCTCAGCTCTTCTATTCTTCCTTACATGAATTGACAGAATGAAGAAATTTTTCTAATGACTCTGCTATGTAGTAAATGGAGCAGTCAAACCAAAATAGACCTTCTTATATTTTAAAACTTTAAAAATGTATTAAACTTGCCAGAGATTTGCTTTAAAGGTCTAAATTTATTTCTTTTTTTTTGGGACACTTTGGCAGCAGCAGCCAAATGATGGTACACAGAAATGGTACAAAAAAGGGTTTTATTTACATTCTTAATTATATAGATTACCAGTGGTCTGGATCCATGAATGATCAGAACAAGCTTTGGAGAATTAGCGTAAAGGTACATGAAATCAAACAGATGAAAAGCAGTGTGAGACTTAAAGGTACTTTTCACTGTTTAATGTGTTTATGGAAAGAAAAGCGAAACACCCCCCAAAATTCTCTGGAAAAAAAAAAGAATAAAAGAAATTTTAGAGAAGAATGGGGTTTATTTGCTCCTGTTTTCTTAGAAACTGTGTAACAACCTGAAAATATTTGCAGCCATTTTTTTTTCTCAGAATTACAATAAAGTAGTTAAGTACTGGTACATTTTATTGGTCTGCACTGTTCCCAGGTCAAACATTCTCATCCCTTAGACAAAGGATTTTTTTTTTCTTTTTCTATCTTTCTTCTTAGAAGGGATGTGAAACATATTTACTGAATCAGTCCTGAAAAGTGGATCTAGTTCTGTCAGTATCTGCAATAATCTACGTATATTCAAATGCACACACGTGTAACATCCACAAAACACATTTCTAATTTTAGATGAAAAGTGAGTAATGTTGCACACCACATGCAGGGATGCTGTTTTCACTGTAAGCTTGGCTCATTCCAAGATTTACTGTTACTGGGTTTGCATTCGTAGATCTGCTGGCTAATGTGTTTCTGTAACAAAGCAGAAAATTAGTTCTCAGCATTTGTGTTACTTATCTGATCTCTTGTACTAGGATGTTATCGTCTTTTTTTGATCCTGAGTTCAAGGGATCTTACAGAAATGACTAATATACTTCAAATTTGTCACAACACATATTCCTTTTTAAATGCAATTATTTAATTAAATGGTACACGGGACTTAAAACTACTCCTTCACAAGACAATGGGAAAGCTTTTGACAGCATTCAGTGGAAGCTAGACTAATCACATCATCTTTCTAAAAATCATAGTCAAGTGTTTTAGCTGTTAATTCTCACTTACTAGTGATGCTAATGAGTAGCATATGTACACTAGGACAATGCTTCTGTCAACAAACACATGAGAATTGGATTATAACCATGACGAAGTAGAGAAAAACGAGAATTACAAATGACAAGCTAATGTGGTCAACTCACTACATCTAAACTTGAAATTAAGATATAAGCTACAGCACAGGGGATAATGTCAATCTTACTAATTACCTTAATAGGAGAGTAGATTCTACCAACAGGAGAAGAGAGACTCTCTTCATAACATGCTGCAAAAGTCTTATTCTATATTGGGGTTTGGATTCTGAGTCCTAGTCCCCCAGAGCACATGTGTGCACAGATCTACAATCTGGTTGAAGTCCACTTTTCATTAGAAACACTAACCTCTGACAGCATCCACAAAAACCTCCCTGAAATTTGCAAACAAAGAGAGGTCTTGCTTAGTGTTGTTTGTTTGTTTAAGTTAAACTAAACAGTTGAGAAACAGAGGGGTTGGAAATCCATCAAAATACTCCACTGGCATTACAATGCAAGCAAAATACTTGAGTGTCACAGTTAATTTGGAAATCCTGTATGATGAATCACTGTGCCAAGTTATTTTTTATTTCTAATAACTCATATTGGTACTGCAAATATGGTCCTTTCCTAGCATTTCCCATTCCATTTCAAATGTTATAAAGGTAAGTTTTGACCCCAAGATTGCTTACCTGTATGGGTGATTTCTGGCCAACTCTGTAGGAACTTTCTGGGAATAATCATGGTAAAAGCAAGTTGGGGCAGGGGTGGAGGAGGATGGCACAAATGAACTGGTGTTGATTTCATGTTAGTTTTACATCAGTTTAATTGTAACTTCAGTGGACATCATTTGGTTTTCTTCTACTAATAGCAAGTTTCAAATCATGTCCTAACAGTTTACTACCACGACGCATGGAAAATGCACACTGGCTCTTGAGTGAGAAGGTTTTTCTTATTTTCACTGCAGAGATCTCAGGGCCCAATACATCCTACATCAAAAGATACAAAAATAAATCTTTCAAAAACACTGTAGTTATAATCCTGCTGATTATTAATATCAAACAATAACATTAGGAATAATAAAAAGTGATACAAGGAAATTACAGAATATAGAATTTAAAAATTATTTTTAAATATCAAAAGAAAAGGTAGATAAAATGTACCTATGACGTTATTTTTTCACTTGTTTGCTTTAGCTGTGCAATAACTTTTTAACATGCTCTTTAAAACTTTCAAAGTAGAAAGAGGGTTATTTTCACACGTGAAGCTTTCATAACTGAAGAACACAATCACTACGCACAGGCTTAAAAAGCACACATAGCAATTATGTAAAATCAATTGAGGCTGTCTAAATCTTGGCTTTGAAACAAAGGTTCATGGAGGAAATACTGAAAATTACTTGGCCGTAATTGTTGCTAACAATGCAGGTTAATAACTAATGTTGGGTCTGATTCTGATCTAACCCTGTCTGGTTTTGCACTTGCATGAACTCTACTGATTTGCATCAAATTATTCATGATGTTCACTGATAAGAGCTTTTATCTGTGACCTGTGGCATAAAATCTAGCCCCTTATTCATAATCAATTATTTGAGGAAACTTCAAACTATTTAATTACTTATTACTTGCTCTCATTTGACCTGTGTATTGAAAAAAGAGTTAAAAAAAAATTAGTTTAATTTTTAACAGGAAAAACAGGAATAAATTTGTTGTTCTGACTCATGCAAAATGGATTTTATTTAATGTCACAATTTTTAGGCATAAAGTAGAGACAAAAGTAACAGTACCACAGAAAGACATTCTAAATATAAAAGTCATTCTATTCTTTCAAGACTGCCATGACTGAAGCTATAGTCAATAAAATTGTACTAATTTATTAACTAAAATGTTGTTGTGATAATACTGTTCTTTTGTCAGTTCTCATTTTTACAGTCCATATATTCTTTCCAGTTTTGTTAATGCAGTATTGCAAAAGATAAATGTCCATTAACTTTCAGGAAATATTTAGAAAAGCAATAGACCATTATTAATGTTTTAATTAAACAATATCCTGTTGACATGAAAACTAGTTTAGCCTGAGTGTAAAAGGCATACTTTTGCCAGTTGCTAATTTATGAATGGACTGTTTCTATGACCTTAATTTTGCAAATATTTGATGTCATGATTGAATAATAAGGAGGAATTAGTACAGTAGGAAAAAATCTATTGATAAGTAAAATACAATTGCTTAAGTTCTATATTTTAGGGCAAATGCAAACACAGATCTTTACGAGTCACAGTTACTTTTATTGGTGTGGTTTATTCCAGTTTTGTGAGAATTTGCTTCTTCTCCAGCAATGTAGACACATTTCTGAAACATCAGGCTATAATGAGTTCTGTTTATTTGTTTTTATTCATTTGATCACCTTCTTCACAGAAACTATAATCTCTTTTGCTTTTGTCTGAGTTTTTTGATGATAAATTCAAGAGAGAAAAACAATTACAAGTCATTTCAATTTAAGGAAACAAAATATATTACATGTTACCAAATATTCTTGCAACTTTTAGGAAATGATGTAATGCTGAAATAGCTAGTACTTAGTCTTGTAATTTGTGTTACAAAGAAAATTGCTTCCTGTGGCCAAAATAACTCCTATAGCTGTTTTTAAAAATGGTGTTAATAATTCCTGAAATACTACTCTCCCTCTCATTGCCCCACAATATGTTCAGTTCCTTAAACATTTCCTTTTACTTTTTCTTTGATGTGTTTTTTATGATTGCTTTTTGCTCATTGTTTTATATGCAAATTGCCCTGTATGGAAAGATAAAACATCTATCCCCAAAATCAATATGCGGTAAGAAACATTCTACAGGAAATATAGACCACAAAGAGCAGATGTCCAGGTAGCAAAGAGATGAGTGTTCCAAAAACATATTTAGACTGATGTACATACTCCTAATAAAGCATTTTGCCCTAGATAAACCCAGTGAGATTTTAAACAAATATTCCTGGGCTCCCAGTCAATATTTTAAAGAGTAAAGACTCTTCGGCAGAGAGGATGTGTTTATCTTCTCCTGAGGGCCTGCTAACCACGGAAGGATATTGTTAAGCTTTATTTGCACTCCAGAAGCAATACAATAGTTCATAAATGATGGATAGGAAGCCCTCTCCCTGGGGTGGGGGGTGGGAGGAAAGTGAAACCATCTCACCTGGCAGTAAATATCTCTACTAAGGTATTTGTATCTGAGGTAGATGAGTAAACTTCCTTTATAGCCACCAACAATAATTATTCCCCTGTGGGATACTCTTCAGTTTACTGGGATGCTGAGCTATTTGAGAGACCTCCTTTGGAGTGAGAGGATTTGTGCTGTAAAATACCCGGTTTCTCACCACTGATTATGGAGAGTGGCTATACAATTAGCTCAGACGTAGATAGATGTATGGGTGCAACACGAATTTGTTGAAGGACACCCTATTCCATTGGACTAATCATTATATATCGTGTTGTCTCACCCCATCAAAATCTGAAAGAGTGGAAACATGGTTGCTTTTCTAAAGGTGGGTTTTGACTGGTTTTCTTCAACAAACTTGATTTGCGGAGCCGCCGGTCCCATCGCGCTCAGGGATTATGCATTATTGCGCTGCTGCCAATGCAACAGTGAGCAGGGGTTGTGGACTTTCCACTCTGAGCACCAAGCTTCCTTTCTAGGTGCTCTGTTCTTTCTTGCTCTGTTGTTATACTTTCTTGCCTGTTGCAAAAGGATTTATGGTGAAAAGGTGAATTTATCCTGAAATTTGTTGCAAAGGTCTGTGTTCGGCCCACAGTTGAGCAGATCTGTGTATGAAATAAATCTGAGTCTGATCTGTGTATGAAATTAGAAGATATGATCTTCCTCCACTAACAGGTGGGGCTCTATGTGAAGGAAAAAACATCCAGTTGCAGTTGCACGGGCTTCTGTGTAGGGGCAGAAGAAACATTTATTTGTCCCTCCCTGCAGAAAGTGTCTTGGGAACAAAGTGTCATTATGGATTCAGCAGAGAAGAGGCCTCATGACAGTATTCAGTGTCAGCCCAAGCACTGATATCAAGAAGTTATTCAATATCATTTGATACCAAGATTACAAAATTAGTACCACTAGTTTTTCTACTTCTTGCTGTGCCTCTGCCCTTGTTGCAGTGAACCGACTCACGTTAAATCTGGCCATTACTGGAGCAAAGGTGTTTGCATGAATCAGCCAAACAGTAGTTAGTATTATGATGTCTGTTCAGACTTGTTTGTGGTGGCATTATGCAGAAATATCTTCCGGGACATTTCTTCATACACTGTTGTAATCCATGTAGCAAAAGGGAAAGATTTTTCACTAAGTGAGTTCAAATTTCAAACTTAAATCAATAGTTATGCATCTGTCAGCTGCGTCACTCCACATGTTTATACCTTACAGAAATTTTATAATTACTAAAGAACTGCTAATTGTGCTCAGAGATACCTGTATTTATATAAAAGGAACACTTGAATTTTCAGAAATCCAGGATACTCAGTGTGCTGCAAAAGCCAACGGAATTTTCTCAGAAGCCTTGAAAATCTTGCCATTTTGACTTTAGTGCTTCACAATTAGAGTTATCAGGGCTTAAACATCATATCCACCTTTGGACTCTCAGTTTAGATTGGCAAAGATGGCACAAATTTCACACCAGTTCTGCTTAGTTTCTGATGAGTCTGCCTTTCCACATCACGCTAAACAGTAAACAGTGACAACCAGTTCTGTTCTACTCCCATGTCATAAGAAAGATTATGCAAGTGAACAAAGCATTTCAAAGTGAGAGTCCAGTGATTTCATGAATCTCAATGATTTCCACTTTTTAAACTTATTTTGGTGGTTTTGACACTTACATCTTCCACTCCTAACTTAATGCCAGTTTCTGTCAGTACCAGCAGGGGATCCCTATGAATCACTGAATAATTCCCTTTCTTAACTCCCTGTATAATCTGAGTTTGGAAGAAGTGGTTCAGCTAATCAGGATTTTCAGTAATAGTGATATTGTCTCAATAGAGATTTTTCAAGTGATTTTTTTATGGTAAGATTTTACAAATTGTAGACATGTATGTAATCATTAAAGACTGTATAAATTCAGCACAGGTGATACAAAACAGCTACCAAACTGCGGAGTGCAGCAGCCTATTCTGTTCATACCCTATGCCAGGGAGCTTTTCACAACAGTACCCTAAGTAATCATGGAAGATTATTCACCTTAAGTGTTTTGAACTATAGCAATTGTAACTTTTTGGAGGTTACTTAAGCTGTTATGCCACCTTTTAGAAGGCATAATTGTTATGCAGTTACAGGTGTAATTTTGATACATCATCAGATGCCAAAGATATGCAATTTGGAACATTCCCAGAGCTGTAAATGACAAAAACTAAAATTAGAGAACATCTACTGTGTGTTTACCTGAAATGAAATTATTGCACTGTCCTACATTAGGGGTGGTCCAAGATAAATATATGCAGTGTTATTTGATCTACGTAGCTTTGAGCATGTCTAGTACAGGACAATAGTTAGATTTCTTTAATGACCAAATATATGTATTTTGAAGAGCAAAGTCTGCTTTCTGTAGAAACCTATGGACCAGAATTTCTTACTGCTGTGATTACAATCTCAGCATTACACAAAGAGTAAGTCACCTGTCCCCTATTGCTGGAGAATGGAGACACCCAGACTGTGGGAACTGGGAAGATAGTTTGGCAGTCATTCAAAAAAAAAAAAAAAAAAGTATGCTTTGAAAAGAGACAAGCTTGTGCTTACTTCTGGGGAAAAAAAACCCAACAGTTAGTGGCCTTTAGAAAAGTCAAAGTAATTTCTGGACAAGAAATAATTCTATTCTCAGAATAATCTTCTTCTACAATACAAAGTAAATATTTCGTTATTAAATGCTGGAAGGGGAATTTTTATAACAAATATATGACTTTCAGACTGTATTAGCACAGCACACATTAACATAAAAATACCAAGTAGAATCATAAACCTTCTGGTCAAGTAATTTCCTTTGACATAGGCATCTGCCATCTGAGCTGCACTAGGGTTTTGAAGACACTGATATGACTTTGGCAAGGTGACATAAGATCTACAGGACTCTCCTGGACTGACAACTCAGGGCAGCTAGGAAAGGCCAGTGCATTTCAGATAGTGCTAGTATTGTGTTTAGCAAAGTGAATCCAGTCACAGGTTACCTCTGGCTGATTCTTGTGACACTGATTTCATTAGCTGGATTGCCAGCTAGCCCAAATAAAAGCTCTGCTTTTGTCTGGTTGCTGCTGGCTACTAAATCATATCTCATGTAATGAATATAGGGTTGCAACAAATCTCAAGAACATAGGCCAAATGGTTTGGCCACCTAGACTACAATGAACCCAATCAAACAGTAACTGCTAACAATGTTGGCGATATCCTGTGGTGTGATCACATCTGAGAAGAAAGGTTACTACATATGAGGAGAAAGGTTACTTGTACTGTGGAATGCTGTGTTTGGTTAGTTATTAATTTTTTTTTCAAATCTTTGTGAAGAAACACATGGACAAATTATTTACAGCTTCTCCCAGCATAAAACTTTCATTTATCTGACTGACATGGACATATCAGACCTAAAGTTCATGCAGCCCTTGATCTTGTGTTTTAGCACCATCAATGTCATGCAGCAAGGCATCTCATAGCTTAATTACCACTTGCATGGTGAACCACTACTTTTCATTTATTCCTCTTTGATATTGTATTGAATAGGGGAACCCAGTAAGTTTAAACTGGGTGAAATGTTATGCACTGAAGTGTAGGAAGAACTATCACATCATCACATAAAATATCCCATAGTTTTCCAAGGTGTGGAGTGGCTACGGTTCATTCCTTAGCAGTAAAAACACAACAAGAAATAACAATCAAGTCACTGACCAAAATAAAGGAAAAAACTAGATAGACTCTAATATTTTCCAAGAAAATATTAACAACAAAATTATGCCACCTTCCATATACAATATCTGTAATATCCAAGTGTTGTAAAATCCACTATTTGAAAGAAGAGTACAGTTCACTGAAGTTATAGTGCTCGAAGTATACATCTTTACTTAGGTGAAATGTGTAACAGTAGTGATGCAGGATGGGGAAAAATGTCACAGAATTAAAATCGCAGGAACATGGGGTGGGAGGAAAAGGAAATAATTTCTACACTAGGCTAAAAGAAATCCTAGGCTGAAAGAGAATAGGAAAATTATTGGATGGGAGTCGATTGGGATGGTCATGAACAGCTGGTCTAAGCAATAGCTAGAATTTCTTAGAAAAAAAGTGGGGAGTTGGGTATATGAGAACACAGAGAAGTTAAAGGAATTATTGACATTAAAGGTAATGCTTGGAGCAATTCTCAGCAGATAAGGCCCAGCCATAGGATAAGCAAATTGCTCAAGATAGCAAGTAATCTTTTTAAGACTTGAGACCTTTTTAACAATACACAAGGTTTAGAGGGAAAAGAAAGGACTCACAGGAAGCGTGGTAGTGAAGGTGATTCATGCAATCCAAGAGTGAAAGAGGGAAACAGACAGGAAAAAAGAGGGTAAAGTATGTGTTAAATGAATGAATGGTGTGGAAAATAAAGCAATGATTACCAGCATGTTTGGAAAAGTTGAAACTTTTCACCCAGGGTAGTATCTCTCCAGCCTGTCTAAGCAGATTTCAGGCTGTCCTTATAGACATAGGATGAGGAAAAATGCTATAATTTTCCAAAGAAGTTGTCATAATTCACTTCTAGCTAAATAATTTTAAAAAAAAATCAGGAATGAAATGGTACCTAAATATGAGAATGTATTTAGAACAATCCTGCTTGGGAGAAAGATTTTTTGTTTTGCTGAAAACGAGACAATTCCACCGATCTCTGTCTTACAACTCCAATTAAATTCTGTTTAGTTAGACAAATCTGAGCAATTAGTAGGCAAATTAACTAGAGATGAACTTTTTGTGGGTTAATTGATAAATGGGTGGCAGGAAGTTTTATTAGAGTAGACTTCAGTGTCTAAATCAGAACATTATCTGTAAATAAAAAAAAAAAATAAAGAAAACCACAAAAGTTTTATACATGAATATAGCACTGAAAAGCTATATCCCAAATAAAAGTGAACAAGCCCTATTTAGACATTGTCTTTTTTCATGAGAGTCAAAGACATTCTCTAAGGGAGACAAACATGATAACCCAAAATGTTAAGGTCTGAAAGTGCTGTTCACAAAACTTTCAAATACGTCATTCTGCGTTGGGATATCTTGAACCAGTCAGCTGAGGCAGAAGAGCTGAGGGACGCATCCAAAAGGAAGTAACTGAGCTGGTAACCCTGGATATCAATGGTCTAATAGCAATGGGAATGCGCACCCTTCATTCATGTGAGAGAGTGAATGGCTGAAACTTGTTCAAGTCCACACAGCTCTTTACATCTCAATGAGATGACTATTGTGAGAAAAGAATTCTTTCTTATCCAGAAATTACTTAGACTTTTCTAAAGGCCAGAAACTCTTGCTCCCACCATGTGTTCAAACACAAAAATCATCAATGATAATTATAGCATGCTTTTTAATTCAGAAAGTATGTTACATATAACTAATGCATCGTAAGATTAATCTCATGGTATGTCCTGTATCATCTATCAGTTAAAAGCAACAAAGCCTCCATTGCCAGATGGTTTAAATGATGCCTGATACATGAATTTACTGAGCTCAGTGAGTTTTTCAAGCATCTGTGTAGTCTCAATGAAAGTAATAAGATCATTTCTCTTTATTTCTATTGCACAAATCCATTGTGCATACATCGGAAGCTTAGCATATAAAAACAAGTGCTAATTCAGTCCTGGTTTGTTCTGTGATACCATTCATGAGAAAAAGTAGCACTTAATGAAGAAAGGAGTTCCTTCTGCATTATAAAATGATTTGCCAGTACCAGAGATATGTTTCTCATTGAATAATCAGAACTGGACATATATGCACCAGTGGGTTCCTCCACAGGTAGAAAAGTCCTGTCTGTTAAACAATTTGTTTTGAAAGACACAAACCCAGACTTTCAAGATTTTCCAAAGTGTGCCATAGTAAAAATTTTGTTCTTAAAATTGTGGTGTTATCTGGAAAAAAACCAAGAAGTTTTTGCTTGGTTCTACCCACAGAGTATTTTTTCTGGATTGATAAATTTTGTCCTACTTTCACATTTCTTAAAAAACTTGTGAAGGATTTTGTGTCACCATAGTCATCCCTTATCTCTGTGATCTACAAAGCAGGTATTAATTACAGGAATTCTAATGTACTCTGAACATATTAAAGTGTAACCTAAGGTGGCTTGCTTTTTAGTGAACACTTTCCAGCTCTGTGAGTTATTCTCACCAACTTTCCAGTGAGAAGGGCTTAGTTTGTTTCCAGAGCTAACAAGTCTGTCTTTACCTTCAGAGCTGCCTTCAAGTACGTGAAGAACTTCACTTAAAATCTGGGAACCTGCCTGCTGAGAGACAGCAATTTTACAGGTAAGATGGGGAGGCCTTAAAGTGTGCTCCCCTGTAAGAAATTCATAGTGTCTGGCTAAGCAGATTGTTTCAGCAGCGTTTGCTTCATCGAGGTCTCAGCTCGGTGAAAAGGCTGTTGCTTTTGGTCTTAAAAATAAGTAGTGTCATTTTCTCTTTGCAATGAATTCTTTCATCCAATCATATTCCTGTATGCAAATATACCATAGCTGGTACAGATAAAAAAGCACAAATAAAGCTAAGAGCTCAGTCAGGACAAAAATCACTGCACTTCCCTTATACCTCATTTCACCTGTGTTTCAGGAACGTCCTCAAACTCCTCAACTGAAAATATGAAGAAGCAAGGTTCAGACAGCAATCCTGCTCCAGTTTTGCCAGCACTGCCAGAACCACTCAAAGATCTGAAAATTAAGTACACCAAGGTTAGTAGTGCTTGTGTTTCTTAATTTTTCTTATGCATTCAGCTCAGAGTGTAAGATGTGCTCATTTTAATCTTATACGAACCATGAAGGCAACTGTAAATCAGTGCTTAAAATGTTTATTCCAACCTGTTTCTGGTATTATACACATTAGCAATTAATGTTCGGTGATTCTTTTAACCTAAGTATTTCAGGAAGTGTGCAAGTGTGATAGAATAATTTCATACTTCACTTGGGGTGGGCTGTTGTTTTTCTCCTGAAACAAACTTTCTGCAGTGATAAGTTTCTCAGAGAAGGAAAAGTTTCTATTATTGTATTATTTTTCAGAACAGCAAGAACATTAAAAAGTCAGCGGACTGCATTGTAATACAATCAGATTTAAATAATTATGCCAAATAAGCTTATGTAGAAAGTGATGTGTGAAAATGAAACTAAAATAAAATTCATTCCACTCACATATTTTTCTTAGCGATAATAAATCCATTTTCAGCTTGAATAAGTAACTATCAATAAAACAGATAATGTCTGCCATCACTAATTACTCAGTATTACCATAAACTTTTTCTTATAGAAAATTCTTTCCATATGCAGTTAGAAATACACAGATAAAGAAGGTCTGAATCCAGACTTATGTTCCCAGATTGAAAAGACCCTTTGCCTGTTTTATATCACAGTACGCAGATATCTGCAAGAACTTTGAACAAACTGTTGGCAGAAAATACTGAAACTCTGCCCTCTGAAGCATTGAGGTAGAACAATTGATCAGAAAGGACCTTTTCTCTTTGGAGATTCCTCAGTTACTGTTCATTTTTTGTCTCATTACCATTGCAATGGAAATAAATTTTATATACTAAAAACTTTTCTCCAAAAGCAAGGTGTTCAGTGATTAAATAGATTAGTCCTTTTGAATTTCATTCTACCCTATTTTTTTCATGGAAAAAACCTAACCAGATTTCATATCTTTCTTGAATAAATCACACAGGACCTTACTTGGTAAATATTTAACTGGCTGCAAAAGATATGTAGTTCTGCCATGTGATAGCTCTCTATTGCTCTTCCTGTCTCAAAAAAAAAAAAAGCTTAATTCACAGAAGATACTTTAGTACCTACATCACAGTGGTGTTCCAGAAACTACAGTTTCATTTGTTTGATTTTTTTATTTTTCAAAAGAAAACAACAAATATGAGCAAAATGCCAGCTCAGAAATCTGATGTAACTGAATATGCAAGACATAAATTCCTGTAAACATTTCTATCTTTCTAGCATATGTAGTTAGCAAAAACCTGTTCAATTAATATAAAAAGCAACCACAAGACAGCCAGCATGGCTGAAAAGTCTAGAGCGCAACTAAGGAGAGTGTCACATAACAAATGCGTGGGTTTTTTTGCCTTGACAATAGATACCACTTCCTTAAAAACTGCATATAACGTGTAACTGCACAGAAGTGCTATGCACTTGTTTGCGAAAGTGTGTACCTGCAAGTCATCAAAACCAACACACCCTTGCAGAGGTTTGATTTTTGCAATGCTTTCCTCCTCTCTTCAAATATCACACAGGACTGTCTGAAAGCCACAACAGTATACTGAGGGACAGGGAGACGGGATAGCAGAAATGTCATCCCATGCTCAGCAGTCATCCCACAACTTAATAAATCCTTTCCACTCTTGTCTTCTTACCCATCCTGCACCTCTCCTGCCCTGTACAAGTTAGAACACGGGGTGTGGGATTGTTTTGACCAGTTGCGTTGCAGGGATCAAGATGAGGGAAGCATTAATTACTGCTGATGTGTTAACCTTTCTGTCTGAAGCACCTTGGACGTTGGCAGATCCCTCAGCTCTGGAAACCCAATTTTCTCTTTTTCTACCATGGCATAATATGAAGAGCCGTCCCACAAGGATCTGAAGAAATGTCTGCAGATGTTCCAAGGACTTTCTTCTTTACTTAACACTCTATTTTATTTTCTATGAGAGGGATCATTTTGGGCCTTTTACAGAGTTCATTTAACTAAGTATTTCCGTATGTCCATGGATTTACAGATTGGTATAGTTACTTTTCAGAATATGCATTTCACATATAGCATGAAACTAAGCACTCTTTAGGGAATTTGAATTTCAAGAATTAATTTGAATGTATTTTAAACAGCTAAATTGGCTCAGATGTTGGATGTTGAACCACAAAGTGATCTTGAATTAGTTTTATATCTGAATCTCCTTTAAAGATATTCCAATGAACCGAATAAGTGTTGGTAACTGGCTAAAAATGTACTAGTAAATATTTTACTTAGTCAACATTGAGGAATTAGACAATGATTGTTTAACAAATGATTTCTGTCATGATGCTTTCACATACACTAATCCCTGTAGTGTTCCTTTAATCAGAGAAACTCAGATTAGTTAATTATTAGGTTGTCAAATTACACGAGGGAGAGAAAACTGCAGCACATTCTCTCACTAAGCTGCAAGTGGAATATCAGAAAGTGTGGAAAGGTAAGCCACTCTGAGTAAAGAAAAATTGTAGCTGTGTATCACATATGTTGCAATCACTTACTTCACAAACAAAGATGTGGGGTAAACCCACAAGAATTTAATTAGAATATGCAGGGAAAGGTTATCAGCTATAAAGGTACTATACAAACATTCTTTTTTTAAGATCAGCTGACTTTGTGGATATGAAGCCACTAACTGAGAAATCAAAAAGTTTCAATAAATAATGAATAGAAGGAGTATGTTCTCTGATTATTAGTTTATTGCAGTAGTAAAATATAATTCCTGCATTAATAACCATATACAATTCTGAGGGGAACAATAATAGTTACAGGAAATATTAGGCAAATGTCAGTTTCTTATAAAGAAAAACCTGGGGGAAAAAAAAGACTTCGTGGCAAGTATTCTATATTGATATATTGTTTAAAGCTTACAAGTTCAATCTTTAGTAGTTCCTTAGCTAATTTTACGTATTTTAGCTGTATTGCTTAAAGAATACACTGAGACACCGTGATATATTTTGGGACTAGTAAATCAGAACTTATAGCACTTGAAATGAGCTTCCTCTTGGGCCACAAATCTCTTTCAGGTTTAGACATAACTGTAAGGTTTACTGCCGTCATCAAACTCAAGAATATCTGAATGACTCTTATACAAGTGGGTGTCAATAGGGGCCAACAATTTTTCAGCACTGTGCATCACCTCACCTGAGCAATGCTGAATTGCCTCCAGCATGCAGGAGCCCAGACACAGTCCCAGTGCCTCTTCACTGTTCCCGGCCTCTAAAAAAATGCCCCTGCTCTTATTCCGTGGTTTACTGTCTGCACTTGTGAGCAGAGAGCTGAGCAGCTGTTGAAATTTGTTGATCACTTTTAGCTCTTTGAAACAGGCAGCTCGGCTCATTTGAAGAGCATTGTCAAGAAAAGCTTTATCGTAGCAGGATTTGGAGACTATCTGGGGGCAGATTTATGGTGGGAAGACCCTGTGCATTTTCTTGTATCATAAGTTTGGAAGAGTTTCTTGTATCTAAAGAGAAGATAGCTTTGACATTTCATTCTGTATTTATGAAGCTACCCTTAATCTCTGAGTTTGAGATAGTCCACCTTTTAGATAGTTCTATTACTTTTCATGGCTACATCTCTATAGTATGAATTACCATTTATAACAATAACACTGAATTACATTAAAATTCTTCCCTGACTAAGAATAAGTTTATAAACAGATGCTGAGTATAGGAACTTTGCAACATCAGAAATGAAGTATTTTCTTCTCTAAACTGCACTTTTAAGTCACTTCAACAGAAGCACTGAGGCCTGAAACCCTGTACTTTGACCCTTTTGTACCCACAAAAAGGGCATAATTATTCTAAGGAAGATGCAGCAAGAAGTTACATTTCACAAGGGGATGGCACCAAATATAGAGGCCCTAAAATCTATTTCAGCAGAACTGTGGTGTAGTCTGTCTGAGATAAAGCTGTCCAGACTCAAATACGTTCTTTCCTCATGGTGCATAGATACAAATATGGCACTCCCTATCTAGCAGATACTTTATAAAATTAACTCACAGTACTTTCAAAATAATCAAAGACCTAAGGGAAAAAACCACTGGGATGACAAAGAAAGTCAAAGAGCAGATCTTGTCTCCCTCCTCTCTGCTCAGGTCATTTGAGTGATCAAATCAACTGTATAAACAATGACAGTAGTAGTCACTGTCAATGTAGTCTTGCAGGTAACTTCAACCCCAAATGGTGAATGGTATCAGATTTTCTGAACTGAAATCAATCATTTCAGGGAATCAAGATTTCATTGCGCTCTGACACTGGGAGATAAAGACAGTCAGAGACTTTCTGACTGCAATAACCTGTTACCTGGGCTCTGTTTTAAGTACTAAGCTTTAGTAGTGTGCAGTCTCATCTACAAGAAATGTGTATTCCTAGGTCTGGTGCAAAGTCTGAAAGTAAGTTATTCTTTGGGTTGTTGAAATAAAAACTATCTTCTCTCCTAAATACAGCAGTGAAATAACAGTTACAAAATGCCTGCAACAACTTTTCTTAATCCTTGCAAAATAAATTTGCAACCCTAAACCTCGTGGACCATAGACACTCATCACAGGCAACCCTCTGCACAGCACACGCCACAGAAGGGTAGGTCTTTCACATTTATGTCTGACAAACCAGCACAAAAAAAAACCTTAGCTGCAGTGGCATTCTGCCTGACAGACAAACCACTGCAACCTATTGCAAGATGATCCCAAATGTCTTTTTTCCGGCAGGACAGGGGAGTCACCAGAGGCTGCTGTTGGCTGGTACTTGAGCATTGCCTGGATTTAGAGATCCGTATCATGTTTGTTTGCAGCATGTACTCCACAGCAGTAAATGAGCGTGGCTGCATGCACATTTACGAGTGCAGCTGCCCGCAATGTAGGTAACACAGCTTACTTGGAGAGTTTTGACTTTTTCCTTCTCTTTCCTGTCTTTCATACCTGCATATGCAAGACTGCTGTCTAGCTTATGGAAGACATCTGGATAGTTTGATTTATACAGTCCTGATACAATGTTGTGTATATATTTAATATAATGAAGTTATGCTTTAAATGGGAATGGCACTAGAAACATTAATAAGAATGATATTCTAAACTAATATTATGGGTGATACTGGTTGGTGCAATAAATGTAGTATTTAAACAAATACTTTAAAAGCTTCCAAAAATGGTATGTTTTGCTATTATTCCTTTCACAGACAGATATGAATTTGGCATACTGTAACATCATAGCAGTGTTATGTTAATATTTACCTTTTACTTTGTCTCTTTTCTTGGCAATGTAGCTAGTTACTAAAGACGGCTTTTTTCATTTTAACCATTTAGCTGCTGTCTTTGCCCATTCATAACAGTCAGAATTTTGTGTGGATATTCCTATACTCAAATTCATCACATATCTGAAATTTCCAGGGACTTATGTATTTATTTCCCTGACAGCTTTTGTTAAATCAGGAGTTTGGTGGTCAATCCTGATGGTCCACATATTAACAAGCTGAAATATACAGGAGTATATTAATAACAAATCATTACTATATTCATTTAAAGATAATATTTTTAACAGTTATTACCAAACTGTTCATCAATTATTAACAACCACCCAGACAGTCATTGTAAGCAATTTCAATAACATGCAAAAAATCTCTCCCCTGAAAGCTGTCATGTTTTCATAACATATGTGGTTGTAGGGTTTAAATCCCAGGTCTGTGTGACAAAAAGCATTTATCCCGCAGTTTTCATGTCTTGAATTTGTCCTAACCTGAGTGAACCACCATTTGCTTTGATTTGCCTGCCCCAAAGTATTTTCTGGTTTTCTATTTAAATGTTCCTACTACTCTGAGCAGCGACGGAGTACCTCCTTTATCCTCTCCTTTATCCTAATGGAGAGGAAACAGGGAATCACATCTCTGGTAGTTGGCCTCACAGCTGAGCTCCAGTGACTAAAGGTAGGGCAAGATGCCATGAGCCTAAAGATAGGCACAGTTTGAGCACAAAATACCTGGTACAGTCAGTCAGAGCCTGCCATGGTCTCGATGACGAGCATGATCAAGATCTCAACACGCGTGCCAGCAATGCAATGGCACTGGGAGAGAGAAAGGGAGAAGGGAGTTCACCAGTCCGTCAGCAGCAAGAAGGTGGGCTCACGCACTGAGAGGGAGCCCAGGGTGGTGATCCCGTTCCTGCACTGATCCAAACCCAGAGATCACAGAGATGGTTAGACAGGCAATGACAGGTAATGTTAAGATTGAACTGTATGTGACGTCATGTCCACTTTAAAGAACAACCTACACAACACTTGGTAGTAAAATAACCACCTCTTTTCAACATCTGTGCCATGTATTAGATCTTTCTATCGAGGTTTTCCTTTCTGTTTCAAGGCTAATCTGCAGAGTCAGAAACAAAAAGTTAACTCACTTTGACAATTTCAATTGAGAGGTTGCAGGCTCCAGGGTAGCGTAGATCTTGTGCACCTGCAGGTAAGGCCCAGGTTCTATTTTGCATTTGCGAATAGACGTAAGTACATCAAATTTCACCCAGAGGTCCTTAGCCTTCAATCTGCTTGTCTACATTTTCACAGCTGTGTAATATCCCATAGTTGTTCAGTAATTACAACTAAAGTAGAGCATATTTTTAGCAGATTGTTTTATTCTCTGTAACTTAGCAATTGCTGAATCAATTAATTTTGTATCACCTTTAATCTGACAGAAGAAAATTCAGAAATATTATAGTTATTTTAATGATGGTGTAAAGTACATCTTTTAAAAAACAACATTTACCTTTTTAGAATAGTGTGTATGGTGCCATATTTTCCCTACACAATTGAAAAATAGTGTTTTTTAAGGAACAATTACAGTAGTTTATTTCCTGGTTGGTTTCTTTTTTTTTGTATCAGGCTAATTTCTACAGATTTCATCAACAGTCTTATTAATATTCAGTAACCAAAAACCTAGAGAGACACAGGACTGCTCACTCCTGAAACCCTCTTTGGACTTAGTTTTAAGGGATATATAGCACAACTGAAATTAAGACACCAGAGCCTGAAAGACAAGGAAAGTGCCATACCAAACAGACAGCAAAATTAATAGTAAAAGCAAAGCAGACATGGTGGGAATTTTGTGTTGTCTTTGGAGAAAGTATTCTTGTCTGACACTGATGTCTAGACTTTATAAGGATTTCAAACATTTAATTATTCCTTCAGCTGTAACAGTACCTTTGCCAATTACTTATTCCCATACAAAAGGGTCTAGGTTTGAATTTCTGTAGTTATTATACCACAAAAGGTTACAGATCATAAAAGTTCAATATGGGAAACAACAATGCCCACCTTGCTTTGTTTTGGTCTTGTTTTAAGTGCGCCAGCAATGTTGCAATCAAGAGTTGATGGCATTGGTTCCAGCCGTGCAAAGTAAATTCAGTACACATTGTGCTTTCAACCAGCATAAAAGCTTAATCTTTGAGTAAGGGAACAGTTCCTAATATTTATTAAATCAACTTTGGATATCAATTTCATTGCTGCTAGGCAAGCTGTTTTGTTTAACTTTGTTGTAGGCTAGCTGCTATGCAATTGTTGTTCTTTTGTGATTCTTAATAGCTAACTATATGTTTGGCACTTTAGGAGAAGCTTGAAATAGAAAGATATTAAATAAAAAGATAGGATATTCTAGCAAGAGTGAGGAAAGAACAATTTTAGCTTATTTTCTTGGTTTTAATGTTAGACTTTTTCCAGTCCTTGTCAGGTAAAAGTCAGGAGAAAACTGTTAAATGTGCAATGCATGCTGTCCTGGTTTTCCTGGTATATGGATATTCCACATGAAGGCAACAGATTGGTAAAAAGGATTAGACAATATCCGGGACAATGGAAAATCAAGAGTGGTGGTGCTGAAGGAAATCAGTGTAGAGATGTAACAGAGATCTTCAGAGCTGGAATAAAGTATGAAAAGCTACCAAAATTATACAAGTAATATTAATTTGCTGTAACATCCCTTGCAGTTCAAACAATAATAGTCAGACATTGGCAGTAATTGTCAGCATAACAGGAATATGTTTACGTTTTATGTAAAGCATTACCAATGTCAGGGTTACAAAAGATTTGATGGCTGTGACCATTACGTTGGGAGTCATCAGGGCTCTGATAGAAATTATTGAATAAATACTGAATAACATCAAACAGTTAGGATCTCCTTAAACAGAAGATAGTCATTATAAAATAACAACAGCTGAAATGGTTACTCAAGGATCATCTCATCAAAGCCCGAAACCATACAAGGCAAGTAGCTTCACCCTTCAAAAGCAGGAACTGCAGCATGTGCTGAAGAACAAAACCAGAGAGGCTTGAATTCCTGGTGTTTTGCAGAGAAATTTTCAGATAGTGAGGGGAGACAAAAGAGCCCCCCCACCAGCTGTAATCATGCCAAGATGTGAGGGCGTATCTACTGTCAGCACCCACATTTGCCATATGTTTGGATGACTATATTCACTTACTCAGTGCAGGATTATGGTAATATGGCACAACCCCACTTCTGGCACCCATGGTATAATCTCTGGGAAATAACAGCATTGTGATGCGAAAATGTTCAGATTGAGATTGTGCAAATAGTCTTTCCAAAGGGAGAGTAGGAACTAGCTTTGAAAACTATAATCAGAAGTGCCACTCTTTCCTGTATGTTTTCATCTGGGAGCTATTGAGTTGTATAGGGTTGTATGTGAAGCTGAGGACCACAGTCACCTTCTGCCACCCTTGAAATTCCCCTCATTTTCATCTTTTTTTTAATTTGGCCAGTGTAAACAATTTCCATGTGCTGCTTCAATCTGGAAGGCTAGTCCTCATTTCTTTGTAAGATTAGGACAGGCAGAAAGACAGCAATTAAAGAAATAATCATTTGTGATTTCATCAATAAAGTAATTCAACTTGTTTTCAAGGCAACAATTATGTACGACAGAAGGCTTTTCTCCCAGTATGTGCTGCTAAGTGTGTTTTTAAGAGAGTGTCTCTGTGAAATCCAGCAACTACCAACAGCAAGGACATTCTAGGCCTTCTTTAAGCTTGCTAACAGTGTACTTCTGGTGAATACATCAGCTATTTCCTGTTGATTTGTGATTCCTATCTTTATTTAATGGAGTAAATTCTGGTTTTGTTCTGTAGAAGATTAAGAGCATTATGTTTCTGCTTTTAAATCTCGATTAGGATCACATTCAATGAAGTACCAATCCACAAAGCCAAAGGATTTTGGTGAAAAATAAAAGAGCCTCTCCCTAATCTCTAATTATTTTTCTCCTGTAACATGAAAATACAGAAGTATACTTGCTTGCTTTTTACTTAGCTTAAGTGGTCCTTTCTTTGTTTCATTCAATTGACTGTGGTGGTGTTTTTTCAGTCTTTAATTTCAGAAAAAAATACTATTGGTTATTTTTTATTGGGATTTTGGGTTTTTTTTGGCAGGAAGTGAGGAAAAATCAAAGCAAAGCTAAATAAAATAGTGTTCACCAAGATACTAAATGTACCATTATACTAAATCCAAACATTGGGTTTACTTCTGTTGGGGCACGTAACAGAAAGGTCCTCCATCATTACCAACCCTGTGAGCACAGGAAACCCACATAGTTTTACATATGTCAATTTAGGCTGCACCTCCCTTGTACATCACAGACTTCAGTTCAAGAGAGGAAGGACCCGTTTGTAACAGCATCTTTTTATGGTACAAAACAAAGTGAAAACATCATGGAAAGAGAGAGGATTTGCCTCTCTGAAGGTAGTTAATTTTAAAAAGTTGCTCCTGGTTAAGTGCGTGTATATGTCTTCAGAATAATGTAAAAATGGCTCTTCCATTTTTAATTCAGGCACTTATCAGCCAGGCAGCTCTCAGCTGTGAAAGATAGATTTATTCATTCAAACAGATAACAGACAATAACTGTGTATATGTTACTAATATTGTTGCACTATTTCTTCCTCTGCAGATATTTATAAACAATGAGTGGCACGATGCGGTCAGTGGTAAAAAATTTGAAGTCTTTAACCCTGCAAATGAAGAGAAAATCTGTGAGGTTGAAGAAGGCGACAAGGTAGGGCTTTCTTTCTTGCTCTTAACCCTAGCTTTAAATTTAATTCTGCATCTTAAAAGCAGGAAGGCAAACGTCCATCTCTGCTGATGTAAAATATCACCCCTGAGATGTACCTACTTCATCCCATATATCTTCTGCTGCAAACTTAATTCTTAGACTTTTTACTAAGCCTTAATATTGTTTGCAAACAGACACTGAAAAACTGCTTTACTCTTAGGACCTTGCTCATATGAGGAAAGTTCTGAAGAAATATAGTTGTTAAGTTTTTTGTTGATAACATTGACTCATTTTTAGTATCTTTGATCAGTGACATCTAATAATTTAATTGGGTTTTTTGTTTGTTTTGGGTTTTTTTTCCTGGATCTTCCTTACACAGGGATGTAATCTGTTTATTACACATTTATATAAGGCTTTTCATTATAGATAACATGAAGTGGACAAATACAGATATTTTTCCACACAGACTCCGCAAAGATGATCATTACCATCAGCATTTTTAGCTATGAATATGTCTTCTCAGTACTGCTCCCTTCAAATATTTGGTTTTGTGAAAAATGTACTGGAACATAGTCGTAAAAAAGACTCTGAAGCTGAAGGTAACCTATCAAATAGACAACAATTCCACCACAACTGGTTTCCTTACAGCTTGTTGAACTGATGAATTTAAGCAAAGGACTAACAAGATTGTTGACACCTGTAAACAAGTATTTATTTTTTATATTTACGAGGTTTCATAGAGGAAAATTACAGACAGATGTCATGTAATCAAAGGTATAATGAAAACTTAAGCCCTCAAATAAACAGCTCTGCATTTTTGTTATCTTATCTATTTTTCTCCTGAAAAGGATTTGCCTAGTGCTACCATATAGTTTAAACGTAAGTTATCAAGTAGGGGGTTAGTTTTTTAAATAGAACAGACAATGTTGCTTAAACATCCATTTAGACATTTTCTTTATAAAGACTGAGAAAGCAAGTATGAAATGAATGTTCTATTTCCAACTCACAGGTATACAAGAAGTGGTGACTGTGACTGAAAATAAAATTGGTTTTATCATCACTGTTTTGGTTCTTGCAAATATTTATTTCATTTTCTACACTTCCCCCCTCAAAGTCAAATTTTTCCATCCAACTTAGTAGCAAAATGTCCATTAAACAAACACCTTTTTATCCATGAGAACTGCTATAAAGCTTATAAGCCATTTATCCAAGTTCATAAAAAATTTACTGTCAATATAAACATGATCTCTTTCAGAATATTTTAATTTACTGTACAAAGATCCACTCTGAAATGAAATGCTCTTTTGAGAAATATGTAGAAACCCAGTTCATTCAACATCCTGTGCTCATTGAATTATAGATGCTCTGTTCTGTAATTTCATCATGAATTTCCTGATAAACTTAGGCTCAAATGCTATCTGTCTAGCACATGAGCAATAGTGATTACACATTATTAAGAAGATCATAGAGAAGACACATTTAAAACCTTTTATTAGACAAAGATGGCTGAGAAAGTCTGCATGAATCTGGTTTTTGATAATTTCATATATCTAATCATGAGTTCTTCAAACACCTTGTTCTTGCTTTTCTTTAGTCCCAGTTACCTGTATAAAGTGCTCAGAGTCACTGAGATTATTTCAGGCTCTTTTTGTCCTCAGCCAAAGCATTTCATAAGCACGCTGTTAACTTCTGAATTGTATCCCACTAGAATCATACATGCTTTTGATGTAAAATGCTACTTCTTCCACCTCTTCTCTATTCACTGTTTAAAAACTAAATTACATTGCAAATCAGGTTGGCCTGATATTTGATTGACCTCAAATTAAATTACTCATGACCTGTAACTGTTCACTTACAATTCAGAATTTTTGTAGCTTTCATTCCTTACAAGCAATCTAACAACTCGTTAAATAAAGAGATAATACTGTTCGACACACAGGTTTGCTTTCTCTCCAATAATTTTGCAAACTAATGTGTAATGACAACTGCTATTAACTAAATTGCCAAGTGAAATGTACAAATCTAGTAAATTACACAGTCATTGTGAACCTAATATTCTAGAGCCTAGTCTTTAGATAATGAGCCAAGAGATTTTAGGAATTTAATTTGTGTGTACAATAGGGTTGACAAAGGGCTGTACACTGCCTTGCAGTGGTATTTAAAAAAAACAAGTGGAGATTACAAAGCACAGACACATATGTGGGTGGGAACTGTTTTCCTTTCAGTTTGATGGCTCTTTCAAGCTACATTCGCTAATCCTAAAGGCCCCCAGTAATAATAAAGCAGCTCAACAAATGGTCAGTGGGATGTAAAGTAAATGTACTTTTGTAAAAAGTCTAAACCAGCTCTGAAAGGAGCTATCGGTCTTTACATTTATGGTATAGATTTATGTACCCAAATTAAATTTCATACAGTTGAAGAATATTTTTTTTTCTTACTTTTCATTCACAGCCCTATATTAGCTTTATATAATTTTTCTTGGTTTTAATTGTTTCTGCATTTGTAGTAGAAAGAACACGTGGCACTGTGTTTAGTTTTAATTCACCTCTTTCACTCAAGTATGACTTATGGTTTCCCCTTGTTCCTTACCACTAAAGGCCAAGGCATACACCCCAAGTCATATTGCAGAGCTGTAAAATATTTATGATAGAGATGAGAAAAACGTAGATTGAATTAAATATTCGTTAAATACAGTTTTCTGGGTCACAGATAAGTAATGAGGTATTTGATAGCATTCTGACAGATTCTGAAGAAAAGTAATCCTGTTCAATCTAGTAGATTTCAGCTACCTTAGATAGATGACTGGTCTGTATTACCCTATAGCAATGACTGTGATATTTGTAGAGATCCTTCCTATCTTTTTCCCTAACTTCCTGGAAAGAACTTTGGGAAGTTTTGTGGGCCTCCTGCCTAGTACGTCTGTGCTGGTCTTTCCAAGCCACTTACCCACCCCACTCCCGGCTTTTAAAAATAATTTTTTGGCTACCAACATCAGTTAAAGATTCAAGATCTGGTTCACATTTAGAACAACTGACTTTGGTGTTGACTTAGTCAACTTTGCTGACTTAGTTAACCCCAACAGTGATTTCCCTGGAGGATATTCTAGCAACCAGCAGTAAAAAAAAGGTTTGAAAGAAATCCTTTGAACAATGCATTGCAAATTGCTCAGGGAAATGTGCCATGTATAGATTCCTCCTTTTTTTGCTTGAAATTTGTTTGTAATTTCTAATGAAATAGTAGAATAAATCTCCTTTTTTTGGTCATTGTTTTCCTGGCAAAACTTTTACAAGAATTTTGAAATATAGAAGAATTCCAAGTACTAAAAGTCTTTTCTCAAGAGATTTTTAGTTGCTTTTTTTAATATTCTGGAGCACCCTTGCACAGGAAAGAGTTTCATGTAAGTCATTGTGGATTTTCTTGCTACAGTGAAAGCCAAATGATAAACAATGAATTATGATATAGAAAACATTAATGGACTGACAAATTAGCTTGCTTAATGTGAAAACAATACCTAGAGTTCAGAATATTTAGGCTTAGCATTTTAAACCTGGTCAATTAGTCAATAGTTAAAATTATTTTAAATACAAATGTTCCTTAAAATTTTCAAAAACAAATGCATCGATTTGTCCGCCTCAAAAATAAATCTGTGCTCATTTTACGAAACATTCTAAGGAACAGTTTTTTCTAACTTGGTCTTCATCGCACCACCAGATACTTGTAGATAATGTTGAATATTTAAATATTTTAACTTACAGGTTTGGGCATCTCTTTGTACATAAAAGGGTCTAAATTGCAACAGCAGTGTAATTGGTGGGTGCATCCCCAATTGCAGACACTAGAAGGCAGAAGATTTGAAAATTTAAATTTTAAAAATTGAGTTCCTCAGTGTGTTTTTATTATAGAAGCTTTGAGAACCCATCTGTTTCTCATACAATTTCACATTGCTGAAATGATAGCAGAAACATTTGAAAGAAGATAACACATGTATCTAAAATTACTGTACTAATTCTGATTAGATTGCGGCTGGTGTCTCTTACTTATCTTGCAAAACACCTTGTACATTTAACAACCAACAAGGCTGATGACAGAATCAATTATTGATTATAAAAGTTTTTCTGTTTCCCCCACAGGCAGATATAGACAAAGCTGTTAAAGCAGCTAGAAAAGCTTTTGAGCTTGGGTCACCCTGGCGTACAATGGATGCTTCAGAGAGAGGAAGACTCTTGAATAAACTAGCCGACTTAGTTGAAAGAGATCGGCTGATTCTAGCGGTGAGTACGATACATGAACAAAATGACTGGAAAAACTATGGCTTGATTTTTAAAGAAATATATAAGCAAGCAAGTGTAACATGCTAAATCCTTGAAAAGTCAGTCTGTCTCAATACTTGTTTTTCTTCTGTGTTGCAAATGGACCTCATTAAACTGGTTTGCACTCTGATCTACTAACACCCCACATCCACAAAGTACTTGAGTATTTGATTAGCTTTAAGATGATAAAAGCTACCTACAATGATGCAATTTTAATTGTTGATTCTTAAGGACACACTAACATAGACCATGTGCTTAACACTTGTCTAAACCAAGGCCTAATTCAAGGTCTAAACTCAAAGCCTGTTGCAGAGCTTACAGATGATACAAGTCAGAACTGGGAAAAATTTTGGATTTCATGGCTACATATTTTGTTATCACTGGTCCTTCATTAACTCCAGCTTGCAACTGGCAAGTGAAAACCTTAACCAGAACCAAAAGCAGCAATGAAGAACATTCTGCAGTAGGAAGAACATTCTGCAGTAGGAAGAACATGCAGGGTGGGGAATGATGTCCTGTCTTTACCCAATACTGTGTACTCCCCATTTTAACACTCTTAACAGCAGACACATAAGCTATAGCACCACCACCTACTGATTGTGCACTAAGGCAACAAAGAACGTTTAAAATAGAAATGCCCCACAAATTTGATAAAGGGTACTACCCCTCACTCTTGTTTTAAACCCTGCATATAATGCTACAATTAAGATGATCTCTTTTCTATTTTAAGCACCTTCTGGAATGAATATTTAGGCACGATAGTTGTTTGCACTGTCCTGAAGATGAACCCTGGTTTTCTGCCAACAGTGTCAAAAATATAAGAGAGCAGGAAAGGAGTACCCAACATTCAGGATCATCACTCAGTTTAATCTAGTCACGCTTTGAAGTACTTAGCCGTTACCTACAAACTACACCATTGTTAAACTCATAAAATTTAAACCTTCAAAATATATAAAACTTGCAAAGAATCTGTTGCCCATTCTATTGTCCTTATGGCTGTACTATAGGAAGACACTTGCATGCGTCCCAAACAGGTTTGTAAAAGAAAAATGAAAATTCAAAGGAATTGAGTTTATTTCCTTGAACCCCAAATTCTGCAACTGTCAAATTTATACTTTTCTTCAGCGAAGTTATTTCCCTAATGAATCTTCCAACCTTCATAGGGACTGATAATCACCTAGTTTCTCAATAGAAAACTTGGGTGGTTACTACTTGTGTCCTTAACAGAATTTATTGGAGTTGACAGAGACAAAATTTTAAGGGAGTTACATTTTTAGGAGGAAAAGTATGCCCCCTTGTCAGTTAAATACTGGATAAACTGGCATTTGCTTCTTTATTGTACAGCCTAAGGCATTACACATGCAAAGAGGATGGAGAAATAATCTTTTTTCTACAGGAAAGCTGAAGCATTGTTAGTTTTTGTTCCCACTTGCCATTTCGTATTATGAAAGTATTGCTTTTCTCTGGGACATCTCCCAGATTTCTATTTTACCAACTATTTTAATTTCTTACACCTTACTTACATTACTGACTACTTTTCCCTTTTACATAAGGTACATTTCAGTGAAGTTCTTTCCAGACGTCATCAAAATGAAGAGAGATTTTCTCCACTCACAGCTTGTCCTAACTGCAGAACTAGTACTATAGAATAGCAAATAGCTTTGTAAACACTAGAGATCAACATAGACCCCCAAAGCTCATTGCAAATGCATTTTTCCATGTTCGTGCATCTGGCCAGGACCAAAATTGTTTCCATTTAGGTGTTTCATACAATGACAAGATGTCTTTCTTGAAGCTTCAGAAGCTCAACAGCCCTATGGGTACACTACTGGAAGAATAAGTCAAAGCAGGGTACTGAAAGAGCCACTGAGAATATTGTTTCTTATGTTTCAATTTGTTGTGATGTTCAAAGCTACAGAGTTCATAAGTTTGAGGCCACAGAAGAGTCTTCTCCCATGTCCACACATAACAACACAGTGACAGATATATTGACTGGAATGACAAAGGCATATCTCATTTAAATATTTCCTTGTTGCTGAAAACTGTCAAGCATTGCTAGCTTCTCCATTTCTTCTGTTCTCTTGCCAAGTATGATGTGTCTAACTAAAACTGTGGCCTTCACAGGGTAGTTGTTGGTAAAACATTGTGCTTGCAGGATCAGTCCATAGACATAGCCTGAAATACTAAAGAACCTTGGGCATGCAAAATAACAAATTTAGAAAAGAAGATAGTATTTCTAAGATCTGAATAGATCTTGAAAATATAGTTAGGCGTTTTTCTACTCAGCATCCTAACAGGATTGCTCACAAAGCTGAAGGTCCCCAGTGTGTCTGTGCTGAAAAACTTGAGAATAAAATTCTAGCATTGTCAAGATGTTGACAACTATTTAAGAACTGCACATGGTCTTTAACTAGATGTCCCAACAACTAGGGGTATTTGAATGGCATTAATCCAAACCACACTCCCTAGACTTGGCTGGAAATCAACCCTATTTAGTGCTGGTGTCTCTGTGGGATCATTAAAGCACTGTGGGTGGAACAGAATTGGTCCACTGAAAAGCTGTAGATGTTGAATGACTGTTCGCTGTTTATTATTCTCAAGGTTTATATCTGCCTGGCATGGAGATCCATGGTATTGAGAGTCAGGCCTGGCTTCAAATAAAACCAGATAGTTCACTCAGTTAGTAGTTAGCCAACAAAAGAGAGTCTCTTTTGTGTAAATATTTATTTTTTATAGTGAATTTTTCTCAGTTAAGAGTACTAATGGCTCAGATCTTTCCTTTGCACATCAAACACTCGAGGTATATTTGGAGTATTTTATTCCATAGTTTGAGTCTTCTTGCTCATATGAGTTGCTAATCATGCATTTATTAAGTGCCTAGAAAGATGCTCCTGAATAATTAAAAAGCACAGGATCCTAAGTTAATGTGACAGTTATTTCCAGGAAACTACTGCCTACCTTGGGTGTCAGTGCAAATAAGCTGAGGGAGGCCACTCATTTTATTTGCACCAGTTATTTGCGCAGACTCCTAGCTATCTTTTCAGCTTGTAGAATATTTAACATAAACTAGAGCAGTGTGTAACTGATTCAGATGGGAGAAACATTGCTTTTTCAGAATATCTCACCATTACAAATGTGCCATGGTGATGTCATCTGCATAGCTCACTGTGAATACACCGTCATGAAAATTTCTCATTTGTAAATTGCTACCCTGGGATTTTCAAATGCAGAGTGTCCTTCAGAGTGGAATTAATCCAAATGTTGGTACTTAAGCTGAAAACCCCTGAATTGAACAACCAAAAGCTAAATGACAAAGTACAAGCATGATAACCATTACCAGTATTTGATATTAACTTTGTAATTGTTGTTGTCTGCAGACAATGGAAGCCATTGATGGTGGGAAACTCTTTTCCACTGCCTACCTAATGGATTTAGGTGCCTGTATCAAAACATTACGCTACTGTGCAGGCTGGGCTGATAAAATCCATGGGCGTACTGTTCCAATGGGTGAGTAGTTTTGAGATAACAAAAGTACAGAACTGAAGCCAATGTGATCTGTAAAAAATTGCCTTCTTCTAAAAGTTGTGCAACACAAAAAATATCTCAAATGGAAAACATTTTGAATAGTTCTTAGTATAGGTTAGTTAATATTTATCATAGTGCTTTTTTAAAAATATTTAGTGCAGTTATTCACATCTATTTCTTGTTCTATACCACTGATAAATACTGTTTGTTGACCAAAAAGAATTTAGTCTGCATGCATATCTAAGTCTGGTAGGTTACTTTTGCATAGCAATATATAGTTTATGCAATGGTACAGTAATGAAAACCAGGTATTTGCTTATTAAAGCTAAGATTAGCACAAATAGTAATATTTGTTTCACTTATTGGATCACGTATTAGGAAGAGTACTAAGAGATAGGAATGAGGAAACATTCCTTTATTTTGCTAAAATTTCATTCCGTTCCCTCCCCATTAAGCAGCTCTATGAAAACATTGTTTCTAGCTTCCTTCTCTCAGAAGGACAAAGAAAAGAATGGTAATAAAGAAGGAATTAAGGAAACTAGAGTGATAAATACTTCCAACTTTCTTGCATTGCATAGATCTCTATACTAGGCTTAATGGAACACATGTTTATTTGAATCAAAGAGAATTTTATACTTAATGGATTTGATTTAAGCTAAGATCTAATATTAAAAAAATGTCTGATATGTACCTAGGATTGCAAGTAGTTTTTAAAAGAACACTTTCCAAAAACAAAGGTGATAAAAGAAAAAAGAAATGAGGAATTGGTGTGCTGTGCATACCATAGTGAGAAGCAGGGTTATCACTGCAAAAAGTCAGTCAGACTGGCAGAATCAAACCTTGGAGCTATGAAGAAAGTAGATATTGAATCCAGATGTACTTTGTGGTTGATTTTTTGCATACTTAAGATTTTGAAAATATAATTTATAAGTAAAATTGTATCCAGCTACGTTTGGTATCCAACTTTATCTTCTTCCTGATTTAACTGTTTCTCACAAATGTTTTGTCTGAATGTCTAATTTATTTCTTCTTCCCATAGACGGAAACTTTTTTACGTTTACAAGACATGAGCCTATTGGTGTGTGTGGCCAAATTATTCCTGTAAGTTGGAGACATTTATATAAAACACAAATGTTCCTGTTACAAATGGAAATACTTTTGAAACTTTGTCTATGCAAGTGCATTTATGAAACATTACCAATCAGAAACTTTCAGGTCCTCGATGATCTTCAAGGTCCCTTCCAACCTGAACCATTCTATGATTCTATGATTCTATCCTGAGTACTCATCAAATTCTGCAACATGGAGTTTTTGATGAGTCAGTCTGGTCCAGCCTTATCTCTCTCATCCCTGTGTATGGAGGGGAAATAAATCTCAAAAGATTGACTGATGGATTAGTTTGAAAGACAGAATTGTGTTTTGTTGCAACTGAAAGAATTAGAAATAAAAAAGTAGGAGAGGGTAATATTTACAGCCTATAGACAATAAGCTCTTTAGGGCCTGGCATATCTGTTCTGCTCTGTACAGCATCCAGACAGTTGGATCTTTATTTATGACTAAGACTCATTCACCGTGCTGATGGTACAAGTAACAACACAAAGAATGTGTCCAATAACCACAGTAATACTGAGCCATATGTTCCAAACCTCCTGTTTGGAGTGTTTAAATTCCCAGTTTTGAGGTAACTTATTTTAAGTGAAGATTCAAAAGGCTGAGTCTGGACATCCAAAACTCTGAGGATCTCAACTTTTAAACTTTGTGAGGTCTACACAGCTTCAATGGTTTGCTGTGAAAGTGGTTATATGCATGAGACACTCCTAATCCACCTACTTCTTTGCACATGGTAGGTGTGGGCAGCCTGACCTGACCTGCTTGACAACTTACCAAATTCTGAAATAGTCAGCTTGTCTATCAGGTTTGCTGATAGACATGTTCCTGATGTCTTTCAGTTAAGCTTGCAGAGTTGCTATCTCTTTTGGCCACCACATTGATTTAGAGAACATTACTGGAATATGGATCCAGCCTCTAGGAGAGCTCAGCAATCTACATGTTTAGATTCTCCTGTATATCAGGCACAGGATACGTCAAGTAAAGCACTCAGAGTCAAGATATGCTGAAGAACTACACACAGTAGATGTGGCCACTTTAAATAAAATTGCATACTGGAAGTATAAGCAGTTCGTACAAACACTGGCTTCCCTTATAAAATGTTCAAGGACTTCTGAGTTTATCTTTATTTTCTCCGCATTGAAATGTGAACCCACCAAGCTGGAGGTTTTCACACACACTGAAAACTTTGAGGACTATGTGAACACTGCAAAACTCTTTTGCTAGCTCAGCATTTCCATTTCCCTTCCACTCACACGGTTCCACTTCAATGATGAAGATTCAGAACACCCTGTAATCCCTTACTTTGTGTTATTTGTGCTCCTGCAATTTTTGGGGGTGGAGTGAGATTGAAATGAGATAAGAAGAGAGACAAAGAACAGTTGCATGTATGCTCCTCCAAGCCTTTCTGACATAATAGGTAACTGTCAACTGCCTTTTTCCCCTCTTTTGTAAAGGTAAGACACACTGCGTCTTTTGTGATGGGGCTCATGTGTTCAATGCTTCCAAAACTATTAGAAATATTCTCCAGGGGGCAACCCATGTTTCCCCAGCCACGTTGTCCCTCATAGTGCTGAATATGAGGTCCAAAGGAGTCACCTGCTCTGCAGTCTGGCTGGACTGACCACAATGGAGAGCTGCCAGTGAGACCTCCAGCGAAAAGGGCAGGGGCAGCATTATACATTATTACATTGTCTCCCTTAGAAAACTAAATTAATGATGGATGTGATCATTTAAGATAGCAAAACTCCCAATTTCACCACTAATCCAGCAACTTTCTGTAAGGCTTTGTTAGAGGAGTACACTTATTGTCTCTTGAGCTTTTAACTAAAACCTTGGATCCCCTGGACTCACATGTACCAAAATCACTGGTCTTTGAATAACACGGCTTGCCAGTTGCTTTTTCAAAATATCTTCATTCTGAAAAGAGTTCAACAAAGAGTTCAACCACCCAGTTGACAATTTGTGCTATTATCATAGAAAAAGCCAAGGCATTTTGGTGTTGTATTAGAAATAGGATACACCTTCTCATCTGTCTTTCAGTGGAACTTCCCATTGGTTATGTTCATCTGGAAGATCGCCCCTGCCCTTTGTTGTGGAAACACGGTGGTTGTCAAACCAGCAGAACAAACTCCACTGACTGCCCTTTACATGGGATCCTTAATTAAAGAGGTAAGTCAGCAACAGCAGAGTTTTTTGCCCTTCTCAGAAATGTAAGAGTATAGTGCAGCTGAAGTGCCACAGAGGTAATATAAACCAAACTGCCCTCTGCAAGTACTTCTCATTGCATGTCTAGCCTTGTACTATGGAGTTTACCTTACTGTAAACCAGTGAAGCAAATCCAGGGCAAAAGCATGCATATCTTTCAGCCTAGTCCACACACACAAAAAAAAAATCCAGAATAGCAATTTAGTAAGCTTCATTCCTCGGCAAACGTATTCGTATTACAAAAGCACAGTACCTTTCAAAGTCAAAAGCAAACAAGGAGTCAAGAGCAGAGTACTTAGATTGGGGTGGCAATTACTATATTAACATAGTTATCACAAAAAAGGACCTGTTTGTACAGTTAATTATTATTGCCTTTTAATTTAAGAAACTCTTCTGCTACCTGGGTTTATTATTAACCGGGAGCTGTAAAACTGAACTGGTGACTGCTGCCAAACTTGTGAACTCTCTTCACACAGAAACTGAAGAATGCACTTTGTGCTCTTGAACACAACGAGCATGGTAGTTTCTCCAGCATCTCCAAAGTTACGTTGGCTATTGTGCCCAACCCAGCAAACACCCAAAGAAGAACAGTTAACTATTTTAGCTATCTTGCTTCCCAATACAATCAACAAATGTAATCTAATATGTTTGAAGAGTTGGCACAGATGTCAATAATCACCAGCGCGGTAACCTTGCATAGTGTTAATGGAAATGACTTGGCACATTTTATTATTCTGCTTCAAAACAGTGATTCAGCAGAGCACACTGATTGGTTATCCGTTAATATTTCACAGAAACTAAATGACTATCAGGAAGGAACCAAGTTCTGTTGTTATTGCATCACCTAGTAAATGCTATTAGATAATACTGGGAGGAGAAATCACTTTAAAAAAAATTCAGAGATACCTTCTCTATTAATTTTTAACAACAAATAGCAGAAAGTATATTTCTCTGAAAGAGGAGGGACAGTACTTGCAGGGAAAGTAACTCAGTTCTTCTCTGAGTCTAGTGAAATAACTGTTCTGATATTCTGATTTCCTGAGCTCATAAGTAGGAGTGTGATCAGTGGTCCATTTTGTGTGCACACTTACAACAGTTACAGAGTGTTAATAACTGCTATAATACCAGAGCATGTTTAGTAAAAGGCAAGATGGTTCTCATTTCACCCATTCATTCAGTGTTCAACTGGATGAGAAGCTTAAGTATATAACTGCTTAATGTCTTTGGTGTGTTATCTGGTAGATATTGGGGAGCTTTAAAAAAAAAAATAAATTTACCTTATCAAGTCCTTCAATATTTATTCACTCAAATCTTGCTGAGTTTTAATTTACACGCAGATTACCCAATTAAGTTGGAGCCCACATCCCTGACAGCAATCAAAACCTTAGTGATCGCTTCAGTAACTGCTTTAGACTTGTGAAACCACTGAAGATCTAATTTAACTTTCTACTTCTCAAGGTCCACATTAGAAAAAGTATATAGTCACTTTTGGTAATCCTCACTGTCCTCAATAGTCCTCACAAGGGTCCTTTGCTAATATGTAGAGAATAGCTTTTAATACAGACATGGAAATTGAATGCCCAAAGTAAGGCAGTGTGAATTAGTCCCATAAAAAATATTCTTATTTTTCTTTACAAATTAAGTATGAAACACAATGCTAAGCAAATATAAGGAACTTTATTAACTCATCAGCTCTGGGGTAAATATTAATCTAGAATATTAAATGATCATAAAAAGTATTGATGGAATGTATCTGAGCATGAGCCTGTAAGGAACCAAAGTTGCTCGAACAAAATTGTCTGGTCTCCATAATGCAGGACAGGACATTTAGGAGCTGTAACTCACCATCTGAAATTCACTATTTTCTGAATCAAAATGGAACCTTTGCATGTAATTTCAAAGTCCTGTTTAATGCTAAAAAAAAGATTTCTATAGGAGATGCATCTTTTTGGTCTTTTAATTCTATGCTCGCACTGTTTTGTAAGTGCCGTTGAGATCCCATAACTGCTTCATAAGCCAAGAGGAAATCCAGTCACACTTCACATATCCATGGAAGTTTACCTGACAAGCTGTTGGAAGAAAATAACTTATTTTGCCTATGAATGGAACATAACTAATATCGAATTGGTGTGAAACAATAGGTTTGATTTGGCCCCTAGGAAAAGCCTCTTTAAATAGAAAATTTGCAAGATATGGGAAATGTGCATATCTCAGGTAGCCAGATTTTTCATGCTTGGTAGCTGATCTACATCTTTTGTGCTGTAAACTCTGGTGTTGCCCACTCTCTGCTTTCAACCCACGTTCAGAGGAAGAAGCAAAGCCATTGTGTTTGAAGTACTATTTCCATCATTTTTCTTAATAAAATTTCAGTGTAAGTCAGCAGATCATAAATTAAATTCCATCTAGCATGAGGGATAATAAGCAGAAGTCAGCAAGCATACAGGATGATTCAAATAACTTTAAAGAAGCAGACATAAAATTTTTCTTTACACATCTGACTGCAAGAGAAAAGAAAAAAGAAGTTTATTTCTTGTCAATGGCACTGAAAAAGAACTAAAATCAAATGTACATTTTTTTTTTAAAAAGAGCCAGTTCAATAGCCTAAAATACAGGTTAGGGAAAAAGAGCATAAATCATGTGAGAATGAACACATCTGGGGCTCTGGGGTTGAGAATGGCTGTATGTCCAAGAAAAGGTGGCTCGAGAACTGAAAAGGAAGGTAAGACTACATGACATGTTCTTCTAGTCATTATCCATCCCCAAATTCACAGTGTTCTCTCTTCCAATTCAGGCAGGATTTCCACCTGGAGTTGTGAACATTGTGCCAGGCTTTGGACCCACCGCTGGAGCAGCAATTTCTCACCACATGGATGTAGATAAAGTAGCTTTCACAGGCTCTACAGAGGTACTGTAATGAATGCAAGAAAATATAAGCAGGAACTGTGCCCCCCTGATTCCTAGTAATGATTTAATGTCTAACTTGTTCTATGTAACTATTTTAACTTCTTTCTTTCTTTTGGCTTCTGGTTTGTTAAACAAAGTCTGTTTAATGATTTGTTGGTTATTATTAACTTTGAACATGTTTAAACAATGTTTGTATTGCAGGAAAGCCCTTCAAACAAAGGCACTCCATGAGATACAATAGCTTCTAGGATACAAAGCCCATTTTGAGTCTTGTCCTTTAAAAAGAAAATATTTTCACAACTTTCCGTTTGCTTCTTTTTTTAAAGAATAATTATTTAAAAAAAAGCAAAAAGTGAAACAGCCTGGTTTTCATTCTCTGTAATTTTAGTAACAACAGGATGGTAGGAGGGGGCTTCAGATATCTCATTCCTGTTCTGCACGCTGTTAGGTGAGGTGGTGGCTTTTTGGTATTTGAATGATACTGATGATCATCTGGGTGGTCTTAGAAGTGTATTTGACTATGTATCAGTTTAATAATTGAAAGGAAAGTCATTGTCAATTTTCCCTAACCTTCACTCTGAAGTGTGAGTGGTACAGTCGAAGATTTTTCAGTGCAGGCATTATATAACTATATCCTTAACACCATATGTTATATTATCTGTCTGTGTGCATTCTACATGGAAGATTTGCCAACCGGTCTCTTAACTTCTTGGATGTACGCTCCAAAGATAAATTGCCTCATGTCAAGGATCAGTATGCACTGAGTGCAAGAGCTATGTTTACTCTTATAAACCTTTAGCTTTAAAGTAACGGGAATAGAAAACAGCCTAAAATCCCAACATGTAAGAAATATCCCACAGATGTTCCCAATGGACAGTAAAAACTACAAATCCCAATGCCCCATGTCCCTCCAAAGACAGGGGGACCAGACAGTGTATTCATAGACTTCGGTGACAGTCCTCTTCTGACAATGTAATTTAGCAGTGAGAAATGAAGGCAGGAAGGAAGATATCTGACAGTTGCTACATACAAACAGTTACAGACAAAACCCACACGGGCTGCAAGCATGTTTTCCCTTCACAATTTTTCCAGGACAATTCATATTAAGCAGTTCCTTTAATTATGCCCTCAATAGAAAGAAGCAGAATACGGGTTCTGCCTCACAGTGTCCATTTCCTCTTCTTTCTTGTAAAGGACAAACTGGAATAGGAATAGTTCGTCATGCAGGCAGTGTAGATATCTACTTCTCTCATACACTTTGTGCATCAAAGAGATTACCTATGTATAAAACAGAGGGAATAACTGGCAGAGCAGAAATCAGTGCCTACTTTAAAGTACAGATGCAAGCAAGTAGAGTGGTGGTAACCAAAAAAGCACCACGTCTTTGGCAGTTAACATGAGTGTGTCCAGGGGGAAGCTCTTCTAGACAGCATTCCAGGTTTGTAGACTGCAAGTCACCTACATCCTGACTCTTCTTTTCAAACTATTGTTTTTTAGTCTATTTTTCATTTCTACAATTACTGAGATAATAAACAACTGTGAACTGATTTTCACTTTTGAGGGTTATTAAGGTCATAATAAACTTTTTGAGGTGAAGCTGTCTTCTCCCTACCTTTTAGGTTGGCAAACTGATTAAAGAAGCAGCAGGGAAGAGCAATCTGAAGAGAGTTACATTGGAACTTGGAGGAAAAAGTCCTAACATTATATTTGCGGACGCAGACTGTTAGTAGCATTTTTGTTATATAAACCTACTCCTTTTGCAAATCCCATGGGTTTTTTCCTTTTCTTTGTCAGTAAATTATTTCTACCTGTTTAATAAAGGAGTAAACTTTAATATTTTCTGGTTACGCCATATTTTTAAGTTGGATTGCCACCAAAAACTGGCAGCTCCTGAATGGATATGAACCTCTGACAACCTGTCCACCCTTAGTGTAATTAAGGATCATCCTAATGCAACGTGAATGCAGAACTAAAAGCAGCTAGATGGATCTTATACAGGTTATTAACTTTCTAGTTAAATACTCCTCTTGGTACTGCTGATAGGGCAAATAATGTTGAATCTACATTTCACATAGAAAAGCTGAAAGTGTGTTTGTATAGGTGTACCGTGCTACTTTTGATAAGAGTTATTTTGGACATAAGTAAATGGATGAATATCTGTGTTTTAAAGGGCCATAAAAATAAGAAGTGTTAAAAAGGGAAATGAGATGGAGTGACAAAGGTTTGTAAAGAAGTTATAATGTGACCATTCAAGTGTATAATCTGATGGACTCTGCATTACTTTGCAGTGGATGCCGCTGTGGAATTTGCACATATTGGTCTGTTCTACCACCAGGGACAGTGTTGTATAGCAGGATCTAGGATTTTTGTGGAAGAGCCTATTTATGATGAGTTTGTTCGCCGGAGCATTGAACGAGCAAAGAAGTATACTCTTGGGAATCCTCTGTTGCCTGGGGTACAGCAAGGCCCTCAGGTAAGTAATGTTATGTGTTTCCAGTATAATTGTGACACGGCATCACAGTTTAATATACTTCTAAACCTGTTGTTGCATTAGTGTCAAGGCTAAGTACAGTTGTCTAGTGGTTGTTCTGGAGGACTGGGAGCAAGAAACAGGAGTGATGGTTGGTTGTGCCACTATCATAGGCCTAAGGGTGAGATTTCTTTCTCTTTTCTAGTTCCTTTTATTATGTAATGGGAACATCTATATAGAATATGTCTCTCTTTTTCTTCAAATTCCTTGTTGTGTTTGGATAAATTCTGTCTAGAAACAAAAACTGACAGACTGTATCACACATATTCACTGTGCTCTCTTGTCATAGAGACTCCTGAAAGCCGTGTTTGTCCTTCAGTTTACAGGCTCTCTGGGGCAGCACCTGCCTCAGGCAGCAAGTTCGGGCAATGCTTTGTAACAGTGGGCACCAGAAGAGACAAAAGCCCTACTGGAATGCAATAGATCATATATATGCTAATTCACACATTATTAACAAAAATGATGGTGATAATAATAACAAAGGAACGACTGACAGCAACGTGAGCTGTATCATCTAAACCTTGTCTTCTCTTCAAGATGTTTATGCACAAGAGATATTTGGCCACCAGGGTAGCAGAAATTTTATGTCTTCAGCATGCAGTGAGGCAATTGTTTGAAAGCAAAATGACAAGGGGAGTGCAGCGAACTAAAAATCACCTCTTTATAAATATCCTTATAAATTCATATCCTTATAAATATAAGCTTTTATCACAGCTTTAGCTGAATAGCTGTTTAGTCTAATATGCATCCAGGGTTCCCCAGAACCTTTGAAAACATTGTTGTGTGCTATGACCACGGTAGTACTTGTTGCTCAAACTGAAATGTGACTTTTTTATTGCACAAATAAGAGAATAAGATACACACCAAGATACACAACTACTCTGCTGACTGATGAGTATGATCATGGAGAAGAAACTTCTCTGCCAGAGTCCCCCTAGAAGTAATCTCAGTATCTTCATGAGCCAGTGCTTGAAGGGCTAAACTCTGAAAGAGTGAGGGAAAAAATCATGAGAATGGAACAACAAAATAAAACGAACAAAACAAAACCAAACAAGAGGGTGTTAGAGGCCTCTACCGAACAAGCTTTACCATTGAGTTTTTCTTGATATAAATGTTAGCTTGTGCACAATTTCCCTTCAGGTCTGAAGTGGTGACTGGTTGATTTGGAAAGAGAGGAGAAGAAATTATTTGTGATCTATTCCTAGTCCCCTTTTCCACTATTTTGTTTTATCTGCTTTGTCACTGAAAACTGGAAGGCATTAGAGAAATATAAGCCCCTGTTGTACTGCCACCATAAACTACTTTTCCAGCCGAAGACCATGCATTTTGCTATACCGTCAAACCAAACTGCAATATGCTTTGCATATGTTGAATTTGTTGGTAGGCTTGGGCAAGTAGAGGGACAGAGATTGGCTTCATACCGTAAAAAATCTGTCATCTGTGTTTCTCAAACCACAAATGTAAGTGTCTTTATTCCACTAATAAATCAGAATGAACTGAAAACAGCATTGAATTTAAGTTATATTTTACTGTTGCTTTTAACTTCCTTAAATAGTTTAGGAAAACAGCGTGGCCAATCTACCAGACCTAGTGAAGTACAGAAGAATCTTGCTGCCTAGATCAAGCCCTCTTTTTTTTTTTCAGAATCAAGCTCAGCAACTTTTATTTTGATGAACCATTTACAGTTGGCAAGAATACTGAGAGAAGTATAAAACACATTAATTCTACGGATTTTTTTTTCTTTTTTTACTAAAGGAAAACAGGATATCGGCTCCTCTACGGCTGATTCTCCTATGTCAAAATTTCTGATTACTGGTCTATTTGAGAAAACCCTGTAAAGTTTTGAGAAGTTAGTGACAAGAATATTTGCAGGGCTGTCCAGCTGTTCCACTTCAACACATGCAATTGAACAAAGCTGGAACATTGTTAGGGTTTGGTTAATGAGTTAGAAGACCAACTGTTATCAATGTGTGCTGTTTTCATCCCTGTGATATCTTTTCATTTAGATTGATAAGGAGCAGTTTCAAAAAATCCTGGAGCTAATTGAGAGTGGGAAAAAAGAAGGAGCCAAACTGGAATGTGGAGGAGGTCCATGGGGAGACAAAGGTTACTTCATCCAGCCCACAGTTTTTTCTAATGTTACTGATGATATGCGCATTGCCAAAGAAGAGGTAAATAAATTCTTGGCAGTTTGTACTCTCACTGGAGATTGTCTGTTTAAATGCCTGCACAAAATATCCATTTAGAAGGTCAAGTGGCTACATAAAAACACACTCAGTAAATCTGTCGTTCTGTCCTGGTGGTGGTTAAAATGCTTTTCTAGGTTTCTGATGCCTGTTTTACCAGCTCAGTGGAGGTGAGGGAGAGGAGTATGAGGCTGGCCTGCCAATAAAGGCTCCAGTTTAAGATGGTAGTAGACAAGAAATGGTAAGGTTCGGAATATTTACATCACCCCACACTGCCCATATTTCATGTATCAGAGTCACAGTAGCCTGTAACACAGAAGCAAACCTTGAAGGCACAGCTTGTGAACTCTTTGCACTGCCTAAAGGGCCACTTAAGTTGGGGTTTGGAGACCATATGCACCAGGCAGCTATTTTGCAATAAAAGAAAATAGATTGTACTTCTACAGGCTTTTTGTTGGTGGCAATTACAGCAAAGCAGATTTTTGCCTCTGCAGGATTATTTAACCCAGATCAATTTGCAGAAGTGTCTTCACAGTGTTGAAGGAGCTTTTACTGACTCAACTAATGTGGCAGTGCCCAGGCAGCAGTGATCGTCTAAAAGGAATGGGAGAGAGTAAAAGGTGCAGAGCTGCTATGCCATTGAGAAAAACAGTTCTGTAAATACAGCCTCAAAGTCCAGTCGTGACGTCTTCGCTGTGTTTTTTTTACATTCATTTGATAAATAACTGCTGCACTTGTGCTGCAATTGGTGTCCATTATAATTCTTCATACCAGAAAGCTCCTTCAAAATTTTTACGAGTCTAGGTGTTGCTTTATATAGCCACCGATACTGCTGATGCAGTCTGCTAAACATATGTAGTACATGCAGCAAGAGTCAACTGACTGAGTTAAAATGAACACCAGAATACCTAGAGTTAATTGTGAAGGGGAGAGAGCTGTAAAACAGAGGAGCTCTATGAGAAACAATTTGGATTGTTTCTGCTGGTCTGGAAGACAGGTAGGAAACTGCATGTCTGTTTGTTTCCTTTGGGTCAGCAGTACAAGAACTGCTTCTCGCATACTATTTTGAGTGTATTGAATGATGAAACCCCAGAGAGCCAAGGCAACTTAAAGCATATCCAGGTTATAAAATTCACAGCTTGGACACTGGGGGAATGTTCAAATCAAGTGGAAAGCTCATGGTCTATGGGAATGGAAGTATTTAGATGTGGTAATGCCCCCCCCTGCCCTACACAGCCTTGGCACTGTGCAGTGGGCAGGGGCACCTCGGGCTGAGAACACAGAAAGGCAGTACTGGGAAAGCTGAACCTGAGGGACTATTATCTCACATAACACCCATAGGGAGAGAAACACCAGTTGTTTCACTTGGTGTACATGACCAGTTGTGCCACTACCTGCAGAGGTGAAAGTCTAATAGGAAGTTTAGGGGAATGAAAAGTTGAATGTCTTTCTCAACTCTAAAACTGGAGCTTACTAAGAAAATACCAGTTTGTTGGTAACCAGTATAGATATGTAACATACTGTGACTCCATGCTAACAATCTTTATGGTGGGTGTCTTTTAATCTTTTTTTTTTTTTCATTATTTATTGTTTTATTTACTTATTTATAGTTTTATTAACCATTTTACAATAGGCTATCTTGATTTGCTCCATACTACAAAAATCTTATCTTTATGTGAATTTATTACCTTTTTTAGAACTCTGTTCTGAGGTGTACACTCTTGACTGGATGAATTCAGGAATAAGGACAACTGGCAGAAATGTATTTTAAAAATATGAATTATTTAATTTACTAAATTATTATTATTTGTAGCAAACTATACCAGTCCACTTCATATGTTTACATGTGTCTGAAACAGATATTTGGACCTGTTCAACAAATCATGAAGTTTAAAACTATAGACGAGGTTATCAAGAGGGCAAATAATACTAGCTATGGCTTAGCAGCAGCAGTTTTTACCAAAGACATTGATAAGGCACTGACATTTGCAGCTGCTCTTCAGGCTGGAACAGTATGGTAAGTAATGGCTTTTTTAATTTTTCCTTCAGAAGCGCAGGTGCCAATGGCAGTAACTGTAGTACATTTTAACACTTCTTTGGGTGGTATACTTTTATATTTCAATTCCTTGTCATCTTTAGAGAGGCAGATTAATGTCATCCTCCTGTGTCTCTCTTCCCCTCACCTTTCCATATTCAACATGTTATTAAATAAATACTTCCTGTAAGTCTTCACACAACTGTCCTGTAAACTTAGTCTAAAAAAGAATATTGAATTGCTAAAAAGGAAAAGAGACAAAAGGAATACAGTCAGAGAGCCACTTTCCTTTCTGTTCAGGACCTGGAGATAGCCCAATACATACTTAATTTGCAGGGATGATTTTCTCTACTGTATAAAGTAATTAATTATCTGAAGTTCTGTGGTCATTAACCTTGACAGAACATCCACCTGTGATAGAAAAGATTGAAAAAATGTGGCTGACAAAAAGGAAAGAAACACAGGTGGGGGAGAACTGCTACAAGTACAAGGGCAACTATTTCTAGAGATGGAAAAGAAAGAGGCAACTTTCATGGAGCTGAAAAAGCAAAGGCTGAGAGATACAAGAGTGAAAGCTTGGAGGAATAGAAGACTGAGTCTAATGACTATCACTGACAGAGACCTGTATTTCCCTGCAGTTATCTCAATGCATCAGAAAGAGCAAAAACAATTTTACTTGAACACAAAACGCATGTCCAATTTACATTTTATGTGAAAGAGCTTGCAACCAGCACAAACTCCTGCCCAGGTCCTGTGACCTAAAAACATACACTTTCTGAAAATAAGTTGACTGTTTTGACTTAAGAGTTTATATTCTTTAAATAGAAGAATATTTAAAATAAAAGTGGAAGATTTGGATTTTACTCTTACCTGATCGCTGGTCTGTCTAGGAAACCTTAGCTATGAGCAGACCCTCTTGTGTCGAAACCAGTAGACTGGCAGCAGGAGAAACTTTAGGATATGAAAATAGAGGATACCTGATTTGACAATGTTGCAAGACAAAAAGTGTTTCTCATCTAGGGAGCAGGATGCACATTCTGTCAAAACTCTTCATACTAAAAATTCGCCAGTGAAATTCTTTTCTTACCCATTATTGCATTTTTGTTCTCAACCACAAATGGACTATGGTTTAACATTGAGCAAAACCAAAGAAAATTTCCTAAATATATACTGATGCGATCCTCAATTTACCTATTGCAAATGTACCTGCAGAAGTCTTAATTGTGACTAGTCTTTGGTTTGAGAGTTTGTGCACTAGTTAGGGAGGAATTTTGTTACAACTATCTGAGAAAGATATGACTGTCACTCTGCTGGAAGACCCTCGATGAGAGTTAGAACCCAGATCACAAGTGTAGTTTCTGGTAATGCTTTGTTTCACTGAACCTTGAACTGCACATATTTTTGAAAATATATTACTTAGGTATAGTTTGTGAATATCACCAATAGTCTTATACAGTTGACAGAAAAACACTGATTTTTCAGAAGTGAAAAAAACTGGTTTATAATGTCAAAAGTAATTTTCCTGTTCCTCCAGGGTTAATTGTTACAGTGCAATGTCTGCTCAGTGTCCTTTCGGAGGATTTAAGATGTCAGGAAATGGACGAGAAATGTAAGTAAATACTTTTCAAAATGTAGATTCACAGCGACTGCAAAATTAAATTCCCAAACCCAACTTTAAATATTCATAACTAGGATGCCCAGTTTGAGATTTTGTCAAATTACTCTATACAGTGTTTAGAGACTTCATATTGTCAGAGACAATGTTAAACAAACAATCCCTCTATAAAACAAATAAGAAAATTACTTAGATACACAGTTTTTCAAAATGATAATTTTTGGTAACTTACAGTCTACTGATATGCAAAATTGATCATTGTGTTTATGGTTTACATTTTTTGCATACATACAGAAAATGTCATTTGCATGAAGATATATATGTCTGTAGTTTGCAGAATCCCCTTTAAATGCTAGGTTTTTGAAAACACAAGACATTTCAAAATCTTTGATTTAAACAAGAGTTTTCAGTTTAAAAGTTTTGTGACAACAATGTTTTTATAGTAGGTTCCAGCTTGGTCAAAAGTTATGACAAAAACAGTTCCCTGTAGCCTTTGGACCTCTGGTCTTTTCCCAAACTAGAAGTGGAGGAGTATACAAAAACAATAAGCTAATCAAATTCTTTCAAACTTCTAAGGTTTAGTCCAGTTTCAGTTTGAATCATGTCCTGTCTTACCAGTATTCATCCTGATCTTCATATTAGCAAGACAATTATGTAATGTGTTACATCATGAAACACTTGACGTCATACATGTTCATTACAATATGTAGAATTATGTCTTCTGGCGTTTTTTTGAACATAAGTCACAGGCAGTCCTTTGTTAAAAATGTCATATATCTGGGAACAACAAATTATTTTTAAAGCAACGAATAAAAATCAAAATATGTACGTTTTCCCTGTTATTAGCCAAATGCATAATACTTCTAATGAATAATAGAAGTAATTAAAAAATATATGTTCAGAAGAAGTGCTTCAGAGCTGCTTTTTCTCTTTTTTCTTATTTTTATGAAGAGATAAAGGCTAGGGTTTTCATGCTTGCTCATCACTGGACTCAGTCTGCTCCTGATGGCAAAGCTCCCACAGACTTCAAAGGAAACAGAGTTATGCCAATGCTGAGAGCTTTAGAAAATGTCAAAATGGAAAAAAAAACCAAAACCCCACAATAATTTATGCTATTGCTATCAAGGACTGTTTTGTATTTGCTGAGTGCCAAAAACTGGGAGATCATCAATTCTGAATTACAGACTTCTACAGAAATATTTTGGGGATTTACTTGCTGTAAATAACAGGAAAACAACAATAGAGTATCATAAAGATCCGTATTCTCTATAACAGTGCATTTTGAAGGAGCTAAGCATTTGTGGAAATGAAGTTTTTCCTAATGCTTGGTTCAAAATATTCCTGCCAGAAGACATGGGGGGAATTAACACCAGATAGATGTCTGCTATGGAAAAAATTACTGTAAACATGTGGCAATCAATTTTAGGAAAGGCAGAAATATGTGTGAAGCAACTGCACTGAAATAATCAGGAAATCAGTGTGTCAAGCCATTGACGCCCTTGAATCCCAGAATAAAATTCCCTGTATAATTCTTGGAATGATAATACCATTATGAATTAAATTACTGGGTGTCACATACTAACAGAATGCCTCTTCAAAAATGGAGAGAATCAGTAAACAGTTTCCTGCGGCACGAGAGTCCTGACCACAGACATCTGTTTTGCATACATATGTACCTAGTAAGATGTCCCTGAAAACTGTGTAACACTATACTGTAGCAAACTGTCCAGTATGCTTGTTATACATCTGTCCAATTGCACAACACCACCAAAAATCCCATCCAGGACATAACTCATATAAAAAAACATTAGCATAAATATTGCTCTTCGTTCTCTTTTATCTAGGGGAGAATATGGCCTTCATGAATACACAGAAGTTAAGACTGTCACAATCAAAATCCCACAGAAGAACTCATAATGCTGCTTGAGGAGAGAATTTAGCATCTTCAAATGAATCTGAAAAGGCTATCTGAATTCTGAAAAGTTTTAAATCACAAATTATTCATTAACCATTTTTCTTTCTGATTGTATAAGAGGTCCTTGCTTACATTAACAATATAAAAAATAATGTAGACATTTTTAATGTGACTAACTGAGAAAAAGAAATTTTAACGTCTGGTACATAGCTAACTAATTTTGAAATTCACGTTCAGAAAGTACTATTTTTTATTTTCAGTGGAGGGTCTCTGTAGTGCTATGAAAATGTTCTTTTTCAATATATCCTACAGGTACAGTTTGAATTTATGTGCTTTTCTAAATGTTAGATGTCAAGATTTCTTTGCATTTTCTTTTCTTTGTGGCCTTAACAAAAGCACTTATGAGTAATTAGCAGATAGAGACTTTTCTGTGTCTTTCAGAATAATAGAATTCTTCTAGATATATTTCTTAGACTACTGAATTTGTTCATCATACTACACAAATGTAACCTGGATAATATTAAACAATATTAAAATCCACCTTCAAAACTTAATATTGCTCCTTTCATTCATCTTTTCTATTACACTGGTTTACTCCTGGGAACTATGTATTTTATATCCTCAAAGATGCATTACTGTCTTTCTGGTGTGTTTAGATCATCAGAAGTATACTATGTTGGTGATATGGAGACTGAAGTCCCTAATTCTTCAGCAGTAACATAAATGCAAAAATTTGAATACCTGGAACACTAGACAATTTGCAAAGAACCAACACTTGGCTTTGTAGTGATAAGTATACAAAAAAGTCTTAACAGATAACAAGCAAGAAATATTGAAGTGAAAGAAGAGAAGGGGAGATGAGCAAAGGCAATCTCCTTTGTGATTTATACCTGCTCCATTTTTCCTATACTTATATGCCTGCATGTAACTTGCGTATTTTCCTCCTCCTCTTTCCTCCTCTAGTCCGTTGTTTCCCTTCATCCTTTTCCTTCAGCCTCTCTTTTTCATACAGTTGCTTATTCTCATAAAGGCCCTCTGTGGGTATGCAGGTCCCAAGCTGATCATAACCTCTAAAGTCTCTCAGGTTGTGCAGCTTTGGCATTTCACAATTCTCTGCAGTGCAGCTATCAGCACTCTCCGATGGCCACCCATCACCAGCAGCCACCAGATAAGCTCTGGGACAGTGGTCTACAGACACCAAGTATGGCAATTACATAGCCTGTTACTGACAGCATCATATTTTCTCTGGACTGAATCCAGAGCCACAATTCATCTCTTGTTAGAGAGAGTCAGCTTTACTTACAACCTTACATACAAGCTCTGCCCATTAGTAAGAACATAACATACCACAAATTTTTAAGCAGCAAATGCAGAGAATTTGGACAGTACTGAAAAGAAAGACATTTTGTTTGTTTGGATAAGCTTGTCAATTTTTTTATTTTTTATTTTTCTTATAAGCTGGTTAAAACAAAACCCAGAGATCAGGCTGTCACCATATGACTCTTATCTGGATGCCTTTTTTCATGACGTGAAGAACCAGACATAATATTTGTGGCACAGGTATATCTCTCCACAGGCCTCTACATTATGTGTTCTTGAAAGGTTTCAATGCCAAATCCCATACATTTGCCCTCTGAAATAATTTCATTAGCCATAGTTGTCAAACAAACGCGATCCGGGTCCCACATCAAGAAACAAGTAACAAAATAATAGAAGAAAGAAAAGAAGAGTGAATAAAAAGTAAGAATGCACTGTGGCAATAATTAGCAGAGATTGTTCAGCAGAGGAAAGTGCACAGAAGAAAGCAAAGAAATCAAAATAAATGCAAAATACACGGAAAAGAAACAAATTTCTAAATAAATAAGCTTCAGAGAGGAAAAGAAGGACAACACACTCAGAAAGACACTTAAAAGTGGTAATGACCACTCAGTATTAGAGAAAACCTGAATACAATGAAAGATCAAATATTTAAAAAGAGATGAAAAGCAGTATGTATAGCAGGTATGGGTCTTCATAAATCTCTAATGTCCAAATTCTGCTTTTGCTGAACTCAATAGTAGAACTCTTAAAGGAGAATAAACAAGCCAAATGACAGTAAGTCTACATTTGCATTTCAATTTGGACCAGTAGTGCACTTCAGAAATTATAATCCTGATCATCCCCACTTACGTTCTTAGGTTCACATGGGAGAGTGATACAGGGGAGTAAAACTGGGTCCCTTTTTGATGACACTAAGCCAGAAGACGCACACTTGGCCTGGGTCTGGTATGATCCAACCACTGATAACCGTTCAGCTTTTAAAAGCAGACTAGCATTAGTCCGAAGTAACTCCTCTCTGAATGTGTACTACGTGGGCGGTTGGTTCTCACCTCCTCACAGTGCCCTTTGGCAGCGTCGAACTGCATATCCAGTCCTACCAGGCTACGCTGCCTGCAACTGCAAGCACAAGCAAAGAATGACTTTGAAATGTAACCCAAGGAAAGGGAAAACCCAACATAAATAGAGGGGTATAGGAGAAGGGTCAACTCGACCCTTGCATGCATATATGTATTCTTTACAATGCCTAAAATATTTTAATACTGTTCTCAGCAATATTGTAAATCTTTTTTTCGGTTCTTGTTTGACAGGGTCTTTCTCTTATTTACAGGTAAAACAAAGCTGGCAATGGTCTTGTTTTGCCAATTTAAATGTTTCAATGTGATGAAAATGTAACAACTAGCCGTGTCTTTAAGTTCTCATTTTTTCTAAAGCCTTGACTCAGAGAAGTGTTTCCATGTGTATATTACGCATGAGAGAGAGAGAAAGAGAGAGAGAAGAGCAAAAGAAGGCAAAGACTGTCATTCAACCAAGGTGAAACACCCAACTTATTCATCAGAGCCAAGTACAGCTTTGGGTTAATCTGATGACACAATGAAGTTGTTCCCAAGAGATGCCAATGTAAAGAGATACACCTTTTGGCATGTAGTATGTTTAAGGAATTCGATATGCGTGTGTTTGCTTAAAGCACTCCAGATATGTTTGAAGAAGGCAAACAAGGCCACAATAAATTGCGCAGTCCGGTTTACCTTACAAGTGCACATCAGTTCATAGTGCATAGGAAAACCATCCAACCCAGAAGACTTTCAGAATATGGTCCCATTTGTTCCTCAACTGTCTAGCTACTACCTCAGAGTGAAGGTCAGGAGTGGACTTCTCTCCGCAATGCACACACTGTTAGTACTAATACAATGTCTCTGTGAGTACAAGAAATGTCCTTTCACAATTAAGACTGTTTGTAGCTCTGTTCATAGTCTTAAAGTCTCCATCTGACCGTGAAATGTCTTTGCTACATCTTTGCATTATATGTGCACATGGGTATGGTGGCTTGTGATCACCCAGTCTGGGCAGGAATAAATGAGGACTTAAACTCCACAAATATTATGCAGGTAATTAAGGAGTCCCTTTCTTTCTGGGCTTGAATCACTATCATATTACTCCTGATACATGCCAAAGCAAGACCACTGAAATTTACTGGCATGAAAAACGAGAAGAGCAATAGTTGATCTCCATGTAAATATTGCTTATAATATTAGTGAAGTTGTAGTCAGCATTTCACAGAAAATAAAAATTAGCAAGAGAACTGAGCTTGTTGCACTTCCTTTCAAAGCTCCTGAAAACTGACTGATCTGGTCAGCAGCAATTACTAAATTTATATTTTATGTTTGGATTGAAACAGTGACATTTTTCTTATAGTTCTCCAAGGCAGTGGGTGCCTCAGTAAATAATCTACAGCACAATCCTAGCAGATTTGACTGGGACTATTTCTTTTTCCAGTGAATGACCTTTCTATCCCCTTAACATTTTTGAGTCCATACTTTTAGTTTTCATGAAAGTATGACCAAGGAGATGCTTTTGCAGTCTTCTTTGAAAGTTATCTGTTTCAGACAATTTTATACCATACAGAAAAGCAAGTCCTAGAAACTTGGGGTCCTTAAAGCCATTGTCTCACCATCACTGAGGCCATCCCTGCCCCCTCCCCTGCCCCTGACACACTATTTTTTCTAAGATGGGGGAAGCTGTTGAGTAGTAACAGCAGGATAGAGGGACCCTCAGGCTATTTCAGTCAAAATAGTGAAGCTGTAAGGAATTCTCATTCTGTCTCAAGAAAGAAAATTACAGATAATCCTCAACTGCCAGATATCCAGGTCTTAAGACAGACAAGAGAAGATATGGAAAAAATATTCAGAGCGAGAAAGGCATCTGGCTTGGATAAGGAGTGAAAATTCCCTGATGAAGTAGGTTTTAGGGAGGAATTTGAAAGATGTGAGATCTTGGCAGGCAAAAGGGCTTGGGGGGAGGAGAGTGGGATGTTCCATCTGGGACGCAAAAGATAACTGCAGAAAAGACAAGTGCAAGAAAATGAGTGAGAAATTAAGAGAGCAAAAGCATAAGTATTAGGAGTGTGACAAGGAATGAAAGCAAAGCTGAGGATCACCTTGAGGTTCTGTAAGATCTAACTGTAAGATCTCATTATAATTCTGTAATAGTTAACATGAAGGGCTTTAATAGATGAAGTGTCCTTCCCCAGCCCCTCCATCATCATGTTTGCTGTCAGATTGTATTTGTCCTGCTTGATCCTTCTGCTATCCCTCTTCTCATTCAAGTCATGCTCCAGTTCTCTTGGTGTTAATGTTTTTTTCAATCCATTCCCCTACTTAAAAGTGAGGTTTAAATAACTCCTTATTAGGAAAAGTCCACTTTAAAATAAAGTAGCAAAAAAAGAGTCTCTGAAAATTTAGGAATAATAGTTCCCTGTGAACTTAGTGGGAGGCCCTAAGGAGTGAATTATAACCTTTGCTATGCTGAGAGAAAAACAGTGGCTTGATGAATATACTGCTCTGGAAACAAAAGTTAAAGATCTGGAAGCGCAACATAAACTGACTCAGTTAAATAAAATGCTGCATAGTCTTGTAGGAAGGACATAAATCACTTGTTGCATGAAAAATTGGACAGGCATAAAGATCCAATAAACAGAACTGAGTATCGTGTGGTTTGACTGTTGAAAATTCAACTCGTGAAACAGTCCTCAAAGGGCAGAAACAAAGATGATTCATACACAGTACAATAAACCCAGCATGCAAGAGGAAGAGACCACAGCTCTCTTTACACATTACTAGCAGTCTTTGCAGAGAGATTTGGGGGAAGTATTAACAAAAACACAACACTGTTGTCCTCGATGGGAGCAGAATAGAAGTAGTTAACTCTTCCAAGAAAATATATTAGCACTGAGGGTTATTTAGAAGTAAGCAAGCTAGAAGACACAGCAGCAAGGAGAGGGTTTGTTTTATTAGTTTAGTTTATACTACTCACATATTGCTTGTAGTTCTATGTGGAGTGTAAGATTATGACTAAATAATAACTTGACAATTACAAAAGCTCAGTACACCCCAATCCAAGATAGCTCTGGACATAAAGAGCAATTTGATGTACTCTGACAAGCACTTCAAGTTACTAAACAAACCACTGCAACCAGGCACCATCGTCTCACTGTCAGCACAGACAAATGCCTCAGCCACCAGTACCTCTTTCATGGACTATTAAGAAGCTTTGATACTATAGCATGGTCCATACAGCACAAATCCAGCTGTAGCAAACAGAGTAATGCCCTTGTATCATCATACCTTACAAATGGCACAAGCTGCCAAGGCCTTACCTATGGGCTCCTTGCAGGTTGATGACTCTGGTAATATGGATTCTACACTCATTCTGAATAAAGCTCCTTATTATGCATATTGACCATGCTTAGGACCAAGGAGCACACCATGTGGTGACAGTGAGAATGAGACAGGCAAAATTTGAGCAAGGTTAGAGATTTATTGCCCTTGGAAGAGAAGAATGTCTGACGGGCAAAAAAGTGAACCAAGTGAGAACAAAAAACACCGTCCACAATTAACTATATTCAAGAACCAAGAACGTATGTGTGAAGGAAGAAATGTGTCATATGAACATTGTATTTAGACTATAAGTATGTTCCATGCATAAACACATCAACACATATTTTAGAACTCTTATTATGGACAAACATCATGTATTGCTAAGCACAGTGTCTATTAGAGATCTTACTCCTACATAAAGAATCTTTGTCCCTGCTTATCCACTGTGTTGATGGCAATCTTTAAAAGACCTAAGATTCTGTGGTCTTCTCCATCACCAGAAATCCTCAAGGAAAATAATCTATGAAAGTTATGTCCTATAAAACCTCGTCACCAATCAGCAGAGCACTTATTTTCAGCACAATGCATGAGTTCTCATACAGCACATTGGTAAAGTTCAAACTACGGGGAAAAACGCCAATGCATACATTTGGATGATGTATGAACACAAGAAAATAATAATCTGTCTACAGATATTTATATAGCAGAGGAATATGATGAATATATACAGTAAACACTCATTGCAAATTACTTATTCAATATTAATGTCCTAATTATTATTCAATATTCTTAACCTATTGTTTTCTCCTAGTGGGGAATTTCCAGGGAAAATCAGTCTTTTACTTGTTCTATGTGTACTAAGTCAAATTTCTCTAAAAAAATATAAATGTAAGTATTTATTTTGTAATATCCTGAGCAATAAAGGGATTCTGTTTGTTGAATACGGGAAGCCTTGGGCATAGGCTAACTGAAGCTAGCAGAAGGAATCTGAAATCAGCTCCACATATCCACGTCATGAGCTAGATTCACTCTGAAGGAGGAAGGAGATACATTCACCCAACATTAATGCTGGTGTGGTTGTAGGAGTCTAAAGGCAAAACAACATGATTAGAAAGAGGTAAAATCTTATACAAGACCCGGTTCAACAACAGAACAACAAAGACGCTCTTGGGTACACAGTGCCTTCTCCATGCCACCTGCTGGCTGCCTCGTCTCAGGCTTGAGGGGCAGCCATCACAGCCAAAGTAACACTAAGGAGGCAGAGGAGAGGAGCACTCCCAGCTCACATAACCAAATTCCACCTCAGCAAAAAAGAAACCCATATAGCTTCTTTGTTAGTCTCCCCTCGTGGCATCTAATGTGCAATGCGAAAAGCAGTAAGGTTTCTACTACTTCAGCCTCCTTCTCCTGATGTTCCATGTCTCCCCGTGCTCCATGGGTACCTCGCTGTTAACACTTATATAAAGGAGGTGTGTAATATGAAATTGTCTTTCCATGTTGAATGCTGTAATAAATAATTTTAATATGATTGAGAAATACAATTGTGGAGTTTTTTACATTGAGAGTTAGCCATGGTATTATAGAAATGGATAAAAAAGACAGTCCTCTCTATAGAGCTAAAGGAACTTCACAGTCTAATAAACAGCATGTTTCATGTCTTGTATTTTGCTGATTTGTTGATGGAAAGGTTAGATTTCATTATGTTTTTCTCTAGACCTCAGCAAAAAAAACCCAGAAACAAATAGTCAGTGCCATTAACACTAAGGAGAGGTTAATCTCCATGAGAAAATATCCGATCTAAACCTTACACTCAGCAAAGCAAGGTGTGTGTTTCATTCACAATGTGTATCCTCAGCCCGCACTGTGTCATTGTACTCCTCTTCAGAGAAGTCTTAATTATTTTTAACAAATGGAAAAATGTCCATGCATTATACTACTCACCAATGCGAGACAGGTCATGTCTGACAGTATGTCGTGATCTCAGGAATCACCTATTATTGTCTTCTTTTCTACATGCAATCTACTAGCCACCACTAAACAAGGAAGCCCTTGCAAAACCTTCAACATTTTATCCGTCACTTTTCCCTGCCTCCATGAATATGAAAGCTGAATAGTTAACCTCCATTTGCTTATTCACTGCCAGAAGTTGGGCTACTTAAGTAACTGGTTTTATGGACGCTGGAAGACACTTTTTAAACTTTATTTAGCCAAATGACTATTTTTTTTATGGGAGGTATTTGTTGCACATGTTTACTGCCTCTTTGCTTCATTCTTATTTTTTTCTGTAAATATTTTGCTTATAAAAAACTACATTTAAGTACTAATCCTGTGCAACCGATACACAAATATAAGCTTATACATAAGTGATTGTATTATGGAGTATATTTACAAGAACAGAACATGGCAGAATTTTATTTCATAAAAGGAGATTATGAAAATTAAAAACTTCGACATATAGGAAGAAAAATACATATGCCTTCTCCTTCACACCAAACTTACCTCTTCAGATCAAGGTCATAGCAGTTTCACTGCCTCCTAGCACACAAGCAGCTGCTTGGGAGGAGAGTGGAGTGAGTCAGTTTGACTCAGATTTTTGTGTGGGTTTATGTCACTATTGCAGCTGGAAGGAAGAGATTCACAGCTCATTAGGAGTTCCTTCATGTCATAAGAAGAGCTGTATGGGAGCAGCTAGCTGTGTATTAAAGTGATCAATTCCTAACAGACTGAAACTTTCCATAACCACCAAATCTAGCATAGACTGACAATATTTTTGACTGTTAAATCCAGCACTCAGCACTGTCCGTGCCGGCACTGACTTGTCAACGACAGAGACCAGCCTGAACACTCTACAACCTATATGAAAATTTCAGTCTCATCCACGAAGAGACTTTTTAAACTGGAGATTTCTAGGGGTGTCAGCTATCACTAGCATTAATTTTGACAGCTCCGGATATCCATGTGGCTCAGGTAAACATCTCCTGTGAGCATTGCTATGCTCTGAATTGAAGCAGCAGTTATTCACCGTGGTCTGGTGCTTTATTGCCTCAGGGCTGCTTGCGTGATGTTACTGCTTTAACTTCCAAAAGCATGTTTTATCTGAAAGATGCATTTTAGTTCTTTAATTTTCAAACAAACCAAATGGACATCTTTAAAACTAATCTTTCTCTTGCCTGCTGCATAAAATAAATTATTTTGAAGGTGAGACTTTTAATAATGGTATTCAACGAGGGAAATGTATAACAAATGCGAGGACAGAAAAAAGAGCACACCAGTTGAGAGAATCCAGAAACAAGTTAAATATTTAAAACTTAAATTCTCATTGTGTAAATAAGACATTACATGATTAAACAGAAAATATCTGTTTACTTTTTAGTCATTTGTGCTCTCTGTGAGAAAATTTGCTTCTCCAAAGTACTGATGCACAAGTCTGAGAGTGTGGGTAGCAGTGTATGTTTGCACATGAACTATAACCACCAAGCAAAATCCATAATGCCAAGGTCAAACCTTATTCATAATAATCAGGTGAAGGCAGAGGGACTGCAGTGAATAAGGTGAACAAGATTTTATCTCCCAAAACCTTTATGGGCTTAAAAAGTAAAGCTCAAAAAAACAGTCAGGAGCAAAGATATAAAGTAAATTAAGAATCTTAACTGAAAAGGGAGAAAATATACACATCCACAGAAAAGATATGCTAGCAGAAAAGTCAACGGGGATTTGATGTAGAAAAACAGACTGAACCTTTTACAGAGATAGAAAGAAAATATCTCATATTATGTAACAGGCTGGAAATTTAAGGCAATTAGGATGTTTTAGCATTTGTAAAAATGAACTTTTGGTTACAACATTTGAAAGTGATAATAAATTAAACACTACACCCCATGACATTTTTTGGTCATCTTCTGAAAAATCCAACTCCTAAGCTTTATAGCTCTTCCTGATATATTTCCTTAAGAAATACATACCCCAGAAGCCTAGAGATCAGCATATATATGAAGAATTTAGAATTGAGAAAAAAAAATTACATAGAACAAACTCAGCATAATGGACAGATCCAGAGAATTCATAGTTAAGAGTAGACTTAAAAGAAATGCAAGTTCATAAGGCAGAAAAAAAATACCATGTGGCCCTCAGACATCAGTAATATTTGCAGTGGTACTCTATAGTTGGCAAAGGAGAGCAAGCCATTTGAGAACCTATGTAGCCAGGTTAGAACAACCAATTAATTTAATTTAATTTATGTTTCAGCTTTTTTATATTTTCTCCTTTCTTGTCAATACTTAAGAAAGAGTTGTGTAAAAGAGCGGAGTTGTCCACAAATAACCTGCTAATGGGTAGGTTGCCATTGAGCTCAATCTTTGATGTAGTTATTGATGTGGATCTCAAGAAGACTTTGAACAATGGCTTATGTGTGAAATCTGATTCTACTGCTATGACATTTGTTACAGATGGGTCTTTTTTTCTCTTCACAGTAAATACATTTTTTCTTTGCCACAAACACTTCCTCAACAAAAAAACCCCACATCTATATATGAAGAAAAATCATCTGTCAAAAGAATACCTGCAGAAGGCTCTATATAAAGAAAATGTTCCTAGCCTCAAGGAGGTGATGGCACATTACTTTAACTCGCCTCGTCTGTCAGTGAAATAAGAAACACATGAATGAACAATGATATCTTTACTGTAAAACGAGGAAGGATCCTATTTTAAACTAGGATTGAAATATCCTTTATTTAATTATATGTCTGGGAGAAAATCACACTTTTTATGCCACAATCCCATATAAATTATGTGTAGAGCTGCAGTACAATTGACTTAAATAATTTTTAAATTTTTTTTTTTTTAATTTACTCTTCGTTGAAATCCCTCCCAGAACACACCTGTGAACTCCTAAGAGGTTGACAAAATAGCATAAAAGTTACCCTGCTCAGGGCTGCAGCCTAGCTGGAAGGCACTCTGCTGTCCGTGAACATTTCCAGAAGGTGCCCTGAGCTCTCAGTATCCAAGTGGGCATATTAGGAACATTGATATGAAATCTGCAAAGTCTTCTATGCTAAGCACAGAGCTAACAATTGCGGAATAGTCAAGAGTAATGGGGCAACTAAACATAGCACAGACTAGGGGCCAGCTTCCTGCAGTTGCAGGGAATAGCCCCTATAATCACTAGGTTCTGGAGTTATTCTGGCTCAACCTCTGGCGCAGAGATTCTGTGTCGCAAGTGGAACAGGAGGAAAGGAGAAAGTGCCACTTACAGAGCAGACTGCTGTACCGGCATTTCCTGGAGAGAGAAAACACAGTAAGAAAAGTCTGGTACCAGAGATTTGAAACTGGAGTCCTGCACAGCAAAATCCTTTTACCACCAGGACCCTAGGACAGAAAAAGGGGAGCACTGGCCTGACTGCTCCCACAGCATTAGTCATGCTCTACAATCCTTACACACCTGAAGCTGCTAGGGTTTAAGCCTGCATCTGAGTTTGTTAGTCTCAGTATAATTTAGGCATATACTGGGTCACCTGGCTTTTGGCACTTGTAACAATCAAGTCCTAAGCAGGTCTATGCATGCGCTATTAAACACTTGGGTACCAGGGTAAATTTTCTAGTGGAAAGATGTTTTCACAGATACTTCATATAACTTCAGGCAAGGCAGCAAGAAAGGAAAATTTTTTATTCTGTAATTCTGAATACACACAATGAAAGTGGAAGCTAAATGCCTGTCTTTTTTTGTGGATTCAGATACTGTGCTTACTTTGTGTATCTCAGTCAGGTGCAGCTGACACAGGAAAAGTATCCACTAGTTCCTTGATCATCCAGCAGAGAGGTTTCAACTAAGTCACTTTGGATGGCCATGCATTTGTTTGTAGAGTAAACCGAGAAAAAGAATCCAAACTAAAAGAGCAGTTTCAAGCAGCAGAGTCTCCTGCAGCCTTGTTGGGATGTAACAAAAGTTCACCACATACGCAGAGACGGTACCGTCACTTGAAATGTAGCACGAGCAATTCTGTTTTGTATCTTTGGCACATCATAAAAAAAAAAACCCAGAAAAATAATCCTACACAAGTAGTAAAACATACCATGAAGAAAATCATCCTGATGATGCTGGGTTTTGTATTGATACTTCCCTGGAGTTAGCTTTCCTCGTTTCCTGCTGTGAGATTCCCATACTATTTTAGTTTTCCTGTGACTCTTCAGAGACAGAAAGAACTTATTCCACGTTGCACAGTGGTAGGTGGAGTTAAGATGATATATGCCTTTTCTAGTGCAATGCTAGAGGTTGTCTAGGGGGACCATTGTTTGCCACTGTACATTTATTTCTTGTAGTTAACTGAAATACAATGTGGGGATTGGATATACCACTGCTGTGCACGGAACCTCGCTGCCCCTCTGCCTTACATTGCCTTGGAAATAAGATCCTTCCTGCACTTTCACACTTGTCTTGTGTTAGGGAACCAAAAGGTGTAGTCCACGATAATCTTGATCCGGCTCACCCATGATGTGGAAAAGAAGGGATAGGTACCTGTAGCTTCCTGCAATGGATGTTTCAGCTTTCAGCCTTTGAAGCTGTGTTGTACTCAACTACATGGGCAGCTTGTGCAAGGCAGGACCATCTCTTCCTCCACCCTATTCTGTCACAGCTTATAAAGGCTGTGGTATCTCTGCATGTGATCTCTCATTATTGTGCTGTTTGGGCCATTACAGATTCTCCATAGTATGGAGTACTACTGGATTCCCTGCAGAGCTGTGTGCTACCTGCACTGAGGGAATTACAATTTACAGTTTGTCCAAATATCTTTGATTTGAAAAATGTTCCTGAAATTATTCTGGATAAGGCTTTACTAAGTATTACCACATATCTATGCATTCATCCAGCAAAACATAAAAACATTACTCAGTTACTTTAAGCAAGACACATAAGACAGAGGATATTATTTTTCCTTCCCAAATAGAGGCTTGTTAAAAGAGAACTCACTTTGATGAGTTTGCCTTTTCTATGTACTTACAAATAATGTTTAAAGCTGGCTTTTTGAACTAGCATTACATATTGTCTTGTTTGAAATGAGAGAACAGAGGCACTATTTTGACCTAAAAGATACCTATGGGTCAAACTATACGCTTCAGCAATGCTGCTTTTAAAAGCAGAAACCAACAGACTTATTCCCAAGCAGTTATATGACCAGTTACTATATCTGAAAAACACAAAAATGTTGAAAAGTTTCTTTTTTTCACTGAATTTTCCCATATAGTATTTCAGATGGCCTATCAAATTTTTTGTCTCTGTTCCTTTTAGATAGCCACAGCACAGCAAAGCTTGTGCTATTAGCATTAGTCCAAACATTGCATCAGCAAACTTCTGGCTTTCCCACGAATTCCCAGTTGATCTGAAACTCTACGAGCAGCCTTAGTTCTGCCAGCTTTTACGGGACCAAATAGTAAGAATTGATCCTTTCCAAACGGAGTTGTCACATGGAGGAAAGGGAATATCTTATGTTGTTGTGACCTCTGCTGGAGAAAAGACCAAGGCACATGTAATTTTCTTTTTTTTTATTTTCTTTTTTTTTTTTTTTCCGGGGGCGGTGCGGGAGGGCAACTGGAAAGGAAATTAAAAAGGCACATTTTACTTCACTGTAAGCTTTAAAACCGTTTCTTATTATGCATTCAGGTAATAGATCAATTCATCTCTGATGGCACATATCAATGTGAAACTAATGGTTAAGTACTCGCACACCTAGATGTTCACTTTACTAGTAGCACTCAAAGATCCTGGTCAGATTTGGAGCAGGTCCAAAGTGGGAGCCTCACAAACAGATAAAAACGTTAAGCTACCCCAAAGAGTTTACATACAGCTTAAGACACGATGTAGTAGCTGAAAAGGAAGTGGATAGGCAGGTGAAGGCAATAGTATTTTTTTTTTCCTAAATTAATTTTAACTTAAATTCAGAGTTATTAAAATGAGTAAACAAGACGTCCTCTGCAGTCGGTGAATAATTTACTAAATTCATACTTAAACATTGCATTATGATCTCTGTACCTACATTTTGTAGTCGTAGCATGAATAGGGTAGAAGCTAAACTACAAGCAAGGTTAAGAGCCAGAAGGAAAGGCAAAGAGCAGGATTTCAGGAGAGGCTTGAAGGTTGAGAGAAAGACAAGGAAGAATTCAGGGACGCAACTCATTAAGTTCAGATACTGAGAAGAAAAATGTGACATATTTGTCTTTCTTCAGTTAAAGATGATGAACTACTGAGAGAAACTATGTCCTAGTTCAAATACTCTGGAATATAAAAATACAAAAGGGATTTTACCAACATAATTTAATTTGGCTTAGGGGCACCTTCTAATAAAGAAACAGGCTAAAGGTGGGAGAGAAAGAGTTAATGAGTGCCTTTTGGAAAACATTAGAGTCATGTCAGACATATCATATAATCTTTAAAAGTAAATCTATCCAGCCTGGGCTTGCTCAGGTAAAGGACTAAATAATTCTACATATAACCAGTGGCTTTTTTTTTCTGATGGTATTATGCAAAGTTACAGCGTGGAAGTGGGTATGGAAAATATAAAGCAGTGAGATAAATTCATACATTAACTGACAAAATATAATTTTAGCCCCTGACTCAATTAAATTCTGCTGTGAACTGTAAAGTGAAACAGTAGAAAAAGAGCAACAAGAGTACTGGGTCTTCTCTCAGCTGTTCATCAAAACAGGAATGAAATGCTGGATTCGCCCATGTGGGAATGGCTTGGGAGAAGATTGCATGCAAAGAAAACACTATCTAGATGGGGAGGGGGAAAAAAAAGTAATTGGAATTGTCAGGCTTTCGTCATTAAAATGCAGTCCAAAAGAAACTTCCTTTGTTCATTAAATCATACACACTGCATCCTAAAGAAGTGGGGGGGGACCGGGGGGGGGGGAGAAGAGACCGACATGAAATTATGTAAACAAGACACCGAGCCCCAAGAGCTGGTCCCGGGTGTAAAAGAAGGAGAACTTCTGATGTCCGAACAAAAGTCTGTCTGGCAGGGATGCTCTTGCGACAACACCGGTTAAAGGCAGGGCACCTCGCCTGCTGCCTCAGCCGCGGGGTGGCCACCCCAGCACAAGGTATGGGGCTGAGTTGCGGCACAAGGGTGTAGCAGCAGCTGCAGGGCTGGGAAAGGGTGGGAAGCCTCTCGGCGTGCTGCAAATAGACAAGTGTGACAGCCTCAGAAAAAAACAGATCCTGCCTCTGCTGGGGGGGGGGTGGGGGGGGTGGGGGGTGGGGGCGGACGGTCCCATGGTGCATGGCCGGACCACCTTGTCACCAGGGCGGTGGGACTACAGCCAGGGCTGTCACTAGGGCTGCACCACCACAACGCTGCACAGAGTCGGGAAACCAAGTTACCTCCCTGTTCTTGTCAGCGTCTGCCTGCTCTTCATTGTGCCCGCTGCATCCATCCGCTAAACTATCATTAAAAGCCTGGTGCAAAGCAAAACCAAACTGGAGACCAAGCAAAGGTTAGAGGCAGCTCTGTACTGTCAGTGATGCGTTTGTGTTTTCACTGAACGAATCTGCCAGGAGACAGTCCAGCAGTAAACAAAAGAATGTTCCTTGTGGCTTCCTTGTGGCTTAGCTTGTTTCAATTTAACTCATCATTCTCCCACAGATTAGTGTACAAAGCAGGAGAGAGAGACATTTCCTATCTTGATGCTCAGTTTGCTGAATCAGGTCAGGATCCCTCTCTGATTTAAGGCAATATTTAGAAGATGGGGACCCGCAATCTGATGACCATGATCCCCAGTGCCATCAGCACCCTGATGTGGAGGGGATGGCTGGGGTAGCAGGCAGCTGCCTTTACAAGCTGCCTTAATGACAGGTAATTCAGAAAACCCCTGGGAGATAATACTGAAGCAGGAGAGGAAATTGGATGTTAACACATAATGTGCTTTGTGTTCTTTGTTATAGCTAATGTCCCATTTTCTAAGCTGTCACAGAACGTAGAACACAGACTGTTTATACGTAGGTAGATAGATAAATAGATAGTTAGATAGGTTTATTCCTAGTCTTGCCTGGTGATGAAAGTAACCTCATATGATACAGGCAGACAGTAAGCACTCAGTTTCTCTGAAAACTACTATTTAAGTAATTTGTCACCATGCCCCAGAGTATCTCACTTCCAATGCATGTTACACCACTGTCCTTTGTGTGTGGAAATGACAGAATATTTGCTTTCCACTGTGCAGCAAAGTTAATTTGGGGAGAGGAACTGCCAAATGCCAAGGAGCTTATGTTAGCAGACAAAATTAGTGAGAGCACAGTTTATGATCTGAGAATACCCATCTGCATGATACTAATCCAGCACATGAGAGCAGCAGTGGCACAAACAGAGCTGTCAGTCTGCTTTTGCGTGCTAGGTAGGACTGAGGCTGATCTTGACAAAAAGAAACCACGTATTAAAAAAAAAATACCCTTCCATATTTTTAATCTAGTTGTAGCTGGAACATAAACTGATTTACGGTCCACCAGGATTATTGCCATGTGTGGTCGTCAGAGATACCTGAAGGTGTCAGACTGGTGCTATACACTGGTGACAAGAATATGCCTTTAGTATAGTAGAAGAGATTTTATAGGCTTTCAGCCTTGGTTGTTTACAAGCAATAACAAGGTTTAGAAGGTGTTTGGACAAATGTCCTCAGTATTTTAAATAGGATTCTGTTAAACAAATGAGTGTATCTTGCAGACTTTCTAAAACTATTCTTTATACAAGGTAGCTGGAACCATGGCTCTGTCTGAGGAGCAGTCATTAAGTGATTTAAAAAAGAAAAAAAAGAAGAAAAAAAAAAGAAGGGAGTGCTCTTGACAAAAGTAGTACAACACTAAGAATACATTTGCTTCAGCCTTCTAGCAAAAAGGAAGACAGAAAGAAACGTAAAGGTTTTGAAAGATCACATTTACCTTCAGCTGGCAAGAAGTTACTCCCATGTTGATTACAATGAAATTGTGTTTCATACTGTCACACTATAAGGGTAGAACTGTTAATTCATATAAGATACAAATTAGACTGATACTATCTTACCGATGGATATTAGTGTTTTGTTGAAGATTTGGCCTTCATACTTTGAGAACCTCTGAAAGTATTTCAGGAGATTTTTCCTCTTTTTTTAAAATGCATTTTCCAGGTCTTAAAAAGGTTTTATCTAGTGGAAAAACCAAGAATCATCCCTATCAGAGATGCAAACTAATGGTTTTAATGGTCTGTTAGCCATTTGACTCTCTTTTGTTTAGTTTGTTGAGTAAAAGTAGCTTTTAGTTTGGGCAGTCAGTCACTTGGGATAAGCACAGGTACAGTTTTGTAGTCAGAAAGTTAAAAATTTTAAATTAATAGTTTTCATGAGTAGACCGCAAACTATTTTCTCTGAGAATTATGCAATTTAAATATCTCCAACATAATAATTTTATTTCCTGCTTCAGTATTTTGAGATAATGGGTTATAACTATTATTGACTAAAGATTACATATTGGAATTTTTTTTTTGTGATCTAATTCCAAAAATGAGAGGGAAAAAATGTCCTGGTTCTATTTTTTAGGAAGTTCTTCACAATGGATTAAAATTTGAAATATTGAAAGCTCTCCCTGCAGCCATGAAGAGTTGTAAAGGACACAGACAAAAGAGTCAAATGGTAACTAATAAACATAATTTACTGCAAACCTCATTAGTGTATGATAGCAATGCACACAGGATAAGAATGGATTTAAGCAGAAAATCAATAACAAGTTTTGGAAATTCTCCTTTCTTGTGCAATTTCAAAATTAAATAAGCAATATTTTTCAAAATATACATAGCTGTAGTGTTAACTGTGCAGAGTAGAATGTACAAGGACACAAAATATCTTCCAACAAAAATTCAAGGACAAAAACGCACCTCAGATAAAGTGTGCAATACTCTTTTTGTAAATTATTTTGCTAAAACCTCAGCAGATGTGGTTCACAGCTTTCTATGTCTATGCACTGCAGCTGAAATGTTATGTCTCAAGGGAAATAAAAGAATTTTGATATGGAATACAAGCTCCTTTCATTAGATCTTCATGCTAAGCAAAATAAAAGAATCAAACCCCTGAACTGCAGGTCAGTATGTTCAAGTGTGTCCCAGAGATGTAGGGAGCTGGTTTTTATTCCTGCCTTCAATTATTATTGATGCCAAACATCTTTCAGCTCTTTCCACTAACCTAAAATAATAGTTTAAATACAAACAAATACTCCACTGAGAATGTTTATACCCAAATATGATACTGGTAGTATGTTTGGGTCCTAAACTTAGCAACACTTCTACTTGCAAGCTGTCAATAGGATCTGTAATTTATGACACAGTCTCCTCCTGCTGTATTTAGGCAATAAGACAAAATCATAATGCCAGAAAAATATGTTGATTCTGTGGCTTTTGTTAACACAGACACGTATGAATTCCCTGGATAACCTATTGCTATTTAGGGAAATGGCCACCTGTGATGTACCGCATATACATAGCAGCTGTCCATAGGAGTTGGTGGCTGCATGTGGTGGAGTACAGGCATGGAGAGACAGCTTCCTGCTCATGGTGCTGAGTGAAAGAAAAAAAACTAAAAGGGGACAGGAAAGATGGGAACAAGGCTGTGTGTGACTTGTTTCCCTTGCTGAGACCAAAGGAGAACAGCCAGCTGGGAACAAGACGTAGCAGATCTCATTCAGAGCCCTTCCTCCCTTCCAAAGCAGTTACTGCAGCATTCAAAGCCCTGCAGTTTAACAGTCCAGTTTCACCCAGGGAAATACTTCAGCGGGTATCTGACAAGCAACCATGCTGGCATTTGGCTCTCACAAATGATTACCATGGCATCCTAGTGACTCTGACCTGATCTCCTTTCCCTTGTGCACAGCCTTAGCGTCACTGCATGAATCAGCCCTGCGAGACAGAGCTCATCTGCACACAGCTGTGGCCCAAGGAGCTGAGTCTCCCACGCCAGTGCTGCAGGGCAGCATCGCTGACCTGTCAAGGGAAGCTCTCTGAGTCTCCTGCTGTGGCTTGCAAAGACCTCTGCACTGTGCCCCTCGGAAGAAGCCTGCTGCTGAAATCACCCCCATGGCTGGGGTGATCTGAGTGACTTGAGGCAGCAGGCTGAGCCACAGCTGGGCTACCAGGGAGTCATACCCTTCCGCCTTGCTGTTTCCTCTGACACAACACCCTGGAGATACCTTTATTTCCACCCACCAGGCAGAGCAATAAAGACTGCAGAAGTTTCTCCCAGGGGCAGCAGATGCACCATAGGGGTGTAGCCATGTCTCCATGGACTCCCATGGCCTTCCCATGCCAGGGGATGAGAACTGCATCCTTTCCCTCACACTTACAGGATAGGCAGTAGGTGCTTACGTGTTTTGTGTCTCCAAACTATGCTATAGTTAGGTCCCACATCCATGATGCAACCGCAAACCTTAATGGCAAACTATACTGTAGTTAGGTCCCACATCCTTAACGCAACCATAGACCTTACTGGTGAGTGCTGCTTCCCAATTACTGGGTGATAGCTAGACTCATAAATTCATTAGAGATGCCAGCTAATCTGAAATAGATGGAGAAAACAGAACTCACAGAAAAGTATGCATTCCATTATTAACCTCACTTTAATAACTTGAAGCACAGCTGCCAGAGAGTATGCTTATAACTGGATAAGTAACATTAGTTATACAGTGCAATCATGCACAGACATTTTTATAGTCCAGTCTTTATAGACTGTAAACAGCAGGTAAAGCAGAGTTTGCCACATCCAAACAGAATCTTCTGTCGCGACCCCCAGAACATTCTTTAGTTTAGGGAAATACTGGTTTTCATAGGTTTTTTTATAGCCACTGAAAATGGGTGCTCCTCAGGTTATAATGACCTTTTCTACAGGAGGTAGGGGGATATTGTTTGTGTAACCATATAATTATATTTTTTTTTTTTTTTTTGTCCATTCAACGATTTCAATGACAGTACAGACTGGTTATATGGCACACACAGCATAAAGCTCATAGTGAACTCATACAACCTCATCTTTCAACAAAGGACAAACAGAGCAGACGTTACCTGCTTTTGATGTTTATCTCTGGCCATAACGAGTTTAAGAGCTTGATTTTTCACAGAGAACTGGAAAGTGAAGGAAAGGATTCAGCAGAGATAAAACCTTCATCTAATCTTCCAGTGAGCATTTTGTGGTGGGTTTTTTTTTATTTAAACGGTGTAGGGTAGTAAAATGTTTCCTTGAATTTAAACCTCAATCAGCTTTACAACCACTTTAAATTTCTCCAGATCTGCATGGATGTTACTATTGCATGTATTAAACTTACTACTTACAGGTCCCAGCTACCACAGGTCTAGCATTGAAAAGAATATGTTATAAAAGTTATGTCTTTCACTTGCTGTGAGTTCAGTCAAATCTGGACTTTATTTTCACCCTTTGCTTCCTATTCATCTGAGAGCATTGCACAGTCCCAGGGTAGGACTTTGTCATTGAGTAAAAATATTTAATTCAACAGCAGAAGAAAGGCATATAGGACAAGGGAGATGTATTCAATAACCATAATTTTACAGTAATTATCATTTTCACAGATCAGTAAGAAATTAAAACTTTGGCAGGGACTTCAAAATGTTTTGAAGGTTGCTCAGTACCAGTACGCTAATACAGTGAAGTGCACTTCTGTTGCACAGAAAATGATATGAAATGCTCAGCCAGATTCTATGAAGATGGTGTGTAAATTGTGCAGAGCAAGATGTGGGACATGCTAAGATACACTGAGCACTGATTTTCATGGAAAGTAGTTGTACAATAGAGCTCTGAAGTATCCCTAGCACAATTTGCAGGTCTAACAACACAGAAGAAAGAAAACGGTATATGTGTCACAATGAAAACAAAATATGTTCTGTTTCTATAAGCAAGATCATTTGCCACGACTCGAATCCCAGCAAGTATTATTCCTGCTGTCAAGAGTATTTGTTACCTGTTCAGCACAGTACAAGAATCAGAGGAGTAGCTGTGTGGGTAAGTGGATGAAGTTTGCTTGAGGTGCTTTTTCAGAAAAAGTAGAGACAAAGCATTTTAACTGAAAGACTCAGAATATAGGAGGGATAGAGAAGGTTGTACAGAAAGGAAATGTGACTTGAAATCTGACCATGCAAAATTATTGTAACAATTTCAAAACTACTTTTGCCAAGTAAAAAACATATTGTCTCACAGGTGGATGTAGTATAGAACAGTGGAAGGTATAATATCACATCTTGTCTGCTAAGTTGATATTATGTTGTAAATGAGATGGCAAGCTAAGAAGTATTGAAAGCACACCTTCATGAAACAGTGATGAAAGAACTTTACTTAGAACTAACAAAGAATAAGAATAAATATTTAAATTTCAGTCACAGCAGTCTGATGCTGATTACAGTGCATGAGCAACATCTACTCTTGTTATTGTTATTCATGTTAGTTATTACATGCTCATCACTGCATATACAGGTGCATTCTGAGAACACATTTATTGTGGAAAATCAATAAACAGATCTAACAGAAAGTTCCTCACAATAATTTCAGCTGGTGGATTTCTTGCTGTGTATCTCTCCCATTCATGATGTAAAGCAATCCCATAGAATGAAGTTCTAAGCCTGCTAATGGTGGGAAAGCCCTTAATGCCCACAGAAAAATTTCACTCCTAACAGAACAAGGAATCCTTCTTAAGATTTGCATGTGTAGAATAAACCTCCTGCTACATTTCAGGGAACCAGACTGCATCAAAACCAGTTTACAACTCCAATTTATTGCAACATCCCTTGAAAAACTGAGATGGATCACCACATATCTTTAAAATCAATTTCTTCACTTGTTCTATAAACAATCTTCCTATTCCTAAGGAATATCCAGTGTTTTCTTATTATGAAATGTTAACAGTGAGCTAAAACCTCTACGGAAATCAGTGTCTCATGACAGATCAATCCCAACTTGCAGGAAAAAGTTTGTCTTAAAAGCATGGAATCCCTAGAACACTAGGGCCCATGCTTAACTTCAGTAAGACTACTGACAATCTTATCAGTTTCTGGGCTAAAAACATATGCAGTTTAAAAATTAATCATGTTAGAAGATTTCAAATTAAAAGACAGTTTGAATCACTGTGCTTTTTCCACGTCTGATGTCCATAGATTAGAAATCTTGAGAAAGATGAAATGGCTTACACTACACTTAGCTGTACTTTCTCTAATTTAAAATACAAGACTCGCTGCACCCCAGATGCAGACACATCTTGGGATCCAGTCTTAACTCATTTGTTCTCTTCCTTAGTAACAGTGAATTTCCAGTCTGTTCGCTAGAAAAGATCTTCTCTTGCAGTTATTACACTACACTTACCTCCTGGTTGGGTTATCAGAGCTGAATGCTTACATGCAGAACAGCCATGCTGGTGCTCACTAAAGGTCTGATTGATGTAATATCTTATCTCCAGCTGATAGCAGATGCTTATAGAAGCAGTATAAGAGTCAAGTCAAGTATAAAGTGAACTTTCCCTTGGTTAATCCTCCCAGGTTCTGACAATTGATTTAAAGACTGTTTAAGCTAGAAATTTCATCTAGATCATTGTGTTTTATGGGCATACCTACTGGGTTTTTTGGTAAGTCTTTTTCAATAAGATCCACAATTTAATTACATGGAAGTTGTTTTGTGATGTTACAGACTTGTTTTCTACTGAGGTATGGTTAAAGTTTTTCTATTGTACGAAATGGACTTGTATTGTATAGAAGGCCCCCAACGGAATTACCTTTATTTTTTAGAAGAGAATCAGTTGACTAATTTCCTTGTTATTAATCCTGTGAGTCTTAAAATAATTATCAAAGCTCAAATTCTGAACAAGGAAATAAAATCAGAACATAAAAATAAAGCTGTCTTATTGGAATAAGTAACATCATCTTGCCCATGGGCTTGCAGCTGTCCTGTGTTTCCAGAAGACCTATCAGACTAAGGACTCACTCCACCCAGGAGTCTATAGAGGTCCATACAAGTGTACAATGATAAATCCACAGAGCAGATTATACAGCACATATTCTTATGCAACAATAATTGTCTCTGTGCCATAGTACAATCCTGGTGAGCATTTGGGAGAAATTGCACAACTGGCTTACCTCTATTTCTCAAATATGTTTTTCTGCACAGGAGATATTTCTTCAGCACTTCACTTTTTAAAATTTATTTTTAGTCTTTCAGAATGTGATAAGATCATTATTAGCTAAAAGTGGTACCATAATAGAGGTTAAATTTTCTTTATAGCAGCAGGCAGGACATTGCTTTTCTTTTACCTTTTTAATACGTTCCCAAAGACTTTAGAGGTAATCACCCAGTTTTTGAAAAGACCGTAGTTTTCCCATTGTACAACCTGAAATCTTTGGGTAAGCATATCTGACCTGCAGAAGACAAGCTGTATGCAGTGTTTAAATACGACTGACTCTCATACACTTTGTATGAAGTTATGTTTTCAGTGAACTGTGCTTCTAAGAAAAAGGAAAAGGTGTTAGGGACGCACTTTCAGGCTTCTAAGAAAATAATCAACTGAATACAAAATATTTTTCATTCTTCTAATAAATATTTTCCAATAAATATCCCCAAGTTTAGTAACCTATTGACACAGATAACATGTTTTTGCAATGCCTTCAAATGCAAGAAGACATAGATCATTTCCAGCCATCACGATCCTATGATTCTACACAACATTTTTTTCTGAAGCCTCCCATGCTGCAAAAACTAAAGCCCATGGGTAACTTCTACACACATGAAGATTTACAATGAACAGAGCAGGGTTCTGCATTTGCAAGAGTGTGCTTGGGATTAGGACCACTCTTCTGTCCCTCAGCGCCCTTCATCATATCACAATGTGCTTGAGGCTTCTTATCTGTAGTTGGGAGGGCCCCTGGGCATTCCTGGCTGTGCCCCTGGGAAGCGCGGGTTTCCGGGCGGATAGCCTGGCATTCCATATCCCCTGGGCCCCGGAGGCCTCGTCACAGCTATAGACGGGGGAGGAAGGTTTCCTCCTCTGCCCTGGGGGGGATAGTGGCCATTCAGGGCAGGGCCTGGATGTTGGAGTGACTGAGAGGAGCTGGCTTCTTGTGGCTGGCCTGTCTTCTTTGCTTCATTGCCATCCTGCCCTTTCTTGTTGTCTGAAATGTGTTTGGAGAACAGAATTAAAAGATGAACATGCAAACCAGAAATTCCCTGAGAGGGAAATGCTGCAGCTGCCTGTCTACTCCAGAATGTGGTGGAAAGTCTGGGCCTCCCCTGCCAACAGCCTGACATTTGGGGTAATGCACCTTCACCATCTTTACGCTGTATTTTCCCTCCAGTCCTTTCTGCAAGGCCCCAAAGGAAGAAAGTGGAGGCTTTTCCCAAGTAGCTAAATACTTAGATATCCACTATAAATCACAATAAAGGAAGCAATTTCAGAGTTAAGCAGGCAGGTTTTGAGGCTGCAGGCATGCCTTGAATGCGGTCCTTCCAAAGACAGTCATCTGTAGTCTTGGTTTCACTGCTAGGTTTGAACCTATACATGGCATGCATGCATGATAGGGAAAGACTAGCAGTGGGGAAAGGAAACAGCCTGTGCAGTCCTTCAGGACAGACTGAAACCTGCCTGACCACGCTAGGCTTTCTGGTAAGGATTGCTACCCTACTGTGTTCTCACTATACCTTCTTCCGGTGAACCTGGCAAATGCTGTTCTGAGCAGTCTTGGACCAACGAAATACAATAGGAGGGTGCAAGATTTGGATCTGACTGGTTTATGATAGGTTTCTGTTCACTGACATACAGACTAGTCTTTAAGTGTTTTTTTTTGTGGGGCTGGGATCTTGTAATTCATTATAGCTCTATTACGGGTTTGGTTTGGTTTGGTTTGGTTTGGTTTGGTTTGGTTTTTTTTAATTTGGCATTGCCTGGTGTGGAACAATGTTTCAGTATTTCTTAAACAAGCCAGAGAAAGAAAAAATGGACTGGAGATTAGGCTAATACTTGTGGTTCAGTATTGTGAATATCTTTCAGGAGATTAGGGCAAAGGAAGTAGTCAGGGCAGTGAGGAAGACTGGTCTGGCATATGTGAATTCATCCTGAGAAGTTCAAAACATTCCTTACCTTGGTTTGGAGTGGATTCCTCTTGCTTGCTTTCTTTTTGCTTTGGCTGTGGTGGTTCTGTCTCAAATGGATTTTCTTCTTGTTCATTTGATTTTTGTGCCTTTTGTTTATTTCGTCTCTTATTTTCTTCTGCTTGCTAATGATGGGGAGATAGAGAGGGCATCTGTCAGTGATATGAATGGCTTCTTTAATATTTAGTAAAACCAAAAATCAATAATTCTCTATTTCTTACACTCTGTAGCTTCTTTTTAAGTTCCAAGTTAGCTTCCTTGTAGGATTTGGATGTAGCGTTGAGATAATAAATACTCAAGCTAAATTTAAAGAAAAATAATATTTCTTGTTAGATAATGATTTAAATATAGACTCTTACAACATTCCTATAGCAACAACTACAGTTATGCTAATATAAAATCTGTATCTTTTCCTCATTTATCATGCCTAATCAGTAGTATTATTTTGACAAATAATAATGACCTTCCTTACAATATGAAGAAGGTACTGTTATTTCAGGGGAAAAAAAGGTGAAAGAAATTATTCTGTCTGTCAATACTCCATGTTCAATCTTATAGTAGTTAAGCAAGATGTTCCACAGGTATGCCTCGCTATGAGTTGTGTTCTAAAATACAAGTTAATTAATTTTTACGACGTACCTTAAAAATAAATAAATCTTATTTATAAAACCTTTTGAACTAGTACAATAGGCAAACTCAAGTACTGCCAAGAAAACAGCCAAAAGCATATGTTTTAATTTTTGTTTTAAATTACAACATCCTTCTTCTACTAGCCAAAGACACAACTGCATTAAAAAAATTCATTTTTCAGTGTATTGTGTATTGTAGTAATTTTGTGATAACTCTATGAAATTAGTATTTTTCACCATACTGATTTAATTAAAGAAATTCTGATATGAAGTTTTTTATTGATGTAAGCAGTAAATAATTAATCTGCATATGCCATTTTCTCTGTTTTGCCTGATTTTGCCTTGTATTTTCCTTCTTTTATTTATTTATTTATAGTATCTTTGCCTTGGACCTTTTCAAGAAAGCAGTAAAGCTCAAAAAAAAAAAAAATCAGTAGGAATTGACCTTGTATTTCAGAGGACAGTCTGGATTCTTTGTTTTTCTAGCCAAAGGTTAAAACAGAATATGATGTTAAGTGAATCTTGACAAAATTTAATCTCAGAACTTCATTTTGCTCATGTAAAATCCTTCTGCAGTTTCTATTGTATTATGTAATCTTCTCTACACCTATTGGCAGTGCTACAGTGCAGAATTAAATCCCAGCTCATCTCTACATAGAATTAACTTTTAGTTCAGCAGTATGCTAAATAATCCGATATATGTATACTGCAGTTTAAAATGCCTGTATAAAGCAGGACTCAATACAGTCTCTGAGAAAGACTACTCTACAGTCATTATTCTTTACTAGGTATTGACTTACAAAAAATCTCTACTAGCCCTATTTTATAGTCGCCAAAATTCTATCTCACACTCCTGTCCCAACAGCGTAGAGTACATCGTTTATCAAGGAAAAACCAAAGGCCCTGATGATCATACTCACTGAAAGTTACTGAGAAATAACTCCGCTTCATGGTGGTCATGTTTCTATTGAACTTGCTAAGGATTTATGATGTGCTGTTCTGCCTGCTGGACAAGCTGATCAAAGTCACAGCACTTCAGATCCCTTATAGGCTTCTGCATTTTAATAGCTTTGCCATCATCATGGCAACATTGTTTTTGAAAAGCAATAACAAAAAACAAAAAGAAAACCGTTGAACAAAAAAGAGATATTACCCTTTGTGCAAATGCACATTAATTATGATCAAATAAAAGGTTCATGAATTCTTCAAGTCCCCCACCACAGGGCAATCATCACTGTGTTTAATTGGCTACTCAGGCAGTGAAAATTCAGAGTGAAAGAAACTTAGCAGACTAAGCAAGCTTTGACTTAATATTCTATACATACACCATCAGCAATATAAAAGGTAGGATGAGTCCAGGGTTAGAGGCATAACCAAATACCTTCCCAAACCAGGAAGGGAAGTCATGCTCCAGAGTTTCTGATATGACTTCAAACATTCTTGTCTTCCCACTATTAAACAGAAAAGTTGACAATACATCACATACAAATATTATGGCAACATCAATACAGTAGTATGAATATATAGGTTAATCACATCAAATTAAACCTGGGAAAAGGCAATAAACTATATGTTAACATTATTTAACACTTGACACTCTGAAAGGAATGCTATTTAAAATAGTATTTATGTATTTAAGGAAAATAAATAGCAATATTTTTATTGTATGGTAATAGATTTTGTCTGCAGTTACCACCAAGTTTACTCCTCAAAGAATCAGTGTGAGCTGTGAACTCCATACCGCTAACCAAAGAGTGAATTGCAATTTGTGTTCTATAAAGTCCTGATCAAAAATTCAAATCCCATCTTTGTAAGGTTGATAAACAAAAAATGGTCTGCTTGCAGCTGGTTTCTGCTCAGCACTCTTCAGCCTAGTTCTCTTCTCTCTCTGCTGTGCTGTAGAAGTCAGTGTCTGTGTTTTAGGAGATTTTTGTTATTGTTACAGCTATCTTATAACCTTCATGCATTATTGTTCGATGGCCAGCTTATCTAGAAAGTATTTCTCCCTAGACCATGAACATATTTTCTTGCAGAAGCATTTTAACAGATGCTCCAAAAAGTCCCTCCCTGCTTATTTTGCTTTTCACTGTGCCTCACAATACAGAGTGTGAATTTTTTTACCTGAACAAAACCAGCAAAATGGGTCTTTATATGTATTGAGATTAACTGGTAGTTTTAGTTGGTTAAAGGAATTGCCACCAAATTGCAACTTGATATTCTGGTCATTGAGGTCTCCTGTCATCTCTTTTCAGTTCTTCTAAAGCATTTCTGACAACCAGATCTTTTTCTTGACTCATTGTTCTCAACCTTTACCCCCTTCCCAGTAATGTAAAAAGGTCGCAGGTAGAATTCTTCTTCAGGCTAGTTCTTTGTCTCCACTTCCCCCACCCACCCATGATAGATGAGAAATTCCACTCTGTGCTCTCCTTATCTTTTCCCCAGCATGCACAAGGGTTCTTCTGTTGCAACTTTTCTAATTCTGTTTTGGCCTCCCTACTCCTGGCAAGTCTCTGTTAAGTTGTATATGTTGGCTTTAATGATGAATTAAAAAACTCAACCAAAACAAAACAAAACAGAATAAAACCCCAAAGAACCAGAAGTTTCATAACAGTTGGGACACTGAGTTACTAACAGGAAAATATTTTCTTTTTTTAAAATAGAGCCATGCACTACCAGTATTTATCCACTGGCTGCTCAATAGTGGCATTCCCTATACACAGGTTTAATGAACTTTCATTAGTTTCAAGTCTTCCCCCATTAAAATTCACATTGAAGATTTCACATTTTTTATGAAGAATAAAATATCTTTGCATTTGACAGAGACAAAGTTGCAGGCACTATTATCTTTCTCATTTTGGACAGTAATCTTACCATTTAAGTAATATCCAATTCAATAACTGCAGCTACTCAGATCTGACTCCAGATGTCTCCCTCTGTACTTTCTTTGCTATGACAAATGAAAAACCTTACTTTGCATCACTTGCTTTGTTACCATTGCTTCTGTAAATTCAAGCAATTTTCTGTCTCATCAGAATTTTTGGCATGTCATATAATTCTCCCTCTTAGGTGACTGTGACTATTGCAGGTGGCTAGAAAAAATCTCCCATATATTTTGCCTTTGGCCAAAGTTAATGTGGCAAGACTTCTGCTCCTTTACAAAGTGCACCAGGGATTATGCAGATATCATTTTATTCACAACAGTAATATATTATTCAAACCTTTCATTGGAATCAGGACATATCTTTTACTGTTATGCTCTTGCTTTGCTAATACTTTCTTCAAAACCAAAGACTAAAGTATTTTAAAAATTTTCATTTGATATATTGACTGTTGTTTTGTACTCATTACAGCTATATGTCATGCAACTTGGCAAGTAAAATGATGAAAATGGTCCTGTACTTTCCAGGTAGGGTGCACAGAAGGGGAAAGTGTGGCAACATCTAAATTAGCTTGAATGCAAGGCATGTGTTTGCACAGGCAAGGCAGGCCTGACTTTTTCGAAGGGATTAATGAATGTGGAGGTCTTAAAGACCAGAAACAGATTCAGCTTCACAGTGGTAATACAGATGCATGCAATATTGTGTCAGTTGAAGAGAGTCACAGCAGTCAAAGACTGCACCACTGTACATTTAGCGCACAACCATACGTTCTGATATGCCCCTCATAAAGGGCATATGTAGATATTTCTTGAAAGGCATCACTCTCAAGACAGCAGACCAGAGATGTATAACAGGTCACTGCTGTACTGCTTAAGAATACTTTCAGGCTTAATTACAGCAGTAATGACAATTTTTTACGTTACAACTAACTAAAAGAAAATATTTCCTGTTTTACACTCACATAAAACTTTCTAAAAAACTACTGAGTTTTCTAGAATACAAGCTTCAGGAATTATCCCCAATGAGAAACATGACACAATTAAAGACTCAGCCTGCCAGGTGCTAACACGTATTATAGAAGCTCTTTTTCATTACTGAATTGTTCACCGTGATGTGATGAGGCAGTTCATTATATTAATAACAAAAGATGGATGTAAAATGCAAAAAAACCTGAAAGGACCGCAGTCGAAAGATGGTGGGATAGAGACAATGGTGTACACAGCAGGCAGTGTGGAGAGAAAAAGTATGAAAAGCAGCATGGCCATGTAGAAATTATTGGATCTGGAAGCCTTGAAGACCCTCTCCTGGGGGACATTGCAGCACATCACTGCCCAGCACTGCAGGTACATGGAAGTGTGGAGGCGGAATACGTTGATTGCTGGGAGACACGGTGCATAAAAAGATCCCATCCTAGAAAAGAAGCAAAGAAAAAAATAACCACTTCATTGTAGGACTTCTGTCTTCCTAGATATGCCACCTATCCCCTATGTCAATGTCCTTTGCAGCCATATACACTGTGCACTCAGAAATCAAGTTCATAAAACCGCCTTGATACTGTTTTTAGAGGTCTTTTCAGTCTTGCTTTAAGAAGAACTGGAGGTATATGGAGGGAATTCTCCATATGTACTTTTTGTTTTAAAGTTACAAAGCCCTCTTTCTCTGCAAATTAAATTATCACTTGATGAAACGTTGTCCACTCTTACTTTGTCCTGTTAGTTCACGTATCGTCTCACTTGTCTTGTATAAAAACGGATAGCCCTAAAGCTAGGTATTACCATAATAAGTTAGTTTATTCTTTATTATTTTTCTTAATATACTAGTACCATTTTAGGAAGGATATTTTTGCTTAGTTGACATTTATTTTATTTCTGTTACCATGGTTATTTAGAGCTTCATTCCAACAAACTGTTTAATGATTCTGATAAATATTGTTTTTTCCTTGTCATGTATGGTTATGACCCTGACAGAGTTGGGACCATTTTATTCTTATCACACCTTGCTTCTTGTGCCATGCCGACTGAAGAGCAATTACTTTCATTTGCCTGACAAATGATACAGAATGTAAGAGATCAGGAATCCACTTTTTCATAATCATTGCCCGCATGACAAGGGCTGAGCTTCTTTGCCTCTGAGTGCCTCAGTTTTTCTATTTAAACAGTAGGAAATAGATCTACATGATTGGAAAGATACCTTCTGACTACACAAATATTATGACAGACTTTATTATATTATTATCTCTCCTTTCTCTTTTCACAAATCCTCAGCGAAAAGATAAAGGGTTTGCTAGTCTACGGTTGAAGGGAGAGAGCACCTCGTGGCCCTGTTCCTTACCCACATGGAAATCAGTTGCAAAATATTCCTCCATTTCAACATGTTCAAAATCTGGGTAACTTATGGCCATTATCATAATATTTCAGTATAGCATTTATTATATGGCAGAAAAATTCTTGCCAAAGCTTACTAATACAGAGAAGACATGCAAATGATTTGCATCCCACTTGCTTTGTGAAAACATAAAGAGAAGAGTTTTCCTAACCACATGGTCTCTCACTTGTACGCAAAAATAGATGCACACATACGTGCCTTTTGTATCCTTTCTAGCTCTGTGATAGGGCCAGTTCACAGCTGCACCTTAAACTCTTTTTCATCCTGTTTCAGATGAGCACAAGCATGTGCAATAGAATTTGTATGGCTCAGATAGAACAGAAACCATTTTATGCTGTGTACGTATTACTGATAAACATGGTTTGGGCAGCGTATTTTGTTATAATTCAGTTAACCTTCTTCTGCTCTTCTGATATATTTGGTTCAGTTTAAATCATCAGACATTATTTTGAAAAACACTACAGCTCTAGTGCCTTACTTGGCCCTGCAAATATCAATTAGGATGTAAATGGGGTCCCAACTCCGCAATAAGCAGTAAGCAGAAGCATGCTGTATCTAAAGAGCATCACAAAAGCACAAGTCACAGTTTCTATGCCAGAATGTGCATATTGGGGCATGGCAGCTTACAAGTGCACAGAGTCTGTTCATGTAATGAAGTATAAAATTGGTAGGTATGTAATGAAGTTTTTTTACAGAACAATCAGGAATTGACTTCCTCACCTAGTCCTCAACATCTCTCAGGTAGATAATGATTTCCAACCTATCTTCCAAACTGTTAATTACAGCAGTAGAAAGTATTAGTGTCATCATTTGGGTATAAAATTGCAAGCAGAGTTTACGTTGCAGCCTCATCATTTTGGTGAACAGCAGTCTGAGAAATGTTTCCTGTCAGAAATTAGGCAGATAGCAACATACCAGTTGTGAACCTAAGCTGCTTTTCTAAGGTGCAGGACACAATATAGGTGCTTCACATGCCAGCAGCAGGGCTGGACTCACTCTTACTCTTACTCTTACTCTTACTCTTACTCTTACTCTTACTCTTACTCTTACTCTTACTCTTATTCTTACGGCATGCTGCCACTACAATGCCACAGGTGGTGCCGTGCTCACCCCCAGCAATATATTCTCCTTCTGAGCAAGTCCATGGTGCTGCTGTTGGGGCCCTCAGTGCATCCCCCCAACACGTTTTGCTTGCAGAGGCCGCAAGACATTTGCAGCCTCTTTCTTTGTCATATTTCTGCGGCATTAATTCGACATGCACACAACACCCAACCTTTGGGCTTTACAGAAGTGAGGGCTTTTGCCAAGCAAAAAGACTGATCAGCAAAGTCATATTAAAGGTGAAAAACTAGGCCTTAGCAACAATTAACTTCAAGAAGTCAACAGTACTTGAGGAGGACAGTTCCTGAGGAAGACTGAGCATCTTGCATAAGGACTCTACACACTGTTATTCTTTATCCCTTATGTAAAGTCCCAAAATGGGATGAAACATGGACCTCTTCTCCTCTAGAGCTAAGAAATAATACTGCACCAGTAGCATTTTATACACATTCAAGTGCCTGCATAAGTAAATGCACATACATTTGTTTTAAGGTCTTTTTTCACACGACACATGGGAAAAGAGGGCTAAGGTATTTTGAAAGGCTGAAATTCAAAGCGGAACAGTACAGGCCAGGTGCTTGCAGTCCGTCAAAAGAAAGATAAGATTCATCTGTGCAGCTTTTTACTGGTTGGTCTTACCAGCTCATTGCAAAATCCTTTTGCGTCCTTCTGCATCTTAGTCCAGAACTAGTTTTGAAGTGGTCCCACTAATGGCACAGTACCAAAGTTTGATATATATTGCATTACACTGCCCTCAACTAAAGCAATGGGACAGGACCCACATTTCAGAATAATCTTTCACAGATACAGCTAAATCCTGCATTTCTGCAGATGCAGTGTGCTTTGCCACACCTACCAGATCATGCCTTGGTTAAAGATCAGTCCCAGCACATTTCCACTTATATCGAACTCGGAATATGATGGCTGAAAGAAATAATAGAGATGCTTTCATTAGGCTTGCACAAAGGGTTTTAAGATGACTTACAGAAGGTGTCACTTCCAACAGCAGCATTATACTGGCATTGTGTTGTAAGGCCTCTCGTTGCATCTTATCAGTGAATCATGAAATGAATTGGAATGACTCAAGACCAACACGCAGACTTCAACACAGCTTGTGGTATTTCACTAAAAATGTTTTTGAGATTTGTTCAGAGGAAGGAGAATCAAAAATAGTTCTGCGTACTGGGTAAATTTTAAAACAATTCATAAATGTTCCGTTGGAGTGGCTAGTGGTGATCATCTAATGTGTCTTCCAGTACAGCATCAGCCATGAAGCTGCTGTGATCATAGAATCATAAAATCATAGAACGGTTTGGGTTGGAAGGGCCCTTAAAGATCATCTAGTTCCATTCCCCCTACCATGGGCAGGGACACCTCCCACTAGATCAGGTTGCTCAAAGCCCCATCCAGCCTGGCCTTGAACACTTCCAGGGATGGGGCCTCCACAACTTCTCTGGGCAACCTGTTCCAGTGTCTCACCACCGTCGTAATGAAAAATTTCTTCCTAATACCTATTCTAAATCTCCCCTCTTTCAGTTTGAAACCATTCCTCCTCATCCTATCAGTACAGGCCCTTGCAAAAAGCCCCCCTCCAGATTTCTTCTAGGCCCCCTTCAGATACTGGAAAGCCTCAATAAGGTCTCCCTGAAGCCTTCTCTTCTCCAAGCTGAACATCCCCAGCTCTCTCAGCCTGCCTTCATAGGAGAGGTGCTCCAGCCCTTGGATCATCTTTGTGGCCCTCCCCTGGACCTGCTCCAACAGGTCCATGTCCTTATGTTGGGAGCTCCAGAGCTGGACACAGTACTCCAGGTCCCACTACAGCAAAGTAGAGGAGCAGAATCACCTACCTTGACCTGCTGGGCACGCTTCTTTTGATGCAGCCCTGGATGCAGTTGGCCTTCTGGGCTGCAAACACACATTGCTGGCTCATGTTGAACTTCTCATCCACCAACACTCTCAAGTCCTTCTCCTTAGGGCTGCTCTCAATCCATTCTCCACCCAGCCTGTATTTGTGCATGGGATTTCCCTGATACACGTGCAGGACCTTGCACCTGGCCTTGTTGAACTTCATGAAGTTCGCACAGTCCCACCTCTCAAGCCTGTCCAGGTCCCTCTGGATGGCATCCCTTCCCTCCATTGTGATTTAATACCTGTTTGAACTATATCTCTATCTTTCATACTTTTAGTTTAACAGTTGAAGAATTCTTTTCAAGCATTGATAGATGTTGCTAATCCTTGTCTTCCTTGTGTAACAGGAACATCTTATTTCTAATTTAAGTGTGTTTGATTCTAATTTTTACTTAAAGATTCAGCCATAGGGTCTCATTATCTCTTTGTCTGCTGAAGAAAGTACTGTATCATAAATTTTTGTTTCCAGTATAGACACATAAATACCTTAAACAGATAATTCTTTAGTCTTATATTTCTAAACTATTCCTCTGACTCTTTCATTCTGTTTTTTCAAATATTTAATCATTTCCACTTCTTTTACCCTATTTATCAGTCTCTAATTCATGAACACTTCCATCTGCAAACATTGAATACACTGCATTTGAACAACGATTGAAATACACACATACATATTACTTTGTGTACACATGAACTGGAACAAAACTTTCTGGTAAGAAATTGTGGTTCTGAGCTTTTGCGTTATGGCTAAATGTCTGATTCAAGCATATTATTCATATGATTTTGCATTGTCACATTTTGTTTAATCACCTTTCTCATAAAAAAATTCTGCTACACCATAGTTGGTGACTTGCACGATTCACCACAGTGGGTGGATAAAAAGATCATGAATAATGTGTACCTTCCAGGTATTAATTACACAGATGACTGATAGAGGGACGAAGGGGCATGAGATACAAAAATAACTATTCCCTTATGGCTGAACTAAGACAAAGTTATGCTATTAAAATTGCCAATTAAAGTCACAATTTTTAATTGTGCTGTATTATATGTGGGAATATTTGGAGCCCCTGCATTCTTTCTGTGCAGTTTTGTGTATATGCACACATATATGTATACATGTTTACAGCAAACTGCTATATTTATGTTGCATGTATTTGTGAATCTGCTTTCATACAAAGAAAGATTAAATAGATTAGTTGTATTCAATGTGGAAAGCAGTTGACTGAGGAGAGCTGTATAGAGGGATGGAATGTCATATGTGACATGGAGAGATAAACAGGATCATACAGAACCAAATAATGTGTGACGTTCTTCATAACATAAGGGCTGGCATTAACAAATAAAATAATTTGAAATTTAATTTTTAACCAAATAAAAGGAAGTGGTTTTCCACACAACATGCAAGTTAATTTTTGCAATTCTTTGCCAAAGGACATTTTGGTTGTCAAAAATATTTAGGGCAGTGAAAAAGTCTAAAAGTTAATGGATGACAGCTACCTTATAGCCACTAACAACAGAGACACAGGTATAGCTATTTCCTAGGGAATATTTTAAACTCGGATATTACCAGAAATTCAATGATTTCCACTTTGCACTTCCACTTCTGGCTGTTGTTTCAGGCAGCTTACTGGACCTGAGGACCATAATGGACCAGACCATTATAGCCATTCTTACGTACTGCCAAATAAAAATTTCAATAATAAATTGGTTTCAGCATCCCTACCAGCAGATGTGTTGTTGACACTTTGAGAACAATAACGTCATGGAAATAAGGTGTCCCCTCATTACTGGATAAACATGCCACAGCTTTCATTAACAGTGTTGAAGTCCTTGCATGTGGGCTGTGAGGTTCACTCTTACTGCTTATTGCCTGTCTTTGTCTTCTTTACTCTGTATATGAATGAATGGTTAGAAAGAAGGGTGCTATCTGTGCAGCACTTTAGTCCAGACCCTTAATTAAAGCTCTTTCCTTTATAGGCTCTGTTCTATTTGTTGAATTACTGTATTATATTCTATTAACATCCCTAATGGTAACAAATAAAACCCCCAAAACAAAGAGAAAAAATTAAGTCTGAAGTGTTAATGGATGAATATATGCATCTTCACTTGACAACTGGCACTCCCAGTTCAAGCCCAGCTGTCCTACAGTTCACTGTGTGGCTTCCAACACCAGGAGACTGCAGGCATCCCACAAAAAAATACCTCTAGTAGCCCCATCGAGCTGTTCTGGATACCCAGGGTCGTCTCAAATAGCTCTAGGCACCTGTGGTCATGCAACAAAAAGTTCCTGCATAAAAAGTAGCTGATTCAGAGTAAATAGCAAGACAGAAGAGGATTCAGGTAGCCCAAATGGTAGCCAAATCATCCTAGCTAGAGTCTGTCCTACAGTCTTCAGAATGGCTTTCAGGCTCGCATTCATTCAGGCTCTTTCATTGATCGTGGATATCCTGATAGGAAAAAGGTTCAGACTATCACTTCAACATCTTTGGAAAATATAATGTCTGAGTTATTTCCTGTCAGATGTAGCGTTGGCTACAATGATTCATGTGTTCCCCACATCCAGCCTTAGCTATTGCACTGGCTGTGGAACATCTGAAAATATGAGGAAGCTGCAGATGCAATTTAAGTATATGAAAATACTTGGTTCCACAAGCTGTGCTGGCTCTCTGCCCATGCTGTATTCAAATTCCTGCATTTAATATTGTTGTTGCAAGGGTTATAACTTGTTTGTCCACGACTTGGCTGGCTGGTAGACTTTGTCTCCAGCCCTGCACCCGTCCTGTTTGAGACACACCATCGAATTAACAGGAGGAAACCTGATCCTTGCTGTAAAGGCTGAAATTTCATAGGAGCCAGCCTACAGCAATGACATTGCTATACCAGAAAACTGTTTGTTCTATAGAAAACACCAAAACTTTCTTTTCCCCTGGAAAATTACCATTTCCCAAGAGGCTGCTTTTAGTAAAACAAGAAATTTGTTCACATATGAAAGTATAATTTTGAGGAGAGGACAAAAGAATGTCAGAACAGCTATGATGGCTGTTCATACAGATGTACCCAAGATAGCTTTAAATACTTAACTCTTTTCCATACCTCTCAGTAAGTACAAAAGAGGCTTCAGGAGCTTCACAAGCTTTGCCAGTACCCTGGCTACTACTTAGCAGGTCAAAAAACAGCACCAGACCTTACTGTGTAAGTATGTTAGCTGGCTAATTTAGCCTCGCTCAGATCTGTGTAAAAAAAGAGAAAGTCTCAACTCCCAAGTGGATCTACACCCGCTTATGTTACGAGACTTGCTAACTTTATTTCAGCTTAACTAATTCTAGCAAAATATATATATAATAAGATTTCTAGAACAAGTTCTTTCATATTTTTCTCCACAAAACGGTGGATGCCTCAATATGCTAGAAGACCCTATCTGAAATCCCATAGAAATCAATGAGATTGCATTCCATGGAACAGGGATTGAGTCTTCAAATTGGAAATGTGTCAAAAATGTGTATACAGTTTTCTTACATAATCAAATGAAAATAAATACATTCCCTAAAGTTACCAAAGTCTAAAGAATACAACAAATATTAAGGCAGAAGCAAATTCTGAGGAAAACTAACACAATGTTGTTCAGGGATTTTGAAGGTGATGTGTCTAGCCAATAGTTACCTCTGTAGGACTGAAAGCACAATGTGATTTACTACAAAAATATGAAGTGCTAATCTGACAAAGACATTTAAAAAAGCAAATCAGATACTTACAAATCCATACTCCAAGTCCCAGCACCAGCAGTAATTGAAAAACCTAACAAAGACAGCTCTCAAGAAATCGCCAATTAGAATTGTGATGTATGTTGTCATTGTGTCAGAGACGGTCAGCCGTACAAATTCCTGTTAGAGCAAAATTTTCTTTTAAGAATATATTTAAGGAATTAGTAATTACAATAATCATGAAATACTGGACTAGAACCCTAAGGGTGCTTACCCTGCTTCAACATGAAAAAGACTCTAATTCTCTAGGTTCATCAATTCTGAAAAATGCCAGAAGAAAAACTGCCCCTCATTTTCTAGAGGTATCCTTTGCTCTAATTTGTGCTCTTACTATCGGATGAAACTTCCAGGGTATGAACAGACTGTGAAAGGCTTCCAGTCAATATTGCTGCTATAACAGAAATCTGAGTTGATAACTTAAATTGCTTTTGATCCCTTTGACTTAGGGAACATTGGGGGAAAAATAACAGTGAATGGCTTGCTTCCACCGGTGAATGTGGAGAGGAAAGAAGAAAACCCTAACAGAAATCCTCTTCCTCTACTTTTATTTTTGTAAGTCCCGCTAAACTGTACTGCAAGAGGCCGTACCCCAATAGCCCAAAAGGCAATTACTCTCCCTGGTCTGAAGTTAAGGGAGAAAATTAGTGTGGTGATGAGCTCTTCGTGTTGTTAGCTTCAGTGAAAAGAATAGAGGGACTGTTCTTCCTCCCTGTCTGCTCCCTGTTGGTGATTTATTCAGTCAGGAGTGGAGACAGCCAGATGGTGAGATTGTCAGAGTGATGGAGCAACAGAAAAAGTTGTGATTCAGTGGTGAGTTCATTCTCATGCACAAAACAACAGCAATGGGGTATAATCAAATAGAGGAAAGGCGGATGTTAAAAAATTCTTTAGAAATGGCATTTTATATTAATAAGTCGATAAGAATAAATTTTCAACTGAATCAAATAAAATGACTGAGCAGATTTACCATTAAACCACTATTGTTCTTTTGCATTGTTACATGGCTAAAGACAGAGATGCCTTCTCACAAGCACACTGCTGTAAAAGCTGTCTTACACATATTTCCTTGTTGAGCTACTTCTTTTTTTTACCTTTTCTATAGGTCTGTTGTAGTCAGAAACTGATTTTTCCTGATCAAAATTCTAATCAGAATTACCACATTTATTAGGGATTGTGAAAAATCCAACTGTTCAAAATTGCTAAACAGGTTTTGCAAGGCAAATATGGGATGAGGAAGAGGAAGGTAAACAAAGAGAACAGTGAAAAGGAGGGGAAAAAAAGAAAAGCTTTCAATACTGTCAACTAGCAGAAGAAAGAATTCCCCACTAGACAGGGTCCCAAGAAACTTAAATAATTTTTTCTCAACTTTTTAGCTCAGGAGAAAGGCCCACATCTGCTTTTCCTCACATTTTGCTACCTTAATGCCACATATTAGCAGAAATAAAGAGGGTTTAGAAATGATATCCCATAACAGACTATGATCTATTTTCAAATATGAGCTCAAAGCAGTTACATTACCTGTCCCACCATTGTTTCCCAGCATGGCCCTCTGGGGACATCTGCAGGGTCCACCTGTATTGGAGGAGCAGTCGAATTTTCTGGAATAGTACCATTGTACAGACTGGCTTCCCATATTGTCATGTTATACTTGACTATCTTTTCTTCTTCCAACTAAGTAAAGAAATAAATTGGGGGAAAAAACCAACATAAGCTTGTTACCAACTCTCAACCTTTTCTACTCCAAGACTCCCATTACCAGCTCAGGTATGGGTGTGATTTACAGTACAGAAAGAAAAGAACATCTTTCACTGACATGTCTGTGACTGACTGGAAACCCTCATACTTGCCCAGCTACATGTTAAAAATAATGAAGGGAAGTAAATAGCTTGCCTTGAGATTGATTTCATCCATTAAAGCGATAATGAAAGTGTAGAGATTGCCAAGAAAAAGAGCAAAGATTCGTCCCAGCTGCCATCGTAGAGCTATTCGAGGATGGTAGTTTTCCAGAGAACTAATTACGTCAAATAAAGTTGGACAGAACATTCCTAAAAGTGACATAACCATATTGACCTGAGAGGGGAAAAAAGAAAAAAAAAAAAAAAAAAAGAAATTTACAGTGAAATGTTAGCAGCAAGTTCTTTTGTCATTATTAATTTGGATGGAAGGTATATTTCCATTACTACTTTTTATTTGGTTTTTGATTTAATGAAAACCAAAATCCACTCTGGGAGTCACAAGATATTTTCACAAAGGAAGAAAGGGATGAAAAGTCAATTGTCATCTACTGCAGATGGATATATGGGAACTTTTTTTCATTTCACTTAAACATCCAAAATAATCAAGTGTTAGTTATTCTGACTAAAACCTACATTTTATCTGAAATTCTCCAATTAGAGAACTTAGCAAAACCTATTTCCAATACTGTTTTATGCTACGTCTCTACTACATCTTCCCAATAGACACACAGGTGTTCTATAAAAAGCATTCCTACAAAAATACTGCACTAAATTATCTGAGATCACACTCAAAGTTAATTCTAGATGTCACAGAATCATAGAATCACAGATTAGCTCAAGTTGGAAGGGACCCATAAGGATCATCAAGTCAAACTCCCTGCTCCTCGCAGGACTACCTAAAACTAAACCAAATGACTTAAGAGCATTGTCCAGACACTCCTTGAACTCTGACCGGCTTGGTGCCATGACCACTTCCCTGCTGAGTCTGTTCCAGTGAACAACCACTCTCCCAGTGAAGAACCTTTTCCTAATGTCTAATCTGAACTTCCCTGATGTAGCTTCGTTCCATTTCCTCCTGTCTTATGGCTGGTCACCAGAGGGAGGAGATAAGCACCTCCCCCTCCACTGCCTCCTTTGAGAAAGCTGTAGCCTGCGATGAGGACACCCCTCAGCCTTCTCTGCTCCAAGCTGAACAAACCGAATGACATCAGACTCTCCTTAGAATTCTTGCCCCCTAGGCCTTTCACCATCTTGGTCGCCCTCCTCTGGACATGCTCTAATAGTTCGATGTCCTTCTTATATTGAGGCACCCAAAACTGCACACAGTACTTGAGGTCGGACTGCACCAATGCAGTGTAGAATGGTACAATCACCTCCCTCGACCAGCTAGCAATGCTGTGCTGGAATTACCTCAGGACATGGTTGGCTCTTTTCGCTGCCAGGGCACACTGTTGACTCATATTCAAATTGCCGCCAACCCAAATTCCCAGATCTCTTTCTGTGGGGCTGCTCTCCAGCCTCCCATCCTCCAATTTGTATGTATAACCAGGATTACCCTGTCCCAGGCGGAGAATTCAGCACTTGCTCCTGTTAAATTTCATATGGCTGGTGATTGCCTGGCTCTCTAGTCTACCTTAGATCTCGTGCCCTCACTGCATAAGCAAATTCAAATCAACCCTGTTTCTTTCTGCCTGATTTTCTTAGATACCTGTAATAAGATTAACTCGTCATCTTAGCTGTATAGAAATGGAACAAGTTTACTGAAAGCAAACTGAGAAAAACAGATAACTAGCTTTATTAGAAAGTTTGAAATACAACATAGCTTATAAATTCTTAGAATGCCCAGACAAGTGAGGCGTGCCAGTAATAGAACCTTCCTAAGTGATGGCTGAAAATTATTTCAAGCCTGCTTGAACCTTTTGGTTCAAATTCATTGTGTCAGACAAAAATTAAAATAATAGGAAAAGTTTAAGAGTGCAGTTAATCAATTTCCATTTAAAATAAAATTTCATTACAAAAGTGTGTCTTTAAGGGACTAAACACAACACACATGAAACAAAACATTGTCTCAGTCTAAGTCTCAAAGGTTGCTGGAAAACACAAGGATGTTTTTTTGAGAGGAATCATATTAAAACAATTAAGCAAAAATAATTTATTTAGTAACAAAAAAACTTAATTGTTCACAGAACTCTAGTCTTCAAATTGCTCTGAAAGTAGCATTTCTCAGCCATGCTGGAATCCGTTTTGCTAGAACTATTATAAATTTTGATATATTTTTAACTTCCTGCTATCAAGAGGGTTAGGACTGCTCTTGCTTCTCAGAAATAATACGGCGGCAGCATAAAGGCACTATGCCAACAAATAACTTCACTCACTTACAAATATATACATTCCCACTCTTGAAAAGGTTTCATCCACGACACCATGTGCTTAATGAAAAGAAACATAATTGCTTTCTTTTTGGTGTTTTTCTATTCTTGTTTTTTAATGAATTCTAGAGCTAATTGCTTTATTTTAGCATTTGTAGGCAATCAGTAGTGAGTTCTGTTCATGGCTTGTTGCACCCTGTAAGAAGTATGTGGATTCTCTTTAATTATTACAGGAATTCACTGATGCTTCCTATGTATTTAGATAGTGTTATCTGTAACTGACATTACCTTGTTAAAATAACAAGAAGTCACTGTTACCTCGTAACACTCAAAAAAGGAACAACCAACCAAAAACTCGTAGCTACCATTTCCTGCAGCACTTGGGTTTGTAACTTAAAAAATTTAGAATTTATATTTGAATCTTCTGCCACCTTTGACATTATTATATTAACAGCTGTGTTGGATTTCATATGTTAATGCTGTAAATAAATTTTCTCTTATGAGAATTGTGGATATTCCTATTTTTTGGTACTTCTGGAAGGTGATGAGGTGTTTGTAATCAAAATATTGGTTATTTTTTCTTCATAATGGACTGTGTAAACATTTATAAACATAGTCTATAACAATTATTTCTCAGTCACCATTAAACCAAAGACTGTGTGCCCAATATGGCCCAACGTGGCAAAGCTGCAGGAGCCAACAACGGCCAACACGACCAGTCATGAATTCTTAAAATTCAAACTTAATATAACAGGTTGTTTATCAATAGAAATGTTCAGTCCTGTTGTGATAGTACTGAATCTCAAATCAGAATCCTCACTGACTTTGAGGTCTGATATCCTCCTGCACCAACCAAGTTCCAGGAGCAAATGTGTGCATAAGAGGACCTAGGTCGCACTGAAGTTTGGCCTAGCCCAACAGATGCCCAGGGGTATGAGTAAGAAAAGGGTAAACATACATAAATAATAAGTCCTAGACTCCAACTATATTCAGTTTGGGTATTTGTTCAGTCAGATGGTTTTTTAATGTACTTAGTAAACCCCAGAGGATTTGTCTTTTATGCTTTAGATCAGTCTTCCTTCAGACAGATGCAAATTTTGGCATTCATAGCACTAGCACCCACCATCTAACATTCCTTTGCTTTTGATTTTTTCGAACCTGGCTTTTATTCAATTCATTTGATGTCCCTTAGTTCCTATTCTGGAAGACATAGTGAGTATGTATTTTGGAAGAAAAGGTATGTCTTTTGGGTAGTTTTAAATATAGTCCCTGCTGACCATATTGAAAGTTTCCTTGTTGCGGCATGGGAAAGACAGAAAGTCACTGCTTTTCTTTCCCTTGAACATTCAATATTTTCTATATTTTTATTGTGTTCTGCTTTTTCCACCACTTATCTGAAGCAAATGTATGCTTTCTCATTTGCTTTCTATTTGCATTTTTCTGTGCCTTGACTATTCATGCTCCCCACCCCAAGAGCATTTCTAATTCTGGAGAAAGGACGTTATTAAGATAAGAGGTGAAATGACGCACAGAAACTTGCAAAGCTGAAAACTGAGAAATTATTACGACAAAAATGCACTATTTTACTGAGGCAAAATGTACCACATTGAGTTTTAAAAGTCAAAAAACAATGATGGGTTCTATATTTCAAAAGCATAAACATTTCTCATGTACTTTTATAGATTTATTATCATTATACTTTTTAGCTTCTTGTGAAGGATTTTGCTGAACAAAGCAATCGTCCATTGAATTTTAGTCACTTTAACCTGGTTTGATTTCAGAAAGGAGCTAATTTGTATTCCGGACTTCTTGTCAACTTGAAGCTTAGGTGCTGGAGCAGATTTTCTTTCACTGTTTTTATCAGTGACAGTTTCACTGCTCGGTGTGACTTAAAAATTATGGAATGATGCGCCAGAAGAGGAGCAGCATGCCAGCATGCAGACATGGTAGAGTTATGGTTGATAGCCAATGTGGTGGTATGTTCACTATCTGCTGAGTGAATCTCAAAAGCCCTCTCTGCCCTGCTGAGATAGAATTTTCCCTAAGAAAAGAACAAAAACCAAGAGGCACCCACTAATTATTAAAACTCTAGTTCAAAACAGGTTTTTATCTCTCTGTGACATTAACTACTCCAGACACCAAGTCCCTGCATGACACTCTGAAACCTAGAAAATTAGTGCTTAGATAAGCTTTTCCAGCTGCTATGAACCTGGTAAGAAATCCTGTGACTGCAATTACATCTAAACACCAGGCCCCGAGATATTAAACTGTGCCAACTCAACATTAAATATTGAACACTGACTGCTTGTTGGTTAAATGATAAGTTCATTAAGAGTAAGTAGTCTAGCTAAAATAAATCATATCTTCCACTAACAATGATTGCAGTAGTGATAGATGTGTCTAGCATCCGCTGCAGAAAGCACCAATAAAGACTTATTTTTTCTAGTAAATACAGTTTCATTTTTTTAAAAGAAATTAGAATTAGAAATTATATTTCATACTAATAAAAGCTGCCTGATTATTTCTAGAATTAAACAGAGCATTGACAACATTGCTTAATAACTTCAATATAAAAGTACTCCATATCCACTACTAGGAACATTAAAGTAAATAGCAGGATATTTTTGGCAACAGATCTATGGAGTTGTTTCAGTCTGCAAGATCTGAAATGTTAAAGCTATACTTTTTGGTTGCTGGAAAAAAAATTACTATGTAAAACTTATCTCCCCTTTGCCCAAATGTTCTTAATGATTCTGATTCAGAGAAATCAGTCGGTCTCCTCATAAGTTTTCTCTGCCTTTAAGTAGCTTTATTTTTAAACAGTACAGGAATATATTTGAGAAAACAGGGTACATCGGTACCGGAGAGATGCTCATACTGCCTTCTAGCTCTGCAAACTATCTTCTATCAAATGAGAAAAGTCAGTTTTGTTCAGCAATTTTCATCCAATTTCAGAACACTTTACCAAGCGAATCAGTGGCATTATTCTCCATTTTACCAAAATTTCCACAGTCAGGGTAACTTGTCACATGGTGCAGAATCAACATTTATCCGTGACCAACCACTGGGCCACAGCCATGTACAAGAAGTGACGAAAAGGCTGATGAAATCACTTAACAGTCCCAGTCTGCCTGTTTCCACTAGTTTCCTGTTCTCCATGACATACTAGACAATTTTCTCTGAACTGTGATCTGACAGAACCAGGTACTGCTGATAAGAAGAGGGAATTTAAAAATTTACAACAGTATGACAGAGGAGGATAGTCAGAGAGAAAAAGATCTTGTCCACAAAGGCATCAGTGGCACTTTATCATTCTGTGAGCTTCAGGAAGAGATAACATAAAATGTATTTACTCTGGATAGCTCAAAGGACACCATAATTATGTGTAAGCATTTTTTAATCCCTTAATGCATCCAGTGTGATGAAAAGAAACTTCTTGCAAAAGAAACTTAATATTTTTATGAAGAATGTCAATTTTTACATACCGTTGCTTGAATTTTATGTAAGAGCTGCACTTTCATTTGCTCTAAGTAGCACATTAATTGTTTATACTTTTTTTAAATCAAAATCTCAATTAATTTGTTAATGATACAAACGTAGGAAAGCTTGACCAAGAAAATAAGAAAAATGTTTAAGTGGCTATTACATATAAGCCAAATATATTTATGTAATTCAATAATAATATCTAATCAAGGGCAATATTTTTTACCTCACAAATATGTTCATTACCTGTCAATAGGAAAAAATCTTTAGCCAAATAATGGAAATTTTGCCTTATCCACTCTCCTTTAGAGGCACACCTGCTCTAGATCTTAGTTCTGAGACATAGAGTCTCCTTAGCAGTATTTATTTGTAAAGCAAACAAAAGTAAAACAATGAAGGTAAACATGCATATGTTTAACTACTTTCCAGACTGCAGCATAAGCTAATATAACAGCTTTTGGTAGCACAGTTCTTCTTAGAACAAATCTGTTACCACACCTTTGAACTGAGAGAAAGCTGAATTCCTTCTGAACTGTCTTCGTCTGCTAGTCTGTTGTCACACTTGGAGCTCATGCTGCTTTAAGCCAAGCGGTTTTGTACACAACTTTTCTTTCCCATCAGATCCAAATTTAATAACTTTTATCAAGTAACTTAACCCAATCTTTGGACTCCAGATTGCTGGAGTCTTTTATGCTACTTTCTCAGTCAGGTTTTGGCATTGAAAATTAGGGATTGACTTTCCTCATTCCATCATCACCTACTTCAGCAGCTTTGCGAGGCTAGCACCTTTTTGCCTTACCTTAAATCAAATATCTACTTTCCGCTCCAGCTCAGAAGATGATCTTTAAGCAACAAACAGCTAGTTTTACAACATCCATAACAATGTGTTTGCTAAGAAAGTAAAATCTGCCCAGGTTTTCATGTAGCAACACTGACTCCAAGTGCCTACTGCACACTGCTATAGCAAAAACAATCACTTTCACTATACACGTCTACCAGGCAGGGCTGCATCTGCTCTAGAAGAAAGCTGATTAAGCACAAAGAAATGGTATTGGACTCTTAGACTGGGCAACTGGAACTGGAAGGCATGAGTTTCATCCTGTTGCTACACTGCAGGGTTGTATCCATGAAGCCCCAAATAACTTTGGATATGGCCACACACCGGTCACTCTGCGTGGGTCAGTCTAAGGCGGAAAGCAACAGGAGAGCAGGCTCCTTGAGCAGATCTTGTGAGTCCATAGAGTGGCTGGAAAACAATCTTAAGAGCACAAAGGAGTAAAGGTAAAGGACTCAAAGAAAAAGTAAATACAAAGGGGCATTTGAAAGAACCAACCAAGGAATAATCACTTTAATGAAGCAGGAAGAAGAGAGAGAAGAACAATTCTTTTGTTAGATATTTACCACCCACACTCAGAGTATTTAAATTATCAGGAAAAAAAGTCAACATGCAGAGTAGCGGAACACAGTTTCAAACCACATCTATTTTAGAAATATGCTAGCACGAACTTCATTTCTTTCCCACCACCCGTAGTTCTCCAGACCTTCCAGGGCAAATTTCTGGGATCTTCTGACAACAAAAAAGATGAGGTAGCCACTCCCAGCAAGCGTGCATAAGGCTAAGAAGTTAGCAAGAACCCTCAGGAATCGAGTCAAGTGAATATTTTCCTCTTTTCGGCTCTCCTGCTCCTCCACAATAGCTTCCTGCACTTGTTAGAAAGAAAGGAATATTATGAGTACTTTGATGGTCAAGATCCCACATTGCTTCCCCAGTTATTAGGAATCAGTTAAATAAATGCAAATGCACACCTGGGCATCATGTTTTGAGATGAGCTTGTATTGTCTCATGAAATCTGTTTTCAACCCTGGCAGACCCTGAGGTTTTGGCTCCCCAGGGTTCGCTTTGCTTCTGTTGAGTGTATCCCCACTGAGTCTTGTTACACCTGCACTTGTGTGCCAAAAAGAAACCAGTGTGTCCTGTCAGCTTGTGAGGTGCTGTGAGGCTGAGTGACCCAGCAGGATAAATGTGTGATTAGTTAACAGAAAAATAACTGTCACACTTTAAAACTGTGCGTTTGTGAGAAAAAAAAAACAAACAAAAGGTTTAATTCTGAAAGTCAGTAATTCAAAAAGAATGAAAAGAGACTTTAGATGTAGGAATCCCCAAGAAGGCAAACAGTGCACAGCTTCTGACTGCAGAATAAAATGTTTGCCCCACACTTACTCCTGGCCATGTCTAATAGATATTAGGACTCTGGTGTAACTATGAACTCCAGCTCCTACTTTTGCCAGAAGAAAGAGCTTTTGCTGTGAAGGGTCCTCTTGAAAAGGGATTTTGGTTACAGCTTCTTACTTTGGTATAGAGATCAGTTGCCCAGAGGTGAAGATAAACTCCTGCATTGTAATAATTACTCTGCACGGCTCTGCTTTTCTTAACGTCTTGTGTTTGTTACATAAATGAAAGGAGATTGCAGCAGCTCTTGAGTAAAACTGCCGTGACCTCATCCAAGCCAAGACTTCACCCTTTCTCTCTGAGGTTCCTTGCTCATTTGCAAAGAACACAGTAAAGCTTCATGATTTTATTTCTCAAAAATAAGTCTGTCTCCACTGATATGTGTTGTTCTCCAAATAGCTTTAAGCAACGGCCCTTAGCAGGCAGGCAGGGAAAGCTCACACAGTTTCAATGCTTTCAGCTAGTATTTCTTGGATCCTTGTTTTCCTGGGACCTTTTCTTTCAACTGACTTTGAGTGCAGTTGTCTTCTATCCCTGCAGTTGGGAGGGTGGGCAGGGTGAGGTGGTATATTGGCTATACCACCACCGCAGGAAGGAAGGGTGTTGTGTGTGATTGGATCGTACAGCTAGTGCTTGGTCCTCCAGCTCCCATCCTGTATGTGGACAGTGTGACCGCAAGTTTAGCATCTTGTTCATTACCTGGTAACGTCTTGTCGGTATATTCCCTGTACATTATTAAATTGAAAATTAAATTTTCCTTTACATGCTTTACTGGTGTGTCCCAGTGGCCCCAGTGTAGAAACACATTCTTTAACATTCAACAGACAGAATATATCCCCTTTACTGTTTTCACAGTGGTGCATCTCGCAACCTGCCCAGATTCCTCACACAATCACTCTTGAAATCAACATACCCTGTAAACTGAAAATAGGCCTAAAACCACCTTGTATTGCCTTGAAAACTGTGCTATATATGATAATTAATTTGAAAATAAAAACTTTATATTATGCAAGGAAAGTAACCTTTTTTTCTTAGTGAAAAGCAAGTATACTCTAAAAATTCTGAGGCCAATTCTTCTGACATGATGAATACCACTTTGTAGACAATCCTATTGCTTTATCTCATGGTATTTCTTCAGTGTAGCAAGAGAAGATGATAATGTGAGTTTGGCAAAATGTCACCAGCATTTAAAAAAAAAACTTTTTCAGACAAGCACCATAGAAACTGGAAGTCATCAGAGATGAGAAAGAGGAAAAGATTATTTTTATAGGAGAATCATTTTTCTAAAACTAGTACTGCAGTCACAGAGAACACAAAAGATGCCATTAATGCTTTTTCTTCCACAATCAAAAGGAAAAAATTAAGATGGCAAGGCACAAAGACCAGACTCAGAAGGGTCCCTCAGAAGGGACAGCTCTACAGCTGTCCAATTCTAGTTTAAGCTTTTAGGCCTCAGGGACAGATAATACTTGACCTTAGCTCCATCTGATTCCCACCATTGTGAAAGACAAATGGGGTTACCTCTCCTTAGTGAGCTCTATTTTACCTTAAAGCTTGTTGTGATGGAGGCAAACTTATTATCCGCTGTCTCAGGATTGCCAATCAGGTAGTCCCAGCTTGTGAACATTTTCCAGCTGAAATTAAAACTAGTGTCATCCCCACCACCTTCTTCATTTGCATTCCTTGCCATTCTACAAAAGCCAGAGAGACGGAGGAAGACCTTGTTAGAACTAGTTTTGCTATGTGAGCATGATTTTTAGATACTAAATCTGGAAATTTCAGTCTGAAACAAGACAGAAGGATGGAGATTTTCATATATAGACAATTTATGAGCTCACAACACACATTTTGATGAGAAAGAATGAATTTATTTCATTAACACCTCAGAGAAACTCTGCTGGATAAGAAACTCAATCGGAAAAGCATATCAAGAAGACGTCTCACATAGAAAACTGCAGAGCATCCTGAATTGCAATAGATTTGATTAGAGACTTCACAAAGAGAAAAAAAGAATTCTAAAATAACAAGCCAGAAGGAAACCTGGTTATAACATACAGGAGTATCACTAATGCAGCTTTCTATTTTCCCTTTCATCTCCTATGCACTTATAAACAAGATTTATAACAGTATCCACAAACATTAAATTATTTCTTTGGTGATTTGACTTAATCTTGATCACTAATAATTTCTTTATTTCAAAGTGTTGTCATTCATGTAATAATAGCGGTCTTGCTTCTGCATACTTTATCACTTAATTCAAACCATTAAGCAAAAGGATGGAGTGTATTAGTAGGCTACAAACCATTTAGTTTTCAGTATTGTATTGATTTCTTGGTCAGGAAAAGGCAATGCTTATTTTAAAGCTCATTAATGCAGCAGAGTCATCTTATTAATGTCAATACATTCTAAACACCACATTTTTAAGAGTCCAGTAAAATACACACTCTCAAATCTAGGAAGAGAATAGTAAGTAAATAATATAGAAAATCCTTCTGAGCTGTCACAAATGAATACCAGGGTTGGGTTTCTTTTGTTTTACTGCTCATATACAGAAGGGACAGAGATCATGAAAGGTTCTTGGTAAGATCTGCCCCACTGCTGGTTTCTAGACTAAGATAATTCCTTCTCAAGAGATCCTAATGAAATAGTGAACAGTTTCATGGTTGGGATATCATTTCTTTGAGACCAGAAATGTTTCTATTTTATGTTACGCACTGGAAGAGCTGCAGAAAGGAGCTCTAAATCTAAATATTTCCCCTAAATAGAATAATAGTGCTTACAATCCTCACTGCCTCTTTCACGTAGATATTCCCTTCTCCAGATCTCAGTCAACAGCAGAATAATTGTAGCACCTCCTGTTACACTGCTTTTAGTCCCTATGCCCACTGTATTGTTTTCTGGAGAAACAGTAAACAGGAGAAGATGGCAAGAAGTACTGATAAGATTACTTAAATATTCATCAGCATTAGCGTCACATGGCGAGATGGGAAGCTAGCACATACAACGTATTTCTTCTGCAAAGATATTCCTTTGTTTGGGCCACAGGGATTTTTTGCTATTTCAGTCTGGGTGACAGTCATTGAAATACAATTGCCTGAGACTGCAACTTTTCTAATCTTCACAGCTATATTATCAAAACATTTTAAAATATATTTTTGAGCTAAACCAATTATGTTTTTATTGTAGTAGTTTGTCCCTGCTCCAAAAATACATATATATAACTGAAGACATTTTTTTTTCTTCTGAAATACTTCTGGCCCTATGCAGGATACCACGTAATATTTGAAAAGCAGAACATGAATTATCTAGTGTTCATGCAAGGGAAAAATACTGGCTTCAGCACAAAACAGTGGAAAAAGATTAACTTCAGTTTTCTCTATATTCACAAGTGTCCTTGAATCTGGACCTGCAATGCTCTGATTTTTTTCACTCTAGGCATCTTTTAAAGCCATCACTATAGCTAAATGTATTATTGTAATAGGTGGTCACCTTGCTTGAATCAAGAGTATTAAACATTATAGTAGTTAGCAACCTACTTCTTAGAAACTATCAGAATTATCACATTTTATTCCAGTAGTTAATTTGGCTATAAAATACTAATTTTATTTCATTTAAATTCTGATCCTAAGGCAAAATTCAGGTCCAGAATTTGAGAGCCAAAAGGCCAATATATCACCAGTTGTACTGCCTAGGCCCTGTTTCACTTACGCCTGTGCTTCTTACTGTTTTAACATTATGAACTTAACATTATTTTAAGCATAGTTTTCACACTAATGGAGATTATTTTGCATTCCACAGGACATTAAATCCTTAGTATGGCCAGTAGCATTAATTCTTCTACACCACTGTGCAAATATGACTTAACCACTGTAGTCTTGCTGAGAATCATTTGCTGCTGACTGTGAGTTAAACACAGAATTATTTGCCATATGTTTCTTTCTTTCTTGTCTTCTTCCTTCTTAAAAGAATTTAACTCACATAAGGTATCATTAAAGGTAGAACAATTTAATTTCCTGGATGTTAGCTGACATTCTGCTAGATGCAGGGTATTATGAAAAGGCAGGCTGACAGCTCTGTTCCTTCCTTTATACATTCATTTTTCACTTTGAAGTTGCAGGAGGGAAGTGTAATGTTATTTCAGTAAAGGCTTTTCCGATGTCCACAACACTGCAACACAACTGCTCGTGCAGAATAATAAACAAATACAGGCTGAAGGAATCTTATGTGACTTGGACTTTGCACTTGATCTTGCATTGTCCTGCCCTTACACTTACCATATTTTTAAAAATATGGTCTCTGTGGTCAACAGTGGAGTTATCTGCCTCTATCTGTACTTTATTCAAGAGCCAAGGAGAACTTACGTTCGAATGACAATCATAAAGCTGTAGCCAATAGTCCCAACTCCAACAAGAAAATACGAAAGCGGCATCCTGAACTTGAGCCATCCAATTGTCCTCTGATTATTGTAATAACCATAAAAGAGTACAGAATACTGTGCAAAGCCCTGAAAAGTCAGCAAAAATTGTAATGTCATGTCTGCTAAATATGCACATAATCAGAAATTGTACCAATAGCAATGTACTGAAACATTTATTTCAATGCATACGAAACAGTTGTAAGCATCACTATAATAAATCCCACAGGATGGAAAATCTCTTATTTAGAAAGACTTAGAATATCCCACATCAACTTTCTAATCTTTTAGCTTTAAAACTCTTCATGGGCATTACATCTGCTATCAAAACTTTAGCAAAACCTTTTCATCCACATGCTTCTTGTTGTAAAGAAAAAAACATTTTTGTTTGCAAAATTTGTTTTACAAATTACTTGCAGATAAAATGCCAGATTTTGGATGTAATTTTTACATTTCTAGAATTTACTTGTGTAGCCTATTTGATATAAATTTCTCATACACCTTCTCTGTCTAGCAATGTTGTCTGCTGTTCATTGGGTGACCATTCAAGATACGTTAACTAATAGATAGCTGTATTTTATGGATGATTATGCAGTATTCAGGGGTTTTTAACAGTTAGACTCCAAGGCTGTAAAAAGTGCAATGCAAGTATACCTTCTTTTTCAGCAATTGACAGTGTATCTCCCTTTCCAGAAATCTTAATGAGAATTACCCTCTCTTCTATGAGTCAAATTGCTGATTTTTCAAAATAATTTACTAGTACATGGTTAACTGTAAGCAATTGCTGGTGTCTAAAACAATACAAATAGCTAAAGCTTCCTGATAAACCTCAGGTTAGAGCAAGAACTTGCCTCCTAGAAGACTGTATCCAGAGCCTTTACAAGGACAGCTCAGTACATTTACAGCAGTGGAAAGGCTCCAGCTAGATGTAATTATTTCAAGTCAAATACAGAGTATTTTACCATGTAATTGGTGGATTGGCCATGCATTATTTTGACACTAATACAGTAAGCTGAGGGTTTTGTGAATTAAAAAAGCCATTTACTTCTCTTCTGCTTTCCAGTTGCTCATTTTACTTAAAATAAATAACGTCTTTCTCTTATATATTATTGCAAAGCAAGCATTTAATTTATTGTAGGTCTTACTATATATGAAATGAGCCACAATGTTATCTGGAAAACCTAATTCACAATTCTAAGCTGAAAATGAAATATTAATATATGATAAACAGAAATATTATTCAAAATTTCCTGATTTGATAATCAACATATCTCATTTTTCTTCTTACCAGGCTAGCTTCAAGTGATGTGCCTACACATAATAGATAAATAGTATGTTCTTCTCTGATAAGGGAAACATTGTTATAAAATGCATTTATTACTAATTACTAGTGAAACGTCTACACTAGTCAGGAGTCACTCAAATTCAACAGTATGTCTTTTGCATTTTTTGTTCATTAAAGCATGCTATAATTCCATCTTAGCCCAGGTTTCAATATGGCCTAATGTGGTTTGGAGAGACTTTTGGATCCCTCAGAGTATTAAAATGCTTTTTAGGTCGTGCTTTTCTGCAAAGTCAGAGATAATTCCTACACTGCACACCATTCAGTATGTTGCTTCCTGGGCTTCGCCTACTGCATTTCACCATGAGAGCTGAAATATCTTTAGCTGTGTAGGTAGGCATGCATGGAAGATCTCTTTCATGCTGTTCTGAGCCTGGCATGAAAGAAGGGTGAGATAAGAATATTGATAAATGCTTTATTGAAATGAGACTTGAGAGTCTCATTTATTTAAGGTTTTGATTATTATCTGAACTGTAAAATAGACAATGTTAAAACTAAATTCCAAGTAAAATATATCAAAATCAAAACCTGGTTTTATTTGCCATGTTAGTAAAATGAGTACAATTTCAAGTGCAAAAAAAACCAAAAGATACGTTGGGCTCATCTTTACTGTCTTAAAGATTGGTGGGGTTTGAGGGTTTTTTTTTAGGACGATACAATGTTTGCTGATGTGTGTTCATTTATTTGTAACATACTTGGTAGCACACAAGAACTGTTAGCAGATGAAGGGTACTATTTCCTGTGCTATTTAATTAAAGATGTTATTGTCTGCAGGGAGTATTTGTCAATCTGACATGCCTCAAGAAAATTCTTTTTGCCCCTCAATATTTCAGGAGATACACATCTTTCACTGCCTTATTCTGTGTTTATTACCTTTACATTTGCTCCTTGTGTTAACTGCTACTCTGTTATTTACTTTCTTCTTCAGAGCTGTCAGATCATGTTTCTGTCAGTTATTATAAACTTCCCATCTTTCCACCATCTGTCTTCATTCATCCTTTCTCAAATATGTTTCTTTTAAAAACTTTATCCCCGTTTGCTCTAGAAATCTCTTCTAGTCTCTATTCTCTTTACAAAATCTCCAAGTTACTGTGCTTCCTTTTTATCTCCAATATCTCCCTGATATTTTAATTTCTCATTTCTTAAAGTCATCATCATTTTTTAACTTCGCAGCTACATGTCTAAATGTGTTCTTCCTGTCATTCAAATATACTACTCCTGATGAACCAGACGCAATGTCATTTTAGGCAACAGTCATTACAAAATGTTACATAAGTGGCTTTTTAGACAGATCTTTCTATCCTTTTGTAACCAAGGAGGGTCCATCACTTTACGTGGCAAAATAAAACAGAGGTAATATCTGTTCCGTTTACCTGCCTTTATAGTCAAAACACAAACATTGTAATTTCTACCTATTATTATATTATTTTCTTTAAATTCAGTTGTCTACAATTAATAAGCTTGAAAGATTTGTTTGTAAATGAGAAAATGGGTATACCCGGTCAAGTTTTTTCTGATGTTCTGTCATCTTACAACCTGATTTTGCCTCCACTGATAGCTGAAAATTGAAAATAGAGCCAAGGAAGGTAAATGAAGGACCAAAATCTGGCACCATCTGAGTCTCCACATGAAGGTATTGAGCCACGAACCAAGGAATCCTGTTTGAGATCTGCATGTCACAAGATTAGGGATCTCTCCACACCTCCACCATACTAAAAAATGCTGATATTAATGAGAAGCATAGACACTGTACCCTTTTTATGTTATTTCAGGAGAGATCAGAGCTGACCGCCTTTTGGAAAGGGGACAGTTATGAAAATCTGCCTGTACCCCTCCTGGGATTGCCTGTGCAGATCTCCACAGCCTGCACAGTTCTGTCCATCAGCACAGGTGGAACGGGACCTCACATGGGCCAGATCTACATGGAGAGGCCATTTTTAGATGAGTCATTATGCAGACAGCTGGAGAGGCTGAACTGTAAACAGGAGGAACCTGCGCCTGAGTTTATTTTTGCGAGAACTGAGTCTGCTTCCAACGTCATATTCATGTTTTCTGTTTCTAAAACAACTCAAATGTTAAAAGATATGTATATGCACAACTCTTTAAAGGCCTTGGTACTTCTTACAGAAGGGAAAGAGTGCAGCAGATTGAGGAGAAATCACACTTAGATCAATGGATGCTGCTTCCATTAATCTGAAGGAAAACCTTAACTAGACGATCACAGCCTTTCACAGGTGAAGAGTACCTTTTGATGACATTGACTGCATGCTATAGAGAAATCTAACAGCCTTCTAAGCAACATATTGTAAAACCAAATTTATCGTCAGTTGACTTTATGCAAAGTTATATCATCTTTATATAAAGAGGCTGACTACGGAGACATGCCATGTGCAAAATTAGATAAAACTTTTTTTTCAGGAGGAAAAAGCAGTATGACATACTGAGGAATATGCCATTATCTTGTCAGTACAGGAGGTAAAGAACCTCAGGCTAAACTGGGCATCACATCAACGGTAAAGAATTAAGACATGCTTCTCAGTTCAGCTAAAATATCTGCATATTCTATAAGACTGAGAAAAACTAAAAATAACATTCTTTGTTTTAGAAGAAGCCTACAGAGCACATTATTGGAATTTCTTTTCTTTTTTCTAATTCACACTGCATCCTCAAATTCTGAACCTTAATCATATGAAAACGTTCACCCATAAGAAATGGAAAATCAGTACCCAGGGATGTGAATCCAGCTTTGAGACTTTTTCCCACGTGTCTTTGGATTGCTACATATACCAAAACGTGCATGAGGACATTGAGATTCATTACATGTTTTGTCTGAAGGAAACATTTCTATTCAGAACTTGTGAGAAAAAGTATGTAAAGTAATTCTATTGCCATTTTCTTCTAAAATATTTCATGTTAAATCTCTGAATATTAAATAATGAAGCAAAAGCCCATAATAATCAGTCATGTGAATATGCTGTATTGCAAGTTTATGCACTTACACTAAAATCCCAGAGAGTAGCAAAGTTCATAGCACTTGCTTCTTCAGCTCTTGGGACAGTTTTTCTAGGTAAAGACCCATATGGCTTCCCCATCAAAGCCTGGAATCAAACAATGACAGCAATTTACATTTTAAAGGAAAATGCCAACAAAGAGAAGTGACAGTGATCTGTCATTTCTTAGGAAGACTAGGTTTATGCTCCTAAACTCTTTAGTGAAGATGACCTACTTCTCCAATTCTTTTCATTGCACCTCACATTAATGATTGAAACTATGTTTAAAGTATGCATTAATGGTGTTTTCTAAATATACAGTGATGTTCCACTAGTATCAATGGATTGTAAAGCTATGCCTCTTACATTCAAATGAAACACAGAAGTCCAAATTCCTCTGATGAGTGGTGTTTGTCTTATAGACAAGACCAGAAGATTCATTTTTCCTGCATTATGGATTTTATTGGTTTTTTTTTAACTGAAATGTATGGGAAGATGCTAGAGATCCAGGTTTTGGATTCTGAGAGTCCCACTGTTGCTGGCGAGAGGCTTGCTTAGCTACAGTATATGTCCTCACAGGGTCCTTCCAGGCTTCACCCTGAAAACTGTTGGGCATTTTCTCTGTTTCGGTTTCAATGGAAGATGGATCATGTTATTAAAATGTTATACTAGAAAGCTGTTGGAAATTCCTACCTGACTTTTTCTCATCTGCTGAAGGGAAAGGGAAAGGGAAAGGGAAAGGGAAAGGGAAAGGGAAAGGGAAAGGGAAAGGGAAAGGGAAAGGGAAAGGGAAAGGGAAAGGGAAAGGGAAAGGGAAAGGGAAAGGGAAAGGGAAAGGGGGAGGGAAAGGGAAAGGGAAAGGGGGAGGGGGAGGGGGGAGGGGGGAGGGGGAGGGGGGGGGGGAGGGGGAGGGGGAGGGGAGGGGAGGGGAGGGGAGGGGAGGGGAGGGGAGGGGAGGGGAGGGGAGGGGAGGGGAGGGGAGGGGAGGGGAGGGGAGGGGAGGGGAGGGGAGGGGAGGGGAGGGGAGGGGAGGGGAGGGAAGGGAGGGGAAGGGAGGGGAAGGGAAGGGAAGGGAAGGGAAGGGAAGGGAAGGGAAGGGAAGGGAAGGGAAGGGAAGGGAAGGGAAGGGAAGGGAAGGGAAGGGAAGGGAAGGGAAGGGAAGGGAAGGGAAGGGAAGGGAAGGGAAGGGAAGGGAAGGGAAGGGAAGGGAAGGGAAGGGAAGGGAAGGGAAGGGAAGGGAAGGGAAGGGAAGGGAAGGGGAGAGGATGTGAAATAGTGATACGCGGAAATGGCACAATACTTTTAATTCCATGTAAGTCCCCTTTTTTGGAGGACAATATGGTGGCTCAAAGGAACTAGAAAAATCTTACATTTGACATAAGTGATTTCTGCCTGAATCACATCTGCTCTGAGCAACATTTTTAGCAGTGATGATGCACACAACACAAAACATGAGGTGTCTCTTGTGACTTTACAGGCCTGTTGGGCCTTACCAGCATGTGATTTTTAAGGTAACTGAAAAGGATCCATGGTGCCTTAGAGGCCTGGAATGCATCTTTCTATCGCAATGCACATTTTAGTCAAGATACTCCACTTGTCTGCTTCTTTGATTCAGTTCCTCTCCTTAGTTCTCCATAGGAAAAATTAAAAAAAGTAGTTTAGCACCATCGCAGACCATGAGAAAACACTTTCAGGACACAACCCTCTATATTTCAAGACATCAGTTGTAAGGACAACTGTTCACAAAGAGAGCATATTTTTACAGCCCTAGTACACCTTAATACTTTCAAATGGAGCATAAAGAGATTACTAATTTATTTAAAGGTCCATTCTTATGAAATCTCACTACAAAGACAGAAATTCACATAACAATTCTGATAATTTAAAAGATTCCCACCTCAGGCACCATTACAAGTCCAAAGGTCAGTCCAAAGAGAATCATGTTTATTCCATACATCCAGCGCAAAAAAATGAAATAAGATGCCACTGATGAGCCAAAGTGACCTATAAAAACATGAGACGTTAAAAAAGGGCAGATAAGTTAGTCGTCTTATGTTATTTTACCTTAAGACAAAGTAGCTCAAAGTTTATTTAAAACAAATAAAATCAGAGGAGGCTTTTCATTTTCTTTATTACTATAATTCTAATGACTTTTCTTCCAGATACATACATTCACTGACCTGGCAGAGAAACAGAAACAAAAAATATAATACGGAGTATTTAGGGTAACATAAAAGCTGTGATATTTACTAATATTAAATCCTGTAACAGCAGGATTCAAAGCAAATCACACTTTTTAAAAATATTTTTATTTTTTGCCTGATGTGGATTATAAGCATTCTTGACATGTTGAGCCAGTACCAGCCCAGTTTTAATAGGAAGCAGCACAGAATTAGCCAGTGGGGAGAGTCTTTCCAAGGGCACAATGTATTTGTAAGTGATGTTTTTGGCGTGCTCACCAGAGTTGTTCACTAGGGAAGAACAAGAAGATCTGCAAGTGTTTGTACCCTTTCTTTTCTTTACTTCATTATTTATGTTCCACCTGCACCCAGGTGTGGAGGCAGTCCCATCACCAAGTGCACAGATGAAGCCTTGGACTCCACCTGCTCTGGACCCCTGACCCAGACCTGTGCAAAGAAGAGGTTGCAGGGGAAGCTGTGAGCACTAAGAGCCTGATTTGACCAACACTTTGCAAGTCACGAAAAACACAAATAACTTCAAATTCAAATCCCAACTTGCTGCAGCATGGCTATGCTGCATATAGGGCAGCTGGAAGCTGGGTTCATCTGTCTGTCAGATTAAGAGAATACCAGATTTCAGTTCCATCACCAGTGCTTCACAGGAAAAAAAAGTGACCTTTCAACAGGTTTTTTGTCACACACGGTTTAGTTAAGGAGCCTGATACACTCTGATGCCAAAAAATCAGAAGCAAATCTCTCTGTTGGAGGAGCTTACATTGGTATTTCCACACTGTTTTACAAGCCTTGTAACAGATGCTTCCATTCTATAAAATGAGGTTAACATGACTAGTGTAATTTGGGGCATGTATTTTACTATAACAACAAAATCAGTAGAAAATTTAATACTTTTAAACTTGTATAACCCCAGAGTATAAACAGAGAGCAACTGCTAAGAGGCATTTATCAGGGCTATGCAAAGGGAGAAACAAGTAATTCTGTAAAGGACTTCAACATTTCAAAATCCGCTTTATTCACAGTTCAGAATGAAAACACAGTTTTGAAATTTTGCATGAAGAAGTAGCCAATCTTAGCAGTGGCTTACATACTGGGAAGTCTGGTACAGGCATAAGGCAAGAGATTTTGAGTTACTCAGTCTGGCCATGATATGCCAATTACCCAGTTATAACGCAGCTACAGCCTTTGGGGATCCCGTGGTCTCAAACAAATGAAGTGCAGGAAATTAGGAAGATTTCTGATTTTAAGACACTTTTGATACTGTAGACCTCTTCATGCCACATTAGTTCTTTTGCTCAGATCCTAATATCCCTATTCTTTTGGGAATGTCTTCTTTACATGCATTGAGTTAGAGTTCTTGTATCAGTTATCATTTCATCACTGATGAAATTGCTGCCATGCATCCATCTGGAATATATGCCATTAAGGCACTACATTGGAATTACATGTATCAGTATAGTTCTTGCAAGTAACAACACACAGACTGCACTTGGGCTTTATTCTTTTTCTCCAATGAGGCAAGAATAGCAACCTCTGATAAGTGAAAACTTTAGCTGGGGATAAGGATCATTTAGCTATGGATGCCCTTAACTATATTTCTAGAGTGGGCAGGTCCAAACAGGGGCAACAAGGAACATGGAAAATGGTACAAACAGCCTGCAGCAGCTGCCAACAAAACCAGTCCAAGTTTCACCAGTGTTTTGAATGCACTCTGAGGTGCAACATGTTCCAGGTGTGAATGAAACAGTCATGCTTTAAAGTAGACTTTAGCCACCCTTTCCCACATCCACAGCCTCCCCATACCATGCATTGGCATGCATAGGGGCACAAATTATATAAATTTTAGCAGTAAAATGAAGAGGCTCACCCTGTCCCAACACAGCGATGTGTGTTTCCCACAAAGTCCTGTTGCACAGATATTACTGAATGCCTATTCTGTAAGGAAAAGGAATTTCTCTTTTAAGTGGGGAGCCTACCTGAGATAGCCCAGCACTTCATGCTGATGCCTAATCTTTCTAGACAGCTGGTGGTCTGGAAGAGTCAGACCCAACCGAAGAAGGCTGTGATAAGAAGAACCCTATGATGCGAGGGCTGGAGCACCTCTCCTATGAGGAGAGGCTGAGAGAGTTGGGGCTGTTCAGCCTGGAGAAGAGAAGGCTCCGAGGAGATCTTATTGCGGCCTTCCAGTACCTAAAGGGGGCCTACAGGAGAGCTGGGGAAGGACTTTTTACTAGGGCATGTAGTGATAGGACGAGGGGGAATGGCTTTAAACTGGAAAAGGGCAGGTTTAGATTAAACATTAGGAAGAAGTTTTTCACTTTAAGGGTGGTGAGGCACTGGCACACGTTGCCCAGAGAGGTTGTTGAAGCCCCGTCCCTGGAGGTGTTCAAGGCCAGGCTGGATGTGGCCTTGGGCAACCCGGTCTAGTGGGAGGTGTCCCTGCCTGTGGCAGAGGGGTTGGAACTCAATGATCTTCAAGGTCCCTTCCAACCTAAACCATGCTATGATTCTATGATTCTATGATTTATTATAGTGGGGAGCTTTATGAAACTAAGCAGAGGTTAGAGATTAATTTTCTTGCTAGGTATTAAACGTAGTTAGTATTTTCCTTTTTTCTTCTTTTTATCACCCTCTTTATTTCTTTATTCTTTTATTTAATATTATTAAATGACATTGTTGATTATAATTATCACAGAAAGGAAAATTCTGTCAAGAATTTTAGTATCTAAACATTAACAACTGCCCTGTTGCCAGTCCAGAAATGATCCCTGTGAAAGTTTAAATGTGTCATTAATGAAGTTTGTCGTTTAGGGCACAGTCTGAAAACATTAAGACAGGGATGTGTTTTTTCATGCTGATATTAATAGTGAATTAATAATGATTAATAGTGAATACTAGTTATTTATATTTCCTATATTCTTCGGTAGCACACCTAAGGCACAGCAGTGTGACTGTTGAATTATCTGACTTGATCTGGTCAAGGTGGTTCTTGGGTATCAACAAATGGTCTTGAAATTAAGCCAAAATTATTTCTTCAAAGAAGACAGGAGCGCTTAGATTTACCCATGATATTAGCTGGTCTCCTTCTTAGATTGGTCTGACCTATCCTAAAAAAGCCTTTTTGTATGAAAAGTATCTTCTTGAAGTTTGTTTAAATTTTCCCATCAAGCTGAAACTATGTGAACAAAAACAGCTTGATAAAACTTGTGTCTTACACCTTGAGATTTCCCAGGCATACCAATACAACTCCAGATACAGAGTTTGCTCAGTATGAAGCATTTTCCTCCCAGGTCTTTCTAGTGTATAACTAACGGCCCAAGGAGCTTTTCAGTTCAGTAGCACTGCCAGGCACATGTGTGCCACTTGCCACAGTCCAACACATTCTTCATTTGACCTCTTTTTTCCTAAAGCTGTACTATTTTAATTGACTTTATGTGAATTCAGCAGTTCTGTTGTTCTCATAAAGTGTGTTTATTTCAGTGTTTCTTATCCCATTAAGTTTCCTGCATCAGTTGGCAGTGGCAGGGGGGCACAGCCACCTATCCTCTTCAGTTTGCGTGAGAGAAAACTTTCTATGTTGTCTACCATTGTTTTACCAGTACAGCATTTCTTTTTAAGTCAAAGAAATCTTCCCCAGTAGTACCTAATTGAACTTTTGCCACTCTACAGGACCTTAATTCACATTTCATTTCCAATCTGTCTACAACCTTGGCTACTTTTGAGAATGGACCAACACCCAACAACACTACAGTATAAGCATCAGGGTTTCTAAAAGAGAGGCTCTATTACACATTAACTCCTGAGCTGCGACACAAAGACGACAGATCTTTGCCATTTTATCAATATATGGCTTGATGCCCTTTGCTTTGTTGATCCTCTAGATTTCAAAGTAGGTATTATAATAGTCCTACGCTAATGCTAATTTACAGGGCAAAGATAGTGCTTTCTGACTGTTTTGTTTTAGACAAGTCATGCTTGGTTGCTCAGATGCAGTTTTTTAGAAGGACTGAAGAATAAACATTGTTGTTTTTCAGCAGTTAGAAAACTATATTTACTTCCCCTATTTTCTACTGTAAACAGTTACTACCTTGTTTGCTTAGGATTTTTTTTATAAAGAGCTCACTTTGACATCAGAAAATGCAAAGCATCTTCATGTAAGACCACAGAGATGACTTATGCCAGGAAGTTAATGCTTTGGAAGCTAACAACTGTAAAGGTTTGCTGAGCATAAAGTATTCCCCTCACGCAAAGCTGTTTAGCCAATGAAGAGTTTTTCTATACACAGTTGTGGCGGTATGCTCTGCCTCGCCTGCCCCGGCTTTCTTGCCTGGCTCCTGCTCAAGCCATAACTGTCAGTGGGGGTTGTGATGGGTTGCACCTGGACGTTGGGGGTTGAATGGCAACATAGCCAAACACTGTCTGGAATAGGGACCTAGAAGCCTCACTGCTATGCAAGTACGACTATAAGTCAATCATCTTACTCAATAAATAGTGGACAGCCCAGGACCCATTGAGCTCTCCTGCACGGCAGCAGGCTGCATGCCAGGATCTCCCCTTGAGTAGGGATGCCGCTCAAGGTTGTTACTCCCTGAAGTTGAGAGCTTCCTTACCGCAACAGATCCTTGGTAAGTGGTTAATAGCATGCTAAACTTTGAAATTGTAGCTAAGTGATATAGAAGGATTGATCGTGCATATATAATCCTTTAGGCACAAACTGTTGACCAAGTCTGGGACTAAGATTGGATCCAGCCGCAGCAAGGGGGTCCTTTCTGAACCTTGTTACTCAACAGCAAGGTCTCCCTGCCAGTTCTGTCTGACCCTGTCCTCTATGCAGTAAATAACCAAGTGTGCCTTGCCATCAAATCTCATTAAAACATTGTCGCATTTACTATCAAACTTTGTTAAAAGGTTGTTTTATAACAATAAATATTTTACTGCTGCTCTCTTACGAGTGAAGTGAATCACTCCCTCCACAACAAGAGCAGTCTGCACATAAGCATCAGGCTTTTGTTCCATTCATGGTCCTGCTGCTTACATTTTATTTTATCTGGGACCACACAAGATTAAAACAGAACTTGAAATTCTGTGAATTCTTGCCTCTCTTTTAGGTGTCATTGACACTACCTCTTATACCTGTTAATACTTACACTTCTGTGCTTAGTGCCTGCCTTTGGCAAGAGAATAGCTTATAGTGTATTTTTCATCATCAGATTTCCAAGAGCAATCCTCACAGCCTACTTCACCTGTCACAGTCTGATGTCATTTGCTGCTTATTTCACTATACTGTCTTCTCCAAAAATGAGCTGCCATGTAGACAGTGCTCCTTCCGATTTCCTTTATGCAATCATATTTTGCCGCGTGAGACTGCAGCTCATAGTTACTAACATGACTAAGGAATCACCACAAAAACTGCTGTCCAACAACAGTATATTTTTAGATATTGATCTTGGTGTCCAATCTAGTGCTCAACCATTTTCTTCAACCACTCCTCAGTATTTTGGGTGGACGGTACGATCCAGTACATGCAAGTACGATCCAGGTACATGCGAGGTGTTGCAGGTGCTAACAAGATTCTCTAAGGGGTTCAATGTGCTGCATTTAGCAAGTCTTATGTAAATTCTTAAGCAACCAAAGATATTTTTCTGCCAAATTCTTTATAAGCAGTATCCCGTTCATTGTCTGATGTCATGTGTTTAAGTCAGCAGTGTTACTGTCACTTTACAATGTTCTGACCTGAGCCCCAATTGATAAAGCCATTGCTGCTAGAAGTCAAAGGACACTCAGGTCCTTGCTCAGTTTAGAGCCATCTGGAAACATGCCTCCCCTTGCAGAGTTGTGTCTGCTGCTTCTTTAACACAACAGCACATCTGAAGACTGCAATTGTTAAGAGTGTTTCATTCCCTGGAGTTCATGCATATTAGCTTGAAGCTGACTCTGTTATAAAGGTGGCTGCTCCTCCAAAATGATCTGTATTTGATCTCTGATCAAATCTGGAGATTTTGATCAGAGCTCGATATAAAAAATGGTTTTACATATTATGTCATACTGACTCTGCTAACCTGGAATTTTGGGAATGCAGGGTAATCCTGGACTTGGCACCAACAGTTTGTTAAAAGCCAAGAAATAGAAGATAATTATTTATTTTACTAATCTTGATACAGTATGACCAGAGTAGTACATGTCCTACCTACATATAAATTCAGATGACAATTATGTTTCTAGAAAAAGTTGAAGTAGTGGTTTTTTGGTCTCTGTGACTTAATGTATCTTAATCTCTACTTTTCCCTTGTCCACAGATTAACTTTTTTCCATTTCAGTTACCTTCACTTCTCCTTTTTTAATATCTAAACCCCACTTTTTCCCTGGGACCTGGCAGCTTTTTCAGCGTCATCATTAAGATGGCCTTGATCTTAGTGCTACAAATTTGCTAATACGAGACACATGCTGAAACCTACTGCTTGGATTAACCAGAATAGAATAAATTGTGACTTAAAATTCTTTTTTCCTTAGCAATATTTCAGAGCTGTTTCCTTGAAATTAAGACTTATTCTAGACTATAGGGGTTTGGACAAAAATGTACTTCTTAAATTACTAATATTCAGACAGAGGATTTCTTCTGCAAACAAAAGCAATTGCAGCTTGCCTTAGAAGTATACTGAACAGAAAAGAAAATAATAGAAAAAGAGTAAACTTCACAATATTACCCCATTGAGATTATGAAAAGGTATGATCCCACTGTGATTTTGGGGCTTTCCAGGTGACAGCAAAAACGTTACTCATTTCAAGTGAAAAAATAAATACATATAAAAGCAGGACTGGAAAAAATGACCCTATTCTATTTTTGCATTCTGATTTTACAAGGAAAGAAACGTGTCTGTTGGAAGTTATTACTAGCAGAACAGCTTGCGCAAGGGCTACTTCTTTACAGAGACTTTCAGAAACATCTCTCTCACAAGTCTAATATATGTCCAGATGAGTAAGAGACCATGTGCATCTTGATGCTGAGTTTTATTCTAACTATGTATATGCATCAGCTTCTTTCTAAACTCCACCACAAGTGAGTAGGTAATCTGTTCAACAGTCTGTAGACCATATGTTTAAGGACATGTTATAAATTCTCCTCAAGGGTTATTTTGCTGTCCGAAACTCCACAGAATTCCCAATTTATCATTTTCCTGTTCTTCTGCAGTTCTGGTTATTGCCTTTTCATGCAACCCACAGCTTCTTCCAAAGGCAATCTCCCTAAAATCAGTTTCCATTGCACTTTCATCTGCATTTCATTAGTGGCAGAGCCTCACTCAGGTACCCGTGCAGTTAAGCCAAATTTCATTCAAAGAAAGAGTTGCAGTTTAAATTCATCACTGGAACTGAAACACGAAATTGACTTGTGCCAAAAACCTACTCTCAAACATATCCATAGGACTAACTACACTGTTTTGTTTATATTTATGCTTAACATATGGGGACATCCAAACCCACCATTGTTTTCTCTGTTTTGTATTATATGGTTGAAAATGAGAGAAATAACACCAAAATACCTCATATGTGAGGCTCAAGATGATAAAAAAAATCACAGAAATAATTATACTATAGAGACAAAATAAAGTGAAGGTAAGCAATAGCTAAATCCCAATTCCACTTTTTCACGACTAAATTCAACACTGGCTCCTGAACTGTTACCTGTATATTGAGGATTTTTATCTCTAAGGTGACTAACACTCTCCCAAGGAAATTTTCAACAAGCTGTAGTATCAAGCTCAATAAATACTAATAAAAAATAAATATTCATTGATTTTATACTACACATTGAATTTCTAAAGTATCGAAAAGTAATTTACCATTTTGGCATACATCGGAAACATACTAGATAATATTCTTGATTACCTTGCATAAGTACTTACTTTCAATCTCCTTAATTTTCATTTCCCAGGGTATGCAGGCTGTCTTAAAATTCTCAAAATCTCTTTGAAATTTCATCCATTTCTGAAAAGGGTCACAGACAGAAAAACCCATCATCATCTCAGTGCCCAGATGCTCAATTTCCCTTTGAGCTAATGTAACCCCTTAATCATCCACAGTATCCTTTGGCAGAGCCCACTGCAATAGAAGCACTAGCTTATGAAGAGCCATCTCCTTTTGTTTGTTCTGAATATGTTTCCTTCTGACTTTGTGTGAAGTCCCTATTTCTTCCACAAGAAGAATGATTAAATAATCCCATCCTTTCATGCCATTCATTTTGTTTGAATTGTTTCTGAGAATTTAATTTGTTATTTCCTTTGCTGTTCAAAATTTAGAACTGGAGCTCAAGCTGTGTCATTTAATTACAATTACTCTGCCCAGTAATTTATCTATTGGATAAGTGTAACTTCTGTAATTGAGCTTCCTGTGCCCAGCTGAGTTTGAAAGACTAATTATTTTTTGTGAACATTAATGCTTATGAGATGTGAATACACAACTGCTTGCAGAAAATCCAGTCTAACTTAGGGTAAACCCGGCCATGGCAAGTAGTCCTGCCAAATAGTCTTAACATCATTCTGCATCAACATTTTAGTTTGAGGCATGTGTGCTTTTGATGTAAACCTCCCAAACCGTCCCAACTTACCACACTTACATTTGCACTGTAAAGCAGTGCCGCAGCATAAAACCAAATCAAAAGATGTACTTGAGGAGTGTACTTGAGATGCATGACAATACACATCCACAGCTACTGGGTATTTAGTCCTTCGGACTACGCAGGACTTAACCCAAAGAAAGACCTGCCAGAACGCATATTGTGTTGACATTGGGTCCTCATCAACCACTGTTCGGCCTTTCGGTCACGTTCCTACAGAGCCATATTGCTTCCTAGGATATATGTAACCCTAGAGCCTTGGCTCAGTGGAGATGCCTACAGTTTTTTTGCTCTGGGGCAAAAATACACTTTTTGATCCTTCACAGAGGGCTACCTCAAAGGAAAGACAGTTGACAGAAAAACCCAATCTACACCAAGAGAAATTAACTTTCACAAGATATTAAAATCTTGCAAATTCTTGCAAAACAGTTGTTTTTTGTCTTGATGACAAGTCTCAATCAAACTGTGAGCTTGCGTTAGAAGTCTTTTCATGTGAGAGCAGTGGAAATAAAAGTGTTAACATGCAAAGAAAGACAAGGAACTCTATTTTGGAAGACGGATACATATGGTAATAATCTGCAAAAAGCTCCCTGTTTACGTTACATAAAGTTAGTGAAATAATAAATTTACCTTGGTCATCATCACTTTGTATGCATAGAATTTTTTCCCTTTTCCTTTTCCAAGAGCACCTTCAAACTTTTCCACAAAAAGCTGGGCTTCCCTGGAAAATGAGGGCAAAAGAGAGAGATAGATGATACTAACATGATATTGTCTCTACCATAGCAAGGTAATTTTTTATGTGTTCTAACTCCTCATAGAGTTTTGTATAATCTTGTTCCCTTAGTAATTCTTAGAAAGATAAGCTCTGAGATTTTGGTTTTCACAGAAGACTAATAATATGTAGTGCAAACAGAACAAGCAACTTCAGTCATCTGTTCTGATCCAAATGCATTTGGAGCTCTGAGATTTGCCTGCATCCAGTTAATGTTATCAAATCTTTTTAGTCACAGTGACTTTTTTTTTGCAGCTCAGCTGCTGCCTGTTTGTGCCACTTACAAACTGTTATTACTCCTGGTTCCACCTAATATAAGTTGTTGTCCAGCTACCTAAGGGAAATTTATTTTCTTCTTTTATTTTAGAGATATGTATACACCAGAGCCTTAGTTCCCCTGTGTCTACCCTTCTCAAGATTAGATTTAATTCAACTCTTCAGCATTTCTGCATATATCATCTCTAACTGCTCCATTTCTTAGATGTATAGCTTCAGTGGTCCCCAAAAGACTAAAATTTTGCTTATAAAGATATGGAAGTTAAATAATACCCTGGTGATACAGATATGAAAGGAAGATTTTTAAATTGTTTTAGAAAGGCATAATGAACATGGATTAAAATAAGAAACAGTTGAGATCAAGAGCATACTAATATTTCCTCCATTTCATCTCATTTTCACTTATAAGTATGATTTTCATGTGTGTCTCTATTGAGAAAATGTGCCCTAAAGGCTAAATGACCTGATCTAAAACACTTCAAAATAGAGTAAGATATTCTATATCTGTCAATGCATGCACAAGACTGTGTAACTATTTTATCATTACACTAGATACCTCCAAAGCATTGTATATTATATTAGGTATTACACTAAGACCTTGAGAAAAGGTAGACTATTGGGAAAACATTAATTGTGATGCATGTCAGTCCAGAAAGGCTACGGATAAGTTCACTGAATGAAATGAATTATCATCCTTATGTCTTCTTGTCGCATATTTTATGTAAGCAAGTAAAAAGATTGTGTTAAACTGCAACATCCGGCGATGGCATTGGCAGAATAGTAGTGTAGCTGCTATAAAGGAAAATTAAAATTTTGTGTGAAGAAGGCTATTAGCCGCATCATAAATTATCTTAACTCATGGTTAAAAATCTCAACATGTCTAAAAATACTGTGTATTTGTAGTAACTGCAAATGCTTACAGTGATCTTCATACTATTATTTGAAGACCTATCAAAACCTTTCCCCACTAGACGCCCACTGCACCATTCTCTTTGGCTTGCAGTACCAAGGCTTTGGACAGCCTTTTTTTTCTATGCTTCCCAAGACTGTGCAAAATTGAGCTACTGAATTTAGCTTTCACCCTGTGAGAACTTTCCCTCTTTGAAAGCCCTCTGAGCACTCTCACCTTCCAAGTGCTCACAGTAAAACCAGCTGGTGAAGCATCAGGACCAGTGCTAGTTCACCTGACCTCCGCAGGAGTTTAGCATGCCTTTACCCACCGTCTGAGATCCCATTTTCTCCTTCAAAGACACAGGTTGGCAGAAACAAGAAACTACACACAATTACATGAATGTCAATGCAATAACTTTTTTTTTTCCCTCTGTGGCACAAGGCATGCACAGACTCAGATAAAAAAGCTAAAATACCCAGCCACCACCCCAGCCACACATCCCACCTATTCACCACTCAAAGTGTTCCTAGGGGATGGAGTCAATGTCTTTTTAAGGCTCTAGATCCCTTATTATCAGTTCTGCTTTTCTGGATCACATTTATATTCTGGATTTTGCAGTCTGATCTTTCTGTACTTTAGCTAACTTTGACACCGACTAAGCCTTCATTATTTTCCAAGCCACTTTGAGTCCTTCAAAGATTTTCTGGCTCAGCGTTCACATCTCATTCTTTCATTTTGATTTTCAAAAAATTCTACTTTTAAATTTCATATTCTCAAATAAGTCAGAGGAAACAGATTCTTTCAGCTTCAGGAAACTAGTGACTGAGAGATCCTTTTAAATCCATGTCCTCAGGATTTAGAATCTTGTTGCACTGTCAGGAGATATAAAGCAGTCCTAACAGCAGATGGCAGCTTCCTCATAAACTCAGCAGTCAGTGCTGGAGCAGTACCATAAAAGCAGCCAGAATTGATAAACTGGACATGTACCAATGTCCCATGTCAGCATATCATATTCTGGGCTTAAGAGGAAAACCTTCTACCACCACTTCTATCACTAGGTAATTCAAGCATTGGAGCTTGTTCATGAAAAATTACCAAGATCAAAACTTACAGAGCTGTAGAAAACCTGTGCTTTCAGTGACTAATTATATGCAGTTATGCTGCAGAATAGGAAGATTTCAAATTTTAAGTTGGTTTTTTTTACAGTGAATGAGTAAATTAGAAATTTAAGGGGATAATATGAAAATAAACATTAAGATAAAAAATCCTCCATAACAGATGTGAACACATTTTGCATCTGTAGCTGCACACAAAAGTTCTCCAAAAACATGTTCTGCTATAAAATTAAACTAAGCCAAAACAGGAAGGAACTTTCCACAAGGGCATTCATAAAAATATTTATTTTAAACTGTTAATCCGAGCCTTGTGTTCACTTGTTTTAAATGTCTTTTTACAAGGTTTTCTACAAAAAAATAGTATTTCTTATCCCCGTATGTCTTCTGGACTCTGCATCAAGCAATCTTCCAAGTTAGAGTGTTAGCAGTATTCATGCTTTTTCTCCAGGACAAACCAAAACATTGCTTTTTTGAAGGCGGTGACCTGGATCTCCAGGTTTAATGCTACTGAGTCTTCTGAATGCTTCCCTGGTTTTTCCTTTGCCAGTAGCTGACGTTTCATTTCTCCCTGCATCCCTTCTTCCCCATGCATGAAACCAACTGAGTTACACATGCAAGACCGGAGCACAAAATCAGTTGGATCCATGTGTGCACAATACTTATAAAGCTGCTTTCAAGTTTTATGAAAGTATGAAGCAACTCCTTTCATTTTTTTTATATATTGCTTTCCTGTACCTATAAATTTGTTATATAAATCTTGAAAAAAAACCAACTTAGTCCAAATGGTAGGCTTAAGATATTATTTCAGTTTTCCATTTACCCTGGATTTGCATTCTAGTCTAGTTACAATACACTGTGACTTTTGGAATTAATAGGACTTTGGGCATTAATGAATATTTCACACTGACCATGACAAGAGGATGTTTCAAACATGCATTAAAAATTGTGGCTATTAATATTTCCCGTTCTTGTGAAGTAATTGCCAAAATCGTCACATATTAATAATCATCACACAGTTAATAAAAAACTAGCAAAAGCTATATGGCCCAAAGAGTTGTAGCGAATGGAGTTAAATCCAGTCAGCAGCTGGTCACAAGTGGCGTTCCCCAGGGCTCAGTATTGGAGCCTGTTCTGTTTAATATCTTTATCAACCACCTGGTCAAGGGGATTGAGTGCACCCTCAGTAAGTTTGCAGATGACACCAAGTTGGGCAGGAATGTTGACCTGCTTGAGGGTAAGAAGGTTTTACAGAGGGATTTGAGCCAAGGCCAATTGTACGAGATTCGAAGAGGCCAAGTGCTGGATCCTGTACTTGGGTCACAATAACCCCATGCAGCACTATGGGCCTGAGGAAGTGCGGCTGCAAAGCTGCCTGGTGGAAAAGGACCGGTGGGTGTTGGTTGACAGCCACCTGAATGTGAGCCAGCAGTGTGCCCAGGGGGCCAAGAAGGCCAATGGCATCCTGGCCTGTATCAGAAACAGTGTGGCCAGCGGGACCAGGGAAGTGATTGTCCCCTTGTACTCGGCACTGGTGAGGCCACACCTTGAATACTATGTTTAGTTTTGGGACCCTCACTACAAGAAAGACATTGAGGTGCTGGACCATGCCCAAAGAAGAGCAATGAAGCTGGTGAAGGATCTAGAGGATAAGTTTTATGAGGAGCAGCTGACGGAACTGGGGTTGTTTAGTCTGGAGAAAAGGAGGCTGAGGGGAGACCTTATCACTCTCTACAACCACCTGAACGGAGGTTGTAGCGAGGTGGGGGTCGGTCTCTTCTCCCAAGTAAGAAGTGATAGAATAAAAGGAAATGGCCTCAAGTTGAGCCAGGGGAGGTTTAGATTGGATATTAGGAAAAATTCCTTCACCAAAAGGCTTGTCAAGCATTGGAACAGGCTGCCCAAGGAAGTGGTTGGGTGACCAGACCTGGAGGTATTTAAAAGACATATAAATGTGGCACTTAGGAACCTGGTTTAGTGGTGGACTTGGCAGTGTTAGGTTAATGGTTGAACTTGATGATCTTAAGGATCTTTTCCAACCTAAATGATTCTATGATTATTATGCAGTTGAAAGAAATTAAATTATTTTTTTTAAACAATAAATTATTTTGTGAAAGAGTGAAATTCTTCTTTCCCTTTTGGAATAATGATATTCTACAATCATGTCTTACCTTTTGGTATATGGTGGATTTTACCAATAACATTCTAAGTAGCATTTTCATACCGCTCCCTCTACCACTCACATAGAAAGATTGTCTTACAAGGGAATCCCTCCATGTGCAAATATACAGAGGACTTTTATTAAGTGCCCCACAGCAACCTATCTGCTAGCTGCATCCATGAATATAAATGCAAATCTCAATAACAACTCGATTCTATGAAAAATTCCCACCAGAGTTTTAACGAAATATCTGAAAACCAAATTCGGTGCAGAAGCAGAGCTGGAAGGAGGGCCTCTGGGTAATGAGGCAGAAACATGTGTGCAGTTATGTACACAGAAACCATAACGACTAGACGATGCTGGAGCCATCAAACAGAACATGTTTTCCTTCTCCCTCTCAGCTTTTCTTCCCTGACCAGCTCTGCAGCAGATCAGTCCCACTAGGTTACCCCTAACCTCTGTGATTTGTAGGTTAAGGAAACCTTTCCCTGAGTTCTGCTTAAGCTTCCTGGCTTTCAAAGTTCAGCACCATTCAGTCAGGGAACAGGCTTGCAATGTGCTTTCCATGTCTGTGGCACATGTTCTTTTTCATCAAATATAATCGAATATGTTATTTAATTCAGGTTTCTACCTTGATGTTTTAACTATCTCACTGAAAGATGTCTAACTGTAAATCACTGCAGACTTTTGCCACACTTTGTCCTCTCCTCCATTTCTTTTGTGCTAATAATAAAATGTGAGGGCAGAAAGAATAATCAACCAGTAAAAAGTAGTCCTAAACCCGCATAACTCTTTTAGAAACCACAACAAGAACCAAAACCACATACATACATGTGCACGCCTACTTGGAAGTAATGCAACTTCACTAAGTGGCACAGGAAGTGTCAAAAACAACGCAGAGCGACAAAACTGAGCTTTGTAATCACTGGTATCATGTGTTATAGGTAAATTATCTATACCACAAGATAGGCCAAAGTGTGCCCCGTTAGCTACCTGTGAATTTAAAGAAGCTTCAGAGAAACCTTATTAATTGAATTAAAGACACAAGGAACTAATAAATGTTGCATGGGGCTTGGCATTATTGTCCCAGAGGAGACTGAGTTAATTATTAATACTAGGTGTGGAGTTACAGCTTCCAAAGTGCTAGGTGTATGGTACTTCGGGCACTTCAGTGTTACAGAGAGAGGATGAATTACAGCTCTCAGAGGCTGTTACTAATGAATACGATTCAAGTGGATTGCTCACATTTTTTCAGTAACAGTTCAGGAAGGTTTCAGTCTCCAAGATCTAAAAACTCATTAAGAACAAATGTCGTATTAATACTGATCACCCAGGACTTCTCCAAGTCTTAAAAAGATTGGCTAAAATCTGACTGCAAAACAACTGTTGTCAGACACAGCTCACTTGAAAAGCAGTTCCGTAGTAATAATGGGCAAATTATAGTGTTATTTAATACTCCGCTGGCCTCCAGGACGTCCAGGCTAGCCTCCAGGACTGCCAGTATGTCCACAGTAAGAGAGATGAAATAGTGATTCGTTGGAGTACAAAGAGTGTGTCCAAAGATAAGAAATTTCCACCATCCCACACATGCACCTTATGTATCTATTGGTTTTGTATACTTATAAAATATTCCGTCTCCGATTCACCTGTCTTGATGGGCAATCGAAGTCCTGTAATAAAATAAATGATGCTAAAAAAGTACTGAAAAATTGCCACATTATATTCTGTCCCTGGCAGATGAAGAGGGGATGGGTCTGCTCTACTCTGTTTTTCTTAGAAAAACCAAGAAGTTCTCATGGCTCTCTTTATGGTCTGTATTTAATTGGAAGCGCTTTAAAAAGCCTACGCTTGACATTTGACTGCCTTTTTATTTTCATATTGTCATTTCACTTGGTTTGATAGCTTGCTAACTGGATTGTGGTACAGTTTTAAAGTGAGACTGCTGTTGGCACATTTCTGGATTCTTGTGCTCAATTTTCTGATTGTACAGTACTATAATAGGCTTTGCCAGTGGATATAAATGACATAGCTGCTGTTAAAAGTCTTTGCTATTTTATAGCATAAAACTAGTGTACTAGAGCCAAACACACTAGCACACCTTTTAAACCTTCCCCTTTCCTTCATGTCTGTGCAAAACTAAGCCAGGAGAATGCACAGACAGGAATGTAGTCCCCAAAATCAGACCCTCAGAGGTAAATTGGGATAGCTTTCCCTGGAGGTTTTCCAAATTGCAACAGCAGAAGTTGTGGCCTGTGAGCTTTATTTTTTTGTAGCTTTTTCTCATCCAAAAATCATTTCAATAGTTTACCCCCCTCTGTAAATATCAGTCTTTTAAATAATGATTGATGGTCATTACCATCTGATGGCTCTTCAGGTAATTTTGTGCTGTCCTAAGTAGGCAGTGTTAAGAGGAAATAGGCACGAATTATCATCTCCCATAGAAAAGGCCCAACAACAGTTCTCACAAACCATGTAAACCAGTGCAAGGAAAATGAAAAGAACAAGAAAACTATTCTGAAGGAAAATATATCAGAAATGAGAAAAAGTCTGGACTCCAGCCAAGCTCGTGCTCTCAGCAGCACAGAGAACTATGTCCCTACCCCACAGCCTGACATGTCTATTGCTTAGGGCCTGGGAGAGTGGTGATGCCATTTCCTGGATAACATTTTTTCATTCCTCTCCATGTGCTCTTCCATACTTTTTCACATCTCCAGACCTGTAAATTTCTGACCATGATGTTTTAAGGTGAGGTTAGAGTCTGACAGTGCCTGTACAGCTTAACTTCGAACTGCAGGGGGACACTCTGTAAGCAGAGCAGTATCCTCAGTCACGGTTCTTCAGAGAATAATCAGGGGCTGTTTGAAATGCATCTTTCTAGACACAGGGATGTAAATTAGAAATTAGAGCTCATCTAATTTACCAGTGTTGCTCTATTAAGAATGCCATTTCAGCAATGAGTGTCTCAGCCAGGTTTTGACAGAAGGCATTTTCAATAGAGCAACTAGTTCTGCATCTGTGTTCTAAAGTTATTATTCATTCATACATTTTTCAGAACAAAAGAATGAAGGAGAAGTTTAACTATTTTTAAAAGTAGTCATAAGAGCTAAGCAGAAATCATCTTTCCCACCCGACACTTTTTAAGCTATGAAAAAGTGCTCCCTTGGGAGAAACTGGTTTTGAATCATCAGTGAGGGGGTTGATCGATTTTGAAAATGCTTAAACAAAATATTTCAACAATTTTAAATTTCTTATGAATTTTTTAAAACATAGATTTTACTAGGAATTAAATCTTTCCCCAAAAATAGTTTGTTCTGACAAATTAACACTTCTTTTAAAGAAGTAATATTTAACATGAAAAGTCCTAATCAACCCTAACATACACTTTTCAAAATAACATGAAAAAAGTGGTCTTATTTTGTCATGAATATGTAACAAATCCTTGAACATTCCTGGGGACGATTTTTTTTTCCATTCTTGGTAAAAAACAGGTCCTAATACAGTACAAACATGGAAGTGATATTTGGCTCACAGTGAAGAACATTTTTCTTAATGCTAAGAATAAATCTACAATGAAGTATCTCTCTGTTGTGGAAGACAGAAGACAAAGAATAAGGAAATTTCTTCTTCTACCTCCAAGAAGATAGGTGGCTTCCCCCCTCCCCATCCCATAATATCCCCCTTTAAAGTACTGAAAAGTATTAAAAGCCCCATTTAAGTACTGAAAAGCCACAATAAGGTTTCCCCAGAGCCTCCTTTTCTCCAAACTGAACCACACCAACTCTCTCAGCCTGTCCTCATAGGATAGGTGTTCCATCCCTCTGATCAATTTTTTGGCCCTCCTCTGGACTTGCTCCAGCAAGTCTATGTCTTTCTTGTACTGAGGTTCCCAGAGCTGGATGCAGTACTCCAGGTGGGGTCTCACCAGAGCAGAGCAGAGGGGCAGAATCACCTCCCTCAACCTGCTGGTCACGCTTCTTGTGATGCAGCCCAAGATACGGTTGGCTTTCTGGGCTGCAAGTGTACATTGCTGTCTCATGTCCAGCTTTTCATCCACCAGTAACCTCAAGTCCTTCTCAGCAGGGCTGCCTTCAATCCATTCGTCACCATCCTGCATTGATACTGGAGGTTGCCCTTACACAGATGCAGGACCTTTGACTTGGCCTTGTTGAACCTCATGAGGTTCACATGGGCCCACTTCTTGAGCTTGTCCAGGACCTTCTGCATGGCATCCTGTCCCTCAGGCATGTAAACCACACCACGCAGCTTGGTGTCATCTGTAAAACTGCTGAGGGTGCTCTCAATCCCACTGTCTATGTCATTGATGAAGATATTGAACAGTACTTGTCCCAATATTGACCCCTGCAGAGCACCACTATCACAGATCTCCATCCGGATATTGACCACTAACTCTCTGGATCCGACCATCCAGCCAATTCCTTATCCACTGAATAGTCCATCCATCAAATCTCATCTCTCTCCAATTTAGAGAGAAGGGTGTTGTGAAGGACTATGTCAAAGGCCTTAACAGAAGTCCAGATAGATGACTTCCATAGTTCTTCCTTTGCCCACTGATGCAGTCACTAGAATGCCACTAGATGGGTCAGGCAGGACTTCCCCTTAGAAAAGCCATTCTGGCTGTCTCAAATCACCTCCCTGTCCTCCATGTGCCTTAGCATAGCTTCTGGGAGGATCTGTTCCATGATCTTCCCAGGCACAGAGGTGAGGCTGGCAGGTTGTTAGTTCCCAGGGTCCTCCTTTCTATCCTTTTTAAAAATGGGTGCAATGTTCCCCTTTTTCCAGTCACCAGGGACTTCACCTGACTGTCATGACTTTTCAAATAACAAGGAGCATGACTCAGCAACTACATCAGCCAGTTCCCTCAGGACTCTGGGATGCATTTCATCAAATCCCATAGAATTCTGTATGTTCAGATGTCTGAGGTGGTCACTAACCTGATCGTTTCTTACAGTGGGAGGTACTTTGCTCCCCCTATCCCTGCCGTCAGAGGTGTGGGAAAAGAGGTTGCCAGCAAAGACTGAGGCAAAAATGTTGTTGAGCACCTCAGCCTTCTCCTTGTCTGTTGTTACCAGTTTGCCACTCATGTTCATCAGGTGGAGTACGCTTTCTTTGACCTTCTTTTTCTGGCTGAAATACCTGTAGAAGCCCTTCTTATTATTCTTTGCATGGTTTGACAAGCTTAGCTCCGGCTGGGCCTTGGCCTTCCTCATCCCATTACATGACTAGGTAGCGTCCCTATACTCTTCCCAGGATACTTGTCCCTGCTTCCGCTGCTTGGGAATATACTTTTTGCCCTTGAGTTTGACCAGCAGATCTTGACTCAGCCATGCCGGTCTCTTCCTGTCCTTTCCTGATTTCTTACACCTGGGGATCGAGAGCTCTTGCGCTCTATGGAAAGCATCCTTAAAGGTCTGCTATCTCTGTTCTGCTCCCTTGCCCCTAAGGACAGTTTCCCAGGGGGTCCCACTGGCTAACTCCTTGAAGAGCTTGAATTTTACTTTCCTAAAATTCAGGGTCCTAACTTCAGTCTTTGTCTGACCCATATCCCTCAGGACTGCAAATCCACCAGTGGACGATCACTGCAGCCCAGGCTGCCTCCAATCTTGACCTCACGGATTAGCTCACTTGCATTGGTGACCAACAGGTCCAGTAACGCATCTGCTCTATTAGGGCTGTTACCTGGCCTAAAAAGTACTCTTGATGCACTCCAGAAGTCTCCTGGATTGTCTGCAGCTCACTGTGCTACTTTTTGAGCAAATTTTGAGGTAGTTGAAGTCCCCCAGCAGGACAAGAGCCTGCAAGCACGTTGCCTCCTTTAGCTGGAGTAAGAAGGCGTCATCAATAGGCTCCCCTTGGTCAGACGGCCTGTAGTAAAAGCTGACTACAAGGTTCCCTTTGTTGCCCTTGGTCTCTAATTCTTATCCATAAGATTTCAACCTCCTCATGGCTATTCACAGAGTTCTTGACACTCTATCCATTTCTTGATGTAGAGGGCAATGCCTCCGTCCCTCCTTCCTGACCCATCTGATCAGCCTGTAGCCACCTATAGCATCACTCCAGTCATGGGATTCATCCCACCAAGTTTCAGTAATGGCAACTAGGTTGTAGCTTTCTATCAGCACGGTGGCTTCCAGCTCATCTTGTTTGTTGCCCATGCTGCACGCATTGGTGTAGAGGTACTTCAGGTGGGCTGTCAGCCATGTCATCTTTTTAGAGACACGCACCTTAATTCCTTTGAGATGCTTAACGGGTGTTTTCCTGTTGGCTCTTATTACCTCAGAAGCCCCCGGCTCATCTCTGTAAGACTTCAAGTGTGCTGCAGTGTGGCCAGCACAACTCAGAGGTACAGGCTGAGAGAGAAGAATCCCGTCGACACCAGCAAGCCTGGTGCTGTGTAGATATTTATCAAAAAATCCAAAATTCTGTCGGTGACACCAGCCGCAGAGCCATGTAGTATTAGACTGGCTCCATCTGTATCTTCCTATATCCTGTCCTTCCTGCAACTGGAAGGACAGAGGAAAAAATTTTCTCTGCTCCAGCTTCCCTTACCAATGGTCCCAAGGCCCAGAAGTCTCTTTTGATTGCCCTTGGACTATGTGTTGCAGCTTCATAGTCACACACACAGAAGAGCAATAATGGGTAATAGTCCAAGGGTCGTACCAGGCTAGGAAGTTTCCTAGGACCTAGGAATTGCTAGGAATGCTGGGATAGAAGAATGGCTATAAAAATAGAAGTTCTGTTCATAGTAAGAAGGCAAAAAATTTTAACTTTATGTACACAGGGAACCTTCTGCTATAGACTATGCAAAATAAAGTAATTGTTATCTGATTATCTGAGCTGCTTACCTATTATTTCTGAAATTTCACTTCACTGTGCTTCCACTTTACATCTTCTAGGTACTCAGTTCTCTTTTACTCCCTTCCATGTTGCCTTCTTTCACAACTTACATTCTATTTCTTCTTTCTAACTGTATCCTTCCCCAAATGAACTTAGCTTCTGCAAGGAAAAATTTTTAGACCTTACACACCGTATTTCCTATGCTCTCTCCTGTCACTATGTCTGTGTTTTCTATCCATACCAAAAAACCGTCTGCAGAGAGACAGCTTTTTTTTTTTTCTTCTGTTAGATGTGTCTAACCAAACATGATTTTGTTGGTGTTTGGGCAGTACTGCAGTGAATGAAATATTGAAAACAGAGTGTAAGAGTTTAGGCAAAAGAATAAAGTTTCCTCAATTTCTTGTGCTCGGTGGAAATTTAACTGAATATGAAAACTTAATTCTTAGCCTTAATGAAAATGTAGAGATGCGGTTTTACATGTGACATACCTAAAAATGCGTGAAAATGTGAGCTCAGTTTGCAATCAGTTTTCTTTCTCATAAGTTAAACAAAAAAAACCCTGGTTTTCTTTCTAAATAGTTAGAATGGAAAGATAAATCCTCTCTTCCCACCCCAGCAGTCTTGAGGCATTCCAGAAATTCCATCACTTTTGTTGAATGAGATATTAAACTTATCAATGAAAGAATTTACCAATGTTAACCTAACAAGAAATTGAAAGATTTTGCAGGGGAGTGTAAAGGAAACTCTAAAAAGAAAAAGATCTGAGTTTTCATATTTGATTTCAGGCCTACAGAGACATGAAAACACTGATCTGCAATGCCATTTACCTCTACTTTCTGTGAAAGCACATCCTGTAAAAGAGAGATTAGAGATGGTTTGAACCTAATCGTGTCAATTGGTATAGAAATAAAGCGAAAGTTCGGAAAAACAGTGCAAAGTGCAAAGGAGGATAGCAGATTTTCACTATGGAACTCAAACCATACTTCAGGACCGACAACTTCTTTTTCATCTTCCATGGCTTGTTTCGTAGCGTGGCGATTAGTTTCTTTTTTTCTTCTACCTCTTCTTTCAGCTTGGCCAATTCCTCCTCTGTAATCGGCTCCTCCTCAGAGTCAGAATCAGAGCTTCAAACAAAAGCAGGAACAAAAACCATCACCAAAACTCAAACAGGACAGAAGTTTTCAGTGAAGCACGTAGTTGGTGTTAATTCTTGTTAACTTTGAGACCTAGATAAATGCCTTTGCTGTTGCACAGAAGGGAGGACACAGTTCACTTAGACTAGTTATTCATTTTAGCATGAAAGGCAAAGCCTGCACACAGAGTGTGGAGCCACAGCTAAACCAGCACTCCACCCAGAGCATCCCATGGAGAGTGGCCACTGATTGCTCCTGCAGGAGTAACCAGCCTCCTAAAAGTCCAACTCAAACTCACAACAGGAAAGTGAGGACAGTATAACTGCAGCAATAAAAATGAACTTGTTCACACCAATTCAGTCTGCTACAGGAGACAGAAGAGAGACCACAGCCACAGCAAAGACAAGTTTAAACACTAGATGACAGCCTGTCCACTGATGAAGGCAGTAGCATTTCAGTGATGGGAAAGATTCAAAGCCACACTGCAGCAAGGCTGTGATGTGTCCTAGCACTCAGAGTAAGCAGATGCAATAGTAATGGCATCTCCAGATGTGTTGTGGCTTTAATCTGAACTTCTTATCCATGCACTGATTTCTAGTATCTTTGGAAATCTTTGCTGATTAAGGCAATGTCCACTTTCCTAAAACCTGCATAGATAGCCTTTTCTGTGAGCAATCTTACATCTCACACAATAGCATATAGCAAATCATTAGCAACAGGTGTTTCTTCTTCTTATGCTAGCAGCCAGGAAAATGATAAAAAGGAAATCATTAGACTCTGACTTCCTGCCCTAAAAACCTGACAGTGACAACTACCACCAAGTCGGCTTTCAGTAAAAGCAGTTTGAAGTATTTCTATTTCTTTCTTGTTGTGTTTTCTTTTGCTTTTTTTTTTCTGTTCTGAACATTTGACAATGTACTGCAGGGTTTTTTAAATAGTTTTCTAGTTTGTGTTGGGAAAGGTTCATTCAGACTTTATCAATCAAGCAGTTTTCAGGCTTATAATTCTCCTTTCCGATAGTTTGATATTCAAAATCAAATGTCAGAGCTGAATGATTCGTTGCCTAAGTCACCTAATTGTATAGTTTCCATCCTCAGGGTATCTAAAGAATTATGAACTTTTTCTTCCATAAAAAAACAGATAACACAACTTTAGTTAAAGATTTGTGTGACATAACCGTCTAAGGATTTATTTGTGTGACATGAAGGAAAAAAAGCAAGAATATTTATGAAAAGCTTCAAAACAAACAAATACAATAAAAGCAAAAACCGTTTTGGAATTCAGCAAAATACAAATCTCTCATTGGTTATCTACCTCTAGTTTTCATGAAATACACACATCATTATAGCAAAAGCTACAGGGGATCAGTTTTAAAATTTCAGATACAGAGGAGTTAAGTTAGCAAAGGAAAAAAAGAGGCTCTCATAGTTATCAGATGCCCTGCTATTAAATACTCAAATGCTACTTGTTGAAAAGACTGTCATGTTAGAAAGTTGAACTCATCAGCCATAAAATTTCAGACTTCATGTGGTAAAAAACAGTGCCACAGAGAATATAAATCTACAGAAAGAAAGACTGCTACTGAACACCAGACATATTTATTGTTATTATGGTGTTGTGATAAGCAAGTGAAGAGCTGTAGGAAAACTTCAGTCAAATGGATGAAGGTCAATAAAAAGGTTTGTGCATACAATTTTGAAGCATTATAATGCAAAGAGAGTCATGTCTTTAAGAAGAACAGAAGGATTAAAGGAGTCTGGTTTTGAATGGCTTTAAATTCTTAGTTACAATCAGCTGCTTTGCATTTTACAAAGCAGACAGCAACGTGCACAGTACTGAGGATTTCCTTTGACAGAAGATTGCTGCATTATGCAAATTTGAAATACACAGTTTTACGAGACTGCAGTGAGAGTAGTGGGAAATATGAGTGGTAGGTGTTAATGCAGTGAGCTTACTTAGGAAGGGAAGCTGAGCAGAACACAAGAGATAAAGTAAGGACAATATTGGGTCTTGTGCCTATTGCCCACTACTGCTTTATTTGTCTTTGCAAACACATCTCATCTTTAATTTTTCACTTTCCTTTGGAACCAGAAAAATAATAAAAAAATCCAAATTTCTAAGCATCTTCAAGAAATCACTATTTTCAAGCGTGTTTACAATCTGCAGTCAAACTTTACGCAGTTACTACAGGTTTTTCCTTTAGCTCGAGTGGTTGAACGCTATGAGATTCAAGCCAGGAAATCAGAATTCTGTCTTCTGCAACTGAAAGTCTCGGCCTTTCATGAAAGATTGTGATTCATACATTTGAAGGCCAAAAGGATTCACTGTCACCTTCAGGCTAATACAGAGCATAAACCGTCACTAAATAATTTCCCATCAAGCCACCATCTTCCTTGGCTCCAATTCAATGCACACAATGCATCTGTTCCTAAGTCAGCAGAGCTCGTGAAGTCAGTGGTTCTTCCTTAAATCACACACATAATGAACTTGCTCATACTATCCATCTGTGTCTTGGTTTATGTCCATGTTATGCATCTGTGTTTTGGTTTTAGTTTCACATCCTCTTTATGGATGTAATCTACTTTTCTCATTATTTGTGTAAAAGCCATTTTATGGAGGTAAAAATTAAGATGAAAATGTTTTCTTGGAGCTTGGATGTTTTCAGCGAAAAGACTGGTAGGGCTTTAAGAGTTGAGAGTGATGAGTGAATAAATTTGACTACATTTTTTCCTATTTTTTTTGTGAAAATTCTATTGTTTATTGATAATCCCCATAACACGCACTGGTACTTAGTGCTCTTCAACAATCTTCCTGCTAGCAAAAAGATGTAGTGCCTGTACTGCCTTAATCTTCCATCTACCTCTGGACTTTTGCATAAACTTTATGCTCTTGAGTAATCCTACTAAAAATCAGTTGATTTGCTCACATATAGGCCTATACAGTAAAAACAGAAATTGCACAGGCTAGGCAGAGTATACGACTCCTTGTCTGAGGATTTGTAGCTCAGGTGACTGCGTATGATTTCTATCTAAGACCAATCACTCACAATTAGATAAGCCAATAAGAAACAAAATAGCTTTTCAATCTAGGAATATCACAGACCTTCAGAATGAGATTATAAGGAGCAATCTATCATGAGTGTTTTGGGAATGATGATTATGAACAGGGTAGAGCAGGCCTTCCTCACACCCTCATTAACAGGTAATAATCAGCCATAGCAACAACCAATTGCATCTAGGAGCAGAAGATTTAAAACTCACCCAGAAAGAACTCCTTTCACCATGGAATTACCCTATGAAACTCACTACCACAAATTAGCAGAGAGCAAAATAATCAGGTTAAATAAAAAAAAAAGAGTCCACACAGAGTTCATCTAAGATTCCTTTACATCCTTTATGTAGAAGAATTAGGGCATAAAAAGGTTTTCCTGATTTAGGTGAAAAGTAGCAGGGAGGAAGAGGGTCACAGCACCAAATTCTACTGACTTGTACTGTGACCTAGCCAAAAAGGGCAGTGTTTGTAGAGTTTAGCAAAATCCACAATGACAGCATCAAATACAATATTATCTTCCTGTGGAATAATATCACATTTAATTTTACTTTTCTTTTTGTTTCAGGGTTTTTTTGGTATTTCCTTTCTCAACTTCTTATTTTACCCTTACCTTGCTTTTTCATGCTGAAATGTCTTGGCAATTAAAGAACTACATCAGCAAGATGTACTTTTAAACAGTACATAGCATTTTTTGTGATAGGTCCTGATGGACTTGCTCGACAGGCTATATTTCTATGCTGCCACCCTGCTCTTTTGTCCTGAAGGTTTGCAAATCCTTTATCTGAATCACAGCTAAACTGATTACCAGCCTATTTCCTTTTGTTCTTACAATACTTTTGTTTTTACTTTAAAAATTTTTTTAAATATTCTTGTATTTATTATTCTGCAATCCTGTCAGCTGGTCCCCTAAAAGTCTAAAAATATAGTGTTCTTGAGGTATCTTCCAGAGCATCCTCAGTTTTTCCTCAAATGTTAGGCTTACTACTTCAGGAACGAAGTCTTGATCCAGGTAGCAATTTCTAATTCTTTAACACAAACATATGTATTTTAATGTTAAGAGCTTTGGAAGACAAGGAAAAGCATGTGCCCTCATTCAATTTTATATTTTCAGTGGTCTTTTTTTGATTAACGTTCAATAAATGTTTACAATGGAAGACAATAATAAGCAAAGGAACATGGATTGACACATTCAGGACTGTTGGTACATGAATACAGGAAATTGCACAGAGGGGTATAATTGGCACCACAGTGAAGAGCCAGCACAAAGAAAGATTTTAGGCATTCTTGTAGGGAAAGAAAATGAAGTAGAAGTATACTGAAATGGGATTGTGGACAAACTAATGCAACAGCATGTCTCACTGTATTTTTGTCTTTCCCTTGACTCCTGCTGTGCTCTCCAGTGATGCCTTTGGGAACACAAACAGCTGTAGCAAGTGCTGAATGGGGGAAGGGGAACCTCTCTCCCTCTTCACTGAGATAAGCATGCCTAGCTCCATTTGTTCCATTATACACCATTCCCAGGGGCGGTTTCCTTTCAATAGCACAAGAAGTGACAGGGATCAAGAGAATGCCAGGATGGCAGAAAAATACAAAATAATTTTCTGAAGTGCTCCATGCCGGTGGGGGTCTTCCAAAGACCCCAAGTTGAGCTAAATGCTTTGGAAAAGTGAACGGTAATATTTCAGAGGGAGTGAGAGGGAGACAGACTGGAAAATCCCATCTCAGTCCTGGGTTCTGGCTTCTTGAAACTTTGGCACTGATCCTTTATAAAAAGCTGGCTTAAACCTGGCTGGGGAACACGAACCCGATCTTGTTAAAAGTGTCAAGATTTTAGTTCTGCACTGGAAACCAAACCAGACCTTGGGTTTTTGGAAGGTTATCAGCTTGTGGTTTGGAGGATTTTAGTTTGAGGGAAAGGAAAAAGCAGGAGAGGTCTCACCTGTTGTCTCCTCTCTCTGTCATTCGCTCTTCTCCTCTGTCACTTTCACTCCCTTTCTCCAGAGAATGGCTCATAAACTTTAACTACAATAAGGGTGACCCTGGTTTCAGTTCCCATTTTACCTGACCAGATTTGGCCTAATTCTCAGGGTATCAGCAGTCCCAGAAGGGCCTGGCTGGTCATTTCCCAAGGTCCCACCCTGTACCTGTGACAAACGCCCGACTTCATTCCACTGAAGTAGCTACAGCTTTGTGGAAAGTTTCCATTACACTCAGCTAGCATTTCCTCACTGCAAGAAAAATTTTCTGTCCAGTTCTAATTGTGCTGTAATGAGTAAGAGAGTCATAATCATGGAATCATGGAATCACGGAATTTTCAGAGTTAGAAGGGACTTCTAGTGATCACCTAGACCAACTTCCCTGCTAAAGGAGGATTGCCTAGAGCACATTACTCAGGACTGCATCCAGGCGGGTCTTGAAAATCTCCAGAGAAGGTGACTCCACAACCGCCCTGGGCAGCCTGTGCCAGTGCTCTGTCACCTGAACTGTAAAGAAGTTTTTCCTTGTGTTTGGATAGAACTTCCTATGTTCCAACTTATGCCCATTGCCCCTCATCACTGGGAACCACTGAGAAGGATCTGGCTCCATCCTCCTTCAACCCACCCTTTAGATACTTATAAGCAATAACAAGGTCTCCCCTCAGCCTTCTCTCCTCCAGACTAAAGAGTCCCAGCTCTCTCAGCCTTTCCTCGTAAGGGAGATGCTACAATCCCTCAGTCATCTTTGCTGCCCTACACTGGACTGTCTTCAGTAGTTCCCTGTCTCTCTTGAACTGTGGAGCCCAGAACTGGACACAGTATTCCAGTTGTGGCCTCACCACTGGAGAGCAGAGGGGGAGGATAACCTCCCTCGACCTACTGGCCACTCTCTTCCCTATGCAGCCAGGATTCCATTAGTATTTCACAGCTACAGACGAAAGCAGGCTTTATGTAAGACCATGGGTCTATATTAAAAAAATAATTTACTGAATTACCCAGATCCTGATTTCTTTTTGTCTTTTTTCTTCTTGTTGGCCTTCTCTTTTTTCCCTTTCTTATCAGGCTTTTTGTCCTGTTTCTTCTCATTTTTGCCTTTCCCACTTTTACCCCCTTTCTCATCTTCCTCTTCTTCACCATCTTCCTTAGATTTCTGATTTGCCTGGTTCTTTCTGGCTTTTGTAGGGTCTCCATCAGAATCACTGCCCTCATTTCCAGCTGCTCGTCCCCGTCCTCTACGGTTTCTGTGCCTGCGATGCCCAGCTCTCCTTGTGCCATCTTCATCATCCTCATCCTCCTCACCACCACGCCTGCCTCTCCCTCTGGCATGTCCCCTTCTAGTTCTTGGTGTTGCTCTCTTCCCCCCTTTATCTGTGATGGAGAGAAAAAAGTGCATGAGAGAAGGCAGTATGTTAGAGGGAGACCTTTCCCCTCTTTCATTCATACAGATAATCAGAAAACATCTGAGTGCGGCCTCAAAGTGATCCACTCTGCTGACCTGTTCCTTTGACATTTTCTTCATTCTCAGCTGCACTGCCTTCTTCATTGTCAACGTCACTGTCATCTGTGGAGTGAAAACAAAGGTCAGGGAATGTGAAGTGTGGACCAGTCGTTAGGAACGCAGTGGTTTTAAGAAATTCTTGGCAACTACCGCATTGTAATCCCTTACACCTTTTCACAAACCCAGCTTTTTAGAACATGGCAAACAGTTTTCAAGAAATAAAATGAAGACCAAAAAATAGTTATACTTTCCTTCAGCACTCAAATAAGTAAGGCCCAAAGTCCTGCCATGACAAACTCCGTCTCATGGAAGAAATACATAGGACAGGAGAACCCTCAAAAAGAAACACGATAACAATATCGTACAATTTGGGGGAAAGAACTAGGAAGCTGAAAATGCTTCTCAGGCAATTCTCAGAGATTTTCTTAAACATGTGAAAGACAAGCACTGGCTGAGATTAAAGAAGAATAAAAGAATCATTTTCCTATTTGACTGACTGGAGGGCATGAATCTTCACAGCTGCAGCATGGCAAAAGAATACAGTCCCAGAAGAAAGAGGAGACTTACTCTTAGTTCCAGCAGCAAAATCTTCAAGCATAGTGACAAAAGTTGACCCAGCCTGCTCATATGCTGTACCACAGTCCTCTTCTACCTCTCAGGAGATGATAAGAACATTGGGGATTCTAGAGAGAAAGCCTTTATACAGAAGCAAGTAGCATTTCTGCTCAGAAACATCTTTGGTTTGGAGTGGATCTCTTGCTTAAGTTTTGCAGTCACAGTAAATTCAGTAAGAGATGCTGCCTCTGCTACCCATCAATAACCAGGAAAGCATCCAATTCATTTGCCTGGTACACCTTGAAACTGGGGTCATGCACATATAGAGAAGAAAGAAAAATATCCCTCTCTTGCATTATATCCATTGTAATATTTAATTATACATGCCCCGCAAATATTGGTATGAACATATTATTTAACAGGTAACTTTTGAAAATGCTAGTGGCATTCACCAGCAATGTTTCTTCAGAAGCAATCCAACTAATACCTGAGAAGTTAGGAGCTAATAGGCTCTCTTGAGGTATCTTTCAGCTTGTATATGTGGGACAGCACTTGAGACACATCAGTGAAATATCTAGAAATAAATGGTAGTAGGAGATTAATGAGAAGACTAAGAAGTATTACCATAAATAGAAATAGGCAGCTGTCATTCCACTCCTATATACCACATATGTTCGAGATGTGTGGTGTCTAATTTCCCCTCTGTACAGGCAGGACAGGTGACATGTCATGATCATGTCATAGTTGTATTTTTCAGACAAGAAAAAACTAGAGTTATCTTCCTTCTTTCCTCATCTGTAATATTTTTGATTTTTTCTTTATATTCTGTCTTTCTCCACCCATTCCCTACTTCTCTAGTTCCTTTTACAAATTTTATTAAGCCACTAGTAATTCATTGAAAATTTATACACAAATCAATTTTTCTAGGGACTCCTGTAGACAGCTATCAGGCACAACTTCTTAGCTTTACCCAGTATCAAAGAAAAGCAGTAAAATATGTAAGGCTGAAAACAAGAAGGAATCTATGGTCTTGTTTCACTATGTTCAATACTGGGCAAAGGGTTATTATCCAGAATTTGACAGGCATTTTAAAACTGGAATATATATACAGAGTCTAAATTCCCTCCACAAAATATTTCAGTGTAATTACATTTTCTAGCATTTCCACAGCATCTGCACAATAATTTTTCAAGACTATGCAGAAATGTTATCATTCAATATTACCAGTGGAATGTGAAAATAAGTGCTCCTTTGTTCTGTTTGGACATATGCCTTCTGCCGCTGACGGTAACAGGATCTCCATTTGACAAAGATCATTACGTTGCTATTGAAAGCTTGCAAAGATGAAGACAGACACTTCTAAAGAGATACTTTGCATGCAACAATAGGGCACGATCTTTTATTGCAACTAATGCTTTTGCTGATCTCTTCCAGCCAAACAGAAATTGCCAGGGAAGCACTTTAATGGTACAAGATTGGCCTCACTACAAATTCTGATAAATTCATACAACAAGCAAACAGCTGGAGGTTTATCATATATACTGAAACATGCATTAGCAGTGAAAGTGTATCATGCTCAAAGTCAACATCATATTGACACAATAGTGAAAGTGGCAATGGACTATGCAAACAGAGGCTTAAGCAGGGCAAAATGTAACTGTTGGGGTTTAATTAATTCTAATACCATATGGGTAACAAATGTACTAGTCTGAATCACAACATTTCAGGTTAAACAAAGTGTTGAACTAATTAATAGATTTCAGGCTACCTGAAGAAAGCACTGAAGAAAGCACTGGGAGCACAACTAGAGGGGAGAGTATCTGAATAGTGATGCCTGGGTGTTTATGTGTTTTTTTTTATCTAAATGCTCAGGCACGAGTGATAAAGAAAAAGTTCTTAAAGAAATTAAGAGAAAGCATAAAATCAATCAGAAGTATGTATTGCCACAAAATACACCTAGAATAAATGACCAGGGGTTACATGGAATCATGCAGCTAGAAAAGTAGTCAGTGCTACAGACGTACCCAACAAGCACAACTGCAGCTTCAAAAGTTATTTCTGCAAAAACTTAAAATTATAGCTCCAAACTGAACTACAGAACATTCCTGCCTCCACAGCCCTGTGCTCGTATAGATATGAAACATCTTAATATGAAGAATATGAGGTTTGTCTTTCTCATTCTGGTGTATCCACAGAATGAGAGATCTCTCCCAGGTCTTGGGTAAGATACGGAAGGCGTTGTACTAGAATTTATTTTTAAAAGAAACTGGAAGCCAAGGAGGACTCTCCAATCATCCGGTTTCCTCGCATTCTACTTTATATCATGAGCTGTGTCACTAGCATAAAAGCTGAAGCTCAGGGTAGAACTAAAAGCTATTCCCCTGTGTTAGCTGTGATAGCAGTTGATGCTGTTTAGAAGGGACAAAATCACTGAAGAGGGGGGTTGAAGGAGCTATACCACCCCTGAGGTCTGTCCTGAGCAGCATATATGCATGTATTCATGTAAACTATGTAGCCACCCCACAGCGCACCCACATTGCAGCTATCCCTGGCGACTTGTAATTCAGATGAACTGTTTTAATAATTGACTTTTTGTGTTCGGTTGTTGTGCACGTCATTAAAAGGCCAATGTTGTTAGTTGGTTGGGTATTTAAGCAATCAGACACATAAATAACCATTACTGTGTTTAACATTATTATTAGTAGTAAGCTATTTCAGGTCATTAACTCTGTAATACTTTTCAAAGGGGAAAGCAAGAAGCTAGGCAGCTCATAACTCTGCACTTGGGCTGCTTGTGGCAAACCCTGTCTTATTGAATTATTGTAGAAGCATTTCAAAGGTATACAAATTACAGTTCGTGGTGACACTAAATCTAAATGCAGTTTAGCACTAAATGTAGATGTTCTATAAACCACAACATAGAGAAACAGTAGAGTGCATTCCTCAGGCACTGTATTATCATCCTACAGGGAAACCGAAAAGCATTTTTGATGCTCTGGTTTGTTAAAATAGAAATGTATAGTCTTTGATGCAGGAGCAAAATCATCACTATGTGGGATCCTTTTAGATCTATATACTTGTCTTCCACTTTTTTTAAACAGATCTTCATGTGATCCCACTTATCAAAAGTTCAGTGACTCGTCCGATGACATCATCTAAATCTGACTAAAGCCCTGTCTAGAATTACTCATTGTTCCAGAAAAGGTTTGATAGGACCTCATTTCTTCACAGTATTAATATTCATAGGGCTAATATCAGGCAAATAGGCTTTGAGTCAGCTAACTTGAGTTTATGTGAACCACAGCAAACTATTGCTCAGCTGTTGTATCTTCCAGGATACATCATCCTGCCCTAATGATACATACAGCATTAGGTATATTTGGAGCTACAGTCCATAATTCCTTATGCTCTAGGAAACCCAATCACTTTCTGATTTTTTTTTTTCCACAGTAGTTTAAGGGAAACTTTCTCATCTTTCTAGACTAAGGGCAGAGAAGGTGTAATGTGAGTAAGCTATCATTTTACTTGAAGTCTTATTTATGTTTTAGACAGTAGCCACAAGTGAGCCAACAAGACTAAAGGAAGTGTCCTGAACATGGGCTCAGAATAATCTGCAAGTCAGAGACTGCAGTGAAGACAGAACATCAGACAGATCAGGAGACAGGTCAAAATGTTGACATGTTGGCTGGTGAGGAAATTAAGGACAGAAAAAAATTTATAAAACCATAGGAGTCTTTTCTAGATGAGGTGGCCATTTAGCAGATTGTGGGGGCTGTTATATCCTTATTTTCCCAAGTTGTTTGTATGCAACTTACCAGAGGATACTACTCAGATTTCGTGTTTGGGGGTTTTTTTAAACATGTTTTAAACTGACAGTGTTTCCTTGATTTTCCATTGTGAGTGGGATAATGATTCTAGGAACTATCCCATAAAATATGGCCCACTATTGTAATATTGCTGCTCACATTACTACTATGTAAAAATGACCAGTGTTAAGCAGTTATATGTACTGTGCCATAAAAAAATTTTCAGTGGCATGCAAAGTCATCTGTAATTCAAAAAAGCACTATCAGACTTTTTGTATATGTCACAAAATTAACTTCTACTTTATTAATTAATTTTCAGGCCAATGAAATGTATGATATGCAGGTAAAGCCTTGCAAGCAATTATTATGCTTTCCTCTGAACTGGACTGTGCTTGACTTTTTTCAGTGCCAGAAAGCCTAGATAGCTAATAAACTGGGTGTCCAACCTGTAGAAATATCAGCAATGCAAGATCATATTGGACAACAAATGCATGTGAAATATTAGTAAAAAAGAATAGAAAGAGTTATATAACATTGAATTCTAGGTATTTACATGTATTTTCATACTATTCTTTCTGATCACGGAAATATGAGAGTGTCTCACAACACTTCCATGAAGATAAATATCACTAGAGGTAACAGCTGTGAAACACACCAGAAATAATATACCAAGATCTCACAGAAAGTCTATGGGAAGAGTGAATTGGTTCAGACTTCAACAACCAAGATTCAAGACATTAACACTACAGACCCCATACTCCGAGTGCATTTCCAAACATTGGGAAAAACAGCTTGGCCCACCTTGGGCACAGAAGAAGGGAACTTAAAACAGACAAATTTTAAATGAAAATTGCATTTATAGCACAAGTAGAACACTTGGTATTTGACACCTTACCTGATTCTACTTCTATGTTTTTCCCAGTTAGTGTTGTAATTTTTTTCTTCCAATGGACTAAAATAAAAATCACAACTGAAAAAAAAAATCCTGTCCAGCAACAGCTTTGAATTTATGAAGTAATATAATAATTTCTATTCAGTTACACTCACATTAGCAAATATACTGCTGTTTTTTTCTGCACCTGAATTGACAAGATTGTAAATATTGAAGCAGGCAGAATATTTATACTACAAAGTCATAAAGCCACTAGTGTCTTGGAAGACTTATTAGTCTTAATGTATATGCTGTGACCTGCAGACTTCTACACCCAAAGAGTTTCCAGAAGTTGCCTGAGGGGCAATAAGCTTTCCTCTCTGCAGATTGCCACTAAAGAGAATTTGCCCAACTAATTTTAGCCCAGTTAACATTTGAAAATTACAGATGAGGACCACAGGAAACAAACAGAATCCATTCAATTCACATCCATAGATTGCTTATTTGTTTTACACTGGTAAGGAAAAGTTACAAATGTTCTACTAAAGCAACAGAGACTGAGTTTGCATAGCTCAAGTCAGCACTGTGGCTGGCACTGGGCACACCATCTGATTACACTCTCCTCTTTCCAGTTTCCTTCTGGGCTGGACTTACACACTATGAGGTTTGAGTGTTATCTCTCAGTCTGTGAGTCAGGACTTCTTTTAGGCAAAGTTCCCCTTCAGGGATAAATAAGTTTATTGCACAATTTCAGTGCAAGAAATTTAGGCCAAATCTGATTTTGCTATTATAAAACCTACAGAAGGCAGAGGAGGAAGATAATTCAGTGAGAAACCTCTCAGTATTTCACCCTCTTCAGGAAAGCATGGCTGAAAGTTACCAGGCCACTGTTCTTTACACTATCTCTGTGATTACACCCACATTTCCCTACCTATGCCAGACAAAGGCCTAACCTTTGTCCTACCCAAGACTAGAGATCTGATAAGCTTGCAGGACCCATTGGTTACTGTAATAAAACAACAAGGAGAAGCCGCATTCACATTTTGCTTTCATCATACAATTGGCTTGATGGTGGGCAATTTTTTATTTTCAGTCTTTACTGAAAGAATTAGGACCAGAATATTGTGTTCAATGCATTCTGGGAAGTGTGAGACTGCACTAAATCATTTGACCTTTTCAGGTTTTTAAATGTGGTTTACTTAGTTTATTGTCATTCATTCATAGTACTGTTAACGTGAGAAGAACACTTGTTAATATGGAGAAAGCAGTTTATGTTCAAGTTACAAATGTAGCATTCTTAGTGGATCTGAAGTCAACGGTATTTTCGACTACCTTGTGAGAAGACAGCTCTTTTAAGGTTGATACCTACAGCTGACCAACTCACCACAGCTTCTCTATTATTTTTAAAAGATAATAGGCACTTTCCATCTGATCTCTTTTAAACATCCACTCTGAAGATATGTGCCCTAAGTGTTCTCTTCCTGTAAGAGAAGCCTAGAACAATGAATTCACAATCATGAACTTAGCATAATGAACCATACATCTCCTACTATCACAGATTTTGCAGAAGTCATTATGAAACAAGAAGAATGACAAAACCAGGCTTTCACTAGAGCTAAAGATATCAAAAAGCAAAAATGTATGGCCTTTGACTGCATTTTTGCAACTTCTGGGGTTGTCCATTCTTTGCAAGAATATTCCTCAGGACAGTCAGCAATGATGAAGCAAAACCTCCTATAAAGAAATTGCAACTAGATTAGTGCCTGAGCTCTGTGCTGACTAAGTCCAGCGCTTGGAACATTTTAAGTCAAAAGGGGACTCAGAACCACATTCTGAAAGTGTATCATAGTTACTTATAATGGAGCTCCAGCTTTTTAAGTCTTCTTAAATCAAGACTAAGTCTTGAATTTACTCACACAACGTCATCTCCAAATATAATCATAACTGTCACTAAGGTAGTTAGATTTCATTATAAATTATGTACAAGATAATTTTTCTTGCAAAATGGGACAGAGTGATCATGATTCTGCAACCTGAAGATCTCAAACCTTCTCCAGTTAAAAAATGTGTAATTTTTGTTCACGGAGGGAATGCTAACCTCTGTACTTTGAATGAATAATAAAGTTTCTGAATCAGAAGATAAGTCAATTCAGTCAGAAATCTGCAAGTAGAAGGCAGATGTTTACAGTAAACTTAGAACCTCAATATTCTAAGAATTTGTTCATTAGAAATGCTTATAAAAATGTGTATGTTCTATGGTTGTGTTCGTTATATTTCTTATTCAGATAAAAAATCTGTTGAAGCTGGTAAGTATTTTGCCTGTGCTACATTAAATTCTGAGTTTCTTTTATGTTAAAATGAGCTCCATTAGCATGTAATGCTTGAAAATAAAAATGGTCAGGAAAGGGACTTGTAGAAAAAAACAGAGGAATAAAAAAGGGAGGAAAAAAAACAATGAAGGTGCTCAGACAACAAAAGGAAAGAAAATAGGATGGACTCTTGAAATGAACTACATGAGATGCTAAGCAGTCCCTTCTGATGGTTTCTATGGAAGTAGAACCCATTTTATTAGTATTGCATGTTATAAATGTAGATTAAAAATATAGAAAGCACTGTTTAGTAGTACCAGCCCTGGTACTTAGCCAGACGTAATGAATTCATTCAGAAACCAGTGTAGAATCAGGTCCCTGGAAATTTTCTTCCATGCTGAAGATCAGAAATATCATGCCTGTTCCATATGGAAAAGATCCATATTTTGGAAAGAGTAGTTTTGCCCATGACAACTGAAAGCACTTCCCATATCAAATAGTTGCCTTGTACTTTGCCAGAATAAGCCATTAGCCATTATCATCCTACAAAACCATGTCTTGCATCCAGAACAGTTCAGTATCAGAACAGAAATATTGTTAATCTTACTATGGATGTTTGACCTTTCATGCCAAATACTGAAAGCAATAAGAAAAGAAGGCATTGCCTTTTTGCACCTTACAGAAGCCAGAAAAATACCCTTCTTTTCTTAACCTTCCTTATAAACTACATATAAATGTATGACAAATAACAGGGCTGTGGTTGCACCCTTTTGATTTACTAACCAGTGTAAAGCCACACTGCCATGCTACAACCAGCCGACTTGTACAGCAAAGCCGCCTTCAAAAGCCAAGTAAAATACATTTTTGAACAAAAGACAGTGAATTGTGACAAAGGACAATTTGTATTAGAAAGAACAAGAAGAAAACAAAACTCGCACACTGTTGAGCTACATGCAGAAAATGAACATGTGTTTAAGAAGCGTAATTATAGTTCTAATTACCATTTCCTTCAGTGGCAGTTGGCTTTTCATGTTTAGGCATCGTGACTGTATTTCACAGGGCTGCTCCAGCTGCTACCTATATAAGAGATCGTCTGAAGGTTGAGTGGTTCAAGATGAAGTGTACCACATCAACATCATCCTGTCTGTCACTGAATGGATGGCGCTGGTGAAGTTTCACTGGCTGAAATATAAGAAGATACTAATTTCCTAAGTGATTAATCTTTCATGAATGTTTAGTTTACTATTTAGGGTTGGCATGCTAGGGTCAAAAGAATGGGAGAAGTTGTTCACCTTCTTTATTATTATTGCCGAAAAAAAGAAAAACTCTCCTAGAATGTTCTTACTTACGACTAACACTAATGTTTAAATGCTAAAGTGCCTTACTGAGCAAGAATATTGCACGTTGTCTACATGGGCACAATCTGATGTGTACGGGTCTACACTTCGGCATGTGGAGGATGTCACATGGATTTATTTTTTTCTCATGAAAGACAGCTTTTACCTTAGACATACTTAAATTACATAACTTTAACATCCTGACAGTGATTTAAAACATCTTAGCAAAAGGAGCTGGATGCTGCTATATCTGCTGGTTTATATTTGCACCTCCTTGCAGTTCTGCGAAGACTCCTTGCTTCTGCCTTTATGCAGATATTCCATCCTAAGTTTACCAGTTTTACTCCAATTCACCTTATATCTGCAACACCAGACAAGCTTAATGGTAAAACAAAAGAAAAATTTAATTAACAAGACAGGTCAGCCTTGGAAGTAAAAGATTTGAACCAACTTATTACAAATGAAACAACATTACAAATAAAACAACATAAAATGTAATTCTCGATATGTATTTAACTAGGTAATTCCTTCACAGCTTCCCCAGTATTCCTCATTTAGAATTCTTTCAGTGTGATCCACTTTGAAAAAAGAATAACCCACATTCTCAGGCTCTCCTGAGTGGTTTCTGGATCCACATGACTGTGAAAGCCATTATGGGGTTTTTTTGGAGCTGTCACTCAGAAGTCTGAAGGAAGTTTATCTGGAAGTTTATCCAGTGATGCTGGCTACCTTACCTTTTCATTTTCAAATTTTAGCATCAAGGTTTTTTTGGAAATGCTGAAAATGTTTGTGAGTGTTGTTTGAACTGACTTGAAATTCAGTTTACAGATAAAACACTTCTAGGTGTTTAGTCCTCTTTCTGTTAGAATATTAACATCCTATGTTTCAAATATTCCCAAAGAGATTACATATACAATTATAAGAGGCCCTATGCCTTTGTCAATAAAACATGTTTTCTGAACTAATATAATTTCCTTCACTGCATTCTTATATTAGGCATTATATGACAGCCTAGCTCCTGTGTTTTTATACACTTGCAAAAGAATCCGAATGCAAAAAAAAAAGGCAAGAAAACATTCAAATAATCTCTGAAAATCCATAGTTAGACCATGTCTAATACACCATGGTTTTAAGAACTCAGAAAAAGAATACTCATGTTCTAAAAATTCAGTTGTTAAACTTCTGTACTTCTTTAATAACAGAAAGGAGAATGTCTTGGGAGGAATGATCAGCATGGCATTCAAGTTAATGATACTGCAAGTACTTACAAAAAGAAGCAGCAAAAGCATTGTAACAAAATGTTTCGCAGTTGCAGTCAAATCAGGATCACAGTCTTGATGGAACTGTATAAATCTTCATCAGAACTTTAATTTAATAATACCTCACTTTCATTTACTACTCATTGGAAAATATTTGACTGGATACTTGAAAAGGAAAGGCACATACACTGAGGGCTGATTTATTAATCTTACCAACAAAAATGACATTACATGAATATCAAAGATACAAATGCAGTATTAAAAAAGATCAATAAATAAAAGAATTAAGGTCATATACACAGTCTGAATGTGGTCTCTGGGTGAACATTCGCTCTGATACAGGTGAATTGCACACTCCATTTTTTTCTCAAGGTCTCCAGACTCAGACAGTGGTCAGATATAGTTAAATGCTTTTACCACGGTGCAAATTTTTAGTGTAGATGAGCCAGATCCAGTCTGGTTTGTGGTTTACTTTTGTGTCTGCAGGAGTTAACTGTCTCCATGAGTTCCACCACTTGCTGCCCTCCCTGGTGTACCACTAAAACCGTCCATGGGGCTGCCCTGTAAACTGGGTCACTAATCAAAGCAAATAATCGTTTTCTTAAGTCAGCTTAGTGCAGTGATCCCATCCACAGCACGGTCCCACAAACAATTGTATTAGCACAGAAGAGGGAGTCAAATTGTGACATGATGTGGGAAAGGGCAGCCAGGGTCAGGAGGCAGAAAGAGGGCACAAACCTTTGAAGACAGACTTGCCACTGGAGATAGCATAGCACGGAGCTACATCCTATGTTTCTGTTTGCCCTTGGAGACCAAATAGAAGAAATTGAAGACAAACCATACAAATTTAACTTCATAGCATCCTACAACTTCTCTAGTGCAAATATAAATAAATGACTGCATAAAGATGATGGACATTTTTCATTTATACAAGGTTCTCTTTACAGCACACCAGTCTTGAAAAAAAAAAAAAAGCCTTTCATTTATTTTAGTTCTATTTAATAGCAATAAAATCAGAAAAACACAGAGTGGTTTTAATATATAATAAATGCTGAAAATGGCTGCAGTGCAGACAAGTTCAGAGAACTGGGCTTATTCATAAATGAGTTTGTTGAACACCACAAATACTTCTGTTATTAGCAAATACGCCACACTTTTGTTTCTTTGTTCAAATCTGTATCAGAGATGCTTACGGTATATTCAAAGTGCTGAAGCATGCGCAGTACACAAAAGATGAGGATGGAAATACGCAATTATTCCTTCACCACAGCTGAAACTCATGGAAAAACCTGTAATGAAGAAGTGGAAAGTACTGGTCCTGCATACCCTTCCTCATGCCGCTAACCTGATAACCCCTTTGATAGCCATCTGCCAACCAGTTAAATCCATCCAAGGGAAATAAAGATGACACAAAAGAGCAATGACATAACTATGTTTGTGCCTCAGTAAATCTGCAAGCATCAATTTTGCTTATAATCAGCATTTAAGCTGCAGTGCCACAACCTATTCACAAAGAAATAACCACTGTAGTTTCTTTCCTGCCACTTCTACACCGCAGCTGTGAACCCTTTCTACCACAATGAAATGCCCTAAGTGTTCATTTTTCCATGTTTCAAGGTGCATTTTCCATCAGTTTCTAAACATACTGCAAAACTTCGGGCAATAAATGATTTTCTGTCAGACTTTGTTGCTAAAGGTGACTCTTTTCAGGATGGGATTTTAAAACACCGTTTTGTTTTGAGTGACACAAAATGTGTATTCTGCCCTGTTGAAGCACATGGTAAAATCAAGCGGTTCTGGAAGTAGGTATGAAAACAAGCTGAAGCCACGGCATCATAGCCGTGCCAGTGAAAACACCTTTTTCTGTGTAATGTAATACTTAAGTTGATCTTTCCCTAACCTGCTGCATCCAAATGAGTCAGATGAGCCTGAACAGCGTTAAATGGTAAGTCTGTGCCTACCGTCCTCATTATCCCACATCTTTCCACAGCTGCATGAATGACTATGCTGATCATGTCTGGGAGAGGCAGGAGGTTGCGTCAGGAGGGGGACAAGGAGGGACAGGGGTCAAAACCTCCCCGAGGGGCACCATCCAGCAGCAGTGCAAGCAGAGCAGGGTGGTGACAGTGGTGCTGGGGGGGACCCTGGCAAGGGTGGGCAGGCACGGTCAGATGACAAATCAGATTGACTACTTCCGTGCAAGAAGATTTCACAAGCTGACTCGCATCCTTTTTCGAATACTAACCCCCAAATCAACATGTTCAGGTCTTGAACACCCATTAGGGAATGCCATATGACAGAAACACAAGTAACCTTGTTCTGATGCTGCAATGCTGCACTTGTATTAATAGAGAAAACAGCTACAGCTTAAATCTACTTGCAGACGAAACCTTATTTGGGTTGAGGTCTCTGAGCAGCTCATGAAAAGGAAATCTAACAGCTAAGTCAAAAAACAACAGGAAATTCCAACAGACTTCTGCAATTATTGTTTCTGAAGCCATTTGTAGCTTTTCTGACATTTCTGAAATACTGTATTTCAAGTTTCTCTGAAAAATTGGAAGTTAAGCCAAAAGTACAGTGTGATGTATTTTTCGTTACGCTTTGGTGCTTTACACTCTCCTGGTAGATATGATCACCAGGTTCAGAGGGAAAATCATCACAGGCTCATGAACAAGCCATTTTTTAAAAGATTTCTAGTCAATTAATGTGGATCACAAGAAATTAGGGTGATAGACATAATTTAGAGGAATTTATCCAGATTGCTCTCGATCACTGGGTATATCCTGCTCCATCATTGATCAGAATGTTTTATTAAAAGCTCAAAACCTGCTTTAAATTCCTAAACATTCATTAAAATTCTGCCAAATTATATTTTTTTTTTCAAAAGGGAATTATTTAGCAGAGTTTCTATGTGTCCATATGCTCTGTTCTTTAGACCACTTCTGAAAATTTGTAGCTGCAAGCATTTGGGAAGTTCATCTGAAGATACGTGTATATGTATTTCCTCTAATGATAACACTACATATAATTAGATAATTATACTCAGAATCATATTCTTGACGTTATCCTAGTCAAAATGAATGGCTCACTGAATGGTCGTTAATACAGCTGCTTTGTTTAATAACATCCAATACCACACTCTGCTGGCTATGTCTGACTGCCCGCAGCACCTGCTATGCTGACAAATGGGCGCACTGCTCACATAATTGGATTTGCTGTTTAGCTGTAACTGCGCTTAATGCAGGCACTCCATATTTACTTCTTCGGTGCAACCCTTTATTGCTTATTTGTTCTAAAATTAGATTTAAAAAAAAAAAAAACACTAATTGTGACATGTCTTGAAGTACCTATTTGTACAGTAAGTGCAGCTGTAGCAGCCAAAAAGCGGAGAACAGAAGTCTTAGCCTGCACAGACTGTCCGAGGCAGGGTGTACTTAAAAACACTAAAATCCTGAGACTTTATGACTCCACAGCCATCAACGTCCTATGTAAATCACAGATCAGGTCCTCCTAAATACCATGTCCACTTTATTGTACACTACTACACCAGATAATCCTTGCGCAAGACATTATCACTCAGAGAACGTAACATTGAACAGTGACTACTTTCCACTCCAAGGTTTCATTGCATTTTTCAGGCAGCCTGTTTGCAAAGGACTTAGCAGGCACAGGTGGCACAGCTCAAAACTCCCCTTACCACTGTGCATGCCGGAGGAAGTGGAACGGTTGTAATCATTGTCTGGGACTCCTCTCTTTGGACTTTGACCAATACATGTTCCTGGAGCAGACCTGTCTATATCTCATGAAGGCACTAGGATCATAACGAGCTCCACATATTCCCCAGCTAGCATTTTTGCCCCACTCTTTTTCCTCTGCTGTCATGGCAAGCGGCAAATGCTATAAAACCAACAATGACCCCTCTTTTTTTTCTCTTTTTTTTTTTTTTTTCAAGGAAATCATAGAGCAAAGAGCACCAGGTCCCATCACAGTAAGGAGTTAGAAAGTAAAATCTTGAATATGAAGCTTCAGCAAAATAACAAAACCCTGAGGTAAAAAAGCAAATTCTGCAGAATGACCGAGGGCACAGTGCCTTTAGCCAGAGGAACCAGTTTATTCATACCTCTCTTTCGCATTGCCTGTAAAATCAAGTGAGCACAACACAAATGAAAGACGGGACTCCAGGGAAGAACAGTGCAACAAGTAGTCGATTCAATGACAAATTCTTCAGCCACTGAATGAAAATTATTAATACCACTGCCTATAGTCCTCCAATGCACTCAGTCAGTGCCTGCTCCTAGGAGCTAATAAGTATCCTGAGAGGACAAGGTCAAAAAAGCTGAGCACACCACCAGTCTTTATTGTAGTACTGGGAAAAGCCTAGTGCCAGTAGAATAGAAAGAAAACTGATTTCATGGAGGGGAAAAAAAACCCAAACCATACTACTCAGAGTCTTTTCAACTACCTATATGGCAAACTTCCCATAAAACCTAGTTGCCTTAGGGTTGTTATAAGAATATGAACATATGAGTGAAAAAGTTATTTTTTGACTTCTAAACACATCCAACCACAGTTTTGTGAGCTGATGTGCCAGAATGGATCCCAATCAGCGTCAGTGATTACATCAGTCTTTGATACATGAACATCCATTCATTAGGAAAGATTTTGAAAGTATTAGCTCATTCTCTACTGACCTCTTGAACAGCTGCTGAACAGTGATAAGTTTTGTTATTTGGCAACCTTGGACAAACTCACACAATATGTTAAAGTTTTAACAAGTTGATTGCAGGCTAAGTGTTTCCTAAACTATGATCTCAAGACACAAATCCAGCAATTCAACTGATGAGAGAAATAAGTATGCTTGTATCAAGTGAACACAGAACAAACCAAGGATAAAATAAGGTAAATTTTTTAAAACAAAACATGAAGGCCTGAAAAAATACACAATTATATGTACAAGCAATAGTAACTGGAAAAACAATAGCATGCTCCAATCTTGGACAAACTAAGGCTTGAAATATAGGCTTGAAAACATAAAATCACATTCTCATTAAAACTAAAGCTGTAAAGTTAAGCACCCTCAAAAGAATTATTTGCAACATCAAAGATTCTTTGGAAAAATATCAGTAAATATAGCAGAGACTAAGCCTTGTCTTAAAATTACCATGTTTTTGCCAAAATGCAGATCATCATCTACTGAACAAATTACAGAAAAGTACACCATTATGATCTGCAAGTGAGCTTTTTTTCACATGAAATTTGTTAGTTGCTTAAAGACAAAGGCAATTTTGCAAAAGCTTTTTCAGCATACCCTTGTCCTTGTTTCTGAATACAGCAGCATTGTGTCATCATTTATTGAGGGAAGATCCTCGGGAAAAACACAGCTTTGCACTCCTGAGCAGACACAACTCCAGCACCGTTGTAGTAAGATACAACAATCAGAAGTTTACTATCCGTGATGGTCCTGGTACTCCAAACTCTGCATCAGCTTTCCAGCCGTCCCCAAGAGGAGGTGAGGAAGCTGAGCACGAGGCATGGAAAGAGCTTTCTTTTCTTTTCCTCTTAGTGTTTCTTAATGCCTTGGAGATTTCAGTATCCACTTTTTGCGCCTAACATGCTGCGTCGCACTGTCCTGACCAAGGTCACTGGGTCAAATTCTGGGAAAGAATATGACAGTTTATTCTTGCTTTATACTTGTTTTTATTATGTGATGCGACACTCACCCATGAATTTCAGCTCTCCACATACACACGCATATCTGTAAAATTATATTAATTGACTTAATTAATACACCTAACTTCTGCAGAAGTAGAGAAAGATTGTTAGTTTATTATTTCTGTCATTCTTTGACTATCACAGTAATGAAAAGTGTCAGGAAAGAGCCTTCATACATCTTCAAGACATATCACTCAGTTTCTAAAAATATGCAAAGCTAGAAACATAGGCAGTGTTGACGAACGTTATGCAATATCTCTAGCTGGTAGGTAGGTAGGTAGATGTTTTGCTAAACTATTTGGATACAATTCGCTGTCAGAAACTCCAGGCCGTGAAGACCTCCCGAGAAGCTGCAGTTTCAGCTGCTACCAGCAGATGGCAATGCATGTGAGTCAGTCTGGCTCTAAAGCAAGGGCTCCATTCAAAAGAAAAAGTGCAGTCAAAGAAAAATTACGGTCTCATTACTTAGAAAGCAAAGGACCATCCACCAGAGGTTTTACTTACAGATAGCAAAAGAGAGAGCACAAAATTAAACCGCATTAATCTTTCATCATGTCAGTTACGTCTCTACTTTCCATGACCTGCTAGATTTAAATTGATCAATCATTTGGGTAGCAGAGATAAAATATGATGCTTGGTCAATTTGGCAGTAACAGAAACAATGTTCTTTTCTCTTTCAGTCTATTTGTATGGCTGAAGTGATACAAGTTCAGAATGACACCTGGACTGCAGCTAACTACAGGAGATAAAGGCTCTGACAACAGTCGACTTTGGTATTACACACAAACCTCATTTCTTTGACTGTTGTTTCCAGCAGTAAAAGGATGCCAACATGGACAAAATGCACCACTTGACAATGTGAACTAGAAAGAAAAGCAAGAAGATATAGATGCTTTGTACCATCTCTTCTTCCATCTGGGAGAAAAAGCATGTTCAGAAACATAATTCTATCTCCACATAGTCAGAAGGCACGTGAATCAAAAACCTAAATGTGGCTGTAAGACTTAAATATCGACAAATAATTTTGTGAATCTACCTTTAGAGGAACAATATGTACCAACAATCTGATACAGAGAAGACAGACGTAAATACAGATACAGGCAGCTGGACAAGAGTAAATAATTATTTTCAAATATACTGACCTTGCCATTCACCCGTCCCCTCTTCTTAAATAAAGTCCAGTTTCCCTCTGATAGTCATTCACAAAAATCTATTTACCTGTATCATCCCTCCAAATCTAAGACTATTACTTCCACCCTCACCATCACATTCAAAGATTTCTATTCAAGTATATAAAGATATGCAATGAATAAGCAAGAGGAGCTAGAAGTTTTGGCCCAGTCCCAGAGCTACAACATCAATGGCATAAGCAAAACCTGGTGGGATGAGTCCTGTGACTGGGGTGCTGTGATGGACAGCTATAAGCTCTGCAGGAGGGACAGGCAGGGCAGGTGAGGTGGGGGGTGGCACTGTACGTAAGGGAGGGGCTGGATTGTACGGCACTTGCAGCTGGCGACGACACAGTTAAGAGCCTCTGGGTAAGGACAAAGGGGAAAGCAAATAAAGCAGATGTTGTTGTGGGAGTCTACTACCAACTACCCAGCCAGGACAAGAACACCCATGAATTATTCTACAAGGAATTAAGGGATATCTCTAGATTAATCGCCCTTGTCCTTATGGGCAATTTTAACTTCTCACACATCAACTGGGAATATCATACACCGGACACAAACAGGTCCAAGAAATTTCTGAAGCATGTTGAAGATAACTTCTTGGTGCAGGTACTAAGGAAGCCAACTAAGAAAGGCGCCCTCCTAGATTTGTTGTTTGTAAACAGAGAGGGACTCATGGGCAAAGCAGTGATTAGTGGCTGTCTTGGTCACAGCGACCACGAAATAGTTGAGTTTCAAATCGTTGGTGATAAGGCAGAAAACACCAGCAAAACTTTGACCTTGGATGTGGGAAGAGCAGACTTCAGGCTGCTGAAGGAGCTAGTTAGTAAGGTCCCCTGGGAACCTGCTTTTGAAGGTATTGAGGTCCGTGAATGCTGGTCACTTTTTAAGAGTCATCTCTTAAAAACACAGGAGCAGGCAATTCCAAACTGTTGGAAGTCAAGTAAGCAGGGCAGAAGGCCAGCTTGGCTGAACAGGGATCTTCTTCTAGAACTTAGGTGGAAAAGGAAGGTGTACAGACATTGGAAGCAAGGACGGGTGACAGGGGAGGACCACAGAGGTGCTGTTCACCACTGTAAGGAAAAAGTATATGTGACCGATACTCGATCAGAGTTCAAGTGGGCCAGCACTGTGAAGAACGACTAAAAGGGCTTTTTGAATTTGTTCATAGCAAAAGGAGAATCAGACATAGCATTGGTCCACTGCTTGACAAGGTCAGTCACCTCACAAATAGTTATGTAGACAAAGTAGAGACATTTAATGCCTTTTTTGCCTTTGTCTTCAACAGCAATGATGGGTCCTGAGACCCCCAGAGCCCTGTGTTGAAAGAGCATGACTAGGGGGATGATAAACTTACAGTCAGCACTGAACTTGTTCAAAACTTGCTGCTCCAGCTAGGTGCGCACAAATCTATGGGGCCTGATGGTATTCATCCCAGGATACTGAAAGAGCTGGCCAATGTCGTTGTGAGACCTCTCTCCATTATTTTGCAATGGTCTTGGGAGTCTGGAGAGGTCCCAATTGACTGGAAGCTGACAAACATTGTCCCAGTTATCAAGAAGGGACAGAAGGAAAACCCTGGTAATTACAGGCCCACCAGTCTCACTTCAGTGCCTGGTAAAATCGTGGAGGAGGTTATTCTGGGAGTTATTGAAAAACACTTGGGAGACAACACAGTAATTGGTCATAGCCAGCATGGGTTCACAAGGGGAAAGTCCTGCTTAACCAACTTAATTTCCTTTTATGACAAGGTCACCCATCTAGTTGAGCAAGGGAAGCCAGTAGATGTGGGGGGGTTTGATTTTAGCAAAGCTTTTGATACTGTCTCTCATAGTATGCTTCTGAAGAAAATGTCTAGCAGACAGCTAGACAAGTCCATAATATGTTGGGTGAGCAACTTTGGGGTTCCCCAGGGCTTGATTTTAGGGCCTGTTCTCTTCAACGTTTTTATAAATGATCTGGACAAGGGAATCAAATGTACATTAAGTAAGTTTGTCAAAGATACTAAACTAGGAGGAGCTGTGGACTCCGTCGAGTGTAGAGGCCTCACAGAGACATATGGATACACTAGAGAGGTGGGTAATTACCAACCATGTGAAATTTAACAAGAACAAGTGCTAAATTCTCTGCCTGGGACAGTGCAATCCTGGTTATACATAAAAATTGGGGGACAAGAGGCTGGAGAGCAGCGCCACAGAAAGAGATCTCAGGATTTGGGTTGGTAGCAGCTTGAATATGAGTCAACAGTGTGCCTTTACAGCCAACAGGGCCAACCATGTCCTGGGGTGCATCAAGTACAGCATAACTAGCTGGTCACTAGTCCAGCTAGGGAGGTCGCTGTCCCAGTCTACACTGCACTGGCGCAGCCCCACCTGCAGTACTGTGTGCAGTTTTAGGACACTCCATATAAGAAGGACATGAGACTATTAGAGTGTGTCCAGAAGAGGGCGACCAAGGCAGTGAAAGGCTAGAGAGCAAGACTTCCAAGGAGCACCTCAAGTCACTTGGTTTGTTCAGCTTGGAGAAGAGAAGGCTGAGGGGTGACCTCATCGAAGTCTACAACTGTCTGAAGCAGGGAAGCAGAAGGGGAGGTGTTGATCTCCTCCCTCTGGTGACCAGCACTAGGACAGGAGGAAACGGAATGAAGCTGCATCAGAGGAAGTTCAGATTGAACATTAGGAAAAGGTTCTTCGCTGAGAGGGTGGTCAGTCACTGGAACAGGCTCCCCAGGGAAGTGGTCAAGGCACCAAGCCGGTCAGAGTTCAAGGAGCGTCTGGATGACACTCTTAGTCATATGGTTTAGTTTTAGGTAGTCCTGCAAGGAGCAGGGAGTTGGACTCGATGATCTTTATGGGTCCCTTCCAACTTGAGATATTCTATGATTCCATGATTAGCTGTTTTACCATTAGCTATGTGTATGTTGTTTATATGCCTCAATGGAGGCCCTTGAGCTTCTGTCCCAAGATACCTTCAAAGGCAGCAGAAAGATAAGGAGAGGGAAGAACCATTACAAGTGAAGAGCTAGGATGCTGAGACAGGTATGGTGTTTGTCTGAGGACCAGCATGAAGACTTTGTAGGTCTGGGAGCTGGGTGCAGCGTCTCTGGGGGTTTGGGTCCTGGATGCAGTGGGAGATACAAGAGTCCTGCTTGGGATGCATGGTGAAGAGCTTACTCTACAGTCCTGGATAAAGTAACCCCCATCACTACAGCTGGTGGTAAAAGCTATTATGAAGGAGCTAATATGAAAGTGCTTATGAGAAAAGTATGCCTGTATCTATGATGTAGGGAAAGTGCCAGTATCTGGTACTCAAGGATATGTAGCACTTTTCCTGGGATTGTCAAGGATGGATAAAACTTGCTGTTGTACATGTCTACGGGTTGCTGTGCATTGCTCTTTACATGCAAGGGAAAATCTGAATCTCTTAGGTATGTTGCAAATGCAGGTGTAGGAATGAGTCATCTCCATACCAGTTCATAAGAGTCTGTTCCCTGAGGCCTCCACAGTCCCCAAGATGCTGGAACGACCCTGTGGCCTCCACCCTGAATTACCAGAATTTTGCCACTTAACTGGGCAAGCTGCAGAAGTCAGATAGTCAAAGTGAACGTGCAAATCAGAGTAGCTGTTAACTTTACAGAGGAAAGTGTTTCACAAAAATAACCAGCAGAGGATAGCTGTGCTTTGAATGCACAGACCCTTCTTGTCTTCTGACAGCATCCAACTTTTTGTTGCTCTTCTTTAAAGGGTGTTCTTTTACCAACAGCAATGAGTTCAAAATTACAGCCGACCATGTTTTGTTCTCCCCTGGTGCAGCAGTGCTGGTGTTGTATGAAAATAGCTCAATGGGCAGAAGTGAGGATGCGGCCTGCAGTGCCTGGCCACATACCTAGCTGGAGGTGGAGAGGTAGCACTGAAGCAGCCCCAGGCTTCACCAAATCCTTCCAATGAGCTCTGATGCCTTCAATGAAGAAAGTGACACTAAAACGCTCATAAAATCCAAGTATTTCTTTCATTTTATGCTTCACGTAGCAGCTAAACAAAAAATTGGGGAGAGGATCAGTCTTCCTGCCAAGCGTCATGTTTCATCCATAATCTCCTCTATAAAACATTTCATGTCTTGTCATTTTTATTTTTTTTTAAATAATGAGGTCTTGCTTAAGGCTTAAAGTTGCTTTAAATTTTCATATTGTTCTAATTATGAAGAATATTTTTCATTGTCTTCATGTAAACACAATAACGTGAATCTAAGATGGAGAAAATGAGCAGTGGTGTGGAGACAAAGGTTTTTTTCTGGAGCTCTCTGGAAAGGTTCTGCAAGTAAAGCAGACTTAAATTCTCCTAACTTCTAACACTGACCAAAATATAAGTCATTTAAATGAGTCTGTGTTTGAAACAGGATTGAAACCTTTCAGAGATTCAAGGTATTAGATCTAGGAAACTTAATTTCATTTTCACTGGTGTAAATCCTACGTACCCTAAAGAACATACCTAGTAAACTGTGTAAATGAGATCAGACTTTTGTCATAAGAAGGAAAGGCATGACATGCATTATGGCATCGGAGCATCACTAAAATTTTTATGACGTTCAAATTCAGGATTTTCATTTAAGTCTGCCTTGGGGATATGCATGTATATTTATGGGTCATGTTCTGCTCTCTGCAGTATCCCCCATACATAAAGCAGTCTTCAATTTCACTACTGTAAACGAAAGCACATTTAACCCAGATGATGGTCTCACAGATCCTTTAATATAGACACTAACAGCAACCAGTAACCACAAAATGCAGCTGATTCAAGTCAGTCTGCCAAACACAACCTTTTTCACAGCCATGTTGGCAACAGCCATTGTCAGTTGTAGGCACTTCCAATTCACTTAGCAATTAGTATTTAAGGATATTCTCCTCGTAAATCACAAAGGACGTTTTCATTGTGGGATTTCAGCACATTTCTGTTTCTGAAAGATCATGGCCAAGTTCTTTAGAAGTTGTTTTGAACATTTAAAAAGACGCAGGTTTCACTTGCCACTTGTGCAGAACAGAACTGCAGACTGAAGGTAGGTAACCAAGAGGCTCTGTCTCATTGGCATTAAAACCATGGAGGCAACCTTTTTCACCCGCCCATCTGTGGAAAGCATTTCCTCCTCAGCAGACAGAGGCTGGCCTGTCACTGGAGTGCACACAGGGTGGTAGCTTTTAAAGAAAACATTCCTCTCTACCTCAAAGTTCAGTCATGTTTTATGATGTCCCAGAGTCTTTCCCTTGTCATATTTTAATTATCACCATAAATGGGGCTACATGTTCCTCACTGCACACAAACCTAAAGACCTGCAACACTATGAAAAAGTGCAAATACCAGAAAAAAAAAAAAATTCCCACAGAATTAATGTCACACCTATCCCTGCATATGGTGGAACTCACTTGTACAGCTGATGCAGAAAAATGGGTCACTTTCTTATGTATAGCTCTGGGGAGCGGTTGCATTTCAAACTGTACATCCTCCATATTATAAGATGACATAATAACTGTAAACTTTTAAGTCACTTTGGTTCACTATTCAAACTCAAACTTCAAGCAATGGTGAAGGACAAAAGTCCTGAACTAGTGCCTTTTATTAACTAAACTAGCCCCTTGCATTAGCAAAGAAACTTCAAATGTTGTAAGAATAGATAAATTTATAAGATCTCCAAATCTTCAAGCTAGGCCAGAAAAATCGTGGTTTTCCTTTTACTATATTAGCATTTCTTTATCCTGATCAGTCAAAATCAGGAATGCAAACAAAACCGAACAGCAATTACATATTTTGGAACTCAGAAGACATATATGTTTGACTCAACTTTGGCATTGACACAATTGTGTATTTTATTTCCATTCTTTCTTCCATGCTTGCTTTTTAACTAGTAGCCAACAATAACATTGGTACACTGGCAACTTATTTTGAAGTTTCACAATACTCAGTATTTCTTCTCAAAATCATTGATCTTCAGTCGTCTGAACACAGCCTCTCTTTCAAAATAATAGCCCTCATTATAAGCTTACAAATATGTTTTTAAAACTGCAAGTGCTAAAAGGTATACATAAATATAGTATATGTTGCTGTGTAGACTTATGATTTCAAAACAGTTGTGGCTGGCATGCATTAGTAAGATATTGATTCTTATTTTTAATTGAGAGCTGTTATGGTTTAACCCCAGCCAGCAACTAGGACCATGGAGCTGTTCTCTCACTTCCCCGCCTCTCCCCGTAGCGTAGGGAGAAGAGGGAGAAAAGTTGTGGGGGAAGCAAACAAACAAAAACTTGTGGGTTAAGTTAAAGGCAGTTTAATAGAACAGAAACAGAAGAGGAAAATATAAGAATAAGAATAAGAATAAGAATAAGAATAAGAATAAGAATAAGAATAAGAATAAGAATAAGAATAAGAATAAGGCTAAAAGAATAAACAAAATAAAATGATACAACACAAGTCATCCTCACCACCCAATGATCGGTTGACCAGCCTGCCCTGAGCAGTGATTGTGGATTCCTGCCCCCTGGCCAACCCCCATCTATACACCGAGCATGACATCTATGGTATGGAATATTCTTTTGGCCTGCTTGTCCTGTCTATGGTCCCTCTCAGCTTCTATGGGAAGCTGAAAAAGTCCTTAACTAATGTAACCATCACTTACTAAGAACAAAAACAATATGTGTATCTGCATTATTCTCAAATCCAAAACACAGCAGCTACTAGAAAGAAAATTAATTCTATCCCAGCTGAAACCAGGACAAGAGTGCATCAGACTCTGAGCTTCCAAGAATTCTAGATGTGTCTCAGTTACCACTTCTGCTTTTTTTTTTCAACTTGCTAGTGTTCTCTGCTTCTTATTTTTCTTCTCATCCAGACAGAAATCCTGCTAGATTTGCTATTTGTCTATACAGACCCCTGAATGTATTTGGGAGTGGCTCTGGCCTGCTGCATGGAGAAAGGATTTCTACTGTTTGGAAAACTTGGATTGAATATCAAAATGCTGGGTGACTTTAGGCAGAACATCTCACCTCTCTGTGCTCTTGCTTCCTCATCTCTTGTAAGAGGATATCAGCACCTTGAAACCTAGCAACAGAAAACTGCATCTGTACAAAATAGGTTGTAGTACACAACATACAGCCAGCGTTCCTCCTCCAGAGAATTTGCAGCCTGGCTACACTAGTGCTGGGTGAGTAAGAGACTACCGCAATCCTTTCGCTTCTTCTTTTATTTCTACTTCTGTGTCTTCTATTTAGATTTCACAGTGTTTTTCCAGGAATTAACTGAAGTGTACTGTAATGTGATTTTTTTTTTTCTGTGACTCTGTAAGCATGAAATGAAACCTTCAGAAAGTGTAGCCACCTTCTCATGGACTACAAAGAGCCAGCAGACTGCAGCAGAGGTTGCCCATATGACTAGTGGAGACCCTGGTTCAGGTGAACATCGAAGCACATGTTTACCCTGAAGCATGTGAGCAGTGTCATCCAGGAAAACAATTAGCCATTAGATGTTTAGGTGACTAACTTTGTTCCCACTTACCAAGCGGCATAAGCATGAGATGTTTCATTCTCAGTGAAGAAAATGGCAAGCCCCTTGTGAAGAACAGACCAAGTCAAGGTCAGTGATTAGGGATCAGCTCATCCACACGCTCCAAAGAGTGCCAAATGAGACCGTGGAGGTTTGTGGGAGTCTTCCCACAGATGGCAGAGTCTTCCCACAGCTAATGCCAGCCAGCTCCAAGATGGACCCGTGCCTGACCAAGTCTGAGCCCATCAGCGGCAGTGGTAGCACCTCTGTGATAAGGAATTTAAGAAGGGGAAAAAAACTGTGTAACTGCAGCCAGAGAGAGGAGTGAAAATATGGGAGAGGAACAACATTGCGGACACCAAGGTCAGAGAAGAAGGAGTGGGAGGAGGTGCTGCAGGCACCGGAGCAGAGATTCCCCTGCAGCCTGTGGTGAAGACCATGGTGAAGCAGCCTGTCCCCCTGCAGCCTATGGAGGTTAAAAGTGGAGCAGATAGCCACATGCAGCCCATGGAGGACCCCACAATGGAGCAGGTGCATGTGGCCCAAAGGATGCTGTGACCCTGTGGGACGCCCATGCTGAAGCAGGCTCATGGCAGGACCTGTGGAGAGAGGATCCCATGCTGGAGCAGGTTTGCTGGCAGGACTTGTGACCCCGTGGGGGACCCACGCTGGAGCAGTCTGTTCCTGAAGAACTGCACCCCTTGGAAGAGACCCGTGCTGGAGCACTTCATGAAGAACTGCAGCCTGTGGGAATGACCCATGTTGGAGAAGTTCATGGAGGACTGTCTCCCATGGGAGGAACCCCACGCTGGAGCAGGGGAAGAGTGTGAGGAGCCCTTCCCCTGAGGAGGAAGGGTCCACAGAGCAACATGTGATGAACTGACCACAACCCCCATTCCCCATCCCCCTGCGCCACTGGAGGGGAGGAGGCAGAGAATTCAGGGGTGAAGTTGAGCCCGGGAAGAACGAAGGAGTGGAGGGAAGGTGTTTTTAAGATTTGGGTTTATTTCTTATTATCCTACTCTGACCTGATTGGTAATAAATTAAATTAATTTTTCCCAGGTTGAGTCTGTTTTGCATGTGATGGTAACTGCTGAGTGATCTCCGTGTACTTATCCTGACCCACGAGCCTTTCATTATATTTTTCTCTCCCCTGTCCAGCTGAGGAGGGGAGTGTTGGAGCAGCTTTGGTGGGCACCTGGCATCCAGCCAGGGTCAACCCACCACACCACTAAAGAAAAACTTGTTCATATACACACATCATTTGCAAGGGTATGCACCTGGATTCTGTGCCTCAGTGTGACTAAATCACTGCTGTCAGTAAGTCAGTCAGATCAGTGCAGGGCACACAGGCAGTGCACTATTGCCAGTGATGACATTATACCAACTCTCTTTTGCTTTTATAGAGGGCGTGCTCAAGAAAAAGCAATGCCTTCCTAATTGGCAGAACGCCCCAGAACAAAAGTGTAACCAGGACTTATCATTTGTGCTCTGCCTCCAGTTTCTTATGATTTAGACAGCAAACAATCCAGCATGAGTTCTGTTTTGTTGCAACAAAAAATACAAATTTTATATCAGGGGTCTCTCATTATTTGTGCTGATTTATCGTGAGACAATATAAAGAGCGCAACCATAGTAAAACATGTGTGAGGCTAATTGCCAGCTTGTGACATTATGCCAGTTACATTAATTAACTGCACTGATCAGTGCTAGCTATAAAAAGCTCACGTGTGCTACTGTTTACACAGTGTCCTGTGATTTAAAAATTGAAGTAGTCCTTCCTGGTTTTAACCACACTGGTCTGTCATATGAGGGTTGTGCCACTCTTGTAGACAATGCCAAGTCTAGCTAGGTTACTCATTGCCTCATAAGATAAGAAAACATTGTGCTGGACTATCAATGCCCTCCCAAAGACCTCAGCTAAATCAATTTTTGGTGAGTAAAGGTTACAGGGGTCTTCCAAGGACAGTTTCCACAGCAGAGGCACGTGTGAGAGCAAACAAAGTCCTCTAGACACCTTTGTCCCCAGGACAGAACATAAAACACAAAGGAAGATAGTCACTAAGTAGAAGACTAGCCAGTGAGATTCACAAAGGATGTTTACGTAATTGGGCACTTAACGCCGGCTGAAGCTAGTGGGAATTAGTGAGTTAGAGGCAGTTCCCAATGACATGTTCATTTGAGCACCCAAACACTGAGCCACGCTAAATCAGTGGGCTTTCATGAAAGCACTGGCACTAACAATTAATATCAGCCTCCATGGTGAGTCACAGGTACTAAAATGTGTGTGGGAACACTTGTTGCAAAGGCAGAGACTGCCTCTGGAAACCGTTCCACCTACATTTGGTATTGTAATTGCCTTCTAACTCATGGAATTCCTAAAAAAATATGCGACTATACACTTGTGACTTATGCTGAAAGCCTATACAAAAATTCTGAGTTAAAATGTTTCCCCATGACAAAGGTCAATCCCTGCTCATGACAGATTCCTCCCTAGCAATGTCATTATTCCTCTACATGTGAACATTTTAGAAACATTTCAGAAAGGCGAGCAAGAAAACAATATTTTTAAAAATTACCAGGAAAATCAAGATCCTCTGTCATTTTTGTCATCTTCAAAAATATTTCTAGGGCATTTTTCAAAGTAACACTCCATTCTTTTAATGGCATGTTATTTCAAAATAGGTGGTGTACTTTTGCATATTTATAAATAAGGTCGGCTTTTCTGGACCAGACCAAAGGTCCACCCTGCGTGTAACTGTGCCCATAAGCACAAGGTATGGAAGACAGGCATCTCTGACTCTTTCCTCTAGTGCCCTCCTCACAGCCTCCAACCCTCTTCAGTTCACAGACCTCCCAAGCCTGATGTGGTTCATGTACATTAACCAGTCCTCAGGGGACTTCTCTTCCATGAATTTGTCCCTCATTATTCATTCATTATTTTGGCACCCTTCCACACCCTGACCCCTATCAGCCTGATGAACCAGCACCTTGGCTTGTGCTGAATCTAGCCCCCGCCTTGGTTCCCCCCCCCAGCACTCATACTGGAAGAGACCGCAAACAAATGACGCTGCCTGATGTGTTGCGCTCATGATCTCACAGATCCCTGAGGAAAAGCCACACTGGCCTGGTATCTCAGATGTGGCCAGCTTCTGCCAAGTCCTGCCACGTGCCATGCCATGCACGGGCCAGCTGAAGGTTTGCCATCAAGTTGCCGTGGAGCTCAGTGGCAACACAGGCATGGCAGGGTGGTTTTCTGCCCTCTTCCCAAACATTAGCTTTCCAAAAGTCTTTTATTTTCTAAGAGGCTTATTTAATTTGCATGTAAAACTGGTAAGAGCTAGAAAATAGCCGTCAACATAGATGTGAAAGAATTTCAAATGCTTTATTTTTGGAAGATTCAATTTGAGCTAATTTTGTGTGCTGGGCAGTGAATCAACAAAATGATTTCACACCAGTAGAAGAAATATTCTGAATCCAGACCTTTGATGGGCCTGACACCACTGACATAGTGGCATGGTACAAGGAGAAAGGAGCAACTGCTAGTTTTTCCTGAGTCAGTAACAGTGAGATCCTGTGGGAACACACCAGGATAAGTCACGATGAGTTACAGTCAGAAACGTCTACTGAAAAGTGGAGCAAGGGCAATTTGGACCCTTGGGATCTCTGTACGGAGGCAAGCATGATTCCCAGAGCAAAAGCCACATGTTGCCATTGGGAATTAAGAGGCTGGCTCTTGTTTGTTTGTTTGTTTGTTTGTTTGTTTATTCATTCTTCCTGCCATTTTCTTTCACTGATTACTGAAAAGAGAAGGAAAAATCCCCAGCGTCTACTGAGCCTAATGAACAATGTTCTTTTCTTCTAAAGGGGGCGAGGAGGAGTTGAGCTTTTACATGCCAAAAAAATGACTAAAGCAATCTGCTTCACACTGCGACGTTCATGTGTGCCGGCAATGTGATCTTTCAAAGCTCACTTCTAACACCCTGAGTCGGAGCGTGCATGCTGGAAAAGCTCCTGCTGCCGGGGCCTCTGTCTGCAGTCCCACACAGTTTCTCCCCCTCCTGCTCCCGTCCCTCTGTCTCCACCTTGGGTGGCCTACCTGGCTGAGATTCAGTGGCATAGGTACAGGGGCTCAGGATTAGGGCCTTAAGGGCTCAGGGTTAAGGCTAAGGGCCCTTTGTCAAGTCTTGTTGACTCCAAGGAGTTGGACAGGAGTCCTCAGCTGAGACTCACTGGATGGGGCTGAGCTCCTCCCACCCCTGCTGGACCGTATCCCAACACTTGTGAGAATGGTATAACGGTGCTTATGCTGTATGTGCTGCAGCATGGGGATGGAAATTAATGTCCTTTCTCAAGTGCTGTTACTGAAACACGGCCTCAACCTCAACCTCTCCTCTTGGTCTTGGCTTTCTCTCTTTTTCAACTACCCTGTACCACACGGCTAAATCTTTACCTATACTTTCAGCCTTTTTCCCCTCCTTCAGTTTCTCTCTCCTTTTCTTATGTTGCGCTAAGCGATTCCTCCGTCACAGAGCTCTGATCTGCACATGTGTCTCCTCCAAGTCCAGCAAGTCTTTGACACTCTTTTGTGTTCACCTGACCAGCGTGGTTTGTGTAACAGGCACAGGTCCGCTCAGGGAAAGAGGCAGGAGACGCTGGAATTGCTTGGTGCACTTAGGGAACATCTGTGATCACTCACTTTAGGCAGCCCCGCTAGGACAGCTGAATTCTTCAGTCCAGGGCCGTATTGCATGAAATTTACTCACTCTCTGTTTGGAGATGATGAAACCTTTCAAGACACAGTCCCGAAACCAGAAAGCAGAACAGTGCAGTCTTAAACAGGGTTCCTATATCCTTTAAGCACATTCATCCATCCATGATAAATGTAGCTTGGAGCAGCAAAGCCAATGATTCATGACGCTGCAGCATGCACTGGACTGGTTTGCCTTCTCAAAGGAAGTTATAGCTACTGGTTGGGGTAATTAGAAAGTACCAATTCACTGCAAGGTAAATTCAGGCAAAGCCACACCAGTGACTACTTTTTCCTTGTGGGATCAGCCAGATTTCGCCAACGGGGTAGAAACTGTGTTACCACATGAGCCTCCATCCCCTTCAGGGGCCATCTTAGGAAACCACAGAGCTTGCCTCAGCTGTCCTGAACAGCCACCCTTTGGCAGGAAGAAATAGGCCCAGCCAGTTTCACAACACAACAAACCCTGTTGTGTTATTAATCATCACAAACACCTGCCTTTCCTCTAATACCCTCCCCTCGGGCTGCCAGGACTTGTTGCAGAGCACTGAAAAGAGGGTGGTGGCAGCTGTCCCCAATCCCCACTCCTCAGGTCCACACAGGGCAGTACGTCACAGATGCCAAACAACTGCAACAGTTCTCCTGAGCTGGACAAGTCAGCTGCTAGCATCCTGTGACTTTCACATCCATCATCTCATATCACCTGTTTGTAGTGCAGGCAGGGGGGAGAGAGGGGAAGTAATCTGAGATGGAGTAGTCAGCTCAGAGAAACCTCAGAAGACAGCACAGAAAAGGCTGGCTCTAATGCGTAGACTTTCAAACCATCTTTTGGTGGGTGCAGCTCCATCTTTATTATGGCCTTTGTGCACAGCAGGTTGAGCTCTGTTCCTTTTGCTGCTATGTAGAAGGTAGGTGGGCAGCCCTGGGGACTTGGGGTTTGAAACTTTGCAAGCCTTCCAAAATCAGCTGCTGATGCCTCACTATTTTAAGAAAGCACTTGTTGCAACTGCACAAGTAGGTACGTGTGTGTGTACAAAAGCACGTTCCCTGCCTGTTTGTATGCATGGATGCTGTAGCTCTTTGTGCCTGGCAGCCACAAAACACTTCTTTTTGAGACTCCAGCCAGAGCATCACTCCAGTGTATGCTGCACCACACACAAAAAAATTCTTGAGTCGTCCCAGAGACTAACCCTACTCTGAAATACACAGAAGCGTGTTCCTGTTTGATCAGAGCTGTTTCCTGCTGTAACTCCTTAAACCAAGTGTTCAACAATTCTGCATTTGTTTTTAAAGCCAAGTCATCATGGAAGAAGGAGCAGACTGGTGCTCAAATCTGCATCAGCGTTTCAAAACAAATATTGAGCAATGCAAGAAATGACTCATTCATGTTATTACAGGGTGTTTCACTGGTTCTTTTGGATGAAGTGAACAAAAATAGAAAGAGAAGCACCAGCTGCTTTTGAACAACTCTTTCAACCCAGTGACAATAGGAGTGTCTGCTGAGTCACCCCTGAAGCTGTCATCAAAGACACACCTCACAGTATCTCCCCAGCCAGTAAGAAACAGTCATTTCCAACCAGCCAATTCCCCTCTCTGCTCTGGATTACCCAAGAAACTAATCAGATGCTTACAACACTGCAGATGCAAAGCCTGAGTGTCATTTCTTCTTGGGGGAAAAAAAAGAGCATAAAGCTGGAACTGGTAAATGAAGTTGGCCGAGCAAGATGTCCCAGCCCCTTTGACACTTTTTTGATTTCTCATTCCTGGAAGATGTCCTGAGTGAGGCTGCCCAGATTGGCAAGCACGGCAATCAGGTAGTCAAGGAAATGTCAGGTTTCCTCCTGACCTATTTTCAAACACGGGAAATATCTTTCCCAGGAGCTGATATCAGATGACGCTCCCAATTAGTCTGCATATTAAGAAAACATGGGGGGTGGGCACTCAAAGTGTCTGCTTTCCATGCTGCTACTCTGGCTTTAAATGTATTGCCTAACAGCCAAAGTACTCCTATTTACGAGTGACTGCAAAAGCCATATGCCAGCGGTCCTCGGCAAAGCCTCTATATACCTCTTTGAAGAGAGGGCCTGGTTCTCCTTTCCATTACACCAGCTTTACAACCATGTAGTTCTGCTGATTTCAATCAAGGCAATGCAAGGATTCTTCATTTCAACACGAAAACCAACTCTGCAGTTTGGATGAACAATGTTAAAATCGTGAGCCACTTGCAGTCTTTTGTTACTATTGAGTCTTAGCTAGCAAAATAGGTCTCCTCATGTTCTGAATTACAAATGCTGAGCTCAGCGTTAACCTGAGGAAAAGCATGGTAACTGCTGTCATCCCATCTTCCTTCTGCCTCAACACCACCTCACGCTGGCCACAGGCACTCCGGGAGCATTGAAAGGAGGCAGCGCTGCCAGACAGGGAAAGGCAAAGACACCAGCCGGGTCTCCTCGCTTTGTATCAGGGAGTGAGCCGAAAGGAAAGCTGAATGGTGAGTGCAGAGCTCCCTCCAAAGCAGCTAATTGGTTAGCAGCTGAAATAAGGGGAAAGGCTAAGACACTATACTACGTGACACGGACATGAAGAGGGCTCTGCTGAAGTCAATAGTCTTGGGATGATTTAGACGAGCTGAAAAATGAGTCCAGCTGTATTCAGCAAAACTATGTCATTTTGCAGGAACTGAAGATGCTGTGCATACAGTTATGTGTCACACATTCCACTATGCCTGGTCCTGCAGGACAGGACACCACAGGCAACCAGGGCTTAGGCACTAGCTCCCAGTCTCAATACAGCTGTACCTGAAAAGTCCACACTGTGAAAAGCCTGTTTTCAGTACCCTCCTTTTTAAGTATTCACGCTGAATATGGCTAATAAATCTGTGGTCATCTGATGCATCTTTTGGTTCTTGTGTCCTGTTCAGTGTGACCCTTTTAGACTAGCAATTTAACCATTTAATACATGATTTTTATAATATCTGAAGAACCCAGATGCTTTTGGTTTTATTCAGCAGATCTTCAGGTGTCTAATTTAGGCACTTTCTCTGATAAGATAAAGGAGGGATAGTAGTTTGTAATGTGCCCAATGTTAGGGCACAGAAAACTTCAGTTAAAAACCTGCCTGAGGCAAGTCTTCTCATAATGTTCTTAAAATACTTTCTGCTTTCACTGAGATAAAGCCCTTAATTCTTAGGCAGAAAACTGAGTGCTTCGATTTTACACTGTACTGTTACATATAAGAAAACCCCACCTACACACTAGATATTAACAAAAACAAAAGGAGGGTGGGGAAGCTGAGACTTTTACAATATTGTAGAGATATTGTTATAGTGGGAAGGCTATAAATTGAAAACTATAGCAAAATGGCATGTGGTGCTTAGGCACAGGCATGAGGGGCACACAGATATGTTCTAGAGACCTGTATAGCTCCGAATCCACCTCATCCTTCACGCAGCTTCCAGTTGTCCCTCATCAGATGTGTGGGAAGAGCTGACAGTGAGAACAGAGATTCCTGAGCCTGGAAAAACAATATTAAGAGTTTCACCTCACGCTGTCCTCCTCCTTCCCATTAAGTAAAAGCAAGAAAATATGGAAATTATCAAGCTATACTACTTTGTAGCTTCAAATTAGTAAGCATCTTCTACTGGTAAATAGGGTTAGGGTTCTGCTTTCCTTTCACTCACTCACGTCAGCCCCCTGAGGAAATTATTCCTCCTATGAGTCGAAAAAAAGTTGTCTTTTTTGTGTCATATCCTTAAGTAAAATATTCTCCCATACACAAAGCTCTTCCACCTGCTTACTCAGATATCACAGATCAAAGCTCTATCTTACCAAGTCTGAGTGAATGCAGGAGAAATTATCCCCGAATTGTAAACCTATTTTAAAACTGGTTGTAGCTGCAGTTCACAGAAACCTCCAGTGTGTGAAAATATTCATACAAACAACTTGTCAAACTTCCCCAAAGTGGATTTCACTGAAATCACAGTACTCATTAAAGCTTTATCTATTTCGTGGTGCCATCCACACAAAGCTCACTTCACAAGGACACTGGCAGTGTAGAGAAGTGGTGCACATCTGGCTGTACAGCGCACCTGATGAATGCTGCATGGCAATTCCAGCTCACTGTGCCACAAACACACAACACAAGCAAGGAAGCCATTCACAGTCTCACAGTATGCTTATTTATTATCAAAGCACCTCACTTCTTCACTGTCATAGCCCCATTGCCAAAGCTGTTGCATCAAATGGGACCCAAAACTATGCGTTTTACATAACTGCATTTAAAAAACGAAACTTGTACAAAATAAAAAAGGAACAGATCATAACCATTGTATAGCAAAGAGCAGTGCTGGATGAAGATCTATACATCTAGCTATTCTTTTAAGCCAGCAGAGAAAAATAGCTAGAAACAAAAGGTATTCTTGTGAATCAGAAAGTACAAATTTCCCACCTTCCTCTGTCCAGAGCCATCTGAAATGCTATTTTGTGAATACGACTTCTGGAAAGAAGAGCTTTAGAAAGCTTTTTTTTCAAGAACAGGATCAACTCAGTCAGTGTACAGGTTTTCAGCTACTCTACAGGCTTTAGAATTGCTACATGGTAGTGATGGTAAGAATCTGTTTACAGTTTCCTGAATGAGGAGACAGACTGTGATTCAGACTACTTGTGCCCCTTGTATTGCTGGATGTTTACAAACTTTCATCTTACGAAATGTTCTCTCACTTATATGTTTGGAAACACCAGACCTCACCTTTGTGGTTGATTTTCTTTTCATCAAAGAGACACATCTGCTGAGAGGTGAAGTAAAATTAATTCAAAGCAGAAACAGGAATATTGGATAAATACTGTCCAAGTGGGCCAAAGAAAAAAAAAACAACACAGGAGCAAGTGAACTATTACAAGACAAAGTTGCAACTTCTGGATATTAAATATTGACTGGATATTAGGTACCAAAAAAAAAACCCCAAACCCTCTCAAAAGCCTGTTTGTTTGGGTTTGTCCACGAAAACATTGGTGGCTCCCACCACTCCTTTCCCACTCCTAGACATCAGGTTGGGGGCTTTGGTATAGCAGCTTCCCACACTTCATGAATCCTGCCCAAAATCCAGAGTAGTCAAGCCATGGACAGAAGAGAGGCCTCTGCAACCCAGGCTGAAATCTGGCTCAAATAACGTTGCGTACTGAGTTGCAAACAGTTATGTACCATGTGTCTCTGTTTTAGCTAACAGAAACCATACTTTGATTTGCAACCTGAGGGAAGAGGTGGGCACCACTCACTGAAATGCCTGCTCAGAAAGGAGGCATTGCTGTCCACTTGTGAGAACACAACTTTCTGGACCCTGCTAATGCCAGTAAGAGCTGAGGCAGAGCTACAAACTGCTTCAGCACCTCATCCCCTCATCCTCCTCCCTGTAATCTCCATACAGTAGTCAAGGTGAAAATTAGTATGACACTGAGCTCAATTAATTCCTTCGAAACCTGTGCTGAACAGCTGCAGAGATGCCAACTGATGTCCAAAGCCATGTTGCCATGGTGGGTGGAACATAAGCAGACGGGAAGCAGAGTAAGAAGCTTTTCCTTTGAACCTAGGAGGTCTTAGTCAGCAAATCCTTAGTTCCTGCTGTGTTTGGACGTTTCACCACCTGCCAATGCAGTATGATTCTCAGATGGCAGTTTAAAGCAACTTGCCTTGGTAGACCCCCTCAGGACTTTCTCTGGACCTCAGAATGATTTCTGGTTATAATGGTTGGAATCACTTAGCAATCCCAGTTATTAAAAACACAGATACAGATTTGTGTGTCTCTCCCAGCATGCAGAAAAATGAGCAAAATAATTTTCTCTAGGAGTCATACACTGTGTCTGTGATGTGCAATGACCTCACAATCAAATCTGAATAAATCCAGCCTAAATGCAATGCTGCATGACATCATATGCCTGCCAAAATAGACTTACTAATCATGGAACAGAAGAATTCTTGGCAGGCTTTCAAAGCTACTTCAGAAGTTTATTAGAATGAGGCATTAAGTCATGGAATGGGGAAAAAGTCAGAGAAAACAACAGCACTACTCAGATATGTTAATCATTCTTTTAGTATGATACATGGCAGACCAAAATGGCAAAATGAATATGCTACGGGACTTCTGGCAGAGCAGGTCCCATTTTGTAGCTTGCTGACCATATATTATAGTGGATGCAACTTTTTTAGGCTTTATTTTTCATTGGAAAGGGAAAAGCAAGTTATGAAGACACATTGCAGAACGTTAACATTTACCTGGCATGAATAGTTTTCATTAACTGATGGAGAACAGCTACATTTTCTCCATATTTCTTTATTATCTTTCATCCGAGGATCACAAAGCAAATAACAAAATTGTTATATTGATATATATATATAAAATTACAATGACTGAATTACATCAGTATAATATCCTTTGTCTCCATCATGCTAGTCTGGCACACTGTTTGCCTATGCTTGTGGCACCAGGGAGTAACACTATTTCTCTTTGCCTAAATCAGCTTCAGGAGGATATAAATCGCAGGCAAACCCACAAGAGGGGGAAGAATAGGGGCTTCCCATGCAGGTAGGACTCTGTGTTCTCTCTGTCCTGTTCCCATGGACACAGAAGTACTTGGGCCACCATGAAGGATCCCTTCCAAAGACAGCATGGAGGCAGTAGGACACACTGGGACAGAGTCTGGAGAAGGTCCCATTTGCTCCTGCTCACACCAGAATAGTTTGCTGAAGTCTTGTGAAGTGTATGTTGTCTACTACCTTCACTGGGCAGAGAAGCAAAAAGCTGGCAAGGAAATTACATGACCATGTATGTCAAAACATTGCCAGTTACTATTCCAACAGAAGCACGTTGAGCCTCCAGGCAGTATCTGATACCCATCGGGTACTCTTACCATACTTCATCAGGGAAGCAGAAATTATCTCAATCACTGTATGAAATGGTTTGGTAATGCACTTAAACCCCCTTACTAAATATTAAGGCAAAATTCAGCCACAGGGAAATTAACCTGCTGAAAGAACTTAAAAAAATAACAATTTATTTTGAAGCATCCTTGCTTCAGCTCTTCAGTTGTTACAGCTCATGGAGCTGATTTGCCTTTCTTTCTTCAAGTTTTTGTCCCAGATGAGCTGTCTAACCCACTCTCTAACCACTGTATGGCCTGACAAACAGTTTGTATCTTCACAACTGAGAGTGTATGTAACTATATTGAACTAAACCCATTCATAAAGGCACATTTGGGTTGGGTATACATTTCACTTCTGACAACAAAAGGCAGAATTAAGGTTATTCAATTATACCAGGATAAGAATAAACACAAGGGGTAAGAGCCCCTAACAACAGCACCACTGCTAAAAGAAATGTTTGTCAAGTCACAGTTTGAATTTCCTTATGAAAACTACCTTTCAGTAAGTTATATTTTTTCCTTCTGTTCCAAAGACTATTTATGAAAAGGTTTTTTCTGTGCAAATGGAGTCATGATCAACTGGCTAAAAAATCACACTTTTTTTTTCTGTTGTTTACTTGGGGTCTTTAACAGGTGGTATAAAAAATCAGTACAAAACTTGAAATGTAATCTGATTGCATACCGCAAAACAACTGCAGTTATAAACAGTTCCAATCAACAACCCTGAAAACTGTTCTGCATGTCTTCTGAAAATGTGTACATGTTTTTCCAAGTGGCAAAACTGAATATCCTCAAAGATTTCAAGGAAATGACTCTCTGAAAACCCGGATTGTTTTTCAATTTGAAAAAAAGTGTAAAGTTATTGAGATATATAAGCTGCTTCTAAATATTACATGTAGGACACAGATGAAAAACATAATCTCCAGATGATCTACTATTTATTCACTCTGCAGGAAAGACAACTGTTAAAGCAAAAAGGGTGAAGATCACAGTGGGAAAGCAATAAAGCAATGAGTAGCACCTTAAAGAGGAAAAAAGCCACACAAACTGGCACTACAAATTGAGGATTTGACCTCAATTACTGTCTATCTACTGTTCAGAAACTGAACCTTATGTCATACTGCAGAGCAAATGGACGCTTCTTATAGCTAGTAACCCAGAAAATGTAACAATGTAAATGAATTGTTTTTCTATTGTCTGGCATCCAGTGAAATCATCTACAGCAGGTAAAAATATCCTTGTGCCTTAAACCCATTTTTTCCCAAGATGTCATCAAATAAGGAAGTTCATCCAAGAAAAACCTCTCTAATGGTGACTGGCTTCTGAGAGAGAAACTTCTGAGAGAAGGTTAACATGGAACAAAGAGAGATGTAACAACCAACCCTTCTTTCTCTTCCATGAGGTGATGTCTTTGTGTGGTACTGGATTGTGACAGTTATGACTACAGGACATTTTTTCCCTCGATATTTTAAGAAATATTTTAAAGTCATAACAAAAACGTTCAGCAAAGCAAAAAAAAAACCAACAGACCTGAGGAGAATGAAACAGGCTAATATTGGAAACAAAAGGCCATGCTTTGCCCAGAGCAATATGCTGTACAGTGGAAGTGCAGTCATCACAGTCACCAGCCACATTGCCCTTCCTGTTCTAGATGAATCATCTTTATCTTCCTCGTCTTCACTCATACTTTCGATACCAGCTCCTTCTGATGAAAGCCTATTTATCAGGGCTGTTGGGCAATGCATCTGCTTATTAACATTGACAAGAAAAGCAATAGAAAGGCAATAGAAAGGACTCCAAGTCAAACTCAGAATGGCTGGTTTGGGTGCATACTGAAACTACTGCTTCTGCTATTCGTTGCCCCGTCTGGACTCTCAGCAAACCCAGCCTTGATGATGATGGTCTTTTGGTAAGTGACTGCTTAATAAAAATACGTTTGGCTCCATGTGGACTTCAGCTCCCATCATTCTTCTAAGATTTCAAGGGCACAAATTATTAGCTTGTATTTAATTTATGCAAGCATCGTGTTGGCAACCAAATGCATCATGAGCTACTTGAGCGTTTTACCTCAGCTTTCATTCTCAGCTTGGCTGAATATGGCAAATGCAAGTATGAATAAGCCATCGTGAAGACTGCAGAAACATATCACGTGGGAATAGTTCATATACAGCAGGCTCTTGTTTGGTATACCTGACTCACAGAACCCTCAGGGAAAGCAAAAAAAACCCAAATAAACTAAGTATTCTGTAGGGTTAGACAGATGCTTAGCTGGCAAATAGGTGTGCTGGTCAACAATTGGTTGTTACCATCCTCTGCCAGCCATAACCTGCATTGGAAAAGGGATTACAGGAGTATTCCCTTGTCCATTTCAAAATTGGTTTATCCAGGCAGGTGGATTGAGTTGACCTGCTTGACTTTTCCTGATGTGGATAACTCACAGCTCATGGGATCTATTCTACTGGCACAAGCCTTTGGATGGCATCCTTTGCTTAGCAGATGGTAGCACAAAGCTGCTGACAATCTCCTCATCTGGCAGAGAAACGTTCAAAAGTGGTCAGTCCCCATTTTAGATCACCCAGAGTTTCTGCAGATGATGGACTCCAGGAGGTGCTGGCCAAAGCACTCTACCTACCACAAATGTCAAGAGAAAGCACTGACAGAAAAAAGGTCCTCCCTGATAATATAAACCCATTTCTTTCAGATATGTATAGATTAGCCAAGTCCTTGAAATTAAGAACATATTATACTGCAGGCATCCCCAGAGAGTAACTTGCTATCAAGTAAAGCTGGTCAGAGCACTGCCATAAAATACAACAATGTAAAAATACAAGCAGGTGCAGTTAGCAGTTACTGTTTTCCATTCTGTGGGAGATAAAATAGTTGCAGTCCTCAAGGCTGTGAATCCTGAACAATGAATTCACAACAGAAAAGTAGTCCTCCCCAGAGCAGGATATATTTATAATGTTACTCAGTCATTTAATAGCCAGAAGTCTTTGACAAAAAAAGGTTCACTAAGCTACAAAGAGATGATTATTTATAAGCATTCAGTAGCACCACAGCTGAACATGCTACTCTACAAAGGCTTCTTTAGGCAAGCACGGCATAAACCACAAAATCCCTGCCCCGAGGATACTGCAGTCTAAGCTCAATCTTGAAAACAATTGTGGTACACTACTGTTCTTCACACAGCTTAAAATATCTGTATCCTACTAACCATAGTCAATAAATTGCTGATTTGGTAATCCTTTCTTGTCCAGAAAGTAACAGAGTTGACCATTAGGATGTATAGCTTAGTGATAAAACGGGGTGCAAAAAAACACTAGTAAATATTTCCACACAAGTGTAAGACTTTTACTAGGGTTCAATTAGTTAGAATTAGCCTTTTTTTTTTCTCCCCCCCATTCCCTCTCTCTCCTCTTCATAATTATTTGTTCCAAAAGAATCATTCAATTCAGCAGATATTTGTAATAGTATCTTAATACTTCTAGCAGAATCTATGCAAAAAAAATTTAAAACATGAGGCTAGTCATAGATGCAATCAGTTAATTCAGTCATCCATTTCTTGAGTAGTTTTGAAACAAGTGGAACTAAGCCCACCGAGGCAAGATGCAGCGAAGTCACTGCAATGATTCTTCACTAGGTCCTCCTCTCCCTTCCTCTCCCACTCTCACTGAGGCACCAAACAGGTTTCAGTTTTCTTTTATAGTCAGTGCTTCTCACTCACTGACATGATTTCCACTTCCACCTCTCTACTGATCTCTCATGACTGTTAGTCCTACTCAGACTCCATTTTCTATGTCTTGAGCTATTGTCTTGGGAGGAAGGCAGACTACTATACTGTTGACTACAATAGCTCTTCTTCCCCCTTCTGGCTGCACAAAACACTTTATCTCACAGAAAATCTTTACTCCTTCATTCACATTAGTTGTCTGTCAAACAACTTCTTAAATTGATTCACATGCTTGCCTTCTGTGCCTTTGCATTTCTTTTCACAACTCTTATTCATGACTGTGGCTTCGTGGGGGAAAGAAAAAAAAAAAGAAAAAGCACAATTTATAAGTTTTAGACCCCAGAGGAATTACTTTGCATGCATCCTGTCTATTTTCTTTGTCAAAGTGCCATAAGCAGTCATGATAACATAAGCAGATAGAAGCATACAGGCTGCAAGATTGGCCTTATCTTCTAGAGCTGCTATGGCAATGGGGTATGTTAACACGCAGTTACAGAAACTGGAAGCACTATATTTTTCTTCAGGTAAGTCAGCTACATGTGTTCATTCCCCAGGGAGAAGTGCACAGCTAACTGTCCATTTTGCATGTGCAATCTTCTGAGATCTCCTTGCACAGTTATGCAAAAAGTGATGCTGAACTATAGCACTTTGTTTCCTTTAGGGTTTTTTTCTTTTGGTTTTTTTTTTTTTCTGCAATTCTACTGCTTTAGCATCCAAGTTTAGGCACCATTTGGTATAAAGGGGAAGGAAAAAAGCCATAGGAAAAATGGGCTGCCAAGGTCACACAGACAAAGGAACTTCGAGTAATGCACTTCACTACTTCACAGACACATGTCTAAGGGCCAAATGGCACTGCTGCTGCTGCTGCTTACATCAAAGAGTACCCACCTCCCACAGAATTCATGACAATGCATGTGGAATAAAGTGCCAGGATGCATAGGACAGCAAAAAACTCTGTTCCTGCAGCTGTGTAGCCCACAGGGAATGGGACCAAAGCAGCTGAACGTTGGAGTGGTTCATACTCCATGCAAGCTGCACCTCACTCTAGATCAACTAAGACTTACTTCAAAGAGAAATAAGCAAGGATGCAAAACGGAAGGAGGAAAAAGTAGACTGGAGACATAGTAAGAGTACATTTAAGAACCTCAGCCTTTGGAACAAATTAAGATTGTTGTCCCTAGTTGTTTAACAGGAACATTTTTCCTCCATAGGCAAGGTCTTCACAGAATGACCTGTAAAGGTGAGGAAGATAAAGATGATTCAGCTAGAATAGGAACAGCAATGCGGCCAGTGGCTTGCTTATTTCTCTTAATAACTTCCTGCCCCCTTTTTATTCCAGGGCCTCTCCGGGTCCTCCCACCATACCATCCACCTCCTCTCATGTCTGGGTACTCTATGTGAAGGTGGTTTGCCTTTAAGAATAAGCAAGAATTTGGGGGCGATTTTGGTGGTGCATTATTTGTGTTATTGTTCTCACTATTGCTGTTACTGGTCGGACAGGACCGCAAAATGGAAATGTGTCATGGCACACAAGAAACAAACATGTAGGCTCTGTGTGCTACATTTTATTTGCTATTTATCTTTCCACTGTGCCTTCCTCTTCTTTGCCCAGTTTCTCAGTCCTTCCTGAAATTATGGGATTGTTTGGGTTTTTTTTTTTTTTCATTTTTAAGATTCTGTAAATGTGTATCTCTACATTAATTGTCTTTCATGTCACACCACTCTGCTAAGCCATTGCCCATGCCTCTGTAACTGCCAGTTTCTCACAGTCATCTATATGCCTTCTTTGATAGTCCTCCCCCAGCCCATGCACAAATTTCTCCACAGGCCATTATTATTTCCACTTTCAATTCTGTCTTCAAGCCCTCCCAAAACCACACTACTGGGGTTTTTGAGGTTTTTTGTTTGTTCTATTTTTTTCTTGTGGAGAATCTTGTTTGTTTCAATAGCAATTAGCTTTTTCTGTTCTACTTCCCTCTTCTCTGCCACTTTGCCTTCCTCTTAGATGATGACCCCTTGTGCTAGACACTCTTCTGGTGTGTCTGGAAAGTACCTAGTACATCATCGTCACTCCTGTAAGAAAAAAATCTTCTTAACCTATTTCCCATGCAATACGATGTCATGTTATTTCCTGAAATTTGTACAATAGTGATCACCTGAGTCTTACCAGTCAGCCCTCTAAAACATTTCAGGGGACACACATAAAGGACAAATTATGTTTGTAACAAGTTCAGTCACAGTCAAATGAAAATCTTAGTATCATAACCATCTGCAGTTGAAATCAAGACTCTACCCTTTAAAACTTCACTTTTAAGTTTAGAGTATCCAAACAGAAAGTGTACCAAGAAACATCAACAGTTCCATAGGGGCATGCCCTAATCTTTCATTTTTAATTTTATACAGATTTATTCACAAATAAAATCCAAGAAACAGTGACTAACTGTTTCTTTAGTGGAAACAGGGTAGGTGCCTGTCAGAGTCATAGGTGAGTTTGTTGAAGAATTTTAGCTTGGGGTTAGAAGGGTGTTATGGGCCCTCAGTTTCCTTGGCAGGGGGAAGCTTTCCCGTATTCAGCAACTTGGATCATCCCTGGTATGAACAGCCCCTGCTAATAACAGACAGCAACATCCCAACCCACCATTCCCTCACTCCATGTTATTCTCCTACAGGAGTGTTCTTTAGAAGAAATTTATTGAAGAGGTACCTGCTCTTCTATCAGCCTTTTTATGTGTCTGAGTAAATCTTGTCAGGTGTCTGAACTTCTTGACCCTACACCAGGAAACGTGAAAATTTCTGACTCTTCCACTCTTTAATTTGCCTGTTTGGTTAATTGTCATGTCTGCTTAGCGTTGAGAGATATTAGTTGTTTAGCTTAAATAAGTAAGTTTCTATTAGAATAAATTACTTTAGGTTATCATATGGTGTGATTTATGCTGTTTGCTTAGCTTTACTTGGCTTGAGTAGCTACATTTGCTGAAGACTTTAGGCCACAATAGAGTTAATTTTCTTAGTAATTTTCCTAGCAGCTGGTACAGTGCTGTGTTTAGTCTTTTAGTATGAGGAAAAAATCCATAACACCCTGATGTTTTGGTAGTGTTTTCTCCAAGTCTGGGACTTTTCAGTTTTTCCCATGTTCTGCCAGTGAGCACAGGCACACAAGAAGCGTAAACCACAAGATAAGGAGGCTACAACCTCAGCAGAGACTGAAATCAACAAGATAAGAGCAGTCAACAGCCTGCCTGCCTGGACACAGAAAAACAATCCAATAAGGTGCTAGAAGACCCCAGACCAAAAATCACCAGTGCAACCATCTGTGAAGGCCCTCTAGCTTCTCATACCTTAAGGAGTTTAACCAGGACAGACAAGACCTTTTGAGAAAGGGAATCTTCAAACAATAAAAAATCTGCACTCAGCTCTTCGTACTTAAACTCCTACTGGCAGTGACCTTGCAGCAACATAGGGTAAAGCTCCGAGAAAGGACACTGGACTGCAGTGTGAGAAACCTTTGATTGAAATCCAGGTGCCCTCTCCCACCACACCGCCACTCCCTAAAACCAGACCAAGCTTCTTAAGAAACCCAGCAAGTGCTTCTCACCAGCAAAGCAACTTCCTAGAAACCTAATCCTAACAGGAATAGGAGTCTCTTTACTAGTCCCGTTCCCTGCTCCTGCCAGTTCCTCAGCTATTGCCTGCTGGACTGAAATGGCCACCATGTGCTCAGCAGGAGGTCAAGCTGACCAGGAGGTCAAGCAGAGCCAGCAGCTCTGGAGCAGAATACGATGCCCACCCTGTGCCTCCTATCACGTCATTTATAACCCATTTTTTTCTGAGCAGCTCACACAGTTTAACTTTAGTTGGAAAATACTGAGGGGGTTGTGTGGAAGCCCCATGGGGAAGTCTCTGTCTACCTGGGGGTCACTAGCTCCTCATACACATACTGATGAAGATTCACTCAAGAGTTCAGCAAAAGGTTACTCATGTCCATATTCATATTTGATGGGATTTGGGAACTGCTTGCAGGAAGAAAACTTCATCTTTCCATGTTCAAGTGTGTGCTAATCAGAGGAAGAACAGGCTGGATAAGGATACAGACTTTAACTGATGAGCACATTGAGTCCAGTGCCAGTACATCTTATGCTTGCCACACACCTAAAAAGCCACAGTGAGTGATTAAGTCTTTTTTTTTTTCTCTCTTTCTTTCTTCTCTTTTCATTTTTTTTTTTTTTTTAAATAATGCTTGGGAATAGAAAAGGCAAAAATTCACTGAACAATTTGTTCCTCATCCAAGTACCACACAGGCCTTCAGCAGCAGCATGTACTAGTTTTACTTTAGCACATTACATGGCAGAATATGTACTTCCTTTGCTGCTAAGCATGTGCAATTTAACGGAGGAAATCTTAAAAAAAGATGAGATTTTAAATGCCAGTTGAAACACACAAGCAAGCCGCAAAATTCTTTCCCCTGGCAAAGGAACTGCTACAAAAACAACTACTTCCAAATTAATCTAAAACGGAGGAGTATCAGAAGCAGTGGACATGCTTGAAAATATCTGTGGGGCAGCTTTCAAATATAAAATGTCACTTAATTAATATCAAGCAAAAGATCTAGTTTACTTTTTTTTTTGAAGTGATATAACACTGCTATCAGCATATGTAGTATAAGCTAGGTTAGATGTGGCAGACACTTCACTATAGTTCCTTTTTTGTGAACACTGTTTGGCTTTCAGTATGTTTTTTGGAGAAAGCAACTGAAGCTTCACTTGCTGTTACTAATGTTCTTTACTTATCAGTTCTATGATGTCTGCAAAGACACAGCTGAGAAGTTTAGCCGATTAGGGCTTGCAGTGTCAAAATTTGAAGTAATTTACCTCCTCATATCTAGGAATGACAACTGATAAAACAGCAGCTGCAATAAGGGAGGTGGAATGGTAAACACTCTTGGTGTAATTGCTTTCTGATCTTTTTGGATCTCAGCAGAAGCAAAAGTGTGCTTTTTGTTAATTACATGGATTAGTGTAGTCTTTAAAACAGGTCAGAACTTAGAAAACTGTGTGAGAACAGATCTTGCACAAAACCAGTTTACGTGCCTGGAAACCCAGCAAAGGCTTAGGACCTTCCTAGATAACCGCCCATGTTGTCATCATCAGCCTGCATGCACTAGGCTGTGAGAGTCTTATTCCATCTTGCACTATGGGAAATGGCACCCTTTCCTCCCAGCTGAGATCCCAGACTCAGTCGCTTTCAATCCCATGTTCATTGGATGTTTCCTGGAGTATTGCATCTCCCTATGCCATGAGGTTAAAGAGAAGAAACGCAGAAGTCCTGTTAGTAGGCTATGCCCACCTGCTTTTTCAGTTGGATAGATGGCTTCCAGCACATTATTCATTTGTGTTGAAATTAATTAATTTTTCCACAAATATTTGGTTTGCCCATATATATCTTGATCGTGACACTGTGATCCATTAATCATAGTAATGATTGTGTCTCTCTGAACAGCTCAGCAAGATTTTGGTGCTTTTTAGGGTGACAGAGTGCAGAAAGAACACAAATATTCATGCATATGCTGGATGGAGAAAGATCTCACTTCAACCATATACAAGAGAGTAGAGGAAGAATAATATAAAGCGTCCCAGTGACCTTTCCAGTCCCTGATCCTGAACTCCAGCTTAGATCACGCTCGTAGTCATACCCATCACCCCATACCCACAGGAACGTCTCCAAGGATTAGAGGGAGCTCAAGGTCTCCTTTGCACTTCCCCGAATGCTTCCTACCAGCTACTAACCCCTGCCAGATCCCAACCTGCCCTTTCTGTTGGATGCAGAGAGATGGGAGAGACACAGCTGGCCATTTTCCAGTGTTCACAGCTTCTCTTCTGTGTCTCTTTAGGGTAGCTTTCTTGTGCTGCTTAGTGCCCAATTTACCAGACAGGATTCAATGGTATTTAAACCAGAGCTAGGACTGATTAAATAACATCATTTCTCCTACACTACGAAGCTTGAGTCTCACTGTAATGAAGCTGTAACAGTGGTAGATCCCTTGATAAATGCTGGCCTAGACAAGTCTAAATGAAATAACAGAAAGTGTTTGTGACTGTTCTGACGACCGATCTGCATTCACTGACAGAAGGGTATGGTCTTTCATTTTAATCCTTAATACCACCATACTTTAATATCATTCACTGTTTATGTAGTTGAGCTGTTATCTTGATGCCCATCACCAAAGCATCTGATGTCTCTCAAGGATTAAATTGACAATAATAAATCTCTCATCTTTCCCATCAGGTAGGAGTAGGAACTCGATTAGGAATAATTTAAGCCATTGTTACTCCTGCATTCCCCCCAGGCAGCAAACAACTCTTGTTGACTGAAACTTTAGTAAACAGGAATATGATGAAACAAATCATCAAAGTAAAACAACTGGGGTGTGAAGCCCAAAGCATTTATAGAAATGCATTAGTCATACCTTGGAAGTCAATCAAGAATTTGGGGAAGGAGGGGTAGTAGGCTAGAGAGGCCAATAGGTAGGCATAACTAGCTGTAAATAACTTCCCTCAAGACAGCTGACTAACATATAGTGCATGAGCTGAAGCTTGTTTATTTGAACCCTGCGAACCCTGTACAGGTTTCTACTGGTCAAATGTTTTGGAGCTGGAGGCAGATGCAAGTGAGAAGGTTACTCCCTAGTTACTGCCATCAAAAACCAACATGATCTCCTGCACCTTTCCACCTGGGGCTGGTGCAGGAATGGCCAAGCAAAGAGGCCTGTCCTGTAACCCCTGGGAAACACATGGGTGGCAGGTAGGAATGGTCCTGGAGAACAGCCTGCATATCCCCCTCGGGTCATGTTTACACACCAGACATTCGGTTTGGCCCAGGAGGAAGACAAGAAGAGGAGGTTGGAACAGGCTGTTTTGGGGTTTCTCATTTATTTACTTATTTCCTGCAAATTCACAGCTACTGAAGAGGAAAGAAACAAGGGGAATTGGAACTTGGTGCTTATCTCCCTCAGCACCTCTCGTCTCTCCCTCATTTTCATTCTCTGCCGGTGTCTCTTTATCGCCTTGTCACTGATGGCTTTGTTGCTGGCAACGAGTACTTCTTCAAAAACTGCAGAAAAACTAGCACTGTGCCCAGTGAAACTGCCCTGCATAAATGTGGGGAAAAAAATCCCCCTAAAACTTCTTAGAAGGAGTGCTTTAAACAGTTTCTAAAACTGTAGGATCTAATTATTTTATTATTTTTTTGCCAGTCGACTTCTGGGTAGTGGAGATTCAAACATCTCACCAATGGCATTCATTTCTCTGCAGATATTATCTCTCTTTTAACATGTCTTCATTATGAATTTTAAGGAGGAAAACACTAGAAGTGGGCTCAGGCAGAAAATTATTTCACAGCATTAATAAACATCTGACACCCTGGTACTAAAGGTGAGCTGTGATGAACGTGTCAAATTACTTAAAACTCCTGTAATGCTCTAAGCCCGCCTCATGGTCTGCTCCAGCTGCAGCGCAGGTCACCTAGAATCAGTCTGCTGATGTCTGCCCCACTTCACCACTGAACTCAGAAGCTGTTTCAAGTCAAAAGCCGAATGAATTTAGTTCCACCCACCTGAGACAGATCTCTTCTACCTGAGACCAGAACACCCCTGTTCCACTGTTAGAGAGGAAATGTTTATTCATGCAGGCAAAATCATGACCCAAATTTTAACGGGAGAAGGACGAAGGCTGTACCTAATTGCCAGCTGAAGTGAGAATAGTTTTTGAGCTCAGTGCACAGCAACGTCAATGCAAAACTACCTTTTCATGCAAACCATCCTATCACTATGGTAGTGCCTTCTTTCCTTTACTCTCATAGTTATGTATATCACTGGGAGGGAATAAATGCTCCCTGATGCCCGTTTCTTACCAGAAGGAATGGAGAAAAATAATAATGTTGTCATTTTTACAGCTGGTCCAAATTTCCTGATTTTTTTTTTCCTGAAAACTTTCCCGATTAACTATGTAAATTCAATGAAAATGGTATTTTCTCCAAATAAAAATATTAAGGCCTGATTTTTCCAGAAGAAATGCCAAAATTACATTATTCTGTTTGAACTGCTATTTTGCCATGAAATCTGATTTTAGTCTATCCAAAGAGCGACCTGCAGAAGTTTCAGTACAGCAAAAGCAATAAAGCCAACTATGAAAAAAAGAAGCCGTTTTGGACAGTGAACTGGTTCTTCAACAACATCAATTGCAAATTAGCATTCATCACAAGACTGGAACTTTGTTATTGTTATTTCAGGGGATGATAGGAGTATTAGAGAAACAACCAGTTAATATCTGTAATGTATAATTCAATGGGCAGGAGGAATATGATAAGGCATAAACAAGTTTTGACTAATTATTAACTAGGTTAACATGACATTGTGTGTGTGCGTTTGCGTTGGATGGAGATATTACTCTTACAAAGTATTATGAGTGTGTCATATCTGCAATACTGATTACTCATCTCTGCTTGCAGACAGACTGAAAGTACTTGCTGTTATGTGTATGTAATAATTTAGTCAGTGCACCCTAACTGATTAGGTGGAGAACATTGTCGTACAGGACACTGGTGATTCAAATATTGCAGCTCGGTGACTGAATTATTTGGGTTTTGTAAATCATCTTCTGTTCCCTTGTGTTACAGTAACTTCACCATCTTAAGAAACTAGAGCATGAGCTGGAAAAACGTGTCCACAACTGAACTAGTATTAGGCCAGCATCACACCACAGGACTCCTGAGTTTCTCCCCAGTGCTGTTTGTGCAAAGTTCACAGAATAAATGGCCTTGACAGCTCTCTGAGCCCACAATAGCTCCTCCATTCATACGTTCTGGTGTTTATCCCACAAAGGTCAAGTGATGCCATGTGGCTGTGATCGCCCTTGATCATTGTGTAGCTGCGTTTCTGCAGTTACTAAGCTAAACCTAAGACCCCCATGCAGCACTGCCCTGCTCCCCCCGTTCATATCCTGGTGACAGCCCAGACCTAATTCCTTGCCGAGCACCACTATCAGTCAGGAGCTACAACTGGATACAGACCATTACACTCACAATTTTAAAAATGCTTTCCATTCAACTTCTATTAACAGCGGGAGGAATAACAGCAGCAGGTTAGTAGGATGTTTTTATATTTCCTGTGGCAGAGAAAACATCCACACTTCTATAATATTGTTTCAAAACAACCGGAACATTTTGTTTAGAGGAATTCTGCATAAAATGAAGGTAGCAACCCTAAGGATCCTCACAGTTGTGGGTGCCAGAGTTTCTTCTCTTTACTCTTCCTGATAGCCTTACAGGAGTGAAAAAGAGACAGATTTTTAAAAATACTGGTAGCTATGGATGAATAAGCAATCTAAAAGTTTTGAGAGCCTCAAATTTATACCTGCAAACCAAGAGCCTGACGGCTCAGCCAAAAACACCATTCCAAGGGCTTCCACTTCTTCCGCAAAGAGTTTCTAAGTCCTGAGAGTTGCCAGAGTCAGGTTTCGGGAAAAGCGTTTCCCTTCCTCCCGGTGATGCCTTGCACTTGGCTGAGGCAAGCCATGGCAGGAAGCTGAGGTGTCCCAGCTCCTGAGCTGCATCCCAGGAAACGGCTGTCCAGTGCCTCGGGGTCCCCAGCCCTTGGACCACCTGCACACACAGTCAGCCTACAGTCCGGATCAACACTACATCTTTTTGAATAGGAAAACTGCTAGTCTAACTAGCTGAAGATGACAAATAGTTGCTACCAAGCAGTGAGCTTTGTTGATGGTACATAAGGCTGTTTCAAAGGGGTACAACCTTGCTTTTTCTCCAGCTTTGGAGTTGAGCAGACTTCCAAAATATGTAGGACCTTACGCACTACTTGCACTGGTTGAAAATGACCTCTGAAAACCCAAGATTTTGCTGTGGATGTACTCCAAAAGAAGGGCTCCAAGTTTAAAAGTGGAAAGAGATGACCAAACAGGTTTTCTTGCACATTTGATAATCATTTTCAATGTAGGCAAAACGCTGCAAAAAATTATTGCTGACCTAATGTTTTGCTTTTCCCCACCCTATTGTATCAGGGCCCAGTAATGGTCAGGAAAAATTTTAAAAGAATTGAAAAAAACGCTGTCCAATTTTCAAACCTCAAAGGGATACAGACGTAGTTTTATTTGGATTAACTTGGCTTTTGCTTTGGTCTAACAAGAACCTGTTCAGAGCAGGACTTAAGACTGCACATCTGCAAAACCCATGCCATAAAGCGCAGTGTGTAGACAGTATCATGAGCCTACTTTATTAATGCAAGTTATCCCATTAACTTCAATGGGACAACTAATTTTCTAGGTTGATCTATATTCTCAAGTGTTTGTGTTAAAAATAGCTATTGAGGGAGAAATAAATTATTAATGAATAATCAGCCACAATATGCCTTCTGTGTTCCACAAGGAGAGGTGGATTTAAAGATTTAGCCTACCACTCTGCTTGTGGATAAAGTATATCCAGGACCGTAACATGCAGAAGGACAGCCTTCCACAGAAGAAGGATAGAAGGGGGAGGAAAAAAATCCACTTCCTTGCAAAAAAGGAAATAACATTAACACAGATCTTAACTAGTGATTTAATGAGATGTTTTGTTCCCTGCACAGTAAAGTTTCCTTGTGCGGTTATTTCCTATTAATGCCTCTCTCCAGCTGAATTTAATGATGAAATTATAATTTTAAATGCCTGGAAGGTATACCTAACATCCAGGCCACTTCAACCTGGAATCAGTATGCATAGGTAACTGGAAAACTTTGACACATCTGCTCCAGGATTAATAGAAGAGATAATTCATGGACATTGGGGCTTTCAGAAGAATCGGTAAACAAATTTATTTCAGAACCTGAAAAGCTGGAAGCTTGACAGAAGGGTAGGACAGGAGTCGTCTCCACCTTAGTGACCCAGATGGCTTTGCTTACATCCTTGCCTGGTATTTGTCTTTTTAAACACCCTGTCATTGCAAGATTATTTTGCAGGAGAGGAACCTTGGACCTGCCAAGAAAGTAAACACTGCTTGAACACGCACATTTCCTGAATATTAACAGACCAGAATTTCTGGACATGAGTGAGCAGCATCTCACGGGAGACAGTAAATGATTGTAACACACTTACGTATGTCTCCTTTTGTCTCAAAAGATGCAACACTACCTGCCTGGCTGGCATCTCAGGTCAATAGACTGAGAAGCAAGCTGTTGATGCTGGGCCTAGGATTTAACCACCCATGCAGACATGACCCAAGCCATGTCGCGCAGTGCCTATTACAACAGGACCACATCCCCAGCTGACCCTGAGGAGTGTTTCTAACAGGTCTTTAGGGAGCTGTGGTTAGGCTCCCAGTCCTACAAGGTATCATGCAAGTTACCGTGGGGTGACATCAGCTTCTCTTCTTTGAAGTGTAGGTGGCAGATGTGGAAATGCCAACCAACTCTGCACAGCCCTGCAGACTCTCGTCCCATCCAGTGACTTAATTCTTTCTTCCCCATCCCCGGATTGGCTTTGGTGACGTGGAATAACATTGTCCCTTGCCATCAGCACAGGCTAAAATACAAGGACTGAACTGGTTGCCAAGTAGTCCATGCTCAAAACTACAGCTCTTATTCTGCATTTCCAAATCATTTAAGAGTCTACACCAGGGTCCAGTTTGGTCTCTAAGTATCATTTTTCTGCATGCAGGTACGTGAATCGTACACCCAGAATCATGTTTGATTTTACAATGGATATTTAGTTCCCAGGGTACACATTTATTATGGGGATCTTTGCTATTTATAAGAGGCTTTAGCCCTTGTTCCTGAAGAAGAAAAAATTAATAATACTGTGAACACTCAAAGTTTAAAGCTAGAATGATCATTCAAAGAAGCTGAATTATGTTACAGTTGTGCAACTGCTTAGAGGCCCTGTGATTTTTGAGTGCACGGAGTCAGCACTACAGGGCTGGTACAACCACTTGGCTTACAAAGTGTAGCACCACCCTTCAGAAAGGAGAAAGATGAATTCTTGAAAAGGTGGATGCGTTTTTCCCTTAATATCAATGAGGCCCTGCATGCCGAAGTGTCCCCGTGTTTGATGGGTTAAGGACTTTATGCAAGTGGTTCTTGGCAGACACGAACTAATTGCTGAAAACAATCCCATCTGTAAAACTGCACCAATTTGGCAGGCACCAAGCTTCCTCTCCTTATACCATGTGCTGACGGATGGATTACGAGTCATAAGAATTAAAGATAGAAAAGATCTATTAGCTCATCTACCCTTCTACTGCCAGGCCAGTCTTATTCCCTGCCATATATTCAGCACTGCTTGCAAGTCCTTTTATAAAAGCTGCACACAGACTTCCACCAATTCTTTGGCAATGCACAAGCCTAATGGCTCCCAAATTAGAAAACCTTTACTAATGTGTAGCTTTTGCCTAATTTTATGGCATTACCTCCTTGGCATGACCTTGGCAACTTCTCTATATGTTTAAATCTCTTTCCTCTTGTTTCCACTTCTGCCATATCATTCCTGTGAAATGCCACTGCAAAGGAGCAGATTCGCAAAGGTGGCAGTCTTTAGCATTCTCAAAAATTTTCATAGCAGCTCTACATAGTACAGTGTGGCTGCTGGGGTGGATGGTGAGCAGCTATTAAAAGGAAAGGCAGAATTACACAAAAGTATAGGGACAGACTTCTGCTGGTGGACGCATGGCTGAACTATTCCTGAGGAACAACAGGCTTTCCTGAACGTTGCTACATCCCATGCAGTTTGTTTATGAAACGCGAACAAGAATCTACAAAGAAAATACTGCAAGTCAAAATTTGAGGTTGCATCTTGCTTTTTAAAGCTTCCTGTAATAGCACCTAAAAGAGTTCTCTAGCTAGGCAATTCTTCTGTATCCTTAAAATGTCATGTTCATCCATGGGTAATTGTATGTGTTGGTTAGTACACAAGTAGCTTCCTGATGCAGCCTTTCTGTATGATGTATTTTCTATTACAATTTCTGTCTATTCTTCAGACTGAAGTTGCAGGTCCTGCAATAAATATCCCATTTTAGAGCATGCCAGTTGCTCAGTATGCCAGAAGCCCGGTTTAAAAGACCAGACTCTAGACAAAACACTTGTATTCACTACCTTCCTACCTGCAGTCCTTTCCTCTCACTACAAAGGTGATAATGCCATAGAAATTAGAAGTACTTGTGTGGCTTATCATTTGCCCTGAGGTGATTCAGCATTTGATTTACCTGAACTCTTCAGTTGCCTCCATCCTATTTCTTCATGGAAAATGTTGCCCTACCTGGCACACAGGAAGGTGAGAAAAAGAAAATCTTACTACTCTAGTAGTTATCTCCTAAATGGCACAGTGGCCTCGGGGTGGGGGGGAGGCTCAGAAAGGTGGTTTATCATCTTCTGACAGTGTCAGATCACAGCACACCCACTAGTGCCAGGCAGCAGTCTGAGCATGAGTAATACATCTCCTTTTTTCTGATACTGACTGTGAGGCGGGAAATGGGTGGTGAGCACGCAAATCTTATCTTAATGAGTTAACAGCACATAGTACAGGGTCACAGCATCAGAAAAGTAAAAGATGGGAAAGCCATTTTAGTTCATCTAGTCTTGTGTTAGCTTGTTCCCTAAAACATATTTTTATATTGCGGCCGTCTCAAATCAGTTTCTTCCACTTTCTTTGAAGTGTTATATCCAATCTATTATCACCACCAAAACTCTGTCAACACAGCAGTCATCACTAGTACTGAGCAGTGCCAGGAATTAAGTTTTATGAAGGACTTTCACTTTTTTATCCCTTTGCATGGCTAACAACCCAAAATTTCAAAATTCTTCAGGAAGGAAAGTCCAGGACCTGGGGAGAAAAGGAAAGTTTTGGAATGGTCAAAACATCTTAAAATCATGCTGTATTAATGTCAATTTTTCAACTGTTATGTTGCATTATATATATATTATAAGGTATATTGTACACATACATAATACTTAAAATGAAAAGTCATTTATTAAAAACTGGAGATTTTCAGCTTAAATATTGATTGGGAAATCTTCATATGGCACAAACATTTTCCTGTAAACTTTTTTTAAGAGAAATTCCAGCCAGCAAAATAGGCTTGATTTCTTCAGAATTTTGATATTTACACACTTTTACTGCACATTTTCCAACAGAAAGCTTGTCAGAAATATAGGCTTGTATATTTCATTTTTGTTTTGTTCAGCCACAGTAAATGCCAGTTTAGATATATGGTAAATAAATTCCTATTTTGTTGGTCTCATGTATAACAAAGTATGTATAGCGTATGGCCCTGAGTGAACTCCAGCATGTTTGGAATGTAAGTATAAATAATTTGAAATTCAGCATATGCATAAACCTGTTGCGCACACCTCCTTGAAATAAATTTTATTCAAGAGAGAGAAAAACCCATCATGTTCCAGCTTAAAAGCAGGGAAGATGTGTGGGAGGGAGATTTCTAATCAGTTCTGAATGGAAGAAAGAGGGATACTCTGCTGTCACTTAAAAGACACTTGTGCAAAACTGCCTGTAATTTTATAGTTCCACAGAGACTTATCATGGTTCTAAGTATTAAGCAACACTTACATTTTAATAACAATTCCCTAAGGGACTGTGACAACTTCTAGGGTTCACAGAAGAACTGCTCTATCAGCCACAAGGAAAGTTCAGCATTAGCACAGAGTCAAACAGTGCTGATGTGGTAGGTTAGGCTCCAACTTTAATTGTTTATACTTATGATATTATTTTTAAAAGAGTCCAAGGAAATCATATGATCATGAAAGAATAGAGAGAAGGTACAGGAGGCTTGGAGAAAGCAAATTGCCCACGGTTTTGTTTTCTTATGTTGTCAGTTCAAGGAAGGACAATAAAGGGCCTTGAACTTTGAAAATGTGTTCAGATTTCAATAAATGATCAAGTATTTTCAGAATTAGGGCTAACGTTGAATATTAACCAGATACTGCAAGTTTCTAATTGCTGTATTTCTCTCCACTTCTCCAATGGAGCCACTTCTTACTGCAAGATCCTAATTGTTATACCTGCTCCCTCTTACCCAGGGAGATACACGGGGAAGATACATGGTGTCTTTGTATTTTGCAAAATTAAATAACAAGGCATCAGAATACAACATAGCTTACAGAAAGCTTTGTGTCAGGACACCACAGAACAAAGCTTTCAAGCTTAGGCTGAGCTCCACCAGTAGAATCTGCATGCACACCCGGTGCACATGTAGAATAGATTATTGCATATTGTATTATTTTTATTCATTTGTATTTTGGTAATGGTGACAATGTGCTTGGCATGCTCTCACCACACATGGAGAAAAGACAGTTTGAACACACACATGCAAACACACATCGTCTTCTTTCATGCAGTTTAGGAGTGCATTGAAATTGTGGCCTTACGTAATCTATAGCAAATAAGTAAGCAGCAGCTAACTGTAAGACAAAAAGTAATTCTATCTCACAATAGTCAAACTCAGCAAATGTGGCTTCTCTTTATTAAATTTTGGTTTTCATTACAAAGAAAGCTGGACAATGAATTGAAGACAAGAAAATTGTGAACAGAAGAAAGGAGTTTGTTCCCAGTTGTCACTCACATCTCAGCATTGGCTCTACCAGTGTTCAGAGTGGCAGGCTGTTTTTATTTTGATGCACTTAAATTATCATTTTCCTCACAGAGCCGCTGAGGAAGAAGAATTGTGACATTTGTGCAGCAATAATGAAGCAGTGAGATAAATGTCCTCCATTTTCCAGCCATTTGCTGACAGGCTTTCTGAATTAGTGTTAAGGGAATTTGCAGTCTCCTGGCCCAGCAGCATCTCTGAGTACTGCGGTGGTGTTCAGTGGGCCTGGCAGCTCAGCCTCCATACCCTGACATGGTTGTAACTCTGGTTGGTGGCATTTTATGGCTATACACAAATCTTGGCATTCTGTAGCTAGGTCATAACTTGAAATAGACTCAGAAGACAACACAACTTTTATTTAGCATAATTAGTCTGGGATTGGTAGTTAATTCTAGGTAGCTTTTTCTCAGATACTGTGGTAATTAGATAATGTTAGACTTCACCACCAGCTTATAGCTGGATCATTGGTGCAAAAAGGGAGGAATACTCCCAGAATGCTGAATGCCTATATAATTTTATTTGCTAAAGAGAAGCTAAATTCTGGTGTCATGGCCAGAATTATTCTAGCTTTGGGATCGCATCAAACAAGTCAACAGCTCTCTAAAAAGCAGTCTACACCCATTGCCACGAATAAATACAGCTCACTTGTGCAAGCCCATTTATTTCAGTGGTATCAACCCAAGCCAGCCCAATACAGAAAAAGATTGAGCTTGTCTGCTTTCTTCGGGTTACATAAAGATGATTTAATGATCATTTTAAGCATATCATCTGAGCAGGCACGCAGCAGCAGCATCCCAATAGCTTTAATTTTACAGTGAGTTAGTGCTTTCAGACAAGGAAGATTTTCTCTGGTGGCTTCACTTCCTTATAACAGTGCCAACCTCCATTCGCAGTGGCATTTTTCTAGCAGTTGGGTGTGGGCCATGAACCAACTGAAAACTGCTGTGCCCCACCTCAGGATGACACAAGAAAATATCCTGGGAAGTTCTCCTGCCATCTCGTGATCGGACCCTTTTGAACAGCCAGCGCCAGTGAACAGCCACAACCACCGCAGAGGCAAGTGCTGCTTCAGTCTGGTAGCCAGGCAGACGCACCACACACACAGCCCATGTATATTTGACGTGACGCTGATTGCTGCAAGCTGGCCGCAAGCCAAGCACTGTGCTAGCCAACAGCTGCGACAGTGGCTTTAGTGGCCACAATCACACGTTCCTCTGTCTCATCTGCAGCTGCCCAGGAAAGAGCACAAGCATGAGGCCAAGAAAAGAGAAGAAGCCTGGGTAGCTGCTTCAGCAAGGACAACACAGAATAGCTTCCTTTAGCACATTGTTGTTCTGGGAGCAATAGAGAGACATTGTCAAGGAGAAGCAGTTGGTGCTGCAGACCCAGAACAACCAATGGCCGCAGAAGACAAAGATCCATGCCCTTCAGCAACAGAAGCATACACACAGGAGACCTCCTGAAAGTACCTAGAGGACCTGGAAGTTCGTGATGCTCCATTGCTGTCTGCAGATGCTAACCAGGAGCATGCTGATAGCCTGACAAGAGGAGCTATGTTGATGAAGGTGAGCACATCCCCTGAATTACAGATGTTGCCGCTGCCTTGCCCTCAGCAGTCTTCAAGATTGCTACTCACTGTTTGGATGCACGGACATTACTGTGTGTTTTTCTATCTTCTTCTGAGTCTTCCTGTTTTCTTCCAGCTACCACAGCTGACAAAGACTTCCTTATATCAGGATCTGTCTAACAGTCACAGAAGGAACTGCAGGGTAACCGCAGAGCGTGCCTTTGGGAAACAGTGATCCCTGGTGTGCAATATCAACCTCAGAATCCAATTCTGATGTGTTGGCAGCAATACTGTCTGGAGCAGTACAGGAAGCATTGTAGAGAGAGAAAGACACCAATTTTCCAGGCAGTCTGAGTGCACTAGGAGATGACACCTCCTAAGGGAGAATTGACGAGGATACAGTATCAGGGATATCTCACATAGACACGTAGACATTCACTTGGCAAAAGAGGCTTTGACTAACATATTGGGTCACTTGTCCTAGCTCGTGGGGTATCACACCATTAGCCAAGGCCCATGCTACCCTGGGCCCATCTTTTGCTGCCCCTGCAGTGTGCATTATTGAAGGTACAGTGGTATGAGACACACTTACTGACAAGAAGGTGATAAGCATACCTTTGCTATGTGATCTATTTAAGCTTTTTGGCCTACTGGCTCAAAGAAACAGTAGCTACTCGCTGTGGAATACCTCCTCAAATGCATTGCAAAATGATGTTTTCTTAATGGGCTACTCTCTGTGGAATACCTCCTCAAATGTTTTGTGAAATGATGTTTTCTTTATGGAAGAAGAGCTCTCTCTGGCCAGGAGAATTTGGTTTAATGGACGGAAAAAGAAAATCAAATCACTTTTGAACAAACAATATCTCTGTCTTCCTTAAACTGCAACTGCCTACATGCTGTGCAAACTGTGGGGGCTTGAACTGTAGAATCGGAGAGGTCTCAGTTTGGAAACTTTAATCTTTGGATTCAAGGTTCCTTGTTGCCTCTTGGAGCTCCCTCAAGAACCCCAGAAGCTTAAGGAGTTCACGAAGCACGAGCTTCACCTCCAGAGGAATCAAAGCAACTCAGCTTCCATGGGCCACCGTTTTCACTACAGAAGGAAATCACTAGCTGAAGGGTTATAACACTTCAAGGTATGTTCCTTGCAGGAGGCAGAGTCATTCATGCCTGCAAAAGGGAAATCCTCACCAAAATTCACTGCCTTGCAGCACCAGGCCTTGTACTGATCCTTTGCAGAGCAGCAGGAAATATCTTGACAGACCCTAAGTTTGCTGAATTCATCCCAGTGTCCTGGTCCACGAAGACTGCCTGGATATACCTCTGATTTGCTATTTTCTCTGAAGCACTGCACCATATAGCTTCACCCTGATTCACTTTGTTTTTCCACTCTCTCATTGTCTCCACTCACTTTTTATGGTATAAAGAAAGAAGGCTCATTTAGTGGAACAATGTCAATGTACAAGATAAATATTTCTAATTAAAGAAAATGCAAATGCAAACCTGATTAATATTTAGCAACAGGGATAACTCTTAGCTGCTTCAGTACTCTTTGCCTATAATCTATGAGCCAGGCCTAGGTGTCACAGTGGGGAGAAGGGTTTGTATATGTTATGACCATATCATGGGGCTCTGGATCCTTTGCAGGAGCCTAGGTGAACACCCAGCTGCATGGCAATGCTGGGTCAGGATGAAATACAGCCCTCAACATCCCCTGCATCCTGCTTTCCACACGAGGGAAACCCAAGCACTGAGGCTAGAATGAAATCACAGCACTGTCCAAGAGCTCCACTGATTTAGGCGATCATAGGGTGAGGACCTGAGAGGCAGACCCCAAAGGACATTTGCTCTGCAGGGTAAACATAACCTCTGCTACACTGCCTCTTGTGTAGTGTCCTCAGCTCAGAATGGCACCCCTTCCTCCCAGACTGTCCACTCCGCAGCCTCTGCATCTAGGTGGGAAATCCAATACACTTATTACTGAGCTTGTATGCACTGGAGCAGTATCGGCTGCCGAAAGTGATCACACATAATATATTATTAATATAGATGAAAGAAACCTGTTGCTTTGCTTGACAATACCTGTTTTTTTTCCCAGCTATTATTGGAGTTGGAGAGTCACAGGTTCTTATGGGCAGCTGTTCCTCACACACCGGGTTTTCAGAGCCTGCTGGTGATGGAAATTCAGGTTAATGTAAAGGCAGTCAGACACCAAAGAGGAAGAAGTAGAAAAGAACAACAAGAAAGCATGCTTCGTTAGTTTATTTATCCACAAGATCTGCCTGTGCAATGCCTTTCCAGTTCCCTGATTATAGCAACTTCCCTTCTTCAGCAATTCTTAGGTTTTGCTTCCTTGCCTGCTGCCTTTTTGATTGTCCTGCATATGTAACCCTCTCTCCTTCATTTCATCGTTCTCACATAGCTTACCAAACATTTGTTTGCAGATGTTGTGTAGTGTTTAGCAGCAGTGTTCCAGGAAAGCTCTGATGCACTTTGAATGTAAATTTTCTGCTGCTCGTCATTGAGATTTTATGATAACAAAGCCAAACACAAAAACCAGCAATATAGCAACTGGCACTTACATTAAACTTGGTGAATATGCTGCCTATATGCAGATCTTTTGATATCAATGCAGTTTGATTTACTACTTAGTAAATTCAACATGCACAAAAGCCTCTAGGTACAATATTGATCCACAAAGTTAATCCTTCCTTGTTGTGCTGTCCATGCTGCTAGGACCTGGTCATGCAACACTGAAATCAACTGAAAGTATTTATTAAGAGTTAATGAAGACCAAATTCTGTCACAAAATTGTTCTTGTGAAATAGAAAAGGAGGTCAAATGTAAATGCAGGCCTACAAACCCACTTGAAATTAATCATGACCTTTGCACATAAATCAGCCATCATAGTATTTGTACATACTCTCATAGTAACTATTCAGCCTACAGCAGTACCGCCCACAGATTTTTAACCAATTCACATCAAATACACATTGCCCATGTCATTGTTAATGTCCCTGGCCTACAGACATCTCTGAAAATTCCACTTCTCTCTTCCAGACTAAAATTAGCTACAGATGTCTCCCAATTTATTTTTGCTCAAATATGCTGTATATTGTGAGGGAAAACTATACTGTATTGGACAACATATCATAAAGCATTTATATTGTTTTGCTGATGAAGAGCATTCCCAGATGATCATGAGAAGCTTTAACGGCTCAGCAGAGGAACTGACAGATATGTGGAACAAAAGGGTAGGCAGTTGAACCATTGTCCAGCACCTCATTGCAGATAACTTCAAGTCCTGCTGTATATCGGCTGTGGGTCTCTGAACTAGGCATCTGTGCTAAACATTTTATCTACGTGGAGAAATTTAGGGGTCAAACAATCTTGGTATAATTATCTCACTGGAGCTATATCAGCATAAATCCTTGCATGAACACTCTCCTTCCTGAGTAAGACTGCTCACTTGGGAATTTATTCCAGCATAACTATAGCACTATAATTAGATCAATATAGTTCTACTGGTAAAAATTCCCATCTAGAAAGTGCTGTCAAAATTACTAGAAGAAACAATACCACTTCACCTACATTTGTTCAGCCACATTTCTTCACTGCTATTTTTGTATACAGAGAGAAGAAAATAAACTTATTCTCTATATAATGCAGAAGGGAGAATTTTTTACATTATCTGGAATTTTATCTTTTTCTGTGTCAATAGCAATTGCTACAAAACTTCATATCAAGCATATGGTATTATAATGTAACTGAGAACCTAGAGAATAAAAAGGCAATACAGACCCCCAAAAAGACTTGGTAGAGCTCAGTGAGCTACAATTAAGGGCGAAAATGGCAAATTTCCCGTTTGCACTAATTAAATGTAATCACAGCTGACAAGTAACTGTTCCCCCCAGGGGCTTACTGAATCTGTTTGAAAGCTTTAATTCCAGATTAAATCAAAGTACAAACAGTTCCAAAAGGCATCAGAGATAGCATGGTCACTACTGGAATATTAAAATATAACAACAGCCATCTGACACAAATCAACTGATTTCTTATCTGGCCAGTTCTTGTCGTGATGAAAACCCCTGTTCATCCCGGTTCAATACTGTTGTTCTCCTCTGCCTGCACTCAGTAATTTGTTCCTTTCTCCACAGCCAGCCACAAACTGTGGAGGTGGAACAATGAACTCTTTCATGGCAAGAAAGAGAAAAAAATAAAACCCCTTTCACTGGACCTCTTCTGCTCTTGGTCTCTATTTTCCTGAGACAATGCTTGCCTACACATTTTCAAAAAAGAGAAGGCTAAAGAAGAGATTATTAAAGTTATAATGGTCAAAGAGGACACCCTTTTCATAGCACATCTCCTACCTATACAGTTTCAGCATTCAAAGAGCTAGATCCTTAACAATTATAAGCAGGCACATGCTTGTAAGCGCTGGAGGATCTCTACAGGCACTCGTGGTTGGACACCATCTCTCCTTGTACGCTATGAGATCTCCATGCTGCAAATTGCTTTAGCAGGACGGACGCGTACTCCCCCGATGGGGACGCTGCGCAGGCTAACACGGGCGCAGGACCCTGCCACACTGGAGCGTGGGTTTCAGGAGTGAAGCCAGCACTCCTCACCTCCGTGCACCCCTGGGAAATCCAGCGTAGCCCTGCCGCACAGTGCATGTGTTTAGTGGAGGGATGCACCAATCAGATGCGCTACAGCAGCACAGTGCAGGCACCAGGCTGGGCGGAGCTCCTCCTCGTGCCACAGCATGGTCCGTTTGCTGGGCTCGACAGACCCACTCCAGTGCTGTTGCCGTCATCATAAAACATCCCCAGCCAACATCAGTCTGTGTTGGTAAAACTATAAAGCAGAGACCAAGCCAAGCACTGAGGTTCCCCAAAGCTACCAGTTATCTCCCTTTAAGACATGACCCTAATAATTAGTAGAATCAGTGGAGCTCGTAGTGGGTAAAGGAGTTTGCCCATGTGGAGCAACTTGTGACACTGGAGCTTTCTTCTCTCTTTCAGTGGTGCACCAAGAGGTTGAATAATGACTTCCATAAGGATTCCTGGATTTTTTTTTAATAGGATCCCAACAGAAACTTACGGTTTTAATTACAGCTGGTGGAACTGAAATCTGTATTCCATCCTCTCAACCCCAAAGATCTTCTTCCATGAGATTTTGATTTTAAAAATATGCTCTTATTGTCCTCTGAGTTTTTTCAAATGCCGGCCATTCTTTAACAGTGTAAGACTGTCTCAAGGGCTTTGTTTAAATATTAACTTATTTTCTACCCCAACACATTCTTTTCATTAGAAAAATACTTTGTCATTTACTACATGGCCTTAGTCCTCTGAGAATTTCAGCAGCTCCTGAAAAGTGTGAGTGCTCAGCTCCTCATAGGGGAGACCCAAGAGAGCATCCCTCGAAGAGCACTGAGAGGGAACTGGGAAAAGGCTGAATGCAATTCCCATCCAACTGAAAAACTTACGAATAGCTGCCATGAGAACAAAGGCTGTGTTCACTGGCAGAACTAATTGAAACTAATCCAGCATTATGGGCCTGGAACTCTGATTCTTCTTGGAGCACCTTCCCATTTATATTGAGTGTCCCAGACTGGAAAAGGAGAGGAAAAGGGAGAGTGTTGTATGTCACCCAGAAAGAGAGGCTGGTAACCCAAGCTGATTTACCCATTTCTCTTTTTGCTGTTTAGCATTTTAGGAAACTTAAGTCTCTTGGGCTTCTACCACTACCAGTCACTCTTTCAGTTCAAATAGATTAGAAAAGTGTTAGGATTCCTTATCTCTGCTAAGGACCCATATGAAAGGTGGTCAGCAAAGCTCAAGAAGATGACTTCTTCAGCTTAAGGGATGACTTCCTTTTCAAAAATCCCAGAAAATTACATCCCCACATTTCAATCGTCCTCCACACCATAAGAAAACCCTGATGCAAGAGAAAAGTTAACAATGAAAAGTCAAACACTGAAAGGTTCGTAAATGTTAGCAAAACGGTAGGTAAAATTTTGAGTAGAAAAAAATGTATGCAACACTATAATTAAAGCTGGCAGCATAATGCATAACCTCGAGGAGCCTGAACTAAGGCCATCCCAGCAACTCTGACTTTTACATACTAGATTTCACAATGTTCATGTTTCTTTCTCAGAGGTTTCCAGACTGTGATATATCCACTGTCAGCTTTACTTGTGGCTATATGGAAAACATCATTTTTTAAAAAACCTGCCTTCAAAGACAACCTTGAAAAACATGGATTTTTAAAATACTTTAATTAATTTTTGTATGGGAACAAGAAAGTAGCAATTTGCATTAATTTCCAAAGTTTCAAGTTCTATGAAGTCTGCTTGTTCCTATAGTGAAGGAAAATGCTATGGTTACAGTGACCAGAAAAAGGTCTCATTAGCACTCACTTTTGAATTTCATAAAATAATCATCCAAACATCTTTCCTAGAGAACACACATCTTAACTCGCAGTTCTTATGCTGAAAACCTAGTCTGGTTGCCAATATTTGGGAGCCGCACCATTTCCAGTATTAGAATTTCTCCTGTAAGTTATTATCTTATTTAGCAACATTCTGCTGAGATGACGAATGAAGCCACTATCGCTAAACAACACCAGAAGCTCCTCATAAATGTACCAGCATCTTCTCTCCTTTCTGCAGAGGTGAGCCTGCACGAGGCTCAGCAATTCAGCAAAGGGACTCTGCTACATTAAAGATGGGTGATTTTGTGTGACGCACATATAACACAGATTCACAGGCATATCTCCAGCTCCTTGGTTCCTACTACTCCCAAATTCAGGAAGTGTGCTTAACAATCTTTGCTTCCATCTTTGGGATTTGCTAGTCTGGTTGTTGGTCATACTTTAAGATGCAGAGATCCTATTAATACATAACGACATAATATTTCCCATTAAGTTACTCAGCGAAAAGAGAGAACCGTCTGACTCACAAATGGGACATTGCCACCATTGATGGATCTTAAAAAAACAGGTCATCCTGAAATACTTTGAAAGCTTCTGAAACAAGTACAAGACCAAAGGTCACAAGGTCAGCATGCCTGAGTGTTACTACAGTATTTTGTCACTTGTCACTGGTTTGGAAAGGCTTGTTGTAACAGCTGGGTGATTTCCGACATGCAATGTGACTTCTTCAGGATAACCTTTTAATCTCATGAGCTTGATTTCCTGCAGTATAAAGTAGCTTAAAATAAAACAGAAAATCAGACTTTCAATAGTTAGATCAAGCTGCAAGCTTTTCTAATGAGTGACAGCTTTTTCCTCTAACATGCTAGGTTTACACAGAAGACTGAATTTTGTGTTGTTTTAATGACAGCAAAACTCCAAAAAATAGCTGCAGGTCGTATCTATTTTGCTTTTAAATACAACCCCAAATCCAAATTTCCCAGTTAGAAAACAATTATTGTCAGAGTCATTGGGAACTGAAAAAGCATGAAAATTAGAAAATGTTCATGTAACCTTAGAAAAAGCAGATGAAAAAATCTTTAGTGAAACACTGGAGCTCCTGAGCCAAGGGAAACTGATGAAGACGGTGCACAGATAGTTTTCAGAAAGATCAAAATTGTTATTAGCAGATGCTAAGATTTTTCAGTTGTTGATAAACACTAACATACACCTCATGTTCATTCCCCCAACCAGTAAGAGTTGATCTTATATCAGACATGAATCAACGTGTGGATTAATGGTGTCATGATCCCCAAAGTTAGAATATGCCATAAGGCTTCACCAAAGTTTTTCATTTCAGTAATATAAGCAGCACCGTACAGTGAAAATCATGAATATTGGGAGAAAAAAAAAAAAAAAAAAAAAAAAAAAAGAGTGTCATCTTTGGAGATGCAGGTGAAAATCAACACATTAAAATCTGCAGTTTTCGATACTTCAAAATTTAATCTGGCCTAATAATTTGCATCACATATCAGACATACAGTGACTCACGGTAATTACAGACATGTAAACAGAAACAGAGACTATTTGCAAACAGGCTGCACATCAAAGATGAATATAAACCTTTGCAGCTGGCTTGTTCTTATCATTTGACTCTTTTGGGACTCAGTTAAATGCACATTTTAATAATATCATGGTTTCTAGAAAGATGGTCCACAGGATCATTTCTGCCACGAGCCCCTGTGAGCTGCCAGATAACTCCTTCAATTGCCAGGGTGTGACCAGAGCCCCCGTACGGCCCTTTTTCCACACTTGCATTACCATGCAATAGATTGGCTTCCCCTGTGCTCCATCTACACACTCTGATTGATACCCTGTTACTGTGATGCAATGTAACGCTATTTCGACCACAAAAAGGCAAAGAGAGAGGCATTTTCACACTCCACAATTAAAAGAAGGAATAGTTAGATACACAACACTGGCATGGGGATGGGTCTTGACGTCCGGGGCAAAAAGCAGGAAAAGGCGGCAGCACAGCAAACCTTCCCAAAAGGCATTTCAGATGTGAGAGTAATAAGAAGTTGCACCTTTTCTCCAAAATATAACAGCAGGTAAAAGGTAGGGAGAAGAAATCAAGCAACATGTCATACAAAATCCACTGCCTACACTGTAAGAATTAATCTGAAATTTTGATTAGGGGTAGAGGGGCAGGCAGAGTCTCCAGAAGCTGGCACCAGGTGAGATACCACCCACAGGCAAACAAACACAGCCCAGTGGGCACTGTGTATCTCTTCTCTGCAGTTTTGAGCCTGCAACCAGCCAGCGATCCGTTTGTTTCCTTTAACAAAAGCCACAATTCATGACTGTAAGCTCCCCAAAGTCACTAACCCACCAGCTTGGCACACACACTAACAAGCATGGCTAATTTTACAGCTGAAATGAGCAGAGTCCTTGCACAAAGGAGAGACGGGCACCAGAAGTGTGGAAAGCCTTCCACCCTTCTCCTGCTCAAATCTGGACACGAGAAAAGGCAGCGGCGTGCAGACAGGCCAACTCTTTGTCTGCTTTTGTTCCTAGAGCACACACCGGCGCCGCTACGAAACAGCTGCAAGCTGGAACGGGACTCAGCGCACTCGCATTCATCTGCTCGGACAGGAGTTGGGCCAGAAGCACTCGCTAATTCCTGGCTGTTTAAAAGCAGCACCAAGGCAATCAGAGAAAACCGAAAATCGGTGGTGGGCTTGAATGAGAGCTGGCTACCTCTTTATAAAGGGAATGGTAAAATAAATCAATTAAGCAGTGGATGTGCCAAGCTGGGTTTCTAAGTCATAAACTACAACACTTTCATTTGGTGCAGCTGGTTTTTAATTTTACGGTATTTCTGCTAATGGCTGCAGGGCTGCTCTAAAGCCCGAGTAGAGAGCCTTCTTACTAGCATGAATGAAAGCAAATGCATTGAATGTGTGGGTTAAATGGCAGGTTTGTTGTGATTTCTGTATCACAGGAGGGGAATATGCACAGATTTATTGCGACCCTCTACTGTGGAGGGTTGCATCACTGTGAGAAGGTGAGAAAAGAAGCAGATGGGGAAGTAACGCTCTGGCCACCACGTGCAAGTGGGGCAGGAATCCTGGGCAGGCCACGGCCAATGTGAGAAGGCAGACAACAGAGCCCTGCTTTAGCTCACCACTGCCTTTCCATGATCCTATTTTCAGTAAAGGTATACAGGAGGACACCTTAGAAGGTCTCCATATACAGCATCAACAAAAAGCTTCTGGTACACTCCCAAAGAGAGAGGTCCCAAGTCACTTGGGCCATTCTCAGGATCTCCACAGAAATATCACTGGTATCACATTTGAAACCTTTCAGAACTTACCCCAGCCCTATTTCCTGTGCACTAGACTCACCAAATCTAGACCCAGGCTAGAAACCTAAAAAAGGATTTATTTTCCACTCAGTGTAGCTCAGACAACACAGCTTAGCACCTTTGAGGGACCGCTAAAGCCTACACTGAAAAAAAGCCAGCTAAGCTGGTTAGGCTGTGGGTAAGCAAACACCGTGAGGCTTTTCCCATCGTATTGTTGAGCAAATACAGAGGAAGAGCTGCTCAGGCAGGACCTTCCCTGTTGCTCCTATAATGCCGCCTTGCTGGCATTGTAAATCAGATCTCCAGCAGGCAGTCACCAAAAGGTTGCGCTGAACTGATTCACTCACCGCCTTACCAGCCATGGGCAATCCCCTGCTCATGCCCTGGCTGGCAGCAGTGCGTACCTGCATAGAAGGAAAGGTCTGGCCACTATGTCCTGTCTTTTTGCCAGAGTCCCAGAACATGAATTTATAGCAGAAGAAAACAACGTAACTCCACACAGCACTTGGGTTAATTTTGCTGTGCAGAGGGAAGGGATTGATGCCCAATACTCAGTCACAAAACTTTCTAAGAAGCGTCTGTCGGAAGGGCAAGGTGAGATGTTATGACCAAGAAGTTCATGTCAGTGTTGTTTTCCACAGGAATTGCTCTGAAAGGCTGAAACTACAAGTAGGAGTTACACTAAGAAAATCCATAGGTAGAATTTCTGTAGATTTTGCATTTTCCTTTTATTACTGCAGTTTCATTACTTTATATTCTTTTATAATTTTATCAGTAATGACCTTAATGCTTGCTGCACTTAGACCAAAAATCTTCAAAATGTTCTGGGATAGACAGCCTCAAGTGTAGAGGGTAAACACACTCTTTACTTTAATAACAATACATCAGTATTTTTCCCAGGGTATAGCAAACAGAAGCAGAGAATGACAAAACGCAGAATATAATCTCTTCATGGTTGGGGTGCCCTGATGCCCTGAGACTACTAATGTCATTTTCTATGCTTTGGCATCTTTGCATCCTTGGTACCTTCCTTTGGAAGAAGTACTTATATTCATTACCTGTTAGCCATAAAATCAGCCTCCCCAAAAGAGAACAAGTGGTATTTGGTATCTTCTGCGCATAGATATTTCCACAGGGTTCTGGTTAGGCTCAGTAAATGCTGCAGTTATGTGTCTTTGGCCCTCTTCTGTTGTCTTAATTGCAACTATGCAATGCTCAGTATTATTTATATTTTGCTCCGCTACAGTCAGTGAGAGTTTCACCATCAATTACAAAAGGAACCAAGTTACATATGTGATAATATACCAGCCCTAATTGTACTCCTTCATCAGCTGCCTTCTTTTATAATTACTTCTTAATCTCAATTACATGATTTTAATGACTTTGGGGTCATCATTTTGAAACTGATGACAACCACATTTATGTTCCTTTTGGTTCTTCGAATGACTCAGCCAATTTCCTAAGCGCACCCCTTACCACCCACCCAGCTTTGATCCTATCAATACTTGGCTTCAATTCCACTTTCCTCACTATAGCTCCAATATTGATGAGTACGCATGTCAACTAACTGGCCTATGCACTTTGTGCCTCAAGTGAAGTGGGCCCCCAAACTGAACCCTGGGTCCCAATGCGTCGTCCGAGTCCGTAACTGATGAGTAGCCCCTGGGGAAGAAACAGAAAGTGGCAGATATGACCCGTTAGCTGGTGCTTAGGCAAGCAGAGATGTTTAACTTGTGGATTAACTGGCAGACTCCCAGTCTGCCTGCACGCACTGCACTGCTTCCGTAGCACAGGGGTGTCCAGGTTCGCTGTCTGATCTGCTGTCCCTGTGGTGAGCCCATCCCACATGGCAGCACTTCCACTCTTAACTCTCTTTTTTGTCAAAGATTGTGCTTTTCCACTGATATTAGGAAAGCAGTTTTGATCTCAAATGGTTCCTTAATTTTCAAAGGACATGGGAAGAAGGTTAAGATTGCAAAGTGAATCAAAACAAATTACAAGATGCCAGTGTTGGTGTTAAAGTCTGCGAACAGGTTACAATGCAGACATCTCTGTCTTTGCCAGAGAAAGCTTCCCCTTACACAAAGTTTGCTACATTATTTAACAAATCACTCCTGTTCCAGCAAAGTACCTCTGGCACTAGTGTAATGAAACCTCTCCCCTATTCCTCTTACAAATGAAAGAAGCCACAGGGATGAAAACATAGTTCTGTCATTATAAAAGTGCTGGCACCAGGAGAGTCTGACCCACAGAGTGGGTCAGAGAGAACATCACCAAGACACATCAGTAGCATAAACTTGCCCCACAGTTCTCTAACCCCTAACTTTGCTAAGAGGCAGCTGAAAAATAGGGTCTCAACACTAGTAGTTGTACCTGCAGCCCTTATTAACAGGATGTCTACTTAAATATCCACCAGCTGTTTTTATCACTTTCTGCAGACTGGAGCAGTGAAAAATTCCCAAGTATAAAGCTATCAGCTTCAAAAAAGAAAGATGACACAAATATAATTTTAGATTATTAGTTATACTTTAGACGTAACTTTCTTTTTTGCTAGTGAAATCAGACTTCATGGAGCTCTTCCGTGTTCTATCTTTGTTTCATATTTTATGAGCTGTAGTAATCATTTTCTTCAAAACACTGTTCATAGGTGTATTGCCTTTGTCTTGCAAAAGCTGGTTCCTTTGTAGCAATGGAAAGGAAAGAAATGTTTTCAATATCAAACTACACTCTTGGGTGTAGTTACGCTCTACTGTGCTTTTCAAATGTGGAAGTGATAAATCAAGTGAAGTGGAAAGATGCCAGTGAGATAACCCATCTACTTCAATAAATAGCTTGACTAGTAGGAAAGAGGGAAGAAACCAGGCTAACAAGATGGCATTCAATTACTTGTTGAAAACTGACCACTTAAGAAAGGTAACTGACCAGTGGATCTTTTCCCAGGAAAAAAAATTAAATTAGTTTCTCTTATGTGTGCCTAGGTGGAACACACTGAAAAGAAGGCTTTCTTCAATGTGTACAAATGGACCTTGCACAGCTTTTTTCTGACAAGAGACCAATGGTAGAGAGGAGGTCTTGTGAGAAAGCACTGCGAATGTTCTGGAAATGCCATTACCGTAACCTTGTGGACACAGAATTGTATGGACAAGCAAGGGTCTCAATTTCCACGGGACTGAGAATCAAAAGCCTCAAGAGTCCAGTGCAATCTGACAAATTTTCAGTAAACTCATTGGTGACTATCTAGCTTTAAAATCTGTGTCAGCCATGTGGGACTTATAAAACATGATGCTAAAACCAGGGGGTTACAGGAAGTTTATCAACAGTGGAAACCCAACAGAAGGAACAATGCTAAAAAACAAAAAGTGCATAAAACAAGTAAATTAAGCCTAACAGGATGGAAAGATAGATAGGATGCTTAGGCATACTGCAAAAAGAAGCAAGTAAAGACAATTATAGCCTGAAGAATGAATACTTACTGGAGTTCTGGTAAATTATATATTTTCCCATGTGGATAAATCTTTATGGCATAGCTTTATTACTATTGTTACTAGTTATTATTGTTATCATTATTATTGCTACTATTTACTGTTTTTTTACTATTATTGTTACATTTTATTGTTGGAATGCTTATTTTACCAAAAGCCAATAGGCATTTTCAGGCGTATGATGACAGACTATGCAAGACCACCGACAGGCTACAGTGAATGAAGCCAAAGTGCCTGAGGAGGTATCACCAGCATTGCTCAGGTTAGGCCTGGAAATCTCCCTTGGTACTTACAGATTGAATGCCAGCTCTCACAACACATTCTCCCAGCCCCTGCAGCTTTCAACCTCCAGATTATCAAGTGATCCAATTTACCCAGTGGCAGAGTAACTAAACTGTCCAGACTCTGCCAATCAGCACAGTAAAGATAGTGACCCAATGCCATGAAGAGACTCATTCACATCAGTAAATTTGCTTCTCAGGATTGTACAATGTCTAGAAACAGATTTAACCGAGTTCGTGTGAACTAGCACAGACAGGCTTGGCGAACTTTTTACAAGGAGGAGTACTGCGAGTACCGAAGCAGCCTCCAAGGGACTAAACAAATGGCAGGGCACCAAGGCTCCTTGGGTCTTTCTTTGATTCTCCCACTGTCACAACACGTGTCCTTGTCCCAGTCTCCTAGGTCAACATTTTTGTCTAAAGTTAGGTACACAAATCCATATTTAGGGATTGACCTGCTTTCTAGAAGCATTCAGTGTAATTCCCACTTTAATCCCAGTACAGCAGGCCCCCTTCAGATGAGGAGGGAAATGCACCTTCTCCCTAGCAGCTGGGGCTTTCTAAAAGAAGTAAATGTAATGAGATAATCAGAAGGAAAATGGCTACGCGTTTCATGCATCAATATTATAGATCAATGTTGTCATCACTGCATTTTTTTTATTAGTTCAGATTAAAACGCAAGGGAGCATGCAGCATTACCGAAAATGGCAGGACAGTCTGGCACGTGAACCCAGACAGACAGCTCTCCCTACAGCATCTGCACTCCCTTCTGTATCATCATTGTCTTACATTCAAGCCCAGGTAAACACTATCTTTACTCTTTTACAAACAAATCCTCTAATTATTTTATTTGTAGTAAGACTACCAAAGGGAAAAGCGAAAGTCAGAAACTGATGCCATCAGATACTTAGGAGGGGTCAGGTATGCTCAGACAAAGAAATCTCCTCGTGCTGAGAAAGGAAGAGGCAGGTAACATGAAGTTTTCGCTAGGCTTGTGGTGCCTTTGGAGTGCAATTGAGGAAATGGTTTCTCAGATTTGCTAATTTTGCATATTCATTATGTTTCAAACTGCATTCTCAGCAGTGGTTGCATGCTTTTTCCAAAAGTACCTTACTTCTGGAAATGAAACATGAATGACAAACTGACATCCTAATGCAAATTACCTGCATTTGTTTACACTTACAAGGCTTTTAAAGTAGACTAAGTTACAGAGAGTTTAAAGACTTGCCAAAACAAGCAGACAGATACTTATGAAAAGAGTCTGAGGCAAATGGCTTGTGAGTGAAATATCTTCATGAATGTTTTTAAATTCATGACTTAAGTATTAACATCTTCTGTGGCTCCACAGCAAGAACACTGGACTGGCATGCAAAGAATTCATTTGCAGAAGCCCAAACTGTCCACTACATGAAAACAGCAGCTATGGAAATCAGACTAATACTCATCTTGGTTTTCCTGAGTTGCTACATACTTCTTAGAAGTCACTTAAGATTCTCAAAAGCTTTCCAGAATTTTGGCTAGATGGATCTCTAGGTTCTTATCTTGAATACCTGGAAGGACACATTAGGCTCATGTTCAAGGTGTGGCTTACAGGAACTTTGCCAAACCATCTTCTTTAAAGGATATCTCAGTCTGGGCACACACCAGACTGCTAGCTTCTCTGGAGAAGTAGTGTTTTAATGGGACAGCAGCGTTAGTCTGTGTGAGTCACAGCAGAAATACTCAGGGGATACAATGGAGACCTTTCAGCTTTCTGGAGTGCTTGCAAATCTAGTGTTACCAATAAATTTGGTGTTAACAGTTAATGAAAACCTACTAATAAGAAACTGTGGTTACAGAGAAGTGTCTATTAAGTCACCTTAAACCTGCAACAGGTGTTACCATGCCATTTCACATACATGCATACACCACAGCACATCAAAGTACTATAACTGCATCTTCCACATGCCACAAAAGATCTTAAACATCCAGAATAATAAGCGGGATCTCAGAACAGTGTTAGCATTTTAGTTAATTACTATTACAACTATTACACCAGTGCTTTCTGAAGGCGATACGCTTTATACAACATAGACCAAATTTTCAGTTGGTCCTTACTGTCCCAGAAGAGCATTTTAACATAAAAAAATCTAGATGTGCAGAGAAAAATTGCATGTGTAACAACCACTTTTCATTCAGTTTTGCAGGCATGCATGTATTTGTGGAAATAATTTTTAGACACCTGAGAACTGAACCAAAGCTCAAACAAACTGCTTTTAAGTTCCGCATATTGAAGTAGTCTCTCCTCAGGGTAAAGATGCAAACAAAAATAAGGGTGTATCAGAAGGGAAAATCAGTCCCCACCTTGTTCCTTCTCATAAAACATGTACTGTTCCTACTTAAATGTATAGCCATCTGAAGTGTCTGAACATTTTTTGTGTTTATTTATTTAGTTTCTTTTGAGAGCACACAAATATTGCTTTTAAACTACTTCTTTTCCTTTGAAGTCAAATTGGATTTAGTAATTTACTTTGTGTAACAATCACTATTTTCTTTGGTCTACAAATTACGTGGATTGTTATTTACCCATATCTAGCTCTGAGATCCAAATAAAACTGTAAATAACATAATGCACAATGTAAGTAATATTATAAAAGAATATAATAATATAAATAACTCTTAGAATCAGGCGCTATCAATAGCTTATCCTACAAAAGGTATCTTTCACTCTCAGGGAAAAGTTAGCATAATTTCTATCCCTCAGTTAAACGCTGTTGAAAACTTAAGCAGGAAGCAAATTTTCAAAGACCAGTAAATCTGAGTAATGCTTTGCATGATCTATAGTCTTCCGAAGCTAGCAGGATTTTGTCTTATTCCTGTTAACTGGGGAACATTTTCATCCCGACATGCAAGTTTCACCTTTGCCTTTAAAACTCCAGCCTTTTAAAATACTCCATATTAGTCATAAAATAAATTTGGCTTCTATACACACCCAACACCCTGGAAACCCGTTCATTGCAGCTTTGCTAGTATCACATGAGTCTCCACACGGCAGCAGATGTAAAGCTTTTTCCTCTCTATTTCATTGATACGGTCTTAGCTCCGAGGCATAAGAACTCCTGGGGCTCTTTTATGTGAAGGGCCTAAGCAGCTTAAAAGGGTAAATTTCTTTTATGGTTCCACCAATTCACATTTGCAATTTTCATTCTCTGAGGAAATTTACAACAGATTGGTTTTGCCCAATACTATGGTACTCATGGGGTTCCCACAGAATAGCACATGAAATTTTTAGGGTGTAGGCAATGGAGATTAGCAGTTATTCTCTGAGCAAATTGATGAATTATCCCTAGCTCTTCCCAGCATTAGAGAAAACAAAAATAGTATTGTCATGAAAACTCCTGTGAGGAGAGAAATAAAGTTGCGGTGTTTGTGGGGATTTTTTTTCTTCCTTAAAGTAAATGAGGACATTCATAGACCAATACCAGTGGTGTCCTGCCAAATATTTACATCTCTGTGGTAAGCAAATTATGAGCCACGTATCCAAATTAGCTCAAAAGAACCCCACTCTGAAAAGATAGAAATGTGACCTTCTCCAAATGAAGTCCTTCCCTTATTGCAAGAATCTTTTTATGTCACACAGAAATCTGAATAATTGCTGTGCCCTGAAGAAGTCATCTTTGATATCAGGTATGTCCCAATATTGGTCAAAAAGGATTAGTTTACATTTACATCAGACACAAAGAACTGTACTGAGACAAGGCAAACTTTGTCCACAAGTAGAGTTGGGTAGCCCAGCAGGGTCTGTACAGCTACACAGACACAGAAAATTTGGTCACCACTAACTGCATTACGCAGATCAGGACATTACTCTGCTGTATTGAACGAACAGGCACTGCAACTCCACCTGCTTTCGTAGCGCAGCTTCTCTGCCTACCTCAGCCCTCTTACCGGGTCATCTACCAACACTACAGCCACAACATCCACCTGTAAATACTTGCCTCCTTTGTGAGAAATGAAAATATATTTGTCAGTTCTCCAGGACTGAGAACTGGTCACGTTTCAGGCTTTCCGTATCCTGATACATGCTCATACCATACCACAAGTACAGGAGATGCCCAAAAATACAGAGAAATCTGTCAATGAAAACTGAGGCAATGTTTAATTGTCAGATTAAATAAAAAAAACAGATTGGGCAGAAATTCTCTGCAGTTTGAGTGACCATATCTGACTTCTATTTAAACATAGCAAAAAACCCTACAAAACTGAGATAACCGAGAGAAGTGGATGTACACCACCAGTACTGCAGTTTTCTCAGGAAAATGATTGTGAGGAAGATACATGGCTGAACAAAGCAGCCTGTCCTCCTGTCCCATGAAAAAAAGAAACAAAACAAAACCAACCAAGCACACAAAAAACCCCAGCAGCTAACAGATGCTTTGGTATACTTTGCTAACACTTCAGAATGGCATCCTCAACAGTGGTCAGCATTGCCATAATTCTGCTCTCATCCCAGTTTACAGTACGAGTACATAAAAGTCACAGGTTTTTGTACTTCTGACTGTGAAGCAACAAGAATTAAAACCATGCAGAGATTTTCTATGTTTCAAATGTTAGTGTTTCTTAAGCATTTTTTACCAGTCACCGTTCAGCTATTCCAAATCTCCAGTGATGTAATTAAGATCAGAAGTGGGTCCAAGAAAATGAAAAATTGAAAAAGAAGTCTTTAAGATTTGTGGATTTACCTACATCATTTTTCAAGTCAGCTGAAATGAAAGTCTGTCACCAAAAAAAAAAAAATCACGAAAAACCAAACCTAAGACATCAGGAAATTTACTGATAATCTGATTTTTCTCCCATATACACTTTTGATACAAAATAAGGGCTTTTCATTTTTATTTTATTGATGCACATATTTAAGCGTAACACACTCCTTTTTCAAAGAACTCATAGACAGCCAAGACTGAAATAGAGAACATGAAAGAACATGATGCAAAACATGAAGCAACTAGGGAAAACTAAAAAGACATCTCAAGGGCATTACACAGATCAATAGTAGAAAAATTTTTGAAGATCATGAAAAAAATGGAAGCTGTTCACAGGATTTGAAATTAATCCATTTATTATTTATACCCATTATCAAAAACGCTATAAAACTCATTTAACAGCAACAAAAATTTCAGTAAGTGAACAATGCACATACCCATTTCAGGACACATGGCTGATAATGTTGTTAGTTAAATTATGTAAACTTTATTTTTTGTCACGCAACAGCTTCTGATGAATAATTTGGAAAGCAGAATTTTTTATGAAAATGCTCATCTATTTCTACTCATACTACATTCTACAAATTGCATACTTTACATATGTAAAGCATAACTATGTTCATAAAGCCAAGATTTAGTCTATGCAACAGATTTTAGACAGACTGCGATACAAAATGAGTACCCCCAACTCATACTGTATATTCATATTTCAGCACATATCCTGTCCCCATGGACTGGCAGCACAAGATTCAGAAAAAAGATTCAGGAGGAAGAGAAAGGTCTCCAATTTGATGTGCTTAAAGCTGAACAATCAATGCTTAATATAACATGATCAATGTTTGCAATATATGAGTCTTGGTTAAAAAGACTTAGTAACTACTTTATGAAAGAATCAATGTATTTTTTTAAACACAAATAAACATGTATGGGATCTGAGGCACTTCTTGGTGCATAACACAGTGCTAATTCTGTCAACGCTGTGAAATTCTTTTCTTCTAGCAACCAGATTGATTGACTGACATCATTTAGATCAGTGGTCTCCAAACTTTTTTGATCATGCACCCCTATTAGTAAAATGTTTTTGAGCACACACACACAGTATACATATATTTATTTATAAGTTATATACATGTGTTACTGCAGTAAGTTCTAATATTTTCTTCCTACACCCCAGTGGATCATCTCATGCACCTCCTCCACAGACCACCCATTTAGACATTCTAAGTAACTTTAACAACTGCTTTGGATGACACAAACACCTGGGCTTCTTCCTTGCAGCATTGCAGAAAACTGTTGGATGCAGAAATCTGTAGTCCCTATGGTCAGATATAGTTTGCCAGTTACAAGTACAGGCTATCAAACTAAGGATTATATTCTGCATATCAATTTTGGTTTTAAAATAATGGAGCAAGTAGAGAAACTAAACTAGTAGCCAAGCCAGCCACCGAGTAATACATTGATACAAAACTATGTAAAGTACCATCAGAAAACAAAGCACAAAAGTATTAAGGTATCAAAATATTAAAAAGAGTTCTTAGGGGCTGAAAAGGAGACATAGAGAGAGCAGGACGCGAGGACTTGCGCAAAGAGCGGGCATACTATGCAGAACAGTCCATGAACTGACCCATCTTTGGGAGCCCATTATGTTCTGAAGGTTAAAATGAGTCTGGACAAGACTGAGGTGCCATTAGCACAACAAGGAAAGCAAACTGAGAAGCACTGGCCAGAATCAACAGAGACAGCCTTGTTGAGGCGCTTGTCCACCATGTTCACAGAGGTTCACAACTCAGTGCACCTTAAATCAAGGCCTGCTTTGGGCTTTTCAGGTAACGTAGATTATTTTTATCTGCTTAAGAATGTGGACACTTCAGTCTTGCTATACACAATTAGGTATTTATGGGATTTCAGCTTAATACAAAATAGACAGAAGATTTTCCTGCCAGGCCCATTACCACTGCTCTATAGCTCAGACTTGCATCTTATCAAGCAGCAAATAGAGCTGAACGTTTTCAATTTGATAATTAAAGCCCCAAAATTACTTAGGACCTGACTGTCTAGAAGATGACGGCTTTTGCCACGTGGCATTTCCACTGATCACAGTTTAATGAAGACAACAGACTTAGAAGTCCAAAGAGAGTGCATGCTACAAGGTATTTTCCATGCAAGCACCTTGTGGTGGGACAGCTTACACAACTGGAGTGCTGCGATGGATAGAGATGAGCCCTTCAGGAGAGACAGGCAGAGGTGGCAGGGAGCTGCCCTCCATATGAAGGATAAGCTCAGATGTGTGGGGCTTAGGCCTGGGTAAGAACTTGTGGGTCGGGGTTGGACGAGACATTGCTAAGCATGACACTCTGGTGGGATGTGTTACAGACCACCGACCAGGGTAAGGAAGCACATGAAGCTTTCTCTGAACAACCTGAGGAAGGTTCTATACCACAGGCCCGCATCCTCATCAGGAAATTTAATGCATTGGGACACCACCCATCCAGGAGATGGCTGGAGGGTGTGAAGGATAACTTCTTGTTACACAGGCACTGGAAGGTCCAAGCAGGGCAATGGACAGTGGGTGATGCTGTAGTGATTATGAAATAGTGGAGTCAAGTTCCTGAGGGGGGTGAGGGAGGAAGTCAAGTAGTAGGGCACAGACCCTGGGCTTCAGGAAAGCAGACTTTGGGTCATCCAGGGAACCAGCAGGTGTGATACCATGGGAGTCAGCTCTGAAGGAAACGGGATCCCAGTAAAGTTGGTCGGCCTCTGAGGAAAACATCCTTAAGCACAAGAACAGTTTGCCTCTACATTTGGGAAACAAAGTAGACATATCAGGAAGCCAGCCTGGCAAAACAGGAAACCCATGATAGAGCTCCAAGACAAAAAAGGCAGCATACAAAGAATGGAAGCAGAGACCGCCTACAAAGGGAGAATCAAGAAACACTGCCTGGACATGAAGGGTCTGTATCAGGGAAGCCAAATCTCAGCTGGAGTTGGGACTTGCCAGGAACATCAAGAGCAACAAGAAGAACTTCCACTATTACATCAGTAGTAAAAGACTGAACAGAGAAAATATGTAACTGCTGCTGAATGGAGTAGATGACTTAGTCACAGCAGACACAGAAAACGTTGACGTACTCAGTGCATTAAATTCAAGAAGTATGTGCATAAATTTTATTTCCGTAAAGCTGTATAAAGTGCAATTAAAGCAGAACTTTTCCCAAATACAATGAGGAAAGTTCATTAAAATTGGTATTCACAAATGTATCCTTGAACACGTTATATAAAGATTTGCCAGCAGACCTTCTTATTCTGTAATCATGCAAATAATGATTCCTTGTCTTTCAAACCCTCCACTGCAATAATAATAATTATTACTAGATAATAATAATAACAACTACTATTATCATTATCTAGTTGTAACTAGGAACATGAGCTGTATCTAGGATCATAATACATTAAGTAGTATACAAATACAGAAAAAGAGAGCCACCGCCTAAAGCAGCTGTATCCTAGTCACTCTCTACTTCTCTTCTACTGCCTACAATGAAGATGAGGCCATCAGAGTATGTATCATTACTCGAACATCAACATCACAGAAGAAAGTAGGGGTGAGAAAATACTGGCAGCCTTTTACTGCCCTTCTTAGGTAAAAAAAACCAAACCAAAACAAAAAAAACTAAACCAAACAAACAACAAACAATGAGGTAGACCAATACATTTTAGAGAAAATGAATCTGCGGGAAAGATGGGCACTTATTCCTCTGTGTCAGATAGCTCACCATATATCTCGAAAAACAACACATCTCCACCAAAACATTTCAGGGATGCTAAGTTCCACCTCAAGCCTCTCCAGGAGAGCAGCTGCCCTTCATCAGGAGGTAAGCTTACTCTTTCAGAGGAATGCCAAGAACCCGGGTCCATAACCTGTCACCCTCAGATTCCCAAACTTGGCATTACCCGCCTCCCTCACCTGCCAAGTTCCAGGTGCCTACAACCTTAGAACAATTCACAAAGTACAACCAGGAAAAATAGCTGTAAGACAGTGGGAGATGTATGTTTCTGCTCTACCTATTGACTTAACAATGAGGATGTTCACCTGAAAAGACTTGTTTAAAATCCTCTCTCTCTAACAAAAGTCGCCTGGTTCCTCAGAAGTGCAGCTTACCTGTGATGCCACTGACAGACCAATGTAAGGTCCAATATCATCTCCTTCTTCTGAGGCTGTGGTTTCTAAGGATGAAAGTGCCCTTTGGCTCCCCGGGTAAAATGTTGAGGCTACCCTGGGAGTGGTCTCCCTTTATATGTCCCTGATATTGCAACCTTCCCAAGTTAGAAAAGGCCTCCAAAGCAGCTTGCGTGAACCTCACAGTATTCTTGAAGGTACCGAGCTCTTAAAGGATAAAGTCATCTCCAAAACAGGAGATAGAATTAGGTCTTTAGCATTGACCTAAGAAAAATTGTGGCTACTTCTTTATTCCTTCACTGTTTTTAAATACGTGCTTGTAGTGATAGGATGAGGGGTAATGGCTTCAAACTGGAAGAGGGTAAATTTAGAATAAATATTAGGAAGAAATTTTTCACTATGAGGGTGGTGAGACACTGGAACAGGTTTCCCAGGGAAGTTGTGGAGGCCCCATCCCTGGAGGTGTTCAGGGCCAGGTTGGATGGGGCTTTGAGCAACCTGGTCTGGTGGGAGGTGTCCCTGCCCATGATAGGGGGGTTGGTATTGGATGACACTCTTACACACTCTTGCACTTTCCTGGCCTGAGACTTGCAGGAAAAATACTGCCTAAGACAGCTTATATACGGAAGTTAATAACTATGAGAAGAGTGTGTAGGCGAAGAACCTTAGTAGGGAATTCTGTGCATTTCCCATTCCTGTGGGGCTCCTTATCTTTGAGACAAACTTTGTCTGTTGACATACCTCTTGAAAAATCACTCTGCTCTTTGAGATTTACATTGGGAAAAGCCAGAGAAGTTAATGGCTTTCAGTTGAAACTGTTCTATCACTGTCCTCTGCCCTGCTATCGTGAGAGAGGTCAAAATTACTCTCCTGGGCTACTAGTAGACCAACTTTTATTTTTACAATGAGATTTACTGTCACCCTCAATTTTGGTTCTGGTCATAAAATCTCTGCAAGGGGAAAATGATACACATCCCAACTTCTTCTCCCAGTTTTCCCCTCAAAGTGGTAAAGTTATCACACTCTCAGGGAGCATCTTGAGAGCAGTAATCTCAAAAGACTTCTGCATCATAAATCAGGAAGCTGTGCTTAAATGCTTTCTTGTAATAGTTGAAACTATTTTGTACTAGCAAGTAGGAACTACCGGTCCAAACGCTGCAGGTAAAAGGGGCATTACTGCAAACACTGTTTACAGAGTGGCTGCTGTTCCACCGCACAGCAGCAGCCTTCTGCAGCAAGCAGAGTGCCCTACGCTTCTGCAGAGGGTGCTACACTGGAGCGCTGTGCAACTCCATTCACCTGAAGCTTTTGGGTCTCAGGAGACTTCTCTATGACAAACAAGGAAAAAGAGCTCTAGAGGACACATCAGGCAAAAAAAAGACTTTGACAATTTCTGTGGTGTATTTCCCATCGAGCCATACTATTCCAATTCTAGCGGTATTCTTCAGATTAAGTGGTTTAGAGGCCCATAAATATATGCCCCAGTATACTGTTGCCTTAGAATATCATGAGAACCTGGCAGATACTGTGTTTAAGACAAGCTGAATTACTCCGAACACTTTTGTGAAGCAACTTTGAATTTTACAGCTGAAGATGTTCTAACCTTAAGAAAAACATATCATGCTTGTATGAATCCACGAATTTTCCACTTGCCAGGAACAATGACTTAAAAAAAAGAGAAATATTCCCCTTATTTTACTATGACAAAGCACATAATCATCATCCTATACCTACTAACAGTGTTTTGAAGCCATCAGGTATGCTGTGTTGCTCTCAGAGTGAGCAGGAGGTCTAAAATAACAAGCTTTATTAACTTTCCTTTGATTTCTTTCTCTTGCCACACTACCCCAGCTTGCATGACCTTCTAATTTCCTCTCTCCACAGTGACGCAACTTTTCCTTCTCTCTTACCCACCTAGGTCGGTGCCACCTCCTCTGAATATAATAGCTCCATCAATATCCAACAGACGTGAAGTCTATTTATCGTACCTACCCCATCTTCAAAACACAGTTTGGGCATGCGTAAGTACAGAAATATTTAATCTTGAGGTTCTATGAGCTACAAATTTGCAAACCTGAATGCAAATCATGGTCTGGTCTTCAGGTTCTCACTGTGCTTCTGCATGGTGACAGCCAATAGGTAGTAGCAAGCCCTCAAAATGTTAAGTGTTCAGTTAGAAAACACTTGGGCCTGTGAGAAGCATGGCTCTGTCCTCAGGCAAGCCAGGGCATGAGGGGAACGGGTCTGCTGGATATGGGCCACAGCCCATAACAGTGGCCTGAAAGCCCTCTGCTCTCATGAGACCCCACCTGGAATACTGCACCCAGTTCTGGGGCCCCCAACATAAGGACATGGACCTGTTGAAGCAGGTCCAGAGGAGGGCCACAAAGATGATCAGAGGGCTGGAGCATCTCTCCTATGAGGAGAGGCTGAGAGTTGGGGTTGTTCAGCCTGGAGAAGGCTCCGGGTAGACCTTATGGCAGCCTTCCAGTACTTAAACGGGGCCTACAGGAGAGCTGGGGAGGGACTCTTTATCGGGGAGTGTAGCAATAGGACAAGGGGTAATGGTTTTAAACTGAAACAGTGTAGATTTAGATTCTATATTAGGAAGAAATTCTTTACTGTGTGGGTGGTGAGACACTGGAACAGGTTGCCCAGGGAAGTTGTGGATGCCCCATCCCTGGAGGTCTCCAAGGCCAGGTTGGATGGGGCTTTGAGCAACCTGGTCTGGTGGGACGTGTCCCTGCCCATGGCAGGGGGGTTGGAACTCGATGGTCTTTAAGGTCCCTTCAACTCTGACCATGCCAGGATTCTACAATACACAGGCGTTTCAAGCTGACACCTTTGCACACCACCGAGATGATTTTGCTCTTAGGAGAGCACATTTTACAAACACACAAAAATCACTAACTTTAAATCCGCACCGCTCACAACGAGCGGGACCCACTTCCCCGGGCAGAAGGAACCCCCCCACCCAGCAGGCGGTCGGGCACCCCCGCCCCTTCGGCTGCTGTCACCACGGCCCACGCGTGGGCTCGGGCAGCGCCGGAAGAGTTGCCCGGTACTTATTTACGTGCCATACCGGCGGCATCGCCCTACGCCCCACACACCGTAAGCGGACGAGAGCCAGGGCACGCAGCCAGGGCGCGCACCAAGCGCCCCGCTCCTCCCAAGCGCCGCAGCGTCTCCCGGAGCGGATTTAGAAACCCAGCGGTGAGACCGGCCGCTCCGCTCCGCCCCGGGGGGAAACCCTCCTCCCGCCCCCGCCTCCCGGAGCCGCCGGGCCGCCTCCCGTCTCAGCTCCGCCTCAGCCCCTCAGCCTTCCGCAGCCACGGCCACGCCCCGGGGCGGGGCGTCCGCTCATGCACACGGCCCCTTCCCTCCCGGGGGGCGGGCGTAAGCTCTGTGACGTCGCGCGGAACGGCGCCCGCCCCTCCCCCCGCCCCCGCCGGTGGCGGCGGCGTCGTCACGGCGGGCCGGCGGCGGGCGCGCTCCCGCCTCGCCTCCCGCGCGCCTTCCGCCCGCCCCTGGGCGGCCGCGCGCATGCCCCGGCGGCCAGCGGAGGCAGGGGGGAGGCGGAGCCGGAGCCGCCGCCGGCGGGCGGGCACGGCTCCTTCCTCCTCCTCCTCCTCCTCCCGCTCCCCGCCTCCCTCCCTTCTGCGCCTTCCCGCCGCCCGCCCCCCGCGCACGGCGCGTCTCGCTTCGCGCCGCCGCCGCTGCCGACACGGCCGCCGCTGCCGCTGCTGCGGGAACAAAGGAGCGAAGCGGCGGCGGCGGTGCCGCCGCCAACTCCGCGCTCCCCCCGTCCTCCCCTCTCCCGGCGATCGCCCGGAGCCGCCCGCCGCGCTTTCTCCGACACCCGCCGCGGGGTTTCTGGCCCCCGCCGGGAACAGGTAGGTGGGGGGCGGTGTGCTGGGCTGGGTTCGGCTCCTCGGAGCCCTCACGGCGGCGGGGGGGGGTTGCCCGGGACTCCCCGCGGGCGACCCCGCCGCCCTCCGCCTCTCCCGGCGGCCTCCTCCCACCCGGTGCCCGGCGCGGGGGGGAGGCCGCAGGCCGGGCCGGTGCGAGGCAGAGCCGGCGGCGAGACAATGAGGTTTTCCTGGCCGCCGGCGGCGGGGCCGTGCGGGCCGGCAGCGGCGCGGGGCCTGGCGGCGGCCGGGCCGGCCGTGACTCAGGGGTTTGGGAGGAGCGGAGCGGCCCGGCCCGGCCCCGCCGCCCCGGCTGGGCACCCCCTCCCCGCCGCCGCTGTTCCTCAGCCCGGCAGCCTGCGGGTCTTTTGTGTTCCGGTGTCCTCGGCCGAGGAGGCGGCGGGGAACAGGGGGGGCGGGGGGGGGGGGCGGATTAAGACGTACCGCGCTGCGGGTGCTTGGCAGCGGCTCCCCTTTTGTCTGCCTGGCCCTGCCGGGCTTCACCCTCCGCGGGAAGCGCCCGCTGTCCGCCCGCCTTCTCCCTACCGACCCCTCCGCCCCGCTTTCCCTGCGCGCCGCCGTGGAGGGGCGAGCGCCCCGAGCAGCCTCGGTGACACCCCCCCCCCCCCCCCCCCCCCCCCACGTTCCTCGTGTTTAATTGCCCCTCCGAGAGGAGGTCGCTGAGGTGAATAGGCACGTAGGTCGGGAAGCGCGTCGCTCATGCGGTTCCCGTGTTTTACGGTTGGTTTCGGTGCACGCTCGGGGGGGGGTGTGTGTCTGTGTTTGCGCCGTTAACACCAGGATGGCCCTGCGGGAGGGGGTCGGGCTGTGCCCGCCGGTGCCGGGGTGGCTCGGCCATCGCCCCGGGGGCGGCTGGGGTGCGAGGGGGCCCCGGGGTCGCTGGCGGGATTGACGCTCCCTTCCGCGTTTCGCCGGTGACGGCGGGGATGGGCGGCGTGAATCGCTGTGCTCCGCGCCGTGCCGGGAGGTCCCAGGGCGAAGCAGGAGCATCCCCAGGGTTAGGACCTGCTCCTGGGGGTGGCAGAACGAGACCCTTTTTTGTTATCTTACCCCCCAAGGGGAACAGGTGGGTTTAACCCCCTTCACCCCCTCCCGGGGGGGGGGGGGGGGGGTCGCGCCCGGCCGTCCGCCCCGCGCGCTGGCGGCGCAGATGGCTGTTGGGAGATGAGGGGCGAGGTTTCAGCCATCCCCTCTTCCCCCGCCCCTGGCCCTCCCCGGGCAGGCGGAGGTAGGGGCGTTTCGCCGCCGGGGCCGGGCGGGTGGCGCAGAGGCGGTGGGAAAGCGGGGCCGACGGTGGCGGCGGAGCGCCCCCGGCCCCGCGCGCCCCTGACGTCGCGGCCGGCTGACAGGCCGGAAGCGCGGGCGCTGCCCCACGTGACCCGGCGGCGGCGGGCGGGACGGGCCTGGCGGGACGGGACGGGACGGGCCGCGCCGCTCCGCTCCGCGCCGCCCGGGAAGCGGGAGCGAAGCTGGGAAAGGCGGGCTGAGCTGGCCGGCGGTGCGCCGGGGGCGGGGGAGCTGCAGTAGCAGGGTCGGCCGGGGTGAGCGGGTGGCTGGCAGCTGGCTCCCCGCTGGCGGCGGGCGCTCGTAGGGGAAGGGCAGGTGACAGGCGGGGCCCGGAAGATCGCGGCTTTGCTCGGGGTTGGAGAGCAGCGGTGTGACCTTTCAGCTGGGGGCACGCGTTTCCAGGGGGTGGAAGAAGCGTGCTGACAAAGGAGCTGCGGAGGCTCTGGTTTGTAGTAGGTTAATAAGCGGCATTAGCACCTAAAGCTAGATTTAGTAAGCGGTGAGACGGGTTCACGGCACGCTGACTTGGGAGCGGAGCACGTCATTTGAGGTTGGTGGTGGCAGCGTGTTTGATAGCACTTTGAGCTTACCTGCTTAGTAAGAGGGCAGAAGTACAGTCTTTACCTGTAGTATATAGATATGTACAATATAGGCGACATGATGCTAATTTTTTTTTTTCAAATTTCTCTGCGTGTCGTGGTTTCTTCTGACTCGCGTGACTGGTGTGTATGGCTGTAAAACTGTGTCAGAGTAAGTGTGAAGCTGTTTTGTAGTCCTCAAAAGAAACTATTTATAACCGGAAGGTAGTATAAAGGCATATATCATATAAAGGTATCTAGGGAAACTAAAACAAAGGCATAAATAATACAACTGTTTATACCTGGAAAATGAGGTCCCATGACCCACCAGCAGGCAAGCAGATGAATTTTGCTTGTTTACTTTCTCCTGCTCTTTGTTTACTTTGATCCCAGCAATTTAGTCTAACTAGACAAAGGCAGCTGTCAATTGCAGTTGTCGTACTAGTGGAACATAAGTTTTACTACTTGGAGTGTGAATTTTCTTAATTAAAAGAAGTATTTCTCTATACACTGTAACGAATTCACTTCTGGTGTTTTTGACTTCTCACAAGCATCAGCAGTCAAATATCTCATTGTGACTCTTCCTGAATAGGAAGGCACTGATCTAGAAATTACACTAAAATGTCTCCAGGTGCCATGTACAGTGCTTCTACTAAACTTAAATTTTTGAAGGGGAAGTGCAATATTCTTACGTGCCCTCAATTTGTAGCAGATTGCTTGATTACTGTGTTCCAGTTTTAGTGCTCTTGGGAATCAAGGATTTGGTTGCTGTTCAGTGTTTCTACTAACCTTGCTTTGGAGAGGTTAACCAGCAGTGAAGGTGAAGTATTTTTATTCTTATCTTCTGTAGTTCATGGCAGAGAGTTAGCATTGTCTGCGTTTGGGGGGCTCAGAAGTCTTGCTGTAATTTTTTTAAGACAAAGGGTTTAACTGGCTGCTTTTTTTTTTTAATGTGTGGGCTGTGTAATATTCAACAGTTTAAAGTTAATTTTATTTCCCTTGGAAGAGTAAGACCCCGTCTAAACTTACTGCAGAAATGCTCTTTTGATTCTCAGTTAAAGGTCCAGTTGTACACATGTTTTTGCCAGTTAGTACTCAGTATCAGGTTTCATACACAACTTAAGCAGTGTTCAGGGTCTTGTTTTAGAACCTCTTTCTAAAGGCAGGAATATGGACTTCAGATAGCTGCGACCAATACTTCAGGGATTTTTATTGTTCTGTTTGACAAATGTATTGTGAGAGTATGAACTGCTAATAGTGGAGTTAGCATCAAAATGATGCAAGATCAACATTGCTGAAAAAGTGGGGATCTTCTGCTGGAGTCGCGGAAAAAATAGGCAGTTGTTTGCCGAAACTGTTTAGTAGATATGTAATTGGTCTTGCTTATTCTGCGTATCCCTATTAGTGCTCAAACATTGGTAATACAGGGCTTTTTTGGCTGTTGAATTTGTTCATAATCTTCATGTGCAGCTCGGTGCCCAACAAGTACATTACTTCTCAGTATTTGTATGATGACGCTTTTTCTTCTGCTAAAGGTTCATAATGATATTACTTAGCAATACAATTGCAGTATTGAGTGGTATATTAACATCCATATAACCCTCTTTAAGAATGCTGATATCACTTTTAGGGCGTAGGTTGAACAGACATACTTTAATTCTATAACCCTGTAATTGATTTTGGTGACATGCCAGCTCCTAATGCAGTTCTTGGTTTTATTTACAGCATCGAGATGACTCAGGAGACAAACCAGACCCCAGGGCCCATGCTGTGTAGTACAGGATGTGGATTTTATGGAAATCCTAGGACAAATGGGATGTGTTCTGTTTGCTACAAGGAGCATCTTCAGCGACAGCAGAATAGTGGTAGAATCAGCCCAATGGGTAAGGGTGTGTGGTTGGTTGTTTTTTTTTAAACTTCTTTTAAAATAAAACATATGGAAGATGACAAGGAATCCCAGAAGATTTTTCAGGAGATCTTCTGAAAGCTATGTACTAAAACAATTAATATCAAAGAGGATACTACTTTAAATCACAGTAAAGATAAAAATACATTTCTGTGTAATGTGGTCTGGTCTGCTTGGCATTCAGCCATAACTTGCTTTCCCACTTAGAGTCCTCTGTTAGCATATTCTTATACAATCTCTGTACTTTGGTTGTTAACAGTATAGCCTGTCTTTTAAGTAGGAAGTAATATGCAGTAGCAGTGAAGGCTGTATGCAGACAGTCCATAGCTGTACATGAGACTATTTGACTAACATATGTTCTACAATTTGTTCATAACTAACTTGTCAAATTCTTGTTACATAGGAACAGCCAGTGGTTCAAACAGTCCTACCTCAGACTCTACATCTGCACAGAGAGCAGACACTAGCTTAAACAACTGTGAAGGTGCTGCTGGCAGCACATCTGAAAAATCAAGGTAAGGTGAACCTCCTTTGAGGTTTGAATGAGCTACGAGTGCACAGCAAGTTTGAAGGCCTGCAGCAATCCTGCCCTATTGCAGTGAGTTTCTGCAATAGGAAAAGGGGACAGCCTACCTGACAGTGCTTTATGAATCTGTGTAAATGAGAACTGATTAAAATATTTGGTGTTGGACTCCTACATTCAAAATGATGTTTTTGATTTATCTGGTGAAATATTTGCTACAGGTTTGCCTTTTTCGTCTTGGGAAACTAAAATAGAGTAAAAAAAAGTGTTTTTTGAAGATGATAGAAGCAGAGGTCAGGAATGTGTATCAGTAGTAATTGAACAGGTAGTTTATTAATGGGTCTGGACAGTTTAAGCTTTTATAACAAATGCAAAACTAACGTAAATTATGTGTTTCACTGTACTTAAACAGAAATGTGCCTGTTGCCGCTTTGCCTGTAACGCAGCAAATGACAGAAATGAGTATTTCAAGAGAGGAAAAAGTAACACCAAAAACAGAGACTGAGCCAGGTATGTTGGCGGAGTAACACTGTGTACAACTGGTGACTTAAGGGAAGCTGACTGATGGTTTGTTTACTTTCTAAGTAGGCATCTCCTGTTGTGGTGATGGTCTTGAGGAACTGTTAAGATAATTGTTAGGGATGCTTTTTGAGTACTTTCTCATCAGAATCAAGAAAAAAAACTAGTGCCACAATACAGTTTTAAGATGCGTGTTCAATGTTAGTAAAAAAATTTACACCTGTGAGGGTGGTTTTGGCTCCCAAACCTTTGTGTATTATCTAGCAGTACAATTCCTGCTGACTCATGCCAGTCAAAATGGCTTGTTGCATTTGGACAATGGGATTCTTAATAAATACCATTCTAGAGAGGAGTGAGGCTGTAGGGGAAGGGAATACCTTGTTTAAAAATACTAGCAAAAGCTGTTCTGCGTTCTTGAACTAATTGAGTAATCAGTAGATATAACCAAAGCATTGTTCTGTGAATGTAGGATACTTGCAGCCTTAATTGCTGGGTGTGAATTGTCAGTTGAAAAGTTTTATTCTTGTACTGCAAAGTTGTAGCTGTAGTAGTAATATTGCTTGGAGGAAGGCAGGGAGGGGCAACTCCTTTGCCTACAACTAGTGAGTGATTGAATTCATATCAATTTATTCAAATGGATATCTTAACACACTTGTTCAGTATTTACACATATCCACACTTTTTAAATGAAATTTAACGGTTTTGAAACAGTCTTAAAATACTAAAAGCTGATGTTTAGTAGGAAGTCTGTTCACTCAAGCTGAAGATAAAATTCATTTTTTCAGTTTTGAAGTCAGTGAGATCAAAATAGCAGAAGATGCTACTCAGCACTGTATAAAAGTGATTTTTATCTAGCCATAACTTTGCCAGCAAAGACTGCTTTAACACCTGGTATTTAATTGCTCGGTATTTGTACAGAGGATTTTGCCATTTGCAATGAGTCGTGCTAAGTCAGGATTCTGTGACATGAACTAAAGTACAGTTATACAATATATTGGGGTTTTCATTATGTATAGACTGAGAGGATATTTCTGCAAGTATTAACTTCCTGTAACTGATGTCATCTGAAGAGGCTTTCTGTATGTGACTGAAATAACTTAGACTTTGCTACAATATTTATCAACCTATCTTGCATTGTTATGAATTCCTACCTGGAATGTAGCAAGCAGGAAAAGAGGAATACATAAAACGGTAGCAGTGCTGAAGTAATAGGTGAGTTTACTCTTGTTAGAACTGCTAGTAGGAATTTGTTATTTTTACCAGGTGTAAAGGATGATCTTCAGTTACTGTTGACATAGTACCTGAAAAACAGGTAATGTGGGTCAACTGTATGATAGGTAGTGTCACATAGCATTGTTGATTAGAATAGAGGAAAAAATCTAAAAGCAGCTCAAGATACTTATGTGTTGTTGTAAATAATCTCACAGGTTGAAACCAGTAAAAGCTGTCACGAGCTTCTGTAGAGAGCACTGGAAAAACTGCCAGAGAGCTTAAACGTGTCTGGAAAAAACTCTTGGAACAAAACTGCTGTCCTAAGTACATACCTGTTTAAAAAAAAAAAAAAGACAGCCTTAGCTGCAGTAATGCCCGGGTTCCCTTTTAAGGCTTACGTTTTGGCACAGATTCTAGACAGCATAGGACAGTGTCCTTACATACTATTCTTAGGGTTTGTTGGACAACTGAAATAAACAGTGTTGGCTGTATTCAGTGGTACATTGATCTCTCTTGGAGACAAGAGAAGCTGTCCTAGACTTCTTATAAAAATCCCTGTTGCGTCTGGACTAGTTGCATTTTCCTTCTTTTCCTTTTTCCAGCAGCATCCAATATGTGTTTGTCTGTTCTCTCAAGGAGGAACTGAAATGATGGTGAACAATTCGCATCGCCTCATAACAACAAAGCTAATACTTTCTATGAGGTGTAATTCTCTAAGATAATGCCACAGTAATGGAGTTGCTAATGAAAACACAGTCTATTTGTGAGCAGAGCCTGACCCTAGCAACTGAATTTCATAGCCATCTATCAGATAGTTATGAACAAACAATATAGCCTTCGAGCAAAGTAGCTTGCTCTCCTTTTAGTGTCTTCAACAGTATGAAGTCACGTTCTCTTCTGCCAGATTTTCATTAGCAAATGAAGTTTTGGACATCTCCCTTACAAGCCAGAAAGTTAAAAATAGAATTACATCTGGTCAACTGATTCATTTTATTTTTTTTTAGCAGTCTGTAGCATAAAATTATACTTGTTTGCTATTGGAATTGAAGCAACTGACTTGACAAGGTGGTGAAGTTGAGAACAATGAAACAATGAAGCTTAACAGGCTTATTTTTCTTTTTTTTTTTTTTGGTGTGTGTGTGCATGTTTTGTGTTTGGGTGGTTTTTTTTCCTTCCCACAGGTTAAGGTTCCAACCTGGATTCTCATTCAGAACAAATCCAGTGCTAAGACAGTTAATTGTATCTTAACATTTGAAGGAAGAAAGGCATGATGGATGTAACCGACTTGGTTGTAATTCACATGTCTAATGTGCTATGTTTTCTTGTAACTTGTAATTTCTTAGTTCAACTTACATCTTTGTTGCAATTTTATAATTGAACAGTGGCATGTGTTTGGTGCAGTTGTGTGTCTGAACTGCTCATAAGTCAGAGAAATCTAGTGGCCTTTATGTCCAAACTCAAATTCATAACTGGGCACTACTTAAAAAATACTTTTTATGGATTTTGATAAGCTTTTATTTTTCTTTTTAATGATTGAATTCTAGTACAGTCTTGACTGAAGTCATATACCCAAAGCATTCTAGAATTATGATTCATAGTTGCTTTTTTTTCTGTGCTGAGTTGCAGGAGTTAAATGTGAAACCTAGCAAACTCCTTTCCTTTCGCAATCAGAGCAATCTATCTACCAAGTTGGTGAGGCATAGTGGAGCCCTTCCATAAGAATCGTGAGGGGTTTTTTAGCAGGTATTCAAATGGAAATAAAATATCTGTACAAGAAAGAGAATTGAGTTACATAGTAACCACTAAAAATAAACTGTTTTGAAAACAAGTATGTTTAAACAATCATATTGTTTCAAGTTACAGCATATTTTTAGTATTTTGCTGTGTTTTAGCAAGGTCATTACCTTGCTGAATGGTGAGCCTCCCAGTCAGGTCTGTCAGTGTTTCAGACATAATTAGTACCAGCATATGTATCAGAGGCTTGGTGGGGTGTGTGTTTGTTTGTTTTGTTTTGAAACCCAGTAATACATGTGTTTTAGGGATAGTGTGATTAGCTATCATTTTGTGCAGCCACAGCTGTAGAGCAGCACTGTTTATAAAGGAAAGTTAACCAGAAATTGAACTGATTATGGTCTTGTGTAAATGACATATTTAAAAAAATACCCAAATACAGTTAACTTACTGTATAATTCTGTCCATGTTGTAGCTTAGCCTTTCTGTTCCTGAATTAAGAAGCTTCAGAAGACAGCAGGCAATGGTGGTTGGCTCACTTGCGTCTCGGCTTTTTACCAAGCCAGTATGGTTTAAGTTTTTACAGCTCTCCTGTGTTCAGTTTGAGGTGCTGCTATGGGATATCCTCACTTATATTGTAGATAGAACAAGTGTGTTCTATCTGTGATGTGTACAGTGTGTTGCAGGTAATATTGTGAGGAAGATGCCGAGTAGGCAGCTAGCTTATGAGATATGGTAGGCTCAAGATGGTAACTACATGGCATTCCTTAGACCTTGTTGTAATGAGTCCCTTGTTAATTCTGATTTGTTTTCGCACATGGCTACAGTATTTTAACCATGGTGCTATCTCTAGACGGTTCCTATGTGGCTATTAGTAAAATTGTCTGATATAACACCCCTGACTTGTGTTGGAAATAATTAGCTTGTCTTCGTGTTTTCCGTGTCTGCTGTAGCTTCAGTAGATGCCCCTAATTGAAACAATTCTGAAATGCAACCAGTAGTCTCTTCTAAACCCTGAAGCTGTTCACCTTGGAAAATAAGACTGGGGACCCAACTGTTGGCGAGAGATATTAGTTGTTTAGCTTTAGTAAGTTTTAATTAGAACAAATTACTTACGTTTATAATATGGTGTGATTTATGCTGTTTGCTTAGCTTTACTTAGCATGAGTAACTAGATTTGCTGAAGCATTTAGGCCACAATAGAGTTAATTTTCTTAGTAATTTTCCTAGCAGCTGGTACAGTGCTGTGTTTAGTCTTTTAGTATGAGGGAAAAATCCATAACACCCTGATGTTTTGGTAGTGTTTTCTCCAAGTCTGGGACTCTTCAGTTTTTCCCATGTTCTGCCAGTGAGCACAGGCACACAAGAAGCGTAAACCACAAGATAAGGAGGCTACAACCTCAGCAGAGACTGCAAATCAACAAGATAAGAGCAGTCAACAGCCTGCCTGCCTGGACACAGAAAAACAATCCAATAAGGTGCTAGAAGACCCCAGACCAAAAATCACCCTTGGACTAAAAGACACGTGAATGGCACGTGAGGGGTGGCTGCATAGATCGCAAGGGTCTAATTGCCCGGGGATTCCTTTGTTCGAGGTCCCTCTGTTTTCAGAGGCACCCAGCCCAGGCTGACCTTGCTGCTGTACCTTTCCATTAAATTACTTATTTTTATAAAATCTGATCTCCTGAGACTCCACTGTGGGAAACCTAGGGTCAAGCCTGAAGGAGGGATTGTGTCCGAGAGTAAGTGTGTGTCTGTGTGAGGAGTCAGAAGGAGCACCTGTTGGCTCAGTGGGGTCGCCCGCTGTGAAGGGACCCTGCTCCGAGCAGTGAAAGGCTCTGGTAGTGTGTGTGTGTGACTGCTTGAATGGTGTGTGAAAGCTTGGGCAGAGGCTTCTCCTTTAATGCTGTTGGTTCTGTGCTTGTTGGTGATAGGATGCTACTATTATTTTACTTTTAACAGCAGTATACCACAGAGACATCGAGTCTTCATGCTGACCAAATTAAATCATATTTCTGTGTGATACTGAAACTCAGAGATCTTTACATTGTACTAATGTAACAGTAAAGATATTCAATACACCTGTTAGAGTTGGGCATGTGAGAGATGAGGTGCATGCTGCAGAACGTTTCTATTCCTTTTTTTTTGTGTGAAAATAAACATTCTGCAGCCTTTCATCATGGGCACCTGAGTTGGCATAGCAATTGTAGTTCCTGAAGAATAAAGCATTTATGCCCCGGAAGCTTGATAAAACCATAACAAGCACTGTCCATCTTTTCAGACTAAAACTTTATATACAAGTCCATTGTGTAAATATGCAATATAAGGATTGCACAATCTCTAGTACAATCTTTCTGCTTCAGTACTGCCGAACTGGAGTCTTATGTCTTTCTGATGACTTTTGGCTTTACCGTTGTTCTCTCTTGTTTTCATTTTTCCAGTGCTTCCATGGTGGGAGTTGGGGGTTAGTGTCATCAAGTCAGAATGCTTTAATCAGTTCGGGGTTTTTTTATGCTTTCAAGACTTTGCTCCACTGCTATGCTTACTGGTTACTAGTACCGTGAAAGTCATGCAGTTTAAGCTGTTGGGATCTTGATTTGGTTGATCTTTGTTTAGTCAGAGAAGCTTCTAAAAACTTCTCGGTGTTACTTTTGTAGCCCTTTCTGGTCACTTTTGGTATGGGGATGTTTAAAAAGTAATATTGCTTCATTCCTTTCCACTGTGAAATCTTAGTGGGAAAATATCTATAGTAGTGATGCTGTTCTGCAGTAGACATACTGGTTTATATAAGGAAAACTGGCAGTTTTGAAAATCCTGTTCTTAGAGTGCTTTTTAATTTTGCGTGGCAGTCCCACATAGTCACTGTGGCATAATACTTCAGGGTCTGAGAAAAGCTTTGTTCTCTAGTTTGCAGAACCTTTTGTATATAAGTTGAGTAGGTGTCATGCTATGGCATGTGGCTAACTTCTCTCATCAGTGGCCTTGTTGTTCCGATATGCCTTTTGTAAAGATGCGTCTTATCTTCAGACTACACGTGAAGGAAGTTTTCCCAAAATCATGGTGCAATGTCTGTATTTGTGTGGGGTTTTTTTTCAGGCACCTCTCCAACAATAGGATTATGTCAGTCTTTGTTATCCTAGCAGATCAGTGATAGTCTTCCTTGTGCATGATGGTAGTGTATCTTAACAGCACCTACAGATAATAATTTCAGACCAAAATAGTTGTTAATAAAGTCTTGCCCAGTTCTGAAAATCTGTTGCTCCTAAGTTTTTTGGCTTTGTAATTGGAGAACTGGTCTGGTAAAATTCAAGTTAAGTAAACCTGATCTGGTAACCTCTTGAGCCAAAAGCTGGGAAGAGAAGCGACCAAGGTGATGGAGAGGGGTAGATGCCAGCAGAAAGTCTGTTAAAGTGATAAGACCTGGTTTAGTGGTGAGGGACTTCCTTCATCTAAGCATTTATTACTGAGAAAGCAGGTCTACAGGTACCAGTAACCATTATTTTCTGACTTTGAGCATTTGTTCAGTTATTCATTCCATGGGAATCATACAGCAATCATTTAGAGCACGTTGGCTGATGATTAACACGGTGATTTCTGGCATAAAATGAATTTAATATATTCTACTTGTCTGGTTGAATTTGGCATCTGTGCTAAAGGAAGCCTTTTCTGACAAGCAGTTGTCAGGATAGTATCTGATGAATTTATATTTGCTCCTGATGTCATGGCAGAACAACTATAATTTACAGTATTTTACACCTGAGCCACAGGTTGATGAAAAAGAATTTCTGTTCTGAGCTTTAAGTAAGGGTCAGGATAGTCAGCTTTGCCTCTGTCCTAGCCATTACTCTGAAGGACATTTATGAAGGTTTAACATGATAAAAAATCATCAGACTTAACTCTGCTGACATAAGAGAATAGGAGAATCCTTTGTTCATGGAGAGTAATAAATTGAACATTTTAATTTGGATTTAGGGGCCTGTGTCCCATCTTGTCTTGGGACCGCTTAGTGCCCATTACTGCACGTAGTGCACTGCTTCTCCTTCTTGGAACATGTTTTAGTTGTGGGGGAAGGATCCTGTTCAGCAGCCCTTTCAGGAAATGTGCTTCTACAGTTTCTTAGGATCACTTTCATCACTTTCCAGTTCCTGAGCTGCCAGTTGTCACAGTTTCTTTATGCAAAGGAGGAAGTATATCTGTAGTAGTTGGTAACACTTTCCCTTAGCTGGATTTGTTCTGTGTCTTTGTTTGGTGACAGATTGATCTCCCAGGCTATCTCCTTGCCTTGGTGATTCCTGGGAAGCTCCTGTTCCCACTTTTGCATGCATGCTCCCAGGGCTTGTATTTGTAAGTTGGTTCTGATGCAGGTGAAGCTTCCCCCTGGCTAGCCATACACCAAATTGCAAAGTGTGTGAGCATTTCTGGTTCCTTCTTCTCATCTGCCATGCCATCCGATTAGCATTTAATTTTTAAACAAATTAGCAATATAACACATCAAAAAGGAGTTTGAGCATGCTTTTAGGGGGAGGTGTTTGGTCATTATTTTTTTTAAGGCCGTAGCTGATGGCTGTTATCCAAGGTGCATAGTATCCAACATGTTTACACTGTTTGTGATAATGTTGGTTTTTAACATGGTTTTTTTTTATCACAGGCTCTCAGATTAACTGATACTGAACACTGCTTTCCTTGGGATTTAAAGACAGGTTCAGAGGATAGGATCTGTTCATCTAGAAAATCATCATAGTTAATCATCAAGACAAGGAAATTATTTTCTAAAAAAAAACCAAAAGCAGCAGCAGAAATTACTCCAAAAAGTACCAATAGCGGTAGTGATTGTAGTGCTAGTGCTGTAATAATTTTTGTTATCCCTCAGACTTGGCAAAATAGCACTCAACTTTGCAAATATTTTAGAAAAAGATCTATGTAAGGGGATGGAAAGTAAAGGTAGTAAATGGCCTTAGTTGTTCATTAGGACTATGTATAAGTAAGGTCTAAGAAAATTCTAGGAACCATTGTTTTACTGCATGAATTTTTTTGGTAATGAGAACTGAAAGTTCCTTATTACCTCTGAGAGCTTGTCACTTTTAAATCTTGTTTAGATTAAGAAGCCCTGACTGGGGCTGTGCTGTTTTACAGTGAATTGTGAGGCTTTCTAGGTGTTAGTGGTAATAGTGGGCTGGTTTTTAGAATACCTATAAACATGGTAATGCAAACAATTTTAAAAAGCAAGTATGAAGAGTAAAGAGAAAAACAGTCAACATAACTGTTTTTTCATGTCTGGAAAAATGCACTTTTCACAGGACAGGATATTTACTGATCCAAAAGAATCTCAACTAACAAATACTATTTGTGTGTATAAAGTTCATTACAAATAAGTTCTTAAAGCTTATATACTCTGGTTAGTCTGGAATGCATTTTGTAGTTTGCTCTATTTTACAACAATAGATGTTGTCATACTGCTGGGAGTGTTTAGGAAAACTGTACCAGGAGCAGGTGTTACAGTTGTGTACAAACATGCCTCTCAGCTTTCCTTTGTTCCAGTTTGGAAATCAAGAGGATATTTAAAAAAAAAAAAAAAAAAGCAAAGTTTGACTGATTGAAAAAATACTTTTTTTAAACAAAAAGAACAGATTCACAAAAGTTCACAAAAGGACAAAATTTTTATCCTTCAGAGAACTTAAATGTGACTGAAGTTTGTCTGAAGGTGTTCATGACAGAGGCAATTGAAAAATGACTCATTTTGACTATGTCTGCTTGAACACTAAAGCTGAATACAGTAAAAAAATATAGATACTCAATGTAAATCTGCACTTTAATTAAATTACTGAAAGTGTCAAAAACTTGAGGGCTCTTTTGAACTGTGTGTGTTTTGTAGCTGTGTTCTAGATATGTCACAGTCAGTGACTTACTAGCTGCTGTCTTGGTGAACTGTTTTAGGCACCTGACTTCACAAGTGTAGTGGCAGAGTAACCCAATACTATGATAGTAACACATTACTGAATTTCATTTGTTTCTAAAATATGTTCCTATTAGTTATATTCTCTACAGGTATCCCCTCTGTTCAGAAACTTTAGCCATGACAATATTTTTATTGTTTTAGATTAATGTTACTTGATCATATGGGGTTTTTTTTAAGTGTTAAATGTGTACATGGAACTTCTGGAGTGCTTTCCAAGCCCTTAATACCTGTATACACCTGTATGGGTGTAACAAATAAGTGCCTTGTATTTTCTAGCTGGTGGAACTGTGGGGAAAATCTGATTGTCTTGTGTAGAGCCAAAAAGGAATAATAGAGTACCTAAAAAATACCTATAACTGATTTACATTTTCATAGACTAGGCTACGTAGTACTTCAGACAAGAAACATCAGGGTCTTAATAGGGGGAATTAATCCTTAAGGAATACATGCATGCTAGTGAAGTCAGGAAAAGGAAATTTAACCTTTGTTTCCTTTGCTTGCTTTAACAGTTGTTACTCAACCAAGTCCATCAGTTTCTCAGCCTAGTACTTCGCAGAGTGAAGAGAGAGCCCCTGAACTGCCCAAACCAAAGAAGAACAGATGTTTCATGTGCAGAAAGAAGGTTGGCCTTACAGGTAGGAGAACTTTGTCAATTTTGAACAGATCTGTATGATTAGTTGCCTCTTGCTAAATTAAACTTGATGAAATATCTGTACCATTAAACTTACTTGCTTCTTTGGAATCCACACAACTTAGTACAGCTGTTCATTTTTCTTACTCTATGTCAGAGTAGGCGAGCGTACCCCCTTTGTAGTGACTAAGCCCTTAATTTTCAACTTAATTAAATATGAAGCTTCCTAGTAATGTTGCTTCTTTTTCTATGTGCAGGATTTGACTGCCGATGTGGAAACTTATTTTGTGGACTTCACCGTTACTCTGACAAGCATAACTGCCCGTATGATTACAAAGCAGAAGCTGCAGCAAAAATCAGGAAAGAGAATCCAGTTGTGGTGGCTGAAAAAATCCAGAGAATATAAATAACCCTGCTTGTGAGCAGACTGACTGACTTCTTGTTTTTAATATATCCTAGGAAAACATGAAAGAGCAGGTGCATGGCCATTATCCTTTGTTCTCCGAAGTTTTACTTTTAGTCTTGTCTGTCTTAATGATACTTCAGAATGTTCGGGTGTTTGCTACAGGCAGAATTGGATAGATACAGCCCTTGAAAATATATATGCCCTCCCCAGAATGTAATTGGATTATCAGAAACCTGCATAAGAATACACATGCACAGAGGACAGACTCTCTAGTTCACATGTGCCAAACAGATTATTGCTATCTGCATGTTTGCAGCAGATCTGCCTTTTGAGATGTGTTTGAGGTGTATAATCTTTGGCTAGTGTTATGTGCCTGTTTTGTAGAAGGATACATCAAAAAGGATGGCAGTCTACTTCTGTCGTTTAAAATGTCATTCTGATTTTAGTTTTCACGCTACGTTGTTTTCCAGCAGAATGTAAGCTATGTAGAGGGGTCCACTGTCCCAGTAAGATGAATTTAAGACAGTCGTTTATCAGTTGCACTGAGAAAAATGGAAAAAATCTGATACGTATGAGAAGAAAACTGTGTTGGAAAAGATTATGTTAACTTTAGAATCATGAAAATGAGAAGAAGCTTCTTTACTTTGGGAGTGTCACAGCACTGGCACAGGCTGCCCAGAGAAGTTGTGGAGCTTCCTCCTCTGGAGATACTCAAAACCCACCTGGACGCCATCCTGTGCAGCCTGCTGTAGGTGACCCTGCTGTGGCAGGGGGGGTGGACTAGATGATCTCTAGAGGTCCCTTCCAACCCCACCATTCTGTGATTCTGTAATATAGGTTCCCAAAGGTAATATCCTGCTAGGAACTTATGAACTGGCCTGCAACAGAGTTGTCTGCTTTTCCTTGCATAGCTAAAAATGTCGTGTAGCACAATACTCTAAGATTGGTCTACAAAAAAAAAAAGTTACATATGTTTTTAGACATACCACAGCAGCTCTATCAAGCAACACGTGTCTGAGCAAGTTGCTGAAGTATTAGAGCAGTTTGTTATTCATATACTACTTACGTTCTGTGTGTTCTGAGTTCAAGAGACTATTAGGAGTTAATTTTTTCTAGTTTTAAATGTAACAGTTGCACCCGTTCTGCATGGAAAACTGTACCCAACATGGCTGCTGTAGACTTAAGTGGTAGCTGGAACCACTCTTGGAGGGCTGCTTTATCATTTTTAATTGTACTTGGGTGTAGGACTGTAGTGTTCTTGGGTGTATTGCATGGGCTGCATTATCTACAGCATTGTACAATAACAACTCTAGAAAAGGCAGTATACTTCACTGATGCTTGTCTGGTAATATCACTTCTGTGTTATAATGGAAGGGTTTTTGTGATGTATGAAACTTGTGTTTTTTCTATAAACAAGTACAGTTTAGACTAGTGTTGTGATAATGCCTGTTCTCATCTGTAAATAGTTACGTATGTACACAAGGCGCTACTCCTGAACTTCTGATTTTTATTGCAGTGTTCAGTCTTAGTTTTTACTTCACTATTAAAAGCATCAGATTTTTGCTTCTAACTTAGTTTTTCTGAGTTATTAGATATGCAAACATGTACAGATAGTTCATATTTATGTATTGCACATAATCATGCTACCCAGCATCTATGCTATATTGTATTATGTAAATAATAAAAATCATGTACAGAAGGAAATACTTCCTTTTGTGATAGTCATTGGGTTTAGTTGTTGCTGTAATCAGAAGGTGACCTTGTAGAGGTTCAGGTGCAAAGTTAGTATAAAGTTCTTACAGATGTTGTCTTTATGCTTAAGCCTGACTGTCCTTATTTGGATATACCAGCTTCTTTTAAGATAACTTGCATGAGCAGCTGGAATAAAGATAACTACTTGATGGCCCAACAAAAATGCCAGAAACCAGCAACGTGCTTAATAGGAGCAAAGAAAAGCATTAGCAGTGAACTTCAAAGTTTTACTTATTTCGCTTACAAAACTTAATTTCCCGTGGACCTGTTATGATAGAGTGTAATAGAGCCAGTACAGTAACTACGCCATTCTGTCCGCATCTTCACCAGCAGACCTGGGCAGAGTTATTGTCAGGGTCAACATCCAAATACAGATGTTAAATATGCGAGATTCATCCTTCCCAGGGAGAAGGAGAAGGACCAAGCACACACAGCACACGTTGCCTTCGAGGAAGTCATCTTCACTGCTGGATAATGCATAAAAACTGCTTATATCAGAAATGGATAATGTGTGTCCCACCAGTCAGCTGATTCTCACGTGATAAATTGCTACTGCAGTTGCTGCATATACCTCTGATAAGGGAACACAGGCATGCTCTGGGACTTCATTTTCCAGGATGAATTTTATGACTTAATCATGGAACTGCTTTAGAGCACCAAAATTATCATTTTTCTACCTTTTGTATTAAAATGAAATCAGCTACTCCACTGCAGAAAAAAACAAACCCCAAACTCTTCTTCTTTCTTCTTTTCTTTTAAAACTGAGAACTCCCTGTAACTGGATATTTGAGGAGAATTGTCTGTTTTCGACACTGTCATGGCTAGCGTGTTTTAGGTCAGGTAAAGGTACTGATATTGGTAGTTAACGATTATGATGATCTCAATCTCATTGCGTTTTCATCTGAAAAAAGTCTGTATTTGGGAAAGACTTGTTGAAATAATAGATCAATTAGATCCACAGTAGATCTGTGGACGAAAGTATGTAATGAAAAATCCCTCATTGTCCTGTAAAATCATAAACTATCGTATGTAAATCACCCAGAAATGGGGTATGAGCCTGTACTCAAAAGTCTGCAAGCTCCCCTGAGCTTTGTTCTTTTAATCATTTATATGTAGTGTCTATAATCATTCAGGAGTCCCAATTCTGCTGAGGCTCACTAAACACTCAAAGGGGAAAGTGGTTCAAAAAGAGCAGGTGTTGACAAAGTGTGTGTGGGGGGTTAGTATTTAAACTTTTGTGCAAACATCGTGGTGCCTTCCTTGGCAGAGTGTGAGAACGTAGGTGCAGAGTCTTTCAGATCCCACTCCTCACCACCCCACTGGGAGACTGGTATATATTCCTAAAATAAATGGTTATCTCCCACAGCACTGCCAGTCACAGTCAGTTTTAATACAGTGGTATTAAAATGCTTTGAATAAAAAGAGACCTCCTTCTATAATATCTAAACAGAAGCCATTCATAAAGCTGCTGTCATTTCAGTTTAAAGTCACAAACAGCTATGAATAGTATACCCTTCTAAGAAAGAAATGTGAACGCTTCACATGATGCTGATCCTCATTTAACATTTGGCTGTTAGACTGACGTGTTCTTAGCTTATACATAAACACACCGTTCTGGGAAGAGTCTTCCTCTGTCCCAAACAAGTTTACCAGACGATGGGGACTTTTTTTTAGTTAGGGAATGAAAAGGAGCATACAAACAAATGAGTAAATAAAAGCAGCTGGGTGACCAAAAGCTGTTTGGTAATCTTCGATGTGTGAAACACTCACCTAGCTAGTGTTACTCTGGCTGTGCAATACTGTGTTCCACAGGATTCTGTGGAAACTTACTGGCAGCTGCTACTGTTAAACCTGAAATTAGGAGTATAAGGATGAGCTTCCTGTGGCATTTCCAACCTGCTGCTGTGGGGCTGGTGACCTGCCAGGTGACTTGGTTGGTCGTGGTGCGTAAGGATGCCATGGGGCCGAGGAGCCCTGACTATCTTCCTGGTACTGCGCCCTTTGAAAACGTGCTTCTGATAACTGGTTACTCTGCGACGTGTTTTGGATTGTCGTTATTCACAAGTGCAAGGGCATGTCTTAGATGCTTGTTTGTATTTGTTGTGTCTCAGCCTTAGTCACTGAAAGGATACTTAATCAGGATTTAACTGGTGTCTGGTGTCTATAAAGAGTCAAAATGCATGTCAGTTTCTTGGCATTCCTAAGCAGCTCTGCAGTATCACCTGATGCCTATGCTTGAAGGAGGAAATGTGCAGCAAATAAGGAAATTGGTTTGTTTCGGGTATCCCGATGTGTTAAGTAGCAGTGATTCAGTAAGAAAATGAACTTTGTTCTCTGTATAGATGTGTGGGTTTTATGTTTGTTTTATTAGTTTTTCAGCCAGCCAAACAATGAAAATGCATTTTCTCACAAATAACCTATTACTCGATCTTTTTCATAATAAAACACACAGGAAATTTGATGGACTGTGCTCTGATTCAGGAGACAAAGTACACCTTAAAGTAACTGGATGCCATTGGAATTAGTAAATGACAAACCCAAACAGTTAACTGAGGGGAACAGTTAGAAAACCTGCGCTGCAAAAATAGAGTGACTACCTGTGGAAGTGTTAAAACATAGTCCAGGAGCAAAGTTCTCTCTCTGTGTGAGCGCAGTGTGGATTAGTTGTCACCACAGTCATGTCAATACCTAACAGAAGAGAGTTTTAAATGCCATCTCACAGCCCTGAGTTACCCCTTAATCTACTGTAAACACTTCAGCAGAATGTGCTTCAGCCTTTAAATTGCCCCTGGTAGTAGCAGTTTAGTGATGGCCAAAGCAGAAACAGGGTTGGTTTTTTGCTTTTTATTTTTTTTCTGCTAGACTGCAGAAAATACAGAGACCATTTCTGCTTGAAAGGGTACATCAGCACAGCAAAACAGAACCAAGGACCAGATATCTTACTCGTGTAAAGAATTGAATTCAGCGGAATAAGCAAGTGTTCGCATGTGGGATGTAAAATAGCAAAGTATCAGCAGACTGCGATTTAAATGAAATGAAGATAGAGGCGTGAAACTTAAAGATGGCAGTACTGAAATAAATGGAAGAATCAACACCTACAATGGCAACCCAAAACACTGTGCCTTGACTGCTTAATTTGTGTAGATACAAATCTGTACCATTTTGAAAAATAAAGTGTCGATTGTTGAAATGGCTAGAGCCACCGCTTCCCGAAGAAGCTGTGTCTCACTCTTGCCTTTTGTGCTAGATGGTAAGATGTAGATGACAGATTGTGTGTTTGATGCCAATTTCATTTCAGTGTGTGTTTCTCTGGGTGGCCAGTACTGTAACAATGTTGGAAGTTGGGTTTCTCATGTGAATGTCACTTTGGCTCAAGCCCCCTAACTAAGATACCTGTGCCTTTACTAAACCTCCTTGTAATCCTAGCTTTTTTGTTCCTGTATCTACCACCAGCTCACAGCATTTGTTCCCAGGCAGCAACAAGCCTGGTTGTCACAAATTGTGATTTATCTCCTCTTGCACCCAAGTACAAGGGTGCATGTGTAATTAGTCCTGACCCAAGGCAGGTTAAGTCTTGCACTTAACTGACCATATGGGCACCTGAGAGGGTTGTAGGGTGAAGCGTCCCCCTCTCTGCAGGTGTTCCACAGTGAGGTCAGCCGTGGCCCGTGCCAAGCAAAGGCATTTCCAGAGCCCCCCTCCTCCTGCTGAGCTCCTGTCAGGGTGCCTCCAATGCTAAAGATGCTAATCACCATTGCAGTGTCATGCTATTTTCAGTCCATACACAGGTGATGACATCTCTCAGTTATGTTACTGTGACTGTGGAGCAAGTTCTTACTTTGTTTTCTTTCCTTTTGTCATTGTTGCACATGTATTATTGTTTACATATGCATAAGGGGTTGTGTGTGTTTGTGCATCAAGGAATTTTATATTCAAAATATGAAGTGCCTTCATCTTTTTCATCTTTCTTCCAGTTAACATTCTGTATCTCAAAGAATTCAACTGAACACAAGTCTGATATTTGCAGTGTCATATACTGTACTGACAAAGTGGCCATCTCTGTGTAAGACCGTCCCGAATATCAGCGTAAGATGACCTTCCCTAATGGTAGACCAGGGCCGTGTTTGCTAAATGAACCCCCAGGGCTGCGTTACTCATGAAAAATGTTCAAATTGAAGGAAAGCGTTAGAGTCTGACTGCATGATAGCCAAACGTACTTACCTAATTGGGCTCAGGGCATGTAGTGGTAGGACAAGGGGTAATGGTTTCAAACTGGAAGTGGGGAGATTTAGAACAGATGTTAGGAATAAATTTTTCACTCTGAGGGTGGTGAGACACTGGAAGAGGTTGCCCAGAGAAGCTGTGGATGCCCCATCCCTGGAGGTGTTCAGGGCCAGGTTGGATGGGGCTTTGAGCAACCTGGTCTAGTGGGAGGTGTCCCTGCCCACGGCAGGGGGGTGGGAACTTGATGGTCTTTAAGGGCCCTTCCAACCCAAACCATTCAATGATTCTATGATCCTTTGACTCAAGACACCTTAGCTGCCTGCTGTTTCACTTGCTAAGCTACTTTAAAATGCAGCTGCATCTGAATTGGTTTTACTCTCCTCCACACCCACAGCCAGCCAGCCTCACCGTGATTTGGTTTGCTGTTAGGGAAAAATAACCAGTTTTAAAATGCTTTGCTTGGGGGTTTTGTTAGGTGTTTGAGGTTGTTTGAATAGGGCTGTGAGCACTGTTGATGGTAAGTGACTTTTAACCTGCTCTTCCTGGCTCGTGTGTTTCCAGGTTCTTCCTATAACTCCTTCTGATGGTACAGTAATGAAATCAATATAAATGAAGGTAACATGGCCTAAAGAACTGAAGCCATGACTCGGTATGGGAGCGTGCTCACAGCAGAACTTTTCTTTCAGCTTCATTTTCCCACTGCCACCATAGGTATCTCACTCCCTTTACCCAGTGTCTGAACGGTGTCATTAAATGCTAGCCAGGCATATTTAGAGATGTGTATTTGGACTTCTCTTTATCGGTTGGTTTTATTTTCAGGTTTCATTGACAGTAGTCTTTACATGTGGTTAATGTATTTTGTTTTCTGAAAGCGTTTTGGTGGTCATTATCAGCTTGTTGGTGTACTCTCTTGTGAGAGAGGTGTTAGAGGCACAAGGTGTTTGCTGAGCTACTGCATGGCAAACATGTAGGTGGAGAAATGCTCCCTACAGATCAGACCTTTCATCTTCAGAGACCTACAGTGTCCCTCTGTAATATTTTTGCCTGATTGGTGATTTTGCGAGATAGCAAGACAAGATGAAGTCCCACTGTGAATCTTCACTTGTAATACCACCGAGATCATGGTACAGATCTGAGAAAAAGAAAAGCAATTTAATTCACTGTTCCTCAATCCTGTTTACGTACTCTTTACTAAAGTGTACATTTATATTTATATTGTTTAAAAACCACCCAACCTGCCTCATTTGCTGATAAGGATTTTCCTTGAGCAGACAGCATTTTTACTGTAGATTTGATTGAAGTTTACTTTAGCAGGTCAGCGAGAAGTTGGGCACATGATGAATATGCCCTGAGTTCCCAAGGGAGCCTGTGAAACAGTTTGTGCACAGGACCATTTGACTTTGATAATGCTTCTGAGAGACCAGGTCAGACTAGGTTTAAACAGGATTAGGCTAAAGTAGATTTTCCTTAGTTGTATTTTAAGTAGCATGGGATTTATGAGGGGAAAGTAGGTTTATGACCCTGGAAAAATCTTGATCCCTTTCAGTCTGGTTACAGTCTTCAGAGTGAGACTGAGCTGGTTCCTTTGATTGCTGTACTGGACTCCTCTGGTGGATAATATCTGTATGGATTTGTGTATTTCTACTAGAAGCTCGCCTTCTAACCAACCTTGTAGGACCAAAGACTTGGATGTTTTGCTGCCAGGTCAGTCACCACAACAGCTCATGAAAAGTTCACCAAGTACTGGATTTAGTGCAAGGAGGAGGCAGGGACAGGCAAGAGAGGTGAGACCACCACACGTGGATTTGCACGGGCTGCTGAGGAACTGCAGTTTCAGTCTCGGTGCCGAGAGAAATTGGCTGGTAGCTTCAAGCATGTAGCAGTGATTCAAAGGTTGGCATTTGCCATCGTGGTTTCAAGGCTTGATAACTGAGTACAAGCGCTTAACCTGCAGGTTGCAGAAATAGGCTTACATTTGATTTAAGGTGGTATTTTTGCTGATATTAGTAATTAGTCTCTGACATGTAAGCAGCTGGCAATAAATAAAGGACCAACCACGGGAATAGTTAACTGGCTCCTCAGCAAGATTTTCTAAGCCAGAGTTTGGAAATCATGTTATGTTAGGAAATGGCCTCGAGGTACAAGTTAATTTACTCAGCATTTCACGTAAGCAGAGGTTGTTGTGTTTAACGGTTTGTCATCTGGTGAGGGTGAATCACAGGTCACGGCAGAGTCATTTCTCAGTGTCAACCAGCCTTCGGTAAATAGAGGCACTTAACACACATCTGCAAATAGCTGCTGGAGACCAAAAGTTATATCAGGGAGTAATAACGTTAGGACTTTTGCATCCCTTGCTCTTTGTTTCCCAGAGCCCTTCACGATGGTGGGTAAGGCTTGCTGTCCCCAGTGCACAGAGGTGACGATGAAGCGCAAAAGGTGTCAATGAGGACACAGCCCTGTAGCCCTGGCTCCGGCTGAGCCATATTACCAGGCTACTGCCACCAGCTGCTTGACTAGCCCACAGCCCTAGTTTTTCACCCCCTTCACCTTTGCATATGCCCTTGCTCCCTGATCTGTTTTTGTCCAAGCGATCCAAGTTAAAAAGCCACATTTTAAAGAGCAATGCCACAGATCACAGAGAAGGTGGGTGAGTTACGCTGCCAGGAGCAGAGGTACAACATCTGGGGATGCCCCAAGTGCAGACCAAACCCTTTCAGCGAGACGAGCACATCACCTGTGTCCTAAACTGCCCCTAGCTGCGTACAGCAGCAGTGACAGTGCCAGGTTCCAGACCCAGCTGTCCTTTCTTCCTCAGGGATGCCTCTGCCGCATCCCTGCTTCCCCCAGGCTCTGGGGTGGCAACAACTTCTCCCCGTCCCCGAGGGCAGGGAGGGACAGGGGAGGTGCAGCCGCCCTTTGGCTGTGGCCTGAGCAGGCACTACACAAGCTACACCTCCGTCAAGTGCTGGCGGGCAAAAGCAGATGAAGCCTGGAGGTAACGGTTCCTATTTTTACCTTGCAGCAAACGCTAACACAAAATATTTATGTACTCCAGTACGCTTCCATGGAGGCTAAAAACCCACCCACCACCACACTTTGTCCTCGATCAGGCTATTAAAAATATTCAATTGGTGGCACTTCAGCTCAGGAAGCAACTCTGTCACACCCACACCAAACAATAAAAGCAGCGACAGGCAAGAATACCCTTACCCTGTTACATTTTTGCTCCCAGACCTCAGAAACACCCTTACTCAGTAACTAACTACTACGGCAGCTTCAGCCTGGCCTTTGCTTTCCTCTTTCATTACATCCTCCTCCCCTCCTGGTAGCACTCTTAACAGTTTGAAGCAAACCTCTCTGTGATTTTCTTAAAGCAACTCACGTAATTTGAAAAGCTGCTGGGGGGTGGGTGTTATTTTTTTAACTAACCACGGTAAAAGATTATGTCAATAACATATCTTTGCAGAGCTTATTAGTACTGGAGAAAGAAAGTTAATATATGCACAGCCTGCTTCTGAGTATAAGTAGTATGCTGTTTTGGGCCACAAATAGAGGGCTTTTTTTAATAAAGCTAACACAATAGCGACACTATTGACTGCAAGTCCTAAGCAGTCAGGGTAACTTCCACTGCTTTTCTGCTAACTATGCCTTTTTTTAGGGCATTTTTTACTAGCATCAGTTAAGTAAGTTGCTGACTTCTGTTTATTTTTTTAACCACCTATAATTTGGTTAGGTGGAGTACAGTCAAAGCGATTGTATGAAATTTCTGTGTTTTCCCAAACCTGGTCATTGTGCTTTTCTAAAAGTCTTTTGTTCAAACACATCCTGTTGGTGTGCCTCAGCTCTGTTCTAGATGAGCACTGAATCTGAAAATCCCTGCCCATCGCTCTCCCACCTGAGTTGTCTGAGTGCTGTGTGTAGACAAGCGAAGCCTTGTGTTTTTCAGAGATCAGATGCACGCTTTTGCTTTTTTAAAACCTTTCCTGTATGCAGGGTGACAGGCACGAGCATACTGTGTAGCTTTTTTGTTTCCTACTTCAAGGAAAGAGCCGTTTTCAGCCCACAAAGGTAGTAACACAACCGGCTCAGGAGTCTGATTCAGCTTAAAATAACCTGTGGCTAACCACAATCCTCTCTGTGCCTCGGCTCCCCGCTGACACGTCTGAAAGTGATTGCCGGGTCAGTCCTGGCACTTCACAAAATCTGCTGGAGAGAAAGGGTGGGCAGGACAGCCCAGCGGGGTCTGCCTGCTGCGGATTGAGCGCTGACACTGCCATCTTTACTCTGAGGGTGGCAGAGCACTGGCACAGGCTGCCCAGAGAGGTTGTCGAGTCTCCCACACTGGAGACATTCAAAACCTGCCTGGAGGCCGTCCTGTGCAATGTGCTGTAGGTGTCCCTGCTGTGGCAGGGGGGTTGGACTGGATGATCTCCAGAGGTCCCTTCCAACCCTGACCATTCTGTGGTTCTGTGATGCCCGTGCGAGTGGTGGTCCCAGCTGCCATTCCTCTCAACAGCCCGGTTCGGGCTGCCCGTGCCCCTCCAGCAGCCCCCGGCTGTCTGGCAGGGCTGTGGGAGTCCCAGCCGTACCCTCTGCGGTGCCACCCCCAGCCCATCCTGTCCGGTCCCTGTCCCAGCAATGCCTCCTCCAGCCACGGCAAACCTCTACCTTCAGTGACTCAGCATCTGAATAACAGCTGTTGTATATGTATATGTATATGTATATGTATATGTATATGTATATGTATATGTATATGTATATGTATATGTATATCTATATCTATATCTATATCTATATCTATATCTATATCTATATCTATACCTATATCCATATCTATATCTATATCTATATCTATATCTATATCTATATCTATATCTATATCTGTATAAAACAATATAAGGCATTTTAAGGTTCCCCTTTCCCAAGGCTACAAACTAAGGACAAAGCTACCCCATTTGTTTAGTTAAAGAAATCATCAGGCACACCAGCTAGTCCCAGAACAGGCTTTCAGGGCCGAGTAAATATTTTGGGCAGGTCTGTTTATTTTGTCCGTGCTGGTAGTGCCAAGCTGCAGCACCATGACATCAGACCGCTTCGACAGTATCCCACTGAGCACCGGAGCTCAGAGGGACTTTGAGTAGCCCAAAAGGCTATCCGAAGGGCAGGGTGGCTCACGGCGCCCCAGGGGCTGTCTATGCCACGCCACCATTGTGATGCTGGATGCAGGGTTTCAGCAGTGTGTGGATGCGGTCAGGAGCCGGTCCCTGCCTAGACCAACCAAGCCCCGTCCAGGTACACCGTAAGGGGATGCGCATTTACACCCATTGCACTGCCTCTGCTGGTCCCCAGGATGCTGGGGAAAGTGACTAAAGGATGGAGAAAACCCTTGAAGTCGGCCAGGCAGAGCTGAGCCTGCATGGGGGGCAGGACAGCGTTCCCTCCACTGACATCGCTCCAGCACAAGCAGTCGCATACCTGCACGCTCCCAGCAAGTGCCAGGGAAGATTGAGTTCCCCAAGGGATGCTGACTTCGCTTTTACCTGTGCTCAGAGGCAAGGCACAAATGTGCCACCACAGCCCACGCAAAGCCTTGCAAGCTGCCGTGTGGGTCGCTCCAGCCAGTGGGTGTTGTGTCTCTGGGCCCTTTTTTGATTTCCAAAGTGATGTTTTTCCTTCAAAAACGATGAAGACAGAATTTCTGCAATATGCAATTGTCCTTTATAGGGCTCCTGCATCAATTTTGCCCATATCTGACCTGACTTGTGAGATTTTACAGTGAAGGTTTCCTTGGCTGCCCATGCAAACTGCAAGCGTAACACCACAAAAAAAAAAAAAAAAAAAAAAAAAAAAAAAAAAAAAAAAAAAAAAAAAAAAAAAAAAGTAAAATGCAAAGGAAATTTTTTCTTGGCAGGGAAAAGGTGAAGTACTTTTTTTTTTCCTGTCTGTTTTATGATTTTACAGAGGTTTGCAACCAGGAATTTTAGGTCATGTTTAGGTGATCTGGCATGCAAGCAGCAATAAATAAAAGCATTTGTTCTATTTTTCTGACGATACAGTAAAACACTAAAATAGGAGTGTACAAATATTTCAACCTCTGGTGTCATGTTCAACTGTTATTTTGGTATTGAAAAGGCCACGGTTCCCTAAAAATGATCACACTCTGCACTGTAAATGGACCAAGGGTGATGAAGAGGGGAGCGTGGGAGCTATTTATGCCAGTGAGAGACACCACACAAATCATGCTGATAGTTAATTTTGGCTGATTATTAGTATGCATTTGTGTGGGCAGTGGAGGAATCTGCTTATTAAATACCTCTCTGAAATCCATTAGCTCAGCCCACATATTTTGGAGTTAAACATGCAAAGATTTAGTGAACTTTAGTGAGTCAGTCTCTCAGAAAATGCAAAAGGCAGTGCAGTGCATTTAGCACTAATATCACATATACAATTAACACTTCAGCAGCCTGGCTAAATAACAGAAACACCCAAAGCAATTATTTAGGCGATACTAGCAACTAGGGTGCAGCGGTCTTTGCTGAACGGACGAGAGTCCTCTTTATAAGAATCTTCCCGTGCTGGAGGTTGCTGGTAAAATTATGCCCGCGGAAAGGTTTACATCTCCCAAAGCAGCACAAACATTGCAGAGGGGAGCAATATGAGGCAATCTTCCACTGCCTGTCAGAGCAGGCCGCTTAGACCTTTGCAAGCAGTCAGCGGTGGCTTTCTTTTCTCCAGAGAGGGGCAGAGCTGGCAGGTGAATCCTTGGGGCCAAGGGAGATGGACATTATATCCCCTCTCCAGGCAGTGAAGCAGCAGCATCCAGCTGGTCTTTCCTGGGCTCTGCCAAAGGCAGAAACAGCAATGGGGCCATGCTGATTTTCTCGCCCTCTAGTGGAAAAGGATGACTAAGTCTTATTAAAGGATTGTCGTGGTTGTTACGAAGTAATTCTTGGTAACATCTAGGGTCTTGGTTTTGTAATTTTCTTCCACAAGAGCAGGCCACCTGAAATTTTCATGGTCTTTGCATCTATGAGAATGTTGGGGTTTGTCGTGGTTTAGGCCAAATCGGCCACTGGGGACATAGGGGACCCCAGATGGGAACAACAGAGTCTCCCCTCTGCCCCTCTTCAAAGAGAGAGGCAGAGGAGGGAAAAAGAGATTTATGAGTTTAGAAGGAACTAAACTACTTTAATGAAATATTAATAATAAAATAAAAGGAAATAATGAGAAATATACAAAACTGTATCAAGCTCCCAGGATGACAAACACGACCCCGGCTGGCACTGGGGAAGTCCCAGGCTGGACTCGGTGACGGATGGGAACTGGATTCCAGATCTGCATTCAGGATCGGGACAAAAGGCAGACGAACAGACAGAGTCCTCCTCAGACGTCGGCCATTGAAGGAAGAGGGCTGACCCTTTGATCCCTCAGCTTTTATACTGAGCCTGAGGCAGATGGGATGGAATACCCCGTTGGTCAGTTTTGGGTCCCCTGTCCTGTCCGCTCCTCCCCGCAGGTGCGACCCCACTGCACTTTTCCGTTTCCGACCCTCCAACGGGGCAAGTAACAAAGCTGGTTGGCCTTGGCTGTTACAGCAATAAGTATAAGCAAGAGCCTCCCTGCATCCCATGCCTGGGCATCAGCTATAAACACGGGTCTTATCACTCTGAGAGAGTGAACAGTGTCTGCTCAATATGCTGTTAATTTCATTAGTTAGAAGAGGCCCAACTAAGAAGCAAAGTCACTGAAAAAAATTGGTCCTGTTTTACCTCAAACTAGGACAGGGTTACATGGCAGTCTTTGATTTAGAAAACAAGTTGCAAACGCTTGTCCTTGCTATATACTAATACCATGCAGTTCATCCATCCATCCCACATTTGTCACCATGGTGTCTGAACGTTTACCTTATTGTACTTGGAGGACAATTTAGAAAACAAAATGTAATAGTTCTGAGTGCTCATGTGAATAACAGAAGTGAGTATGAATAATGATCCAAAGGGATATTTTGCACTTTGTGCATCTATTTGCAGCCAAGCTATTTTAATTTTGAATTTGCTGGGGTCAGAGCTCAAGTATGTCTGTAGTTTGATGCAGATTTTTAAACTTGTCCCAGAACATAATGTTTTGGTATTGCTCACAGACTGCACATAAGCAGGAACTCACAACACATCTCTGAAAGCAGTTGTGAAGTGTGATGCTGCTGCCAGCTGTGGTGCCTCTTCCTCTCATGTCCTTATTAGGAGGGTAAAATAACCATATTCTTATTGTACTCCCTTTTCTGTCAGAAAGGATCTCTTTTAAGAATTAGGTTTTACGTAAGTAAGGGCCAGTGGAGAGGAAGGAAATGCCCTCCTCTTGCCTCTCTCCCTTCGTTCTATGCCCTAGCATTCAGTTACTGCTCTTTCCTTCAGAAGCGGCTCTCATGCCACACACCACATTTGTACAGGGAGGAAGAAACTGTGGACACTTGATACTGTTAATCAGTCTTGGTTCAAGACAAGGACGTTAGCTGTACAAATTTTTTTCTAAAGTCTGGCCAACCCTGAATCTGACACCATCCTTCAGCAATGCCCAACTCAACATGTCTGTCAGCCTTGGCACGGAGACACCAGACGTTTCCGTGGTGGCATGCAAATCCCAAGCTGTTTGGCCCTTGCACAACATGTACAAAATGTTCTGCTGCTTCCAGGCCTATGAAATGGTCTGTTTTGTTTGAGGGATAGGTAGGACTGGCTGTTACTCCATGCCTTCTGTGAAACCAGTCCAGTCTTCTTCGCGCGTAATTTGCTGTCGAGCCCTAAGCTTTCTCTGTCAAACCAAACTGCAAAATAAATATGTGAAAACACCCTTTGGATAAATCTGAGTCAAAATTGTAAGCAGCACAAAACATTCCTACTTTTCATTGAAACCAATTTTAAGGACAGTGATGCTAAGGGAAAAGGTGACATTATATTGTTCACTATAGTTTGTCATCTGGGAAGCAGGGATGTGATTACGCAGCCAGTATAACACCAACAGAAGAAATGTTTGTGCCACCCAACACATAATGAACAGGTACAACTCACAGACACTGGACGTTACAGGGGGCAAGAATGTAAATGTTTCAGAAAGGGATTTGACAAACTAAGGAGCTAAAACCAATTTCCCTGCTGGCTTTAAATTTTTTTGACTTGTTGGCTGAAAGAGGGGGAGGCTACGAGGGAAGGCTCATGCCGTGTCCTGCTGGCCTCTTGTACATCCATGTTTATCAGACTTACTGGCAATAGGACAGTTGTGCTAGATAAGCCTTGGTCTCACCCAGCTCGGTCCCTTTTACATCCTTGCACAAGGAAGACCGCAGTTATCCCTGCAGGAGGACGGATGCAGCTCGCAGTGGCTGGTGTGCCATTGAGGACATACCTGCTCTCCACGTGAAGAACGTAACACTTCCAACAGCTCTGGGGCTCCTGGGACCACTTCCTGTTGATGTAGGCTTTCTTCCAAATCAATTATTTTAAATAAATGAGAAAGGGGCAGGGTTTTTTTGGTCTGAAGGTGGAAAGGCCAAGGTCGTTAATGTGATGGCTGAAGTCCTCTGTGGATTCACAGAAGTACTGCGTAAGAGCGAAAGTTGTTGAAGCTACCTCGATGCCTAGTTAGTCCCACAACAGCCTAATATGACCAGCAGGATTTACAGATAACATTTGCCAGGAGAACATCAATTCTATTTGCAATGGGTGAAATTTTACTTTCTTTCTTCTCTTCTTTTTCTGTATTTTTTTTTCGTTCAGTTGCATTTCAGTTAGCAGAGGCCACTAAACAACCATTAGCTTGCAATAACTTTCTGCTGATGACAGCCTAAGCTGGATTTAATGGATACCCTAGAAGTGACACATCATGAACTAATTATAGGAGCAGTTTTTCAGCATCCCAGAAAAATTATTCCAGACTGACACAGGGACACAGAAAACCACTGCTCCCATGATCTCTCAGTTGAGCACTTACCACACTTGGTTGCTCGGAGATACAAAATATTTCACTTGAAGCCCATGCTGAATCTATCTTGCCAGTTGAGAAAATTCCTACTGAAGAACATTTTACCTAAATGATGGTTTAATTCCACCAGAATTGATGAAATATCGGGAACAACACTTTTGTCAAAATATATTTTTCCACCAGAAAATATTTCACATCAAATTTTTCAAGCAGCTGTATGCTGAGTGTTGCAAGCAGGGCAATCACCCGGCCCTTTTCACGGGGAAAAGCTGAGCTGATGCTGCTGACTGTGAGGAACAATCATTTCACATCCTCGCTGTTTGTGTTTAGGGTAACCAGGGGTGGGTGGCCGTGTGTTTGGTGGGGAACTGATCAATTTCTGCCATGCCATCTCCCTGGAGGGATTTCCTCTTAGAAATCCACTGCATTAACTTTTCTGAAAGGGACTAATCTGGGAGGGAGTTACTGCTATTGGCCTGCTGCTGCTGTGACTCTGTAGAGGACTTCCTTGAGCTCGCAGGCCATCATTAAGCAGTCTTTCAAGGGAAAAATAATCTAGAACAAGATTCCTTGAGGCTGCATTAAAGGAGAACTGTTGTGACAGTGTGCTCCACCGACAACCCCACCTTTATCTCCCTGCCCAAGCGATAACCACCCATGGTGGTAATAATGGGTGCATCTAGTTGTGATAGCTGCATCCCGCTTAATGTGGTTTCAGGGAGACAGGTAACAACACAATAGCCAAGGGCTAACTCAAGCAATGCACCCACCTCACCACCACACATTTCTAGGTGAGTGTTGACCATGTGGGTGGTGTCAATGCTGCTCTTACCTACTGTGTATTGAACAACTCAGCCCTAGTCACTCCAACCCACTCTGTGCATGTCCTGGCTTTTGCTTGGACTTTCAGACCCACAGGCGGGTATGTGACAAAGGCACGGCTTCATGGGATGCCTCAGCCACCCCTCTCTCAAGGCCTGGAGAGGTCAGAGCAGAAGATTGCAACAGTTCACTTCCTTACAGGTTTAGGCTTAAAAAAATCTATGAACCCCATGCATCAGTACAGGTTGGGGGCTGACCTCCTGGAGAGCAGCTCTGTGGAAAGGGACCTGGGAGTCCTGGTGGGCAACAGGATGACCATGAGCCAGCAATGTGCCCTGGTGGCCAAGAAGGCCAATGGCATCCTGGGGTGCAACAAGAAGAGTGTGGCCAGCAGGTCGAGGGAGGTCATCCTCCCCCTCTACTCTGCCCTGGTGAGGCCGCATCTGGAGTACTGTGTCCAGTTCTGGGCTCCCCGGTTCAAGAAGGACAGGGAACTGCTGGAGAGGGTCCAGCAAAGGGCTACCAAGATGATTAGGGGGTTGGAACATCTTTCTTATGAGGAAAGGCGCAGGGACTTGGGTCTTTTTAGTCCAGAAAAAAAGAAGACTGAGGGGGGATCTTATCAATACTTATAAATACTTAAGGGGAGGGTGCCAGGTGGATGGGAACAGTCTTTTTTCAGTGGTGCCCAGTGACAGAACAAGAGGTAACGTGCACAAACTTGACCATAGGAAGTTCCATCTTAACATGAGGAGGAACTTCTTTACTCTGAGGGTGGCAGAGCACTGGCACAGGCTGCCCAGAGAGGTTGTGGAGTCTCCCACACTGGAGACATTCAAAACCCGCCTGGACGCCGTCCTGTGCAATGTGCTGTAGGTGTCCCTGCTGTGGCAGGGGGGTTGGACTAGATGATCTCCAGAGGTCCCTTCCAACCCTGATGATACTGTGATACTGTAATCTCTCTTTCTGTAACAGCATCTTCCTCACAAAGTCCAAACTCTTCTCTTTTCCCTCAATTATCCCTCAGAGCATGTGAATCTTCGTATAACAATGCTGGATATGCCCCCAACATGTGCAGCCCCTCAGCTGGGGTAGGGAGGATTGCTCAGCTCTGGCTGGTGCGTGCTGCAAGACAGTGCTATTCTCATTTGGCACATCTGTTTGCTGTTTCACAAGCCATAAAAATACTACAATGGTGACTTCTCAAAAACAAAAGCTCAGGGAACAATTTTTACAGCACCGAGTTAATACAATGAGCATTAGCAATGCCCACAGCTAGCTGGAATTAATATTCTGTATGAATTATCAGAGGAGTTGAGTTTCTCACAGCTGTGAACCTTCACCAGTGTGCTGGGAGGTTGAGATTTGTTTAATTGGGGGCTGAGATTAAACTTTAGCTACCTTTTTAATACTTCCAGGTTCTAAAAAGCAAAATACCTTTTATATTTTGAGACGGTACCTCTAGAACAAAATATGAAGGGAAGAGGCCATGGCTCATATTTCACCTGGATTTCATGGCATTTCTGGCCATATATTTAGGTTAATTTCTAAAGGACATTTTTAATCAGAATTAATGCAAGAATGCAGTCACAAACTCATTACTTTGGAAGGAAGACAGCTAATTACAGAGCACAAGCATAGGGCAAGCAGCCTTTGTTTTGCATTTTAAGTATGCTCTTAACTCATGAACTAGAAACCTATTAAGCTCAGTTATAAATGATTCAGCAAACCAAGAAGAATCTTTGTATTCTTCTTAATAGCCATGGGAGAAGACTGATGAAAATTAAACTGGCAATGTGGTCATGATTATTCAATGGCTTTTTCATAAGCTTGCAAATTCTGTGTTCACTTGTGCACACTGTGCCTGCATCAACTCATTGTAGTGAAACAGGTAATTGTAGGCTGAGATTTACTGACAACATACCCAAAGGCTCTCATATTTTCAAACTGGCTCACAAACCCTCTATACTGTAACAACTGTGGTCACATCTGGGGTTTATATTACTTTAAGTAGGTAAGTTTCAACATAGTACTCTAACAAAATGTCACAAAAGCATTTCTTACTGCTATTTTCCAAAATAAAATGTTAATTAGCAGAATTCCTATACTGAAAGCCTAAATGGGACCTTCTATTAAGAACAGCAGTCTATAAAGGAGTTTTCTTTCATTTGTCTTTTCTCTGTAGTTTTGCTTGACTTCTGCTGATAAGTTGGTTGACGAAAATATGGAACAGCTTTATTTCTTGTGCACATAATTTTGCATAAGTTGGTAATAACTTGCACATAATTCTCAAAATTTCAGCATACCATTCCTCAGTGTGTAATTAGTGGTTCTCCAATGGTAGTTTTTGTTTCAAGGAAATCCACTTCTGGTGAGTTTCAGAGCTGCTTAGACTAGGGACATTTTTATGCCTAAGCTTTGAAAAGTAAGAAAGTAAAGAAAAACACATTAAAGGAGATGTGAGTCTGTATGCTTGCTGCCAAGCACAAGAAGAAAGCATTTCAGGATAGTCTACTTAGACACAAAATAATAAAAAGATTACTGAAGCACTGGCTTTGATTTATCAAGCCAACACATCTGGTAATAAAGATGCATCAAAAGCTGTAAGAGTTTTGAATCTGCAAAAAGATTCCCTAAAATAACGTTATGCATACTAAGCAGAGTTTGCAAACCCCTATGATGGGTGTGCCCAAGTTCCCCAAGGAACAGGTAAGTTCTGTGCATCTCCAACACTTTGTTGTGTGTTATGGTCTTCACTGTAAATCTTCATTAGCCAGCTTGCCACCTTTCTCTCTGTCTCCTCCAAAGTCAAACACAGAAAGAGATGAGGGTTGGTGTAAACACAAGGCCTCTTTATTTTGTTTCAACAGTACATGACTTCCCATTTAGCATGATCAAAACCAAGCAGAACAGCAGAAATCGTATATACCATTTTTCCTAATACATTGCTCTTTCTTGAAACTACACAAGTACAACAGGAAGGATAAATTCAACAACATTAACTCCAGTTAGGCATTTTTCACAAACGAAAGAATCAGAGCCTACACACAGCAGGCGACGAGCAGACAAACCCAAGGACCAGAATCAGAAAAGCTTACTGCAGTGAACACTCCTCTGGGGAAAGAAGGTTCATCTTGAAGCAAGGGTGACAAACTTCCTCAGCTAAGGGGTTTGTGCAACTGCTTTTTAAAAGCTTCATCAGGAAAAGTTGTTAAAGGAGCACACAACCCAGCTCCAAAGCCACAAGGCCAGACAGGACACAGAGATCAAAGCCTTCAGTTGCCGCTAACACTGGTCTCTTCTGCTGAAGGCTCACCTCTGGGGAGTTTTTGTATCTAAATACACCTAGGAGCACTTGGCCAAGCAAAGCCTTTGGTGACTTAAATGCAGATCAAGGTAAAACATTTCAATGTTTTTTGTCAGCTCCTCACAGTTTACATCCTGGTCTTGGCTGGGTTTAATTGCTACCAGCTGACACAACTCATTAAGCCAAATCACTGAGTGTAAAAGCTGTGCAAACATAATAACGTCTACCTGATGGGACAAAACTTTTGAGCTGAAGTGTTAGGCAGGCAGGTGTAAGATTCCCTTTAAGGCTTATCCTTCTCTCAACTCCACTCATTCAGCGTAGTTATTGTCAAACTAAAACCAAGTGTATGAGAAACCACAAACTAAAGCCGGAATTAAAGCGAATACACACGTCTGAGTCCTGACTGGGGAGAAAATGTGAGTCTAGGTATGGCTATTGCATTCACTTCTACAGAAGTGACTGCCTCTGCAGAAGCCACAGGGGATCTCATTGGTTGGAGCACACTCTGATTCAGGGCATTTTCCAAGAAAGAATTTCCACTGAAATTTCCAGGAAACTGCCCTCCAGAAACATTGCTCAGCCTTTCGAGAAAAAAATAACAGTTCTATTAACTTTACACAACAGATTGTTGTTGATGTTGCTGATGTCCTTTTGACTTCCCAAGAATTGTTTTTGTTGTTACTGGTTGTGGTACAGAGAACCTTGCAGATGTCACTTGCTGGCTTCTCTGTCGAGAGAAGCACGAGCTGTTGCACATATATCACAAGGGCTTAAAAAACCCACAACTTTAAGCCAAAGTTCCTAGTACCTTGAAGTTCACTACCAAGCATATGCTCGCGTAATTTAAAACGTGCTGTGCTCACTGCAGTGTGCTTAACTTCAAAACAATCTGATTTTTAAACCAGCTTATTTTCACTTACTCTAGTCACACCAGATGCCTGTCTGCCTGTGTCGGACTCAGTCATCACTGCGCCACCAGGCACATGACAGGGGATGACGTCTGGGGCATGCAGGAGCAGAGGCACTTTCCCGGGACCAGACTAGTTCAGTCTCTGACCTGGCCAGTACCAAATGTTTCACAGGACACGTGGCAGTAAAGCATAACATGCCCTTGCATTACATTTCTTCTAGAGTTGTTACAGGTAATTTTGATTTAAATCTTGAAGTAGAGGTTGAGGGGTTGAGAAGTGTTATATAATTATGCTATGATTAGCTCCAATTATTTGGGCTTGTATTATTAAGCATGTAAGTAAATCTGCTCAGTTGTTGGGCCTCAATGACTTTCAGATGAACGAGGTCCGTGACTTAACAGAACACTGCCTGAAAATGTATCTTCTTTTCTGAGCGTTTCCCACCTAAAACTTCACTGACATGTCATCTCGTTTTTATGAGTTCCTCTGATCTAGCTTCTTTCTACTTTGCATTATTTTGTATTCGCTACCACCCTTTTCAAATCTCTTCTCAAATTAATTTTTTTTCCCAGTCCTTTCTCAAATTTTCAAAATCCCTTGGCTTTTTTTTAAATACCTTCTACTTGTACACTATCATTTTAGAGATGAGTTGACCGCTACTACATACAGGGCTGCAGATAAGGCAGCACTGTTTATTCATACAAATCCAGTATTTTAAAGGCTGTCTACCTTATCACCTGTTACAGATTATTCCTGGAAATGCTTAAAACAATATTTTTAAACAGCTTGTCTGAGCAATGTTGTTAATATCTTTTGCTTTTAAAACTGTGATATTCTTTGAAAGAACTTGGGCTTTTTAGAGTGTTTATTGAGAATAGTTACATTCTCCTTTGCTCAGCAGAACAATAGGTATTTAGCCTGTGGCAGGTATCCCTGCCTGTGGCAGGGGGGTTGGAACTCGATGATCTTCAAGGTCCCTTCCAACCTAAACCATTCTATGATTCTATGATTCTATGATTATTACCTTTTGCTAATTTGCATTGCATAATCACGATTAAAATAAAAAAAAACTATTTCTCTGTCAATATTTTTAAATTAAAACATTACTGTTCATGTTGGCTTTCATAAAACCATTATAATTTTTTTCTTTCATGAGTGTATAATCAGGCACAGACTTTTAAACAGGGTCATTTAACGTTTCTTTTTCTAACAGGAAGTCCACTTACAATATCGAACATGTTCAGTACAGTGAAAAAATACACATTTTTTTTCCCCTAAAAAGCTTTCTGATTGCACAAAAACCACAGAATAAATATAAACATTAGGCCAAGGCAACATTTTAAAGTGCAGAACTCCACTTGCCACACATGAATAATTCAAATAACGCTGCATAATGCATAGGTGATACTTACTAGCATTTCATTAATAATCAAAACCTAAAGTGACACAATGAGATCAACATATAACAGTAATTCAAATACATTCCATTTATAATAAATACGTGCTCATCTGAACATAGAACACATTAAGCATATTGTCCCAACAAGCAAGCTTTCCACAAACTACCCTTTTTTTCTCTTTGTCTGAATGGTGTGCTAACACTGAACACAAAGACACATCAAGAAACAAAGATCCCATCCACAATCCGGCAAGAGAAGTAATGAGGAGTGACATCTGGAAAGAGTTGCACGTACATTTTTCCAGAGGTTTTATCTTAAGTCAGTAGCGCTGTGTCAATTTATACTGACTGAAAATTATCCCTTTCTTTTCTTCCACTTACTCATCTCCCCTTAGTGTCTGGTTGACTAATTTTTACTTTTTTTTTTTAATCTTTTTTTTTTTTTTTTTTTTTGGAAGAGGGAGGAAGAGGGAAGGAGATTGCTTTAATTTGTCTTCAGCCACTAAGTTCTGTGCCAATGAGCATGGAGGGGAAATAGTCCCAAGTCCTAGCCTCCATTAGCATTTTGGTTTGAGACAGTAGTGTTGTTCTGAAGTGAATTCCCAATCATCGTCCCTTATTGAACCTCGGTTCAGTTTGTAAAGTGGTTTTGGTACACAAGGATCAAGTTTACTCTGGAGGAAACTACACTGCAGGCCCAGCTGCATGCCAAATATACTCCAGTCTCTAAAAGAGACATTAAGAGTCTGAACCAATTATTTGGCATGCTTCAAACTGCATATGTAGTGGGGACATTTATCCAAGGAAAAAGACTATATGGTCCCTTAAGCTGCTTACAGTGTAGATCTACAAGTCTCAGCTGTAACTGCTTTCATCTACTGATCCTCACCTACTGCACCAAGTATCTTGGCAATCTTCACATAGCCAGAGAGCCCCAAGGACTGAAACTTCACAGTGGGATCCTCAGGGACTTTCCCAAAATCGCTTCAGAGAAGTTTGGCTACTACATCCCCTGTATCTTCTAAAACCTTAAAATTTCTGTGCTTAAGCCATCTTCCAGTGAACAAGCTTTTGCACCACCTTGGAGGACCACACTTCAACTTTTTTTTCTGGCATTACAGTCTTTCTTCATTCAATTCTATTTAAGATGCTGCTGTTGAAAGTACCTACCAGTTTATTTGTTATGTTAATTCCTCCACTGGCTTCCTCTCACATCAAATTCAGGCTTCTTTCCTTTACCCCTAAGCACCTCAGCATTTAGTATAACGCTACCCATCTTGGTCCTCGCTCCTGCTCTTCCGGGTCTTGAGCATTGCAGGGTGGTGCAGACAGCCCACGGCACTGCCCACAGCCAGAACTCCTCCTCCAGCTGAGAGTCTTAAAAAGTTGATTCTCCGCTTCTAAGTCTGGGTAGCGTCTGGCTACTAGACACTAGTAAAGCTATAATCAGAAGGCTGAGCTCCTACTTTATGCCTGAATTTACCAAGAATCAAACTACTCATGACGCAGCCAATATTCAGATACAAAGCTCATCGGCAGCAGTTGCCCCAGGGAGTCCCTTTGTAACTGGACCAGAAGTATAATATTGAACTTGTTAAAGTTTTTCTGTATTCCCAGTTTGCAAATAATCAACCCCCCCCCGCAAATCTTTTAAGAAGAAATGCTGAATCCCATTCTTAACAACACTACAAAATAGTGGGAAAACAATGAAGTCAGAGACAGTTAAGACTACCACTAAAATAAAAGCTTGATTTAATTCATAGGTCTGGAAGCGAAGAAGTAGGGCACAAACATACATTGTACACAAGGCTGTGTAATGTTTCTTCGCCCCAGAAAACATTCTTGCAGGAAAGCCAAAGCTGAAAACCATGCAACTCCCTAAAAATAGTTTCAAACAGTAACTGGGAGGATTAAAACAGGTGTCTTACAGATCTTTGGTTTTGGAACGTGAAATTTGGTCAATTAAATTCATGTCAAAATTCATGAGGAAAAATGCTCCCTGAATCAGGAAACCAAGTCAAAGAGCTGAAGATTGTATTTGCCAAGCAAGTGTGCTACTGTGCATGTGATTGGGACACAGGAAAAACAAAACGGTTAAGAAAACACCCTGATGGAATGTGGAAAACTTAAACCTGAAACCTTGACTCCTAAAGCCTTAGGAATCATTGAACATAACGGATACGAAGGCTGTACCTCCGCAAGCACACGGCACAGCGCAGTGCCCTGTGAAGATACCTGAGCTAGCTTTCCATGAGCAAGCCACGTAGCTGCACTCGGGTGCAAGCCAATATCCCCTGCTGCTCAGTAGGGCTACTCAGTTTCAGCAAAAAAAAAAAAACAACCAAAAAACCAAAACACCACACTGAAAAGACTGTACTGCTTCAAGTGCACCAAGCTAGCTTTTACACTTCCACTTGCCGCTATACTGTCTCATGTAGGCATAACCATAACGGTACGCAAGCTCTGAAAATGCTTCTAAAATCAGAAAGTTATCAGTGACATTGGGCCGAGCACTCTCTCAGAAGTAGGCACAGAGCGAGACGTTGGTGCAGTGACCGCCCTTATTTAGTCAACAGAGGGAAGTCCTGCGCCTTTGTATCGCCAGGCAGAGAGATTAATAGTATGAAACAAAGCTCAGTGAAATCAAAGGAGTTTGAAGCAGGCCTTGAAACCATATTCGACTCATGTTTATAGTAACTCAACACAATATTGTGTCTACTCACACTGAAATTAGAGCTTACATCCTTTGTGTTGCAAAAACATAACAAAGAAAGAAGCAACTACTCCCTCCTCAAACTAATCTCACAAAAAAAAAAAGGGTCTTTGATTAAAAGGAGAGCAATAAGTTTTTTTAAAGAAAAGAAATCATACAGATTTCCAAAATTAAAAGGGCACATTTTTTACCTGGAATTGTACAAGGCTGGAATTATGGTTGCCACATTGAAAGACACAAAAGAGCACGCTCAAGCTAGGCTACTTTTTCCAGTGACTATTTCCACCTCAAGTCAAAGGTGGTAATGGCCATAAATAGCCCATTTCTCTTGGTTTTTTTTTTTAAACCTACCCACTTCCCTTACAGAAGGGAGAAGGGACATCCTATCACCCTGCCTGAGCAGTCAGAAGCAAACGAGCTTGGGAAGGTTCTGCTGGAGGCTGCACTAGATGCTGCACTGCTCCCTCCAGCCCAGAAAAACCTCTTCATTTGTTTGCCATTGAGCAGCCTGCTCAGATACCTTACTACCTACTCCTAATTTAACACAAGTTTCATTCAGCTGTTGCTCAGCTGAAGGTAATTCAATGGAGTGGGTGGAAGATCAGGCTGATCACTTCTAGACTCAGGAACAAAATCTGCGGAAATGCAGTTTCAGCTGACAGCATCCCCGAACAATGCAGCCCTTCCGCTCTCCCAGCCCATCTGCCGGTGACTAATGCCCTGTTTCTTATTTGGTTCTTCCACCAGTTCGCTTTTGTCTGACTATGAATGACAAATTTGAACTCTTTGATAGTAAGGACCCTTTTTATTTATAAATACACGCTTCTTGTCTAATTTATCTTTAAAAAAAAGTTTTAAATAAAATAATTACTTTAAAAAAAAAAAAGCTCCCTAAACAAAACTGAAAAATGTTCTAAGTGCCCCAAAATGTCACTGATTTTTTCATACATGGTGATAATATTATGGAAATTGCATTCTTCCATGATATTCATTATCTGCAAAATCAATTTACTAGCACTGGCTTTTTTTTAAATTCAGATGCATTATAGACAATGAGAGCCTCATTGCTCTTCGTAATGCTTCCTACACCATTATTAAAAGAAACTGCAGGTGTCATCTTTAATTAAGGTATTTACCAAATCCCTTATCAATGCACACATGCTATTTTTACAGACAAATTTAAATATCCGTTTCCTCTAGAACTGTGAAAATTTTGGTAAAGTAATTCTTGACAGATCTAACAAAATTTCTAATGTTTGTAAGTTTTAAAACATTAAACAAAAATGAGGTGTTATTCCTGATGATCAGGCACTGTGTTCAATCAATCTTTTCCAAATCAGATGCAGAATGGTCAGTGGAGTATTTTGTGAAAGGGAAATGGATCTATACTGAACTTGAAAAAGGAACCACTTGCTTTCCAGCCACATACACTTCAGAAATATTCCGATCATCACCTGAAATAACATGGTGAAAACAGAAATATGCACATAAATCTATGCAACGATTTAATTAATGAAAATTATGCAATCCACAAAATCAGTTTTGGAATACATCATTTGCAGTGATCGTTTCCTAGGACTCAGAAAGTTTAGTTGGAGAGAAACAGTCGGGGCTACCACAAAGACCAACAGATGTTTAAACTACCCATGCTTTTTTTAAGAAATAAACATAGCATTCAGCTGCTGCAATGGTGTCATGGGTTTTCTATATGTTTACTATATGCAAACCCTGAAAATACCACATATCTGTACAGAAAACACATTGTTGCACAGTATCTGAACTAACTCAGGCACCAAGCAGCAGTAAAGCTGGTTTGCCTCAGCCAGCATCTCAAAAAGGCAAAAGCCTAACTACAGAATGACACAAACATGGCCAAAGATAACACCAGTTATCTCCACACAACAACATAATGGGCAGCAACAGCTCCTGGTGCAGACAATGCTCTATAAAGAATACCTATTCTCTTAGGTGGGTGGCATGGTTTGGGTTGGGCTTGCTTTGTTTTAAAGGCCACATTTTTTGTTTGGGAGTTAAAAAAAACCACAGTGGCAACTGGTCTGCAGAAGTCCTTCTGAGCTGAACTGGTGATGAGCTTGTTGGTGTTACATTACTGTGAAATATGATTTAGCTCATGCTATAGATAAAGACAGGTGTGGTAATAAATCTGACAAACTTGGTGCATCTGACCATGTTAAACTGACTACTTAATTACGTCCCAAAGAACAAAAGTTAAATCACTTAATTATTACTCTGTATAATAAATATTAATAAATGTAAGTAAATGTATATTTAATTAATGTAAATAAATATTAATATTACTAAATGCTGACATATTCATGTTTACATATAATTTAAAAAATATATTTAATTAATGTAAATAAATGTATATTTAATTATGTATAAATAAATTTATTATTAACCTCCACATTAATTTAGGCAATTTTTTACATATGAAACAAGAAAATTTTATGTGGGCTGAGAATCAGAACATACCGAGATACAGGAACTTCTGCAGAGTGTCCTATAAAAAACAGGAGAAAACCAAATTCAGAAAACAGTACCTGCTACCCCAGATCATAAGTACTTGAAGCTTGAAAGAATTGATAGTTTTCCCAAATAATCCTACTAACAGTAAAATCAGAATTTAATATGCACATTTTCTCATAAAAATCTTTCAGTAAGGAGGCTGTATGTCTCAGGAAAAAAAGTGCACAAGTTTGACAGTATAAACAAATATATGCCTAAAACACAATACTTCCCCTTCCTCTTTTTTAAAGTTCTCCAATTCATCTACTAAATAAGACAAAATTGTAAGCATTTTTAAAGCCCTAAGAACTGCTAACTTAGCTAAAAAGGTTTAGACTTAAATGGGAAAATATTTCTTTTCCAGAATTATTTGAATTAGGAAGAAGATTTAAAAGTTAAAGAATTTAATCTAATCCAGATTATTGTGCCTGAAACAGATTAAGGAACAATTACCTCATGATTTATACCTGCATTTCTAAGTAAATGGTGACATTCAGAATCGAGATGGCAATAGCCAGTCTGGCCACATCAGTGAATTCAAGTAACTGTTGTTCATTACCTTTTTTAATCATAAAAGGGTTTTGTATGAAGAGGTGTGCCCATTGCATGATGCCAATATTGCTTATATGCATGCATGAAAACTGTGCTTGCAACTCAAATTAGCTGTCTTGAGTTCTTACTTAAATTTACAGTAGCAGTGCAGTCAAGGCAACCTAGCCTTTATCTGGGAACAGGTTGCCATTTTAACTCAAAATGTTAACTAAAACTAAATTGCTTTTTCTTGGTTGCCACTTGTCACTGCAGATAGCTAACTCTAATTGTCATCTTGGGCTAATAAAACATGCGTTTTTGCTCATGGGGATACGGGGCTGTCACTGAGGACAGAAAGATTCTAAAAAAAAACCCCAACCACTGAACCTCTTGGGCTGAAACACAGGTAGCAGTGGTGTAGCACCCCCAATTCCTGCTACTGGAATAACTCTCAAGAGACTTATCCTGGCTGTATCACAGACCCTCCCCACATCACTTCCAGTAATTTTTTGGATCGTTAATCTTGTTCTGATTACCTCAAAATTATCAGCAGAGAACAAGTCAAAAGGGCTGTCTGAAGCCTTCGTGTTGATTAGCAGTGCATCAAATTCTTTGCCGACCTCAAAGTTTCCAATCACGTCGTCTAGTCCTAGAGCTGAGGAAGAAAATAAGCTCACAAACACATCTTCAATGCAAGCCTCTTTCCACCATGTGGAAGCACCTGGCAACTTACTCGAGATGTTCGTAAGAAAAACTACAAGAATTTTGATGATTACAATGAAAAACATGACAGCAAATTCAACTGTGAGTATGTAAGCATCTGAGCTCTTAAGAAACTTCTCAGTAAAAACATGTACATTTTTGTGAATTTCTGAAGGGCATCTGTTGAGGGTAAAAGAAATGTGAAAAACAATTTGAACCCCTCTTTTGACTTTTGTTCCTTGAACGTTCTCCATTGATGTTGTGTCATTGCAGATCTGATGTATAGGCCACCAACTCTTTAAAGTGGAATAACAATCGTTTACATTGCAAAAACTTTGAAGGTCCAAAAGGGGCAATGAAACCAAGTCAGAGAAACTGTAAAGTATATAATACTACTTTACTAAGGCAGTATTAGATTTAATTGTTTAACCTTTGACAGGTTGTATAGACTTACTACAAGAGTAACATATAACAATAAGATAATAAAAGAGGTGAGTGGAGAGGATAACTAAGAGTAATTAGCAGGAACAAAGAACAATATGGTGTGAAAAAAAAATCACATCCAGATCTGAAGGTCTCATACCCTCCTGTAAGATTTCTCTTGTGGTCTGTTATTTAGGTTTATTATTTCAAAGCTTCATTACAATCTCTGGTTCTCAGGTCCACAAGCACTGAAAATCTACAGCTTCATCTTCAGCAACTAGGCGCTTGCAAGTGCTTAGAATACCTAAAGAGAGGCCTTTGTGTCTCGTTGGACATGACTTAGGCTAGTTTTAAGTTGTATAAAGCATCTGTGTATACACTGGAGTTAAACTAACTTATCAAAGGGGATAATATCTGCAAATAATTTGTTCACTTATTTCAGATTTGCTTTCAGATTGCTCCTGTCTGACAAAGGAACTTGAGCCTTCAGTGAAGTTTGTGTGTGGCTGGAACTTCACAATACCTTAAAGATGTTTAAACTCCTCCAAATGGTGAAATATTTTGACTACCTACCAGTTTCAACTAAAATGATCTCATATTCCTCCAGGTTTGTGAGCAGAATGCAATTTTTAGATTAAACACAAGAGGGTGACAAGTGTTCAGGAGTCTCAGCAAAGCAAGTTATTGCAACAAAGAATCACTCATTCAAATTTCTGCCAACTGTACTTGTCCAGGCTACTGCAAGATTGCACAAGTAACTCATATGTTCCCCTTGAAAGTGATTCAGTAAGGATAAAACAGCCCAAAATCAATATATACAATAAACACATTACTGAGTAAACCTAAGAACTCAGGCAAAACAAGTGAAAGAGTAGCTGGGAAGGGAAACCACATATGAGTTCGGGATTTTTGTAAGTTTTCCTGTTCATATCTCAGCTAATTATTCTCACCTTTTATGAGAAGGGTACATATTGCGGGTAAAAGATCTCTCCTTTTTTGTGCCCGCCCATTTTCTGTCTTCTCTATTTCCCCATTACACCCTCCAGAAATTCAAATGCAGTCCTGAGAAGACCTGTTTCATGACATTTTCATTACATCTTTCAAACTTCCATTAATAGTTCCCAATGGTGTTTTCTGACAACTACAAAAATGTTACACTGGGAAGACTTGGGACCAGTTCTTCAGCAGGCAGTGAGCTCATTTCTGCTAACTGAAATAGTGATAAATTTTTACTTATGTGTGGATTTGCTCTCTGCTAAATCATACAAGTTCCACTAAAACTTTACTAATTGTATAAATCAGTGTGAGCATACTGATCATGGCAAAACATGCCAGTAAACCAGAATAACTGATATACTATGACTATATTATGCAGATGTAACTGTGTCTTAAACCATGGTGCATATCCTGTTCAAACTCTGTGCTTTCCTCTGACTGAGGAGTGATTTGCATTATGTTTTGATTTGATGGAAAGGCAGTGACAAACTGCCTCTCTGAGAGTTCAAAAAGCAGAAACAAAATTAGAAACTGATGACAAACAGGATGCATGATTTCATAGTAATTGCACAGCTTTTTCTCTGAATGTTGGTTGCTGAGAAAACAAAGTCTTTCCAATCGGTGTGATAAACATACAAGCACTAATGATTAAGAAGTCTGAGGAAATTTGCAAAGAAAATGCACAACCCTGAAAAATCATTAAGATTCTATTATTAAACTCTCAATATCAATACAAATACTCTTCTGTAATGAGCCCAGTATGGGTATGATAGACTGAAAGATACCTCAGCCCAGCAGATACCACTTTAAACTTCACTCTGGCACCAGAAAATCTGTGAATTCAACCACCTTTTAAAGACAGGGAGACATAACGATGTAGAAACATAGTTCTCTTTGTACATCCTAAACAAATTTCTTCTTACCTTGGCTTCCTCCGAGAGTGGCTAGTCGAAAAGCTTCTTCAAGAGTTAGTCCTGTTTCATTCACTTTATTGATCTGAAGGCTATTAGATGCCATCATAGTTTTCCTAATGGCATCAAGCATAGAAGCTGAGTATCCACCCGCAACATCTAGAAGGGATCAGACTCTTAGAAACAAGTTTCGGGAATAATTCTCTGGGTTAAACTTCTGTGAGCTTTAACTAAATGTTATGAAGTGGCAGACGTCGTAAACACAAAAAGTTTTACTGCTAAGGGCTGTCCCTGAACATATAACACCTGATAAAGGTGCTCTCACATACAAAGTCAGGTAAATAGAACACAACACATAGCAACAGAAACCTGAAAAGTTGTTCAAGCCCTGTTTACTCTCATGACAAGAACAAAACTCTCTTAATGCATTTCTGGTTTTCTTTTAAACATTTTCGGGCCTGCTCTAGATTTCAGTACTCTAAACTTCATTATTCTAAAAGTAGAGGGGAAAAAAAGCAGGCCCATAAGTTGGAGACATGCTGACTTTTAAATACGAACAAGTAGGCGTGTTTTTTTATCTCCCAATGGTTTCCAAAAGTAACCGTTTTTAAAGCAAACAACTAACCTGTGCCAAGACCAAGCTTCACGTTGTGTTTCAGGACCTTTTGCACATTTAAGACTCCACTGCGCAACCTGGATTGGAAGAAGAAACGTGTTCTGTGTGATACGTGCAGAGAAAATTCAAGTAGAGTAGGGCTGCAGAGCAGTTTCATGACAAAGGCTCTCAGAACATGTGCAATAGATTGGGTTTATTAAACTGGGATGGAGCATTTGCATTCATACATCTGAAAGCTGGGTTTTAACCACTAAAACTAAAGGCAGTTTTTGTCAATTAAAAACTCCCGTAGTTTTATAGTTATCTGTTGAAAACGAGCTTTCAATATACCTGTGAAAAAATCCAAATATGACGTAAAGTATATTCCAGAAGACAGGAGGTCATTTCACGAGCACCAGTAAGTCATCACAAACAAGATATTGATTACGTTAAAGCCAGTATCCTGGCTCAATACCATACAGTATCTAATTTCTGCTTAATAGAAAGAAGACTATATATAGCCCATTCCCATTTCCCCAAAACATATGCATACTTCAGGGGGAAGGGAGATGGCCTGAATCTGCCATTGACAGAACAGTCAAAAGAAACAAAATTTAAAAAAAATAAGTATTTTTATATAACTGTACCGAAAGATCACAAGTCAGTCCACAGCATACCATGCAGAAGTAGACCATGAATGGTCATTCTCAATCTAATATGTCACTTCTGGTGGAATAGGGTATCATATAGGTAGCCTTGTAACGGTAGGCTGGACTCAAGGTACTATGTGAACATCAGCTTTATTTAATTGCACACCATTCTTTTTTTTTCTTTTTTTTTTAACTTACGAAAAATTAGAATTGGGGCAATGTGAAATTGCAGCTCCACGAAGACTAAAAAGCTTCAGCTCTTCTTCAGAAAGATGACAGGCATGAGCCATCACTGTCTAAAGAAAAACAGAATCACCAGTTTACTCAATATTGCATTTACTTCGGTGCCTGCGATTTTTTTTATCCAAAAGGACACTGGTTACCATCAAGGAAAATTATGCACTTCTTGAATGACACCCTTGAAATCAAGAGGAGAGAAACTGTCATTAACTTCAGTATGCCTGACATATCACTCCCTCACCTTTTTTTCATTTATTAATTTAAGAAGATAGGCTGCTGACTCTTGCAGTGACTGCTGTGACCTAAGAGCTTCAAGGAACAAAAGCAAGAATTCCCCAGTTGCCCTAGCACTGTAGTAATCTTACAAATTATATTTCGTAGCTAGCACAGAGATTAAGTACTGGGGCTAGGAGTATGTCAGACACAATGGAAGATGTATGTACACTTAGCATGTTTCCCATTGTCTCTCTAAAGGTTTGCATCAGGTAGATATATATATGTGGAATGTTCTTTAATTAACATAATCTAACTTGTTATGCAACTGATTAATGACTTTTCTTTCTTGGCCTACCCAGCTGATTTTAAAAATAAGTTCACAAGCAGTGTACACAAAACGTAGAAATACAGCATAGTATCATTCAATAGGATATATACCAATTATTCCCAGACAAATGTACTTGGAACTATCTTATATGCCAAATGCCCACTCAAAGAGAAGAGCAACAGCTCTGTTAGGCCTTGCAATCTGCTGATAAAAATGAGAATCGCACAGGGACTGTTTCCACTGAGCATCTCCTAATAGCACTGTACCCTTGCCTTCTCTGCTCATCAAGCTCAAATGTAACTGAAAAGGCAATGACAATAGCCACATCTTAAGTTAAGGACATACATATGGTAGCTGCTGAACCATATTTCCACTGATCTGTACTTCTTTTTAAAAAGAAGGAATTATTTCAGCCACAGCTCTGAAAAACATACTTTTAAAACATTTAAAAAAAAATAATGGGTGTCTTAGTTTTGGTGGTTGGGGAGAGGGGAATGTCTGCGGTTTTGTTTCGCTTGTGTTTCAGAGAATGCTTCCCCAAACAATCAGGAGCCTGGTGCCAGAAAGCACTGATAACCTTGATTTTCAGCGACCATTTTCAGTGCTGTGCATATAAAGAGTCTAAGAGAATTAAGACATATGTTTTTGCAGCATCAATATTCTCTTTAGTACACTGACACAACAAATCAGCGTGCATAGGACTGTGCAAGAAAATAAAAGTTAATACTGTGTACATCCTTAAGTAGTCCATATCGATTTCTTAGATAAAAAGGACTGTAAATAAATAATATACCGGGGTACATTTTCAAAGACAGAAATGGGAGTTCAACAGCAAACTCCCAAGGAGTTCCCTTGTGCCTCTGAAAATTCTCTCCTAAAATTTTTAATCAATTTGACTGATGTTTAAGCACTCTGACTGTAGTTAGGCTGTTCATATTCACTCTTGCATGGGCTCTCTGCTACCTAATAAGGTGAGCCCTGGCACTGCAACCTGTACTTAGTGTGGGCTGGTATCAGATCTGCTTGCATTTATCTCACCAGCATAAAGCTTTAGGCCACAGTGCCTCTCGACACCTGGTAAAATCAGCTAACGAGATGAGAGTGCTTTTGGATAGTCGGAACGGTAAAGCATACCTGTCTGTATGTGAGGTTCACACACAGAACACAACAAGACAAGCTGCTTTTCTGCAGGAAACTGCCAAAAAATAAAGTTGGTCCTAGCATAACACCATAGAACAAATCTTCAGGCAAAAGCAGTGTGCAAGAACATTGCAATATAGGGATAACTGGGTACTGCCCAAGAATTACCAGCTCCTACAATACCAGCTTTACCTAGTCTCCTTCTGATCCCACTGCCCCAATTCCCTTTGGAGCCCTTGGAAAATGGATCAGGGAGCATAAAATACCTTTATTGTTCATCTCCCCTAAAATGCTTAGGAAAAGTCTGGGCTTGTCTAAAGCTCCAACACCTTGACCAACACCTGTGCAACAGAGAACATAAAACCAATTTACTTCCCCCCAGATGTCACTGACCTTGACAAAACAATACAAACTTGTCAGGTAACTACAGTTCACCATCATATTCCCCATGTGGATAAATCTAGGCTACACTGTGGAAGTTTTTATGCAGCTACCTTGCTGGTAAGCAGCTTGTTTTTATCATACAATTCAGTGTAATTCTGGTAGGCAGGAAACATGTTCTCCACAAGTTTGAGTTCTTCTTCATTCTCACTTATGTGACTCTGCAATAAGAAAATATACAGCAATGAGTGCTTTAAATAGCATTACACCTGACATTACAACTTTCTGCGCAGCCTACTGGTGCAAAACATACAATGATAGAAACTAGTATTTGTAAAGCCAACAGTTAGATCTACTCCTTGGGTTTCTCTTTTCACCAGAGAGGTCCCTGGGACCCAAAAGAGCAACTCCGTTTGTCCCTTTAAAAGTGATGTGAGATGGTGCGCAGGGATAGTCTGTCCCAGTAGCTTGGTGACATTAACGGCCCACTTGGTATTTGGCAAATATTAAAATAATAAAAAAACCCACCACATGACTGTGAGGTAAAAGAGAGAACCAGACTACCACAGAGTGGACCCTGGGATCAGGGCAACATATGGGTAGCTGCTCCATGTATCTTCAGATGGGCTGATTAATTCCTGGTCTCAGATAAAAAACTGAGCCTCCTGTACTCCCATTGGAACATGTATTTTCAAAATGCCTACTTCGTAATGACAAAAAATCCTAAGGTAGCATAGCTTTAAAACAGTATATACATAGAACCATGTAATCAAAAAAGAAACACCTCAAAGTTTCAACAGACCTGTAAGCTATAAAATATGTCTTTTTTTAAATACAGAAACTTCATCACACTGGAAATCCTACAGCTATGATAACAATGTTAAATAAGATACAAAGATGAGTAATTCTTTTATCTACTGAAATTGCTCTGTCCAGAAACAGCACAGACAGACATAACAACCTTGGACTAGGGAGAGCAAGCCTTAGCAATCCAAGGGTTGCTCTAACCTACAATATTGGGTGCCAGTCTCCTACTGATCATGCGCTGGGGCTTGCTAAATTGTGCATCCTTCCAGCTATGAGCCTTCTCGTTTCCTGTGCAGGTCACAGTGTTCTTTCAGAGTACCGTTAATAATTTCAGATGAATTTAAAAGACAGGCTCCAAGATAAGAGTGTGGTTTAAGTGTTTTGCTGAAATTATGAGAACTCCCTTGGTCTGTACACTACCTACCCAAACTATTTAAATTGTATACAGAGCTCTCGGAGCTTACCTGTACGTGGAGATCGCGAGCCTGTGCTAAATCGCCAAGTGCACACAGCAAATCCTCTGTGCAGGAAGGGCCAAAGCGGGGGGTTATTACAGGCTGGACCCTTGGATACTGAAAATATTAAAAAGACATGCTTGGGACTCTATGTCTATATATCAGTAACTATAATTAAGACAAGCATTTACACAGCTATTACATTTCATCTCCATTGCTTACTGCATCCTTGCCAACTCAAATGAAACCATATTGTAATTCCCTAATTTTTATTAGAAATTTTTACCACAGAAATAGAGAATCCTTTTTTTTTGGCTGAAAACAGTTTTAATGTACCTTAGTAAGCATGTTATTTTCACTAGAACTCCTTCATCAAGTTACTGAGATTTTACCAGACTTCAGAAGCATTGCATGCTTTTTTGTATTTGCTGATAGTCCAGTATGCATTATGAGAAATAAGTCAGATGAATGACCAGATGTTTTTCTGAGTCCCACTTCTGTGAATACCAAAGACATAATGATGCAAAACTGCAGAGTTCTGTAAAACCAAAGCCTTTTTCTTGTTGGGTCTTCTCCACTCACAACAGCAGCAAATTGTCCCTATACTCCTTAGGGGGGAAGATTAGTGGTAGCACCAGACATGCAACGCAGTAGGAAACAGTAGAGAAGACTCCAAAACCAGAGCTACAGATGTCTGCTTTACACCTTGCACTTCTGGATTAAAATTTTCATCAAGAACAGACAATGGCATTACAACTCTGCTTTCAGTCACAGGCAATAGTTGTGCGTGTGGCACCACTAGAAGACAGTACATGGTAACTTGGTTTGCAGTTTCTTATACCATCTCCCAAATACAAGGAGCTCAGGACTTCTGCAGATTAGCCAATGTATTCCACTAATACATATGATGTAGGTTTAAAGTCTATGCACCTGTTCTTGAATATTTTGAGTTACAAATGTCAATAAATTGAGCCATTGAAAACAAACGGCTGATAAGAGAAGTATGCCTGCTTGTAATACTGGAGTGTAAACCTCTAGCTTTACCTCAGGATTGTAAACCTGAATTTCTTTAGAAACACACTGGAAGACATGCGCTGACCCAAAATAATAATTTGGTAATGGATTAGTGACTGTACTGTAAAAACACTGATTTCTGCTGGTTAGAACTTCTTTTACTAATCTGTTTATATACCACAGAGTGATTGACTGACTTTCACCTTTAACAGAAAATTGTCCATTCTAGGAAGGCAAATATTTTAAAGTCAATAGAAAACACGCACAGAACATTACTGTGCTGTGCTCTGACCACAGAAAACTGAATTTACACTGCTACAAGTCTATTTCTCAACAACATCGCTAGCAGAACATTTTTCAGACTGATGATATCTGTAAACTACACAGAAAGATGTATATTTATTGATTTGTCACTAAGCCAGCAGTTTGTCAGCGGGATTAACTATTTCATGTACTCACACAGCATCTTCTGAACACAGAAGCAAATACAAAGCAGAACTCTACTTACTTTCCTTTCCAGCAGTTCTTTAACAAACCTAAAAAAGGGTAGAAAAAAAATCTGTTATAAATCAGTCACCTGTGTTATAAATTACGAAAAATATAGAAAATATTTACTTGGATATGCTGTTAAGTGTTTCCGACATAGATCAATTTTTTACAGAAAGGTGGGCCAGATTCTCAGATGAAGTAAAAAGAAGCAACACGATGAATTCAGGATAGTCACACCACATTATGCTAGGTGTGGATTTGACCCTGAATATGCAGAATTTTTTTCATTTGCAATAATTAACATTAGACACGTGGTAATTACTCTGAGTTCTCACTGAAAATCAAATACAGGTTGTATTAAATTCATTGAAAACATAATTATAAGCTACAGCTGCAACACTAGAGAAAAAAACCCACTTAAATTTGCCCATGAATTTAAATTACAGCATTAAATATATTCTATTATTTAAAATCCTATTTTTAAAAGATGCTGCAGCTTGTCATACCTCACTTACAGTAGTTGCATATGTCCACATTCACTTAAAGGGCCCTTGATTTTCTGGAAAATGCTTATATTAATGTTAGCATATAGATTATCTACCTTATGGAAAATACAGTATAGATTTACCTACTTTGTTAAACAAAAGAAGGTACCTCAGGGACATCTACAAAAAACCCCAAGTAATCAATATGGATAATGCAGATGAGCAAATAAAACTTCCTCTGACTTTGCAGGGAAGAAATTCTTTGAAATCTCATGCAAAAATGAGTGTGTGCAAATAATTTCCAAAAGCCAGTTTGAGATGGGTTCTGGACAGGATCTCTATGAATTTTTATTTCATAGTTTATATTCAGAAAAACATGTCACAACAAACATTGACTTAAATTTGTCAAATATCCTCAGATGGAAAAGAAAATAATGCTGGAGGCTAGATTCACAACACTGAAGCTGGTGCTAGATCACCAGCTGGACGTAAGAGAGACCTAAGCTAAACTTCTGCAATGACCAAAGGAGTTTGAGCCCACCACTGTCTAACTGTGAGAGCCAAAATGCAATGTGAATTAGGTATCGTCTTTTTGTCTCTCCTCTTACTGATTCACCTGATATAATAATAAAATATTCACTGGAGCAGAAACTGTAACTCGAGTACAACTCTCAGGTGATAATCCAAAACCTCCAGATGGCTGTTTTCATTTTTTCACACTCTTTGAACAGTGTCAGCATTTTTTCAAAACTGAAATCCCCTATGTTTTGCTCGCTTATGTACTTCTCTATGAGGAACGCAGCTCAGGTTCAAACCACTGCCTTCTGTAGCAGAACAACTCCTCCTCTTTCCAGATGACTACAACTATTAGTAGCATATAATGTATTCTAGATTTTAGTTCCCTAACTTCTAATTCAACCCTCTTTGCAGGAGAAGCGTAGATTCAAATTCTTGACTTGAATTTAGATTTAATATATGAAGCACTTGGAATTGTATATTATTTCCATGCATACAATATAAATATTTCAGGAGGTTAACTGTAAAGAACTGAAAACAGTGTAATACATTTTCTGACAGTGTGACAGATCACATTTCTTAGGTTCTTAAAAAAAAAAGGTTGCACTCTTAAAGGAAGAGCTTTTTCATCCTTCTTCAATTGATGAGGTAAGTATTCCCGATTCACACCGATGAGCACACAGCTCTCTTCTCTAGACAGTTCTGGAGTACATGTGGCACATTCTCATCCAAAGCTGAGTAACATTTGTTATTAACTCAATCACATGAGAAGGGAGTTGGAGGCACACGATAGGTATTTAAGAGAAAGCTATAAAATCATTCTGAAGCCTTAAAAAATATCAGAACTGGAAGTTCTGCCACTTTCAGGCCCATTCAGCAGGACTCACGCTGTATTGTGAAAAATAGGGCTTTATGTGAAGGAAAACAAATGTTAGTAGAGTGCTATATGTCTTAAAAATGTTTTTAAATATAAACACCATAAGAAATCCACGACCATTTCTAACTTTTATTGGTACTTTTCTAGCATGATTTGCAAAAATAAGGTAGGAACTTCACACAAGTGCCTCCAGACATGTACATTACTGTTAGGTATTTTCTCTTTCAGTATATTTCAAACATTTATACACGTAAATAAATAGTTCCATGAGAAAAGCTGTATGTGTGCTTAAGCATTTTCTGAGCATGGATGCAAAAGACATGGGAAGCCTAAGACAGCAGGCTGCCATACTCCAGTCTTGGGTCCCCTCCACCATGTACATTGTTTTGATTTGATTCCCCTGCATTCTCTCAGCTGTAAGTCAGAGTAATTTCACTGGTGCTGTGCTGGAGGAGATAAGAACCACAGCATGTTTAAAATTGGGTATATGAAAGCTGACTCCTGCAACTTGAATAAAACTTTATCTTAAATGGGGGACGGAAATAGCTCAGAAGTTAAAGAGGGCGAAGGAACTGATTGCCATCCCACCATCCCATGTCAGGTCACATCACCTCCACACACAGAGCTGTGAAGGGAAAAGAGGAGGCAGAAAACAGACAACAACATACACATATCCTCACCAAAGCCGGAGCTGTAGCTTCTCCCTTTCTTTGGAAAAGCTAGAGAGAAGCCGCTTGGGCTGTGGCATGGGGAATTGCCAGAACTGTAGGAAACAATACTGTTGGCAGAAAAATACCTGTTCCTAATGAATTTACACCTGTAAGTTCTTAGTCAGCTTCACATTCACTTTTCATATGTATGAAAAAGTCTTATTTCTAAAGGTTGCGCCATCAATTTAATCACCTTACCTTTCTGTCTCTTGGACAGAGTCAGCAGTAATCTCCTTGTAGTGTGGCACACTGTCATTCATATCCATGCAGACTTTTCCAACAAATGCTCGCTGACCAAATTTATCTGTTGAGATGCATAAGAATATAAAAATCAGAACCACTGGTTCTCAAAAACTGTTATCAAAGCCTGTGCTGAAATCAAAATAGCAAAATCCACCCCAGCCAGTTTCATTTAAGATAAACAGAATTTATGCTCTTTTCTTAAGTTGGGACAATGCATGTGACTTGTAAGGGTAAAAATGAGAGAGAAAAAAACCCAAAACTTTTAAATAGGAGTTTGCCTCTTTCACATTAGTACCCAACTTTATAAATGTTATAATTGAGGACTAGATTACTGTAGTTTAACCACAGGTAGTATATGAAGAAGACTGCTGTGAAGCAGAAGACGAGAAACACAAGCTTCAAAGTACAGTAGCTGTGGTAGATGATCCTTGTAGATCTCAGCAAACCATCTCTCCTTAAGAGAAAGCAATGAGGTTCCTAACATTCCTCCCATGTTCAGTTGGATGGAGAAAATTACCAGAGCTACTCCTAGCCTCTTTCTTGAGATTTCTGCATGCTACCACTCAGAAATATGTGTAAGACTTAAAAGGAATGCATATAATGCTAAATTCTAAGCTTTTAAATGTGTTTCTGAACGAGATCTCTTTTTGTCCAGTTTCACTGAGTTGTTGAATACAACAGCTTCAAAGTTTTAAGTTTTCCTACAAAACCAGAGAGACTAGGGAATTTCTGATGGAAACTGAGAGTCTCATTAAATTGTTCTGCTTCGGGAGCTGGCTGAGCCTTGAGAAATCCTGCAAGAATCACACTACTTTCAAACAGCAGGCATTTACAACAGTGAACTGAAAGGAAGCGTAAGATCCTGACACAACTCCCACTGTTCTGGTTTCTGAGGGTGTGCAGAAATTTTTTGTGTTGATTCTCAACTGAAACTTCAGAGTACCAGGAAATTAATGCACTGACTGCACCTCTTGTCACTCAGCCCTTCAATCATAGAATCATAGAATTGTTATGGCTGGAAAAGACCTTTAAGATCATCAAGTCCAACCGTTATCTAACTCTGCCAGGCCCACTTCTAAACCGTGTCCCTGAGCACCATATCTAGATGGCTTTTAAATACATCCAAGGATGGTGATTCAACCACTTCCCTAGGCAGCCTGTTCCAGCCTTTGATAACCCTTTCAGTGTAGGAGTTTTTCCTCATGTCTAACCTAAACCTCCCCTGGCACAACCTGATGCCATCTTCTCCTGTCCTATTGGTTGTAACTTGGAAGAAGAGACCAACGCCCACTTCTCTACAACCTCCTTTCGGGTAGTTGTAGAGAGCAGTAAGGTCTCCCCTCAGCCTCCTTTTCTTCAGACTAAACAACCCCAAGTCGCTCAGTGGCTCCTCATAAGACTTATTCTCAAGACCCTTCACCAGATTTGTTGCCCTTCTCTGGACACTCTCCAGCACCTCAATGTCCTTCTTATACTGCGGCACCCAAAATTGAACACAGTACTGAAGGTGTGGCCTCACCAGTGTTGAGCACAGTGGGACAATCACTTCTCCAGCCCTGCTGGCCACACTATTGCTGATGTAGGCCAGGATGCCATTGGCCTTCTTGGCCACCTGGGCACACTGCTGGCTCATATTCAGCCGGCTGTCAATCAACACCCCCAGGTCCTTTTCTGCCAGGCAGCTTTCCAGCCACTCCTCCCCAAGCCTATAGCACTGCATGGGGTTGTTGTGGCCCAAGTGCAGGACTCGGCACTTGGCCTTGTTGAAGGTCATACTATGGGCCTCAGCCCATTGATCCAGCCTGTCCAAGTCCCTCTGTAGAGTCCTCCTACCCTCAAGCAGATCAACACTCCCACCTAACTTCGTGTCGTCTGCAAACTTCCTGAGGGTGCTCTCGATCCCCTTGTCATTAATAAAGATATTAAACAGGAGCGACCCCAACACTGAACCCTGTGGAACACCACTTGTGACCAGCCACCAACTGAATTTAAGTCCATTCACCACCACTCTCTGGGCCCGGCCATCCAGCCAGTGTTTGGTCCAGCATAGTGTACACCTGTCCAAGCCTTGGGTAGCCAGTTTTTCATGAGAATGCTGTGAGGAACAGTATTAAAGGCTTTACTCAAGTCCAGGGAATCCTCAAATAGCAAAAGGCTAGAAAGAACAGAGAACTGCAGCTGAAGAGCAACTCCAGCAGGCCCAATTCAAGCTCAGCCAGCAGCTGATTTGGGAATGAAGAGACTGGCAGAAACAAAAAGAGTATTGTGTCCAGTTCTGGGCTCCCCAGTTCAACAAGGACAGGGAACTGAGGGAGAGGGTCCAGCAAAGGGCTAGGGCAAAGGGCAACGATGATTAGGGGTTTGGAGCATCTCTCTTATGAGGAAAGGCTGAGGGACTTGGGTCCCTCAGAAAAGAAGACTGAGGGGGGATCTTATTAATGCTTATAAATACTTAAAGGGAGGGTGCCAGGGTGATGGGAACAGTCTTTTTTCAGTGGTGCCCAGTGATAGGACAAGAGGTAACGGGCACAAACTTGAACATAGGAAGTTCCATCTTAACATGGGGAGGAACTTCTTTACTCTGAGGGTGGCAGAGCACTGGCACAGGCTGCCCAGAGAGGTTGTGGAGTCTCCCACTCTGGAGACATTCAAAACCCGCTTGGACACCGTCCTGTGCAACCTGCTGTAGGTGACCCTGCTGTGGCAGAGGGGTTGGACTAGATGATCTCCAGAGGTCCCTTCCAACCCTGACCATTCTGTGATTCTGTGATTCTGTAACAGAAGGAGAGAGGCGGTTAAGTGAACAAGGGTAACTAGGGTGGATTGTGGGGACACAGTAGGACAGATACAATGAATAAAAAACAAATTAGTAGAAAGGCAGATCCCTACCTAGACTAAAACTCTTAAGCTCTGTTTCCTTCAACAAACACAGGCTGAGTAACATCCCTCAAAACTCACTGTTAGTCTTACCTGTAATTTCAGCAAGAAGAAGAGACGTATCTGTGTAAATTGTTGCAAAGTAGCAAGCTGTAGTCGTTCCATTCTTTAGAGTTCGTCTCTATAAAAAGAAACCAGTTTTAACTGTCTGGAAAAAAAAAATAGTCAAGCTGCCAAAATGCAGAACAGGCAGTCTGATTTCAAACTGCGAGAACATCCAGTTATTGTGAAATTGTGCAGTGAAGTGGGAAGGTAAAATATAGATTTTTAATTTCATAATAGCTTTTTTAACTCTCAGTGTTAATAAATACAAAAATTCCTCTTCTAAATCCATACAGGATTTTAACACTGGTTAAACCCATAGAAACCAGTCTGTATTTCCTTCACTCAAACTGGAAATAAATTCTGACTGTATTTAGAAATACAAACAACCAGTCATTTATGTTATTTCCTAGTTTTGAAAGGCTCTCCAATTTTCACAGTGAAGCACTGTTTACTTAACGTTAGCAAAGCAAGGCTTTTGGGAAAAAGTAGTGGTTTTCATTTGGCCACCTGGTGTGGCTGGGAAAAATAGCCCGGCTTTCATGTATAAAAACCCTTTGTTATCCCCGAGTACAAAGTAACAAACTTCAAGGTAAAAGTAAACTGAGAACAACTGCTTAGAGTGTAATTTAATTATTTATTTAATTATGCTATTTGAAAGGAGAAGGTGGTTGATACCTGTTCATATTACATTTGGAGGACATAACAGTAAATGAAGAGCCATTTAAAATTACATTAAGTCATGGTGAAATTTATAGTTTCACCTGATCTTGGGACTAAGGCATACTATATTGACTACCCATCCAACATACAGGTTTAAATTACATTTTAGGATTCTGGCTACAATGTAATTTGAGAATCTCATTTTATTTTTTTTAATGACATAGAAGGTGGGACATCCAATGCAACTTTTGAGAATGGTTAGAATTAATTACTTGACGAACATGAAGACAAGCTCTGTCTTTTCCACGCAATATTCAAATTAAAGCAAATAAAAGTATGTCTTTGAGGGTTCCTAAAATGAGTCGCAAAAATAAGAATGTAATTACTGTGACAAACTACCTTAGTCTTTCTTAGCTTCTAAATCCCAGAATTCTCTACTTCTGGATTCCTAACACCACTGTTAAATAAAATTTAAAAACATTCTGTTTCCAAAATATCAGCATGAAGAATTGGCTTTCCTAAAATTTGAGGGACCAGAGGAAATTCCAGCTAAAATCTGACAAATTTCATCTAATTTGTTTCTTTTACCAAGTATAGAAAGTGTTTATTGGAAACAGAATTTTAATTTGAAAAAAAATCACTATGCTTTCATTATAACTCCAAAAGTACAAAGATACATATAAAAAAAATATCTGTTCCCTGGGGGTTTAGTCCTCTTTCTAACAGTTGAAGGTTATTTTCAGCCCCATCAAACATTGCAGAGCAACTGGTATTCTGCAGCATTTGGGGGTGAAGACGTTTTCCTGACCCTGTCATATTTGATACATGTGGGGAGTGCCTAACCATTGTGTTGAAGCTCCTACAACTAACTTCCACCTCTCACTGGCACTCCTTTTCCAGTTGATGCCATTAAACACCTTGCACAGCGAGCACTTTAGCTGTGCAGATGTCGCCCAGTCTGAACTGATGAAGACAGTAAGAGTATGTCGACGCACGCAGCTGGAAGGTGAGATCACCTCTATCTTTTAAGTAGCTGAAGGCATGTGTGCTTGTCACTAGAGTTTATGACCAAGCTGCTCCTACAATTTTTTATTATGGCAGATGGCAGAAAGTAATTGTTTTTTTTAAACTCTGTGTGGCAAGGACAGTATAACTATTTATTTCAGATTCACTGTGTTATTATTTTGACAACACATGTCACAGTATTAGACAAATGCACGGCAACTTATGCTGGCCAAATCATTCAATCTGTTGAAGATATTTCAGTCCAGATATTAAAGGATACATTTCAGTCAAAGGACAGAATCAGTAGTCTGCAACGTGACCTAGCTGCTCATTGTTCATCAAGCGGAATTTGACCTTAAAGCCTTTATCTTGCTCAGAACCAGTCTAGCTCAAACACAGTCTCCCTCTTTGTGCCACAATACCATTGACAGACTCCATCTAAAGACCTTGCAGTGAAAGATATTCCTGCTACAAGGACCTCAGCTGTAGAAACATCTTCCTTAACTACTCCAAAACACCCCAGATTTGTTGTCTGTGAGAAGCATCTTCTCCATGTAGTATTTGCAGAAGACAATTTCGTAATAGAGGCGTTTTGTGCAGAAAAGGAAATATCCTCTGAGTACATTTTTTTCACCATGCTTTGTTATTTCTGCATTGAGGTTGTCAGTTCCTGCTGGCTATACCAGCTCTGAGAGTACACTTAAATGTTGGTCGTTGTACTCAGATATCAGCAAAGATGATTGATAACCAAGTTCGTTGTTAACCACGTGATTAAATGAACTGTCTTATCAGCAACAACAGAACAAGACTGGAACTAGTAGGGGACAATCTTGGCTGCCAATTAGAACAGTGGCTATACTGTTGGTTTTATCTGGTTTTCATGACATTGAAACATGCTCCCCTATTTCTGCTGACCTTCTGAAAACATACATATATTTCACAGTAAGTAAATCACATTTGCAGTACTTACAACAACTCTGGTGTACACTTCTTCTGCAAAATCACTGTCTTTGTATTTGGCTTCTGTTGGGAATGTGTAGGTAGTCAACCACTGCAAAAGAGGTAGATCTACTCTTGTGCCAGTAAATGAATACTGAGGAGCATGAATGTGTGTATCAACCATTCCTGGCATGAAGAATTCACTAGGGAAAGAAAAGACAATGATAATTGTCCAAAATGTCACAAAATTTTCCACAGTAAGTAGTTTTGCTTTAAACAGTATGTTTGAGCAAAATATATAAACGGCAAGTACAGATTAACCTTGCTCTTTCAGCACCAGCTATCAGCTCCTACTGTATCGCTACCCGTACTCTGTTTATGGTATGAAGCAGTTGAACAATAACTTTTACACAGACTTATATATAGCTAACTTAGAGAAAAACAATACAAGAGCATGATGAATCCAATTATCTTTAGTATTTACCCGGACTAAATACCAACAAATAAAGCCAAACTGACTTCACAATAACTAAAACTACTCCACCATAGAATCCACCAGAAAAAGAGACTATTTGGGCACAGTTTTGCTTCCTAGTATGAATATATTTGGAATGCCTCTAGCTGCCAGACCATTATATTTACAAAACTGTAACTTTCTATATCCCAGTGTTCCTCTACATTATGTATGTGTTTATATATATATATATATACATTCGATCAATGAATTTCAAGGTTTAATGGAAGAACAGCCACTGTGTCTACAAATGAAGACACAGACACTGGTAAAAAAAATCTCTGCTCAATATCTTGACATGAAATGCATATTTACAATGGAGCTGTAATATTGTTTGTTGTCATGTAGTGTTCATACAACACCAGGGATGAATATATCAACACTACCAGGAAGTTGCTATCATTTTTACGGTTTGTGCTGGAACTCCATACAGTTTAAAATTTCTCTCACTCCTCTTCCCTTCGCCCTGACTACTGAATGAACAGTGATTTCATCTCTTTGTAGTTCCCCGTCTTCCTGTTTTCCTGCATGCTAGAAATGCTGAAAGATCTTTCTCAATCTGATCCATATTCCCAGCACCTTCCATTTTCCTCAGGCTATTTCAAGTGAAGAAAACATCTGATGACTCATATATTCTGTATGATTAGCCGTCCAACAAAGCATACAGATTTTTTAACAACTGAACACTGAAACGATGCTCCAGCTCTAGATTCTGAGCCAAAAGTCATTTACAGTTGTACTGCTACACGCAAAGCATAGCAGGTGCAATCCAAAACTATTTCACTTCACCAGAAAGGTGGGACCTTTCATCGGCTGAAGAAAAAAGAAATGCTCTAGCTGCAATACAGTTAGAAATCCAAGCCTCTGTGTTTAGAAGGTTTAAATCTTTTAAGTTAATTAGTTCTTCTTAGAGAGTGTGTCAAAGCCCAAGCAATTGAGCTTTATACCTGCAGTGTGAGCGTCACCTACATTTACTAAGTCTAGACTTTCAAGCTAGTTAGGCATAGCCCGCTGCTAACAAAACGGATATAAAATATAATCTCAAGAAAGGACGTCATTTACTTCTGTAAGCTCAGAAGAGGTCACGTATGAAAGCTAAATATGGCGTTTTGTTCTGTGCAGTGTAAACCAGCCAGCACAATTCAGCCATGGCTGCAGTCCCAAACCCAGGAATGCAAAAAGCACACGGACCATCCAACCCTCCAACTCCCATCCAGAACACAGCCGGCTCATGGGTTAAGAGCTCTCACACAGCCGAAAGGGAGTTTTGCCCATGAGATTGGGTCTAATGTGCTCCCGGCCCAAATGAATTCACAGAGACTTGCGTTACATCACTCAGAGAATAAACTGCATTTGCTCACATTAATCTAAACAAAACACATACTGGTTACTCAGTTCTCTGATGTCAGATGTTTTGAACCCCCACTTCTTCGCCAGTTGCTCTTGCTGATCAGTTTGTTCCAAAAACACAATCTAAAAGAAAGAAGGCATAGTTAGATACTTTAAACCTGTATCCCGCATCAGCTTTACATGAAGGCAAAATGAGGCTTATCTTAAAACAGATTTTACACACTTACTGCGAAGATGATAGGTTTGCATTGAAATACTTGTTCTTCCTGACGATCAAGCATGATTTTGAAATATCTACTCACAATCCAGTGAATAACCGCACCCTCTTTGTAACTTGTAGGAAAACAATTAATTCTTTCTCAAGTAATACACAGGCAGAACCACACAGACTTCAGTGTCCGCTGGCATCCCTGTAATGTACCACCACGCTGGCAGTACGGTTGTTCATTGTGGAGGTGTGCAACAGCCTAACAGGAACACAGTCACAATATTCAAAACCAGAGGGGTCAAATTAATTGCTTTGCCTAGGACTGACTGGCACTGAGCTAACTGTTTTCTAATTTTCTGCTCGTGTCGTTAATATTCGGGTTTTTTTTATTTTTTATATGCCTAGGAAGAGAAAAGAAATTGAGGGGAAAAGTGCGGGTAATCTTTTCATTCTCCAGAACAGACCAAAAGCATGCCCAAGATCTGTGTTTATTTCAAAAAACCTACAATCTGGAGCCTAACTCAGCCCCACTTCACTCGTAGAGGACATCGACTCTACTGCTGCTGAGTTTCTGTTGCCAAGTCAGAATTTTAGCACACTTTCTGTTTATTTTCAAATTCCGTGGTATTTTAATCTACAACATGACTCTTGGCAGCTGAATTCTCAGCTCTTTAATTCTCTGGTCTGGCAATAATAGACGTGACAACTGTCCAAGAAACAGAGAGCAGGGAGTCTAGGAACTGCAATGCCCACTACAGGCTCCAGGCGGGACCTGGGTTTCTGCAAAGCCTGACAGAGAAGAGGACCCTGCCACCTCCCCCGAGCCAAAGACTGGCTGTCCTGGGCTTTCAGGAATTCTTGCTGAACCACAGTTCCTGCCAGAAACCAGCTCATGGTATTCTAACCCCCTTGGTAGAAGAGCTCATTCCTCTTAAGTTCGAGGGAGCAATTTAACTGCTATCAGCATCCTTCTGTTCCTGTGAAGATTCCCACACTGAGGGCCTGCATCACCCTCATGACAGCAGTTTCTAAGGCAGCAATTAGAAAAAACATGGAAAGGCATGATCAAATAATTGTAAAAAGGCAATGAGAAGGAACTTAGGAGGAAGATCAAGAGGACCAAAAAAGCACTCTTTAGCAGTTATTTGCACGCCCATTTTTTCACGTGGATGGCATTACCTTTTGCATTTTCTATTTTTTCTATAAAGAAAAATAAGCAAAGGCCACTAAATTGTAGACAAGAAGTTTTTGACTGCCCAATCTTTTAAATGCACATATGGCTTATATGATTTACATCGTCTAAAGAGCAGATGTTTTAAATTTTTAGCCAGAAAAAAAAACCCTACTAAAATCATACCATATAAATAAATACCACCCTAGCAAAAATTGCAAGAATATTGTAGTCCATTAATACTTCACATGAAGCAGCATCTCTCTTCTTCTAAAGAGGAATATAGCCAGCCTAATTAGCTATATATCTGCGGAGGGCTGAGAATACAGACCTACTGAAATTTCGGATGAGCAATAAAGAAAATGTCACTCAGATGCTGAAGTCAAAATGGATGCAGAATGAGTAATGTTAGAGCTGCTGGAAAAAAAAAAAAAAAAGGAAGAGAGAGAGAAACATGAAATACCAGATGGCAAATTCTGGAAACAGGCGTTGCCATGGAAAAGAAGTGGCTATTATATACTGTTAGGGTGCAGATAAATAAAACACTTAAATCACAGAAGAATGAAGAAAATATACTTCAAGGGAGCTGAACACATGAAATCAACCCTAAACCTCACACCTGGTCAATTATTGTCAAACGCAGCTATGGATGAATCAGCAAGACATCTATACTCTTTTCAAACAAACTTCCCAACAGAACTCCTTGGTAACCCAAGAGATGTTCCCCATTGCTTTAGGATGCATTTGCTCTGGCCATCTTTCTACCACTGAATGCTTTAAGGTCTTTGAGGTCCCAGGCTTGGACATTCGCTTGCACTGGTCCATTAAATTAGTTCTGGACCTTAACACCGTAAAAGCAAGAAAAAAATCTACATCAGAGTCACTACAGAGTCCAAGGAAGTGCACAGGCAAGACTAAGACCTTCAGCTTGTAAAGAAGGAAGTCAAGGACAATAACCAGCACTTTGGGAAAGGTCTATCACAAAAGGCAGGATAAACAGCTGCTAACACCAGTGCCCAAACACTTTGATCAGCTCTGATGTGTCATCCATGTGATGGGGCTAAAGGATCCAAAGATGAGGATCTAAGACCTACGTACCCTGATGCCTAGCTCAGGCCCTTTTTATTCCAAGAGATGCCCAAAGCTCCTCCATCAATGCATAGCTGGTCTGCTAAACTATGCATCAGCCCTGATATGGTAAACCCTGACTGCCTCCAAGCACACAGTGCAAATAACTCTGCTACCAAAAGAATGGAAAGTGAATGACACTGGCTGAAGGAACAACAGGTAGTTCTGATCCAACAGTGCCTGTGTCACTGCTTTTCTGGCTATGATATTCATAGATGAACATGAGTAAGGGGTCCATCCTTCTTTCCCCTCCCACATGCTTCTCCTCCCTCCCTGTTCCCACAATGATTAGCTGACTTTTGCAATTAGAGACATGATGCCTATTACTTGCCTCATTCCCAAAACTGGAATGTGAGGCTAGATGAGAAACAGGAGCACTTATTAGACCCAGCTCCTGAACAAACAGCCCAACCTGCTGAGAAAGGCTAAGCAACGAACTACAGATGGATGTTGATGCCTTGGTACCTCCCTCCTTGTATGGCTAACACACATCACTTGCTACCCCAGCTGGCTTAAATCAAACACTGACTTATGTTTGGCAGTACTTAACAATATTAACGCTTATTCCACAACTCTTGCTCTTTTCATGCCTTCAACAGGAGCTTTTAGCTTAATATTTGTCCTATTTACTTAATATTCTACTCAGCTAAGTTAATTACACCAACATTTCAATGATAACTCACTTTTTGCACCTGTCTCTATTTTCTTTGCCCTGAGGAATACTACTCTTTCTATTTGCCGTTCCTCAAGATCAGCATCACACTGCTCTGCAAACCACTCAGTTAAACACAGTCCTTATTTTGCTAACTTAAAGATAACTTGGGTTGTCATACCTGACAGCAGCATCTCCCTTGCTAAAGTGCCCTTTTAATCTACAGGCAAAGCACAGAGAGCTGATACTTCATCTGTGGCCTTTACCAGCCAAGCATCCCCACGTGCAGTGGGGGTCTGGGCAGTGTTTCTGTGGCACTGGTTGTATGCTCCTGTCCCTCAGAGGACAGGCAGGGACTTACTCTGGAGAACAGGACCCGGCTGTTCTCAAAAGCTGATCTGTTCACCCCATCAGAGGCCATGCAAGCTTCTTCCATGATGGAGTCAGCAACATGAGGCAAAAGGACGATACCTATAAAGTTAAACTTACTTTGGGAGTAATACTGAAACAGTTTTGGTGTAACTTTGGACAATAAAAGCAAGCAATTTTCTAACCACCATGTCCTCTTTGAAAAGCCAACTCTTCCATGAATCCACTGGAAGTTCTGCATGAGGTTAAATTATGAGTAAAAGGCTAAAGGGTACCAAAACTCACTGTATCACACCCTGCAATAGTCAAATGCCAGGAATTTGCATTAGAAAGAGAAGAAAATTAAAGTTCTTGTTTCTGTACTCTGGTGGGAGTTTTATTTTTGGACAACAGTGTTTTACTGGAAAATATTTTTTTTAAAAACAACTGCATGGGAATGTGCCAATTTATGCAAGGAAAACAACATCCACTGAATTCTTGTTCACTAGGAGAAGGGAAGAGAGTGACTGAGAGCACAAACCCCTAGTTATAGCTTACTAAGGTACCTGTTTTTCAAGAAAATCACTTAAAGGTCTTGATTTCCTAAGGATGCTGAGTAGGGACTCTTCTCCGGAAACTGGCATCAGAGAGAGTAGGATGGGGTACGAGTTTCTGCCTCCTGCACCTGAATTACACAAACCAAACCCTTTTTTCATTCAGATCTATTGGTTTTAGTCGATACCAGCAATACATAGTTATGTAAGTTTTATTCCCATCCCACACATCAAAATACAGCTTCTCATAGACTTCACTATGCCTTGCACCAGACTCCTCAAGAGCTGTAAGAGGGCTGTCTTGAAACAGGCCCTCATGGACCTGTATGAAGAGAGAAAATAAACACGGTAAAGGCTCAAAGTGTGCTTTGCACAGATTTCAAATGCTACTGAAACCTGATGCACTGAAGCTTGTTATTGAGCAGCAAGTAAGAAAATTACCTTTTTAAATTATATATAGGGTACCTATATATGTTATTGAGTCTGTAAGAAATTACCAGTCTACCTACACCACGTGCATTGTGCAACTGAGTTTCACCTGTGATACTGTTAAGGGAATGATACGGCTTTCCTGCCAGAATCGACCCTGCGTTATCAGTAAGTGCAACGCTTGTTTTAAACTTGGCTTGTACCACTAACATGCCCAACGTCACCATCTTCCTAATGTTTTGTAGGTATATGCCACGGGTTTTTTGTGATGAGAAAAAAAAAAAAGCCTCCCTCGGAAGGCTGTGCATGAGTACAGGGAGTACACTGCAATTACTCACAATCATTATTTCGATACTTGCAGAGCGCAAAACCCACTTGTGAAACTGAAAGAAAACTGAGAGAATCTGGAAGAATGCCTGGTCCAGGCACGCTGCTGCTTCGGAAACATTTATTACACTTCGAAAACAGATTTAGGCTACCTGCAGACTCGTGCCAAGGAGATAACACGCCATCCCAGTCATGTCCAGCCCCTGCAGGCATGAAATCCCTTCTCCGCAGTTCTCGCCTCTTGCCGGCAAGCACCGGCTACTTCGAGCGCCAAAATTTTCCACTTTCTCCCTACAGACCGGCGGAGGCGGCCCTGCCACTCTCCACCCCCGGGCCGCGACTCGGGACCCAAAAGGGTCATTTTCACCCCGAGCCAGGGGGCGGCACACCGGGGGAGCGCGGGATACCTGCAGACACCCCCGCCCCGTCGGAGCGCAGCGGTGCGGAGCGGGCATCGCCCCCGCCGCCCCCGCAACACCCCTGCCCTCGCCCCCCGCGCTCACCGTCCCGCTGTCATCCACCCCCAGCAGGTGTCCGTGGAGGATCTCCATGGGCGCGGAGGCGCTGGAGTGCACGAAGGTCCCCCTGAAGACGTGGGCGAGCGGCGGGCGCTGCGGGGAGCCCATGGCGGCGACGGCGGGCGGGCTGGCGGCCGCCGGCGGGGCTGGCTTCGCCCTGGCGGAGGCGGTTGGGAGCTGCTACCCAGCGGGCTGCCGCCCTTCGGTGTCTCCCGGTGCCGGCGGCGGCTTCCTGGAGCTGTCACCATTTCCCCACCCCCTGGTGACTTTCTCTTCGGGGAGTGGTTTCGGCGGAGGGAGGGCGGGCGGCCGGGCCGCCCCCTTCCCCCGGCGCCAGGAGGAGGGAGGTGCGCGGGGTGAGCACCCCTGCGCCCCAAATCACCAGCCACCGCCGCCGCTGGACCCTTACACACACAACCCACCCACACTCCCCCCAGGGATGGGTCCTCCGCCGTGTAAGAGTCGCAAAAAGCCTGGAGCAGCGCCCGGTGGGTTTGGGGGTCCCAGTTACGTCCTGGGAAGCGGTGAGAGATCCGACGAGGTGTCTGGCAAAGCTTTACGAGCGTCTGGCAACTAACTTCTGCGACCCGCCTGAAGGTTGTAAGCACTTTCAAAAGTTCCGTTTAGAAAAGGTTGAGTTTGTAAGCCTGCTCTGCCACAAACTGCCAGCAGCTTGTAACCTGTTGCTCTCTGCCTGGAGCACTGGGAAATTTATTGGAGGTTTTCAGAAGAACAGGCCTAATTTGAAAATGTTATAAGCTTTAAATGTGTATTTTTAGGTGGCAGCTGCTGCTTCGTTTCACCTGTTCTGTTGTACTCAGTGCTGCAGGATTAATCTCTCAGGCTGTCTCCTCAGTCCTCACCCCCTGTACTGCACGTTAGGAGGGTATAAGAGTAGAAAATAGATGCCAGGTGAGGTCCCAGAACTACCAGAAGTAGGCAGCCAAATGCCTTGTTCAGTGGAGATGGTCTACAGAAAAAAAAAGGAAACAGCCTCAGTAAAATGAAAGGCAGAGAAAAGTGAATTTTGTTAACCCAGAGAATTGCACTCCCAGAACTGTATTCTGCCCCAACAACCTAAGTCAAAGTACATCATGAACATGTGCTAAGAGTATTGCTATGGAGAATATTGGGATAAGACTTCGTGGGGCCAGAATGATGTACAGCAAGGATAGCACCATGAGCGTCCTCTGAATTCCCATTTGAAGACAGCTGTCTTCATCAGGCTGTCCAGCAATGAATGAACTTGGCACCAAGGGCACTGACACTGTCATTCTCAAAGCTGGATTGTGAAGTTTGTCATTACATAGTTTATCATTAAAAGACCTTTGCACTGTGCTGACACCATACAAATGCATAGCAGATTATCTTTCCGACAAGCTCTCCAGATCAATGGTGGGAGGAGAGAAAAACACAGTGGGAAAGCACGGAATGAATTCCGTTTCAGTCTGCTATGGGCACATCATCAGCCTTTTTCTTGCCTTCTTTGTGTAAAAATGCTTTAAGTTACTGTGGAGCAAGTTTAGGAAACAGTGGATTTACTGACACCAACTGAAAGATCTTACCTTGACTTTGCTATCAGCTTAGTCAGGCCATAAAGAGTGTCCAAAATAAAATGGTCATTGGAAAGTGACTCTTACATGGTGATATTGGTAATTACTTTTGAGAGGTCTTGTAGTTTAAGAAGACTCCCAATGAGATAAAATGGATTTTTTAAAGACACTCAGTGGTTTTTTATTGTATTTCTAATGTCTTTGACATGAGAAGCTAGCAAAGAAACAAAACACAAATTGGTATTGCAGGTTAGTCTAGTTTGGAGAAGAAACTGGGATGAGAATCTTTCACACAATTCAGTTTGCTTCCAACACTGTAATACTTCCTGCTTCCTCGAACAGCAGAGTAATAAATTAAAAAAAAAAAAAAGCACCAAAGGTCTTTTAAATTAGCACGTGCAAAAGCCCTCTGACAAAGATGTTTCTGGGCGTGATACTGCTGTGTTTATTAAGGCTGCAGCTGAAATGAGCTGTATTCCAAGCTGTGACCCCAGGCAAGGAAAACTGTCTTTTGTTGTATGAAGGATAAGGTGTGAGAGATAGGCTGGTTTTGCCACTGAATAACAAAAGGTGGAGGGTGTAAAGCTGAGAAATGGGGTGAACTGAGACCAAGCCCTACAGAGGTAAACTCACTTGCTCCTCCTGTGAACGGAAGAGCGAAAAGAACTTTCCCCAGCAATAGCTGCTGCTCCATACAACTTGCCCCTGCCCTCCTGGCAGCAGGTAGCCCGATTTTTCAAGTTAGCTGGCTGCCACTGTATGCTGTCCTCTCCAGCATGCTGCCCTAGGTGTCCGTGTGCTTCGCTCAACTCACATCAGGCTACGTGAGGCTTTCAACTTCAAATACTGAGTTCTTCTGCTGGCTGCTACCCAGACACGTGTACACCACTGTCCAAAGTAATGTTCAGCAGAGCTCACTGTTCCTGAGAAACCCTTTGGTTGCATTTGGTGGGCATGTGGGCTGCTCCTGAGAATCTGAGACTGGTTCAGCCATGATTTTCCATGAAAAATCTCAGGGGTTTCCTCCCACTACCTTACATGAAGGGTGATATGTACTCCACTGATTTCAGCGAGATTTAATCCAGCCAGAATTTATGCATGAGAAGAACACCGAAAACACTGCCAGTTTCTTCCTTTAGCACTTTTAGGGAGAAATGTCAATAACAAACACTGTTAATGATAAAATTATAGCCATAAGTGGGCTCCAAACACTCTAAAGTTTTATGATTTCACTGTTAAAAGAATTAGAGGTCTCTTCTTCTTTTTCTTGCTGTCACATATGAGACCATGGGAGTCCTTGAAGAGGGCTGGTGGAAGAATGGTTAACAACCTTCCCTCCTCCCAGACATTTTTTTTTTTTATTAGTTTGCAAGTTACACATGCATGCCCTAGATATTGATATGGCTTAAGATGAGACCTTGGCCAGCTGTGAAACACTGAGTCATTCAGCTGGCTTTTTGCCGCTCTCTGAGATGGAGCAGCTCAGGCATTTGTGGCCAATGTGCCTTGCCAGGACGGCAAATGAACCCTCCAGGCTACAGGATGGGCTCAAGTGGCTGGAGACATCCCCGTGCATGTTGTGTGCAGATGCTTTGAAGTGAAGGGCTTAACTTTTAAGCCCACAGTGGCACGCTGGGGCATGAGAGGACACCTGAGTCAGCACTTTGCTCCCCAGGCAGGGATCTGTGCACAGGGGTTGTCCCAGCTTGTTTTACAGAGCCATTAAATAAAACTGGCCGCTGCCTAGCACCTTCCCACAGAGCCTTTCCTGAGGTTACGCTGCATGGCAGGGGCCCTGGGGTGACTTTTCAGCCACCTCCCATGCGATGCCAGGGGAGATTTAGATTGGATATTAGGAAAAATTTCTTCACCAAAAGGGTTATCAAACATTGGCACAGGCTGCCCAGGGAAGTGGTGGAGTCACCATCCCTGGAGGTATTCAAAAGATGGGTAGACGTGGTGCTGAGGGACATGATTTAGTGGTGGGTTTGGCAGTGTTAGGTTGACGGTTGGACTCGAAGATCTGAAAGGTCTCTTCCAACCTAAATGATTCTGTGATTCTTCCAAGATATTAGAAGAGGTTTACCCTGGTGTATGTTTGGTTTTGCTGGAATGCGCTGGACTAGGCACTTTACCTCCTGGGGTAGAAATGTAATGCTCTGTCGTGACTGTTATATACTAATTAACTTAAAGAGTAATTGGAATAACTTGCTCTTTCTTGCAGAATGGTTGAGGAGAGGTCTGGAGAGAGAGATTTAGCTTCTTACAAGTTATACAATGTTTTGTTTGAATAGCATTTTAAAATAAATTTTAGCTTTAGAAACTCCTTGAAACCTTCATACCTGGATTAACACATTTACATTGAAGTACACAATCACTGTACTTTGATCTACTGCTGTTAAAAAAAAAATCTGTCTCACCACTCAGTAGCTTTTCAGACTCTCTGTCTTCTAAATCATTGTCTTCTAGTCAGTTATAGAAATGAGTCTTTAGGCTGAGTCCTGAAGCCAAACAACTTCAGGACTAGAAGAATAATCCATCAATGTACTTTGAGAGCACAGGAACAGATTTAAACAGGATTACAGTGTCTTCATTCTCATTAACACTTTCAGTTTCTGATATTTTGTTTCACTTGGTACACTATACAAAGCAAAAATTCAATGCCTTGTTTCAAAGTTTCAGAGCACCTAAGCTGATCCTGCGACATCTGAGAAATATCAGAAAAAGGAACTTGTTTCTCCCCCCACTTTCAAAGAGTAGTTGATGGGGTACATGCCACTGAACAGAAGTTCCTATCGTCAGAAGTCTGCTGAGGTAGGTTAATGTGGAGCCTGAGCATCAGGGTACAATAATTATTGGTCTGATATAGAAGTGAATGTTCTTGTTGCATTTTATGGTCAAAATGTACCCTGTATATAATTTGTAACATAGCAACTAAGTCAATGGAGAAAGAAAATATAATTGATTTATCTGGTATTGGGTGATTTTTGTCTGTAAAACAAAGAGCTGAGTATGCAGGAAATACTTGGAATTATTTAGAAAAAGAAAGTGAAGCATATCTACTCTCAAGTGTGAAATTAAGTTGCGAGCTAGGGTTAATCCAGCACAGGCTACTTCAAGTGCCTCTTTTTCCCTGAAATGTTTATATCATCAACATCTGTTTACAATACTTTATTTCTCCAACTCCATCTAAAACCGAAAATTACCGCACCCAAAAAGAGCAAGAAGTAATGACTGTACATAGAAGCTCCATTTCATTTACTGCCATGAGCGTTCACCCTGCAGGTCCTGGAGAGAGCTGTTCAACCTTTGATTCCCAAATATACAAAGGCTTGGGAAGACAAGGCTCAGACACCTCCAAGGGAAGCTGGAGTTACCTTCTGATGTTCCACCTCCAAAAGGGACCAGTACTGGCATAGTACTGTGATAAAATATCCCATCATTAGAATTTAAAGATAGTACATCTTACTTGTTCGTTGATACATAATTACCCAAAGCACAGATTGGCTGATGTTAGTTTTAACACCGATAAAGTTTTTCTGGTTTACTGCCTTATTCCTAACAAGAATTATAGTAATTAAGCCAGAGGTTTACTTAAGAAGAGCCAAGAAACTACACAAATATCAGTAAAATTCATCTTTCACTAGAAGTACACGCATGAATGGGGGAAACATGCCAAAAGATTTTGTTGGCAAACTTGTTTTCAGTTTCCACAAAACACACGAGATGAATCAATACACTTGTTAGACTTTACCTCTGATCATGATAAGAGAGAATAGAACAGAACTTTGGTGTCTCCTGTTGTTAACAGAGGTTTCTGGGGAACAAATTGTACCAGGACTTGGTGAAGTTACCTGAGCCCTTTCACTGAGAAAAAAAGCTTTATCTGTAAAATTACTTTACATGGTGAATGTGTGTTTTCCTCAATACTCCCAGTAATGGCTGGAGACTTTGGAAGAAACAGGTGAGCCCAGGATATCAATACCTGGCTCCAGGACTGGTATCTCTGCCAACACTTTGGGTTTTAAAACCATGAAGAGCTTTCAAAAGACAAAGTATGCTGGGGCCTGATGGGATCCACCTGTCCCAATGGGTGGCTTCTTTGGATTCTTCAATGGGCCCATTCTTTGGGCGTGAGCTGGTGTGACTGGTCAAAAGAGCTTTAAACTAGAATCCATGGGGGAAGGGCATACCAACAGGATTGCAGTAGGTAAGCCAAGAGTTGGCATGGCATCACCTGAGGGTAGCAATGCTAGTGGGAACATTTACACTGCTTCTGGGAGCACGGAGGGCTCCGGAGCATGTCTGAAATGCTTGTACACCAATGTACATAGTATAAGAAACAAACAGAATGAACTGGAAACATTGGTCACCTCCCAGAGCTACACTATCATGTCATTTATATTAGTGAGACTTGGTGTAATGAGTCCCACGATTGGAGTGCTAGGATGGAGGGCTACAGACTGTTCAGAAGGGATAGGCAGGGCAGGTAAGGTGGAGGTGGTGCACTATACATAAGGGAGAGGTTTGGTTGCACAGCCCTTACAATTAGTGATGATGTGGTTGAGAGCCTCTGGGTGAGGGTTAGGGGTGGAAAACAAAGGAGATGTTGTAGTGGGTGTCTCCTACTGGTTGCCCAGCAGGATGTAAGCACTGATGGGTTACTCCATAGGCAATTAGGAGCAATTTCTGGATCGGCAGCCCTGGTCCTTATGGGAGACTTCAACTTTCCAGAAATCAACTGGGAATGTCATACTGCTGTGATGAGCAGGTCTTGGAAATTCATGAAGTTTTGAGGAGATAACTTCTTGTCACAGGTACTCAGTGAGCCAACTAGGGAAGATGCCCTCCTAGACTTGCTACTTGTGAATAGAGGACTCGTGTGGGATGTGATGGTAGGTGGCTGTCTTGGCCACAGTGGTCGTGAAATGGTTGAGTTTAAAATTTTAAGTGTAATGAGAAAAAAGGAGAGCAGAGTTGCTACCCTGGACTTCAGGAGAGCAAACTTCAGGGGGCTGTCAACAAAGTACCCTGGGAATCTGCTTCTGAGGGCTTAGGAGTCCACAAGTGCTGGTCAGTCTTCAAGAACCACCTTTTAGAAGCACAGGAGCAGGCAATCCCACTGTGTCATAAGCCAATCAAGTGGGGCAGAAGACCAGCTTGGCTGAACAGGGAACTCCTTGTGGAACTCAAGAAGAAAAAGAAATGGCATGATCTCTGAAAGTCAGGTCAGGCTTCACAGGAAGAGTACAGAGCTGTTGTTTGTGTATGCAGGGAGAAGGCACGAAAAGCCAAAGCTCAATTAGAGCTGAAACTGCCCAGTGTTGTTTCAGATAACAACAGGGATGGTGGATGCAGTTTTTCTGGATTTTTGTAAGGCTTTTGATACTGTTCCTCACAGCATCATTCTGCGCAAGTTGTCCAGCTGTGGGATGAGCTGGTTCACAGTGCACTGAGCAAAGAACTGGCCGAACGGCAGGGCTCAAAGGGTTGTAGTGAATGGGGCTGCATCTGGGTGGCAACCCATCAACAGCAGGGTTCCTCAGGGCTCAATTCCAGGGGCAGAATAGTGTTCAATATATTTATCAACAATCTGGATGCAGGAGTTGGATGCACCATTAGCAAGTTTGCTGACGATACCAAACTGGGAAGTGCTGTTGAGGGACAAGAGACTCTTGCAGAGGGACCTAAATAGATTGGAGCATTGGGCTATGACTAATGAGGTGAAATTTAACAAGTCAAAAATGTTGGATTCTGTACCTAGGACAAAGTGACGCCGGGCACAAATATAAATTGGGAGAGGTGTGGTTGGAGAGCAGCCCTGCAGAAATGGATCTGGGGGTGCCGGTTGACGTTAAGCTCAGTGAGGGTCAGCAGTGTGCCCTGGTAGCCAAGAGGGGAAACCGCACCCCAGGGTGCATCAAACACAGTATAACCAGCCAGTCAAAAGAGGGGATTGTCCCACTGTGTTCAGCATTGGTGTGGCCTCACCTTGAGTACTGTGTGCAGTTCTGGACCCCCAGTTTAAGAAGGATGTGAAGGTCCTTGAATGTGTCCAGAGCAGGGCAACAAAGCTGGTGACAGGGCTGGAAGGAATGTCCTGTGAGGAGTGGCTGAGGACTCTGAGTTTGTGTAGTTTAGCGAAAAAGGAGGCTGAGGGGTGACCTCATTGCTCTCTTCAGCTTCCTGAGGAGAAGTGGAGAAGGAGGTGGTGACCTCTTCTGCCTGGGATCCAGCGACAGGATGCATGGGAATAGTACAAAGCTGCACCACGGGAGGTTTAGACCAGACATTAGGAAGCATTTCTTTACTGAGAAGGTGGTCAGACACTGGAACAGGCTCCCTAAAAAGGTGATTGACAGGCCCTGTGCCTGTCAGTGTTTAAGAGGCATTTGGACAATGTCCTTAACAATTTGCTTCAACTTTTGGCCAGCCCTGAAGTGGTGAGGCAGTTGGACTAAATGATCATTGTATGTCCCTTACAACTGAAATAGTCTTTTCCATTCTATTTTAGTAATAGAACAACATTTCTAGTCATGACATCATCATAAACTACTGTATTTAACCATCTTAAAAAACGGTCTTGCTAATCTTGTTTTCATTCCTAAAGCCTATATATTATCAGTGACTAGACATTTATCTAATTTTGCGTTGCTAGCAGGAGATAAAATCCTTCAGACATGCAGAGAAAAATAAATTGTCAGAAGGAACTGAAATGAGCAGTTACTATTGATTTCCTCTTTAAAGCTGTCCACACATGAACACCTTTGCTGCTTTAAAGAGGAGCAAATGACTGCTTCTTCCTCCTTTAGCCTTGCCTGACAGTGGTGACGGATCATCCTGATGAGCTCTGTTTTCCAGTGTGCTTCCACTTAACGCTGGAATTAATTTTCTTCTCGAGTGATTTGTCAACTCTGAACCATGATGAGTAATCTAACTTACAAACATAATTAATAATGCATGCATCCAAACTTACTTCTGTAAAATAGCTTTATAATTGCAATGTATTAACAAGCAGTAGCATTTCTAAACTGTGTGAAGGACCTCTTCATGTGTGCTAGTGTCCAGTCAAATAAAAAAATCATCATGAAAGGTTGAGTGATCAGGTTGGAGGAAGTCTACTAGAAATATAAAAATAATATCATAGTATTATTATTTCATCACTTTGTTCCAGAAGATATTAAAACATAGATATATATACTGTCAGAATTAAAAAAAAATTCAAACACAATGGTAATAGTGATGTGCATAAAATGAATTAACTAGCTTATTTATTCACAGGTACATAGTTTTATAGATTACCAGCTCTGGAATTGAAAAGGAATTTATTTCTATGACCTGTTGACAGAAAGTTTCCTCTTTCCATCCAAAACAGGATTTCTAAGCCTTCTAAAAGCAGCAGTCTCTTATTTGAGGTATACAGTATTTCCAACTTCCCAATAGTTCCTCTTAGAGAAGAGGAGGGAGAGGGAAGTGAGGGAAGGAGGAAGGGAAGGGAGAAAAGAAGGAACTTATCAATGATAAATATTATGTAGACGCACATGTCAGTGTTATTTACCCAGGTTCAATTTGAAAAGTTGACAAAAGTCCCCTTACCTCTGAAAAAGGCAAATACATACGAGTGGGAAAAAGTGGAATTTTTGTCACTTAAAGGTTGATCAAAATATTAATTGTTTCATAAACGCTTCCCAACCTCAGCCCTTTCCTGACAGTCTTTTATGGGATGCTGCCTAATGGCTAAGAAACCCTATAACCTAGAGTACTGGTCAATATCCTCTGTAGGGACCATGTGGACACGTCAAAAAATACAATTTCCTAAGGCTGCAAAATGTTGATGGGCCTTAATTTTTCCTGTATCCATTTCCTTAGTCCTATTCTTTATCTACATTTTTCTTGTGTTTTCCAGAGGGGTTTCAGTAGCGTAAGTCTTCCTCATAAAACTACTACTTTGTCTTGCTTGCTGACTCTTAAGCACTCAGTGGTATAATTTCAAAGTACTATATGTGTGTGGTATAATTTCAAAGTACTACATGTGTGTGGCATATTGGCACCCAATAAATACATTTATGTTAGCAATTTACTGTACTGGACCTGCAAATTTCCTAGACAGGACTTTTATTGGGGTTTTGGTGTAGATTTGTCTTGTGTCTACATTTAGAGTCATGCAGTGTCCACTTGTGTGCATCACTTGTGAGCTTGGCACGGTTTCTGTCTCGGTCAGAGGGAACCCATGATGACATTGCATGCAGGAAGCTACATAGAGGTCCCCACCTGCAATGTGTCTGCCAGGTCCTTCGCTAGTTTGGTCTTTACACATCCACAAGTTTCTGTTAGTAAAGACTAGGCAGTCTGGGTTGTTTCTACAGAAATCTGGTTTCACTTATCAGGTATAGACATATTCATCTGGGAATCACTTATTAGGTGTGGACACGTGGTGTGTACTAAAGACCAGCAACTAGCATGAACTCTGTTGCTGGTAAACACAACTTGTGCATATGATCCTAGAACCACAACAGATAGTGTCAAATCAAACCTCTATCCCTTTGAATCACACCCGTAAATAAGGCGGGATCCTAAGCCATTAAGGACACGGTCCCACACAACATCCTTGTCACTGAATTAGACAGATATGTGTCTGATGGATGGACTATTAGGTGGGTGAGGAACTGGCTGGATGACTGTATCCAAACAGTTGCAATCAATGCCTCAGTGTCCAAATAGAGATCAGTAACAAGTGGTGCCACGCAAGAGTTCGTACTGGGACCAGTACTGTTCAATATCTTCATCAATGACACAGACAGTGGGATTGAGTGCACCCTTAGCAAGTTTGCGGATGACACTAAGCTGATTGGTGAAGTTGATATGCTTGAGGGAAGCGATGCCATCCAGAGGGACCTTAACAGGCTTGAGGAGTGAGCCAATGTGAACCTCATGAAGTTCAACAAGGCCAAGTGCAAGGTCCTGCACCTAGGTCGGGGTAATCGCCAGCATCAATAGAGGCTGGGTGGTGAGTGGATTTAGAGCAGCACTGCAGAGAAGGACTTGGGGATACTGGTAGATTAAAAATTAGATATGAATCAGCAGTGTGCACTTGCAGCCCTGAAAGCCAGTTGTATCCTGGGCTCCATAAAAAGAAGTCAGGCAAGAAGCTTGAGGGAGGTGATTCTCCCCCTCTACTCTTCTCTGGTGAGACCCCACCTTGAGTACTGGCATCCCCTGCACAAGAAAGACATGGACCTGTTAGAGTAGGTCCAGAGGAGGGCTGCAAAAATGATCAGAGGGCTGGAACACCTCTTCCATGAAGAAAGGCTGAGACAGTTGGGGATGTTCAGCCTGGAGAAGAGAAGGCTCCAAGGGAGACTTTACTGCAGCCTTTCAATATCTATTCTTTCTTATATGTATCTTATATAATTATTTCTTGCAAGAAGTACAGAGAAGCTTTTTACCAGGGCCTTAATGATAGGACAAGGGGTAATGGTTTTAAATAGAAAGAAAGTAGATTGAGATTGGACATAAGAAAGAGATTCTTTACTGTAAGGGTGGTGAGACACTGGAACAGGTTGCCCAGAGAAGCTGTGGATGTCCCATCATTGGAAGTGTTCAAGGAAAGGTTGGACAGGGCTCTGAGCAACATGGGCAGGTGTCCCTGCCCATAGCAGGGTGGTTGGGCTAGGTGAACTTTAAACGTCAAAAAACCCCAAACCATTCTGTGATTCTAAGTATCCGCCTGCTTCTGAAGATATCAGTCTTTTTTGAAAGGTAATAACAGTGTTCACAATTTTATAGTGTGCTATTTCTCTTGAATCTCAAGTTGACATCTGGGAAACACAGTCACGCACACCATGCTGTTGTTGACACCTCCAGAAGGGAATCCTGACAGAATTCACAAAAGCATCACAAGGCTTCTCCCAAAACCAATACAAAGGTGAAATTGTTCTGTTGGAAATGGGCCTGCAACAGCTGTGGAGAAACCATACTGTCTGGAGCATTATGAACGCATACACAGACAGCATACAGCCAAAAAGCAAAACACTGTGACATGGAGACATGTTGTAGAGGACATGTATTAGTGGTAAGAGGCATTCAATAGGTTCTCCTTTTTAGCAAAGTATTGCCCAAGAACATTGTTTCATTGTGCTTGTCATTCTTTATTTCTTCCCCTAAATTTATTGACTAGCATCGTAACTAACAGCTTTTTTTCAGTTCTGTTTTTATGTGACTCCTATTTATGCTGCAGTCTTTCTGCTGCTATCAGATTTGTTTTCAGATGTGTTTGTTGTCTTGCAGCATTCAAGGATTTCTATGGTTTGTACCATATTTTCTCCAGACTTCCTTAAAACTTTAAGTAAAATTCCCATTTTTTTTAAAAAATGTGCCTTTCAATTTTTCATATTCATGATGTTAAGAGATTTCCTTTTTCTTTCAGATTTTAAGCTGAAACACTGTACTCGAAGTTGCTAAACTGTGATGGCTGTTCCCTTCACTTATACACACAGCTAAATTTATACAAAGAAGAAGGGACAGTTGTGATCCTGTAGTCTGATCATCTGTGTAATATGCACCGTTGGCAATGCCTGGGGTTATGCATATTTGTGTATATCGCTGGGAAGATCTTGATACATAATTTGCCAGTAACAGATAATTCATTATGGCCTTTAATTAGATAGACCAAATTATTTTTATTGATAATTATCTTTCCTGGCAAAAAAGGAAGAAAGGCATCTTATTTGTAATTTGAATTTGTTTACCTTGAATCTCCAGACACACAATGTTTTTATATTGTGTAGAAAAACCCCTTACAAAAGCTACGCTTTCATTGCAATCAAGCAGATCCCCTCACTCTCTCTTTGACAAGCTAAATAGATTGTGCTTTTTGTCTTTCAATGTATAGCTTTTTTTCCAGCCTTAAATGTTCCTTATGGCTCTTCTCTGGATCCTGTCTAATTTCAGTGTCTTTCATGGACATTGAGAACTGGACGCCATATGCCAGAAGCAATCATGCTAATGCCAAATGCAGAGGTTATGTAATGTCCCTATTTATACATCTGAAACCAGCATATTTGCCATTTTGCTCGTGCTGCTGCGCTGAGAAGTCATATTCACTTGATTATCAGTCACAGTCAATCCTATGGGTACAGTTATCTGCTGAATAAATACACCCTACATTCTTTATTCCTAAGCATACACCTTATACTCATTTTTGTTGAAATGCATACTATTTTTTTGAGACTAGGCAGTTACTGTGCCCAGATCACAGAACTGGACTCTCTGTTATTCACTACTCTCCCTACCTCCATTTCTTTTGCAAATTTTACCAATGACAATTTTGTATTTTCTCCCAAATGACTGGGAAAAATAGTGTAAAGCCAAGCAGTGGTATCTGCACAATTCTAGTAGAGACACACCATAATGTACTTCCACATTTATAGTACGCCTAGAGATCTGTCTGCTTTCTCATATGAGTTGGCGGGGTGGTCAATAGCAGACTGTGTATGGTACCCCGTCTCATGTTTTATCAGATAAAACAGATTTGCTAAATATTCAGTGTCAAGTTTTTTTTTCTGAATTTTCAATATTTTGAAAACAAAATTACTTTCTTTTTTTTTTTTTTTTTTTTTTTTTTTGCATTTTATCACTTCACTATAGCAGAAAAATCTTATTTCCAAAACAAAGGCAATCAAAACCACTGAGGTAGTTGCTTTCTGTGCTTTCTTTTTTTTTTTTTTTGATTACTTTTTTCAATACTATTGGAAAAGAGCAGTGGGATCTCCACTCCAAAGCCTCTGCATGCATCAGCTGGCACACATTAGTAAATGTCAGCTCTGAAATGCTTTCAGAATCAGTTAAAAAACATATGAAGCAACCTGTCAAGCTGTCACAGATGAGGCAGATTGAATGACAGCCATCAAGGATCTGGGTACTGGGGTTTGTTTAAGAGCCAATGAGACTAGGGCTTCTTCACATGCTCACTCCCTTGCTTCCCCCAGCATTAGGTTCCCAAGCTCTTGACCTCCATCCCCAGGAGGGAGGTCACTGTTGATACAGTCTGGTTGGGCAGAAAGTCATGTAGGCCCCTGCTGTGATGCTGCTGGCAGTTACCGCTCTTGGGTGTTACTGATTACGCATGCTGGGCATCCCCTGGCACTCCTCTCCGCTCAGCTTTCTGATCTCCAGGATCTTCCCCCACTTCCAGCATGTTTTCTTCAGCCAGGATCTTTGCCTGCTCCTTTCCAGGGCCCAGCTTTCCCAACCTGAATAGTCCGTGTGGAGAAGCAGGATGTGTGATCAGCCTCTTAAGTGGTGTCTCATGTCCATTCATCAACTGGAGGATTCAGGACGTGCCACCTGTGTTCAGACCAGGCGTTGCCAACATTCACAAATGTCCCCCATGCCATTTCCAACTAGCAAGTAGTAGGCTTCTGCTTGGGAGTGTAAAAGTTCAGTTTTGGACATCTACTCACATACACATATGCATCTAATTATCTGCCGCCTGCTAGTATTCACAACTAAGCTATTTTTTCATCCATGGCACAAGCAAGATTGTTTTTGTGATTCAGAAGTACTGTCGTGACTCATAGGCCCTTTTGGTGTTCCAGTACGACGCTTTAAATAGTACGCTGTGACAGAAAGACATAGCAGGCAAAGTGGCTTGACTCCTTTAAGAATCTTGGTCCCTAGCAAGTCACACTCATTCACACGCATTAGGTGTTAAACTGCTGTATTTTTGTAGGTTTTTGGATTAGATACAACAGAGAGAAAAAAAACCCTAAGCTTTTGAAAAGGCAATGAGTTTATGCAATTCAGACAGACTCCTATTTCTCAGTCCTCCACACAGAGTTGCAGAAAAACAGCCAAGGCACCTACAACAGATTCTTGGTGAGTGCTTCATCGTCTGGGGGAAGAGCAGTTTTATCCTACTGCCTTGTCAGTGCAAGAGAAATGGATGTCTGGAATAACAGGCAAGAACCTGCTAAAAGTACTATTTCTGCTCTGGCTGTGTCATTTGAGAAAGAGACTTCCATTCTTTGGCTCTACAGCCATGCTAGTTTTGATGTGTCCCTACCCTACAGCTCTCGAGGCAGGTACTGGCAGACACTGGCAGATACTGGCAGAAAGACCTGCTCAGCTGAGGGAGAAGAAAAGAAACTCCCATACATTCCCAGGAGAAGTTCTGTTACTCCCACAGTATCAGCACTAATTTCTAGTTTTGTTCTCAAAATAGATGTTACAGAAAATGCCTCTCTCTACTTTTTGCTTTTCAACTGTTTTTTTCCAAGAGATTTAGGTAAAACATTACCTGCTAAAAAGCAGGAGAGTGAGACGAAGAGCTCATAGCTGTTCTTGCAGCAACGATATGCCTCCCAAGGAGCCTCCCATGGTGGCTAGGTCAGGGCTCATTTATGTGTCTCGTTCTTCAAGGGAAGCTCTGGGTAGATGGATTACAGGATAAAGTTGGAGAGATTTTGAAACTGTAATATAACTGGACTCCAGTATTGCAGCAACAATTCACAAGAAGGGGGGCCATCTTCACCATACAGAAGTGGATTGCCAATATCCAGGGAGAATCCCAAGTAGCTACTGATCAACTAGTTGGTGGTCTGGGATAGAGAGATGTGTGGTAAATTCTGTTTTTCTAGGCAACATGTAGTATGTTTCAGAGGCGTTTGCACAGCACAGACAGTGTCAGGGGACACTGAGAACTAAAGAAGTTAGATGTGTCTGGGCTATTCCGGAGCCATGTGCCAGTAAACCCTAGAGTGCTTTTAACAAGAATTACAATGCTCCAGTGATGCCAGATTTGGTGTGTCACACCAGAGGAATTGTGCAGAAATTTAAAATACCCAAGCAAGTTTCTGAATGGAGAGTTTCATGAACCTCTGAGCTACCTCTATTGATCACTTGATATGAGTGGTGCTCCTCCCTAGACTCTGACCTCAAAGTATGCTCTGTTGTTGCAAAAGCTAGGTCCTATGTACATTTGGGAATCCTGAAGCATGCTGGAGCTGGCTGGACCAACATAAAGGGTAGTGATTTTGAAATGATTGCTGTTACACCTCCTGATTTTACATTGACTATGTAATCGCAAAATTGATTTTAAAAAAAAAAGTACTGACATATAACCGAAAGCTGACCAGGGCAGGGAGCCTTATTTGCATCGTTCACTGCACAGCTGAACAGTCAAGTCTGAACTGAAAAGCAAGACTACATTGCCACAGGCAAACTACAGAAGAAGAAGTAGTCAGTTGGGGACGTTTTTCATCACAAAACAAAACTGGGAGTTACATTTGTCTGTACGTTTGGCAGTAAAGTAGAGTAGAAATACAAGATTTTATGTTTATTAAACCTTTCTTTTATTACTGATAGGGACCCAGGGAGAAGATTCATAACGCGTGCTTATATTGTGAAACAACTTTCTACAGTGAAGGAGTTAACCAGAAAAGCCAACTTGTACTTCACTTCCTAGGCAACTTAGTTTACCTAGTTTTGAAGATTGAGCAGATACCTTTTTTAATAACCTGCAATGGTTAAAGATTAAACAACTGATCAGTTAAAGATTGTATTAACACTAACAGCAACCTCAATTCACGTGCCTTAAACAAAAATAGCAACACTCACAAGTATTCTTTAACTCCTCACTGCCAAATACTTTCATTCACTTCCCACATGCAGCCACCCACTCTGTGCATAACTCATTCCTTTAAATCATGCTCAGATGCACCAGATTAAATGCAGTCTTGAGTTTTTTTTAAGAGTGATAACACATTATATACTGCCCCAGTGAAAGTCTGTCTGCTAACAAAATGCCTAATTTCACAGGGATTGCTAAGCTTGCACATACAAGTCTAATTAGTGCTTTTGGGCCTGTTTTTTTTTCCCTATTTCTGATTTAAACTTCTGAAATTACATTACACTTAGCAGAAACTCTTTTTGTTGTCCGTGTCCAATCTCCACTGGGTGCTTGCTTTCACCTCCAAAAATAGAAAGAGTTTTAATAGCTTTCTGCTTAACAGACTGCCAACTGAGGTATAAAAAGTTACAGAGAGGTGGTTTCAATATGGAGGATGTGAAACAGCTTACTGTTCTAGCCCTGTGACTCCTGCCACTAAAGTGTTTTGTTAAAGGGCTTATGAGATTTCTTCTTAAGAATTGGAAAGTCTAGTTTTACCTCCGCAAGAGAGTTCAAGGACTGTGTAGGGAGACAAAACTGAGGTCACCCTGGCCCTTATAATAAAGTGCCCTCTGCAATTAGTTGTTCTTTCAGCTAGTTCTTTGAGCTAATAAGTTGTTCTTTCATAATCACTGTTCGCTTGGACTCAAAAGCTACAGCAATTTCTGCCATGTCAAGATCTGGCTTCAGATCATATGCCTGTTCCCTAAGCCATTTCAAGGCCCTAATTACAACAATCTGTGGTTGCATGAACTTTAGATGAAGATTCTGGGTTTTCAATAACTTGAGGACAAGAAGATAATGGAGAAGAGAAAAAGCTATTCACCTCTTTCACATGCAAGCTAAATGCCTTATTTCCCACTAGAAGTTCCACAAGCGAAGATTGTAGTGCAACTCTCACCTACTATGCACCCAAATCATAAATCTCTGCAGCCACAATAGTAAGGGTTGTTTGATTAAGACTGCATTTATAAGATTTGTGACTATTACAATGAATAGCACAATGAAAAAGGACCAAATAAACAAGTTGGCTGTGTTTTTCTGGAAAAATAAGCCCAGTGTCCTTGAAGAAAGGGAAGGGAAGCTTTCTTTAATATAATTCCCTTGTTTCTCTTGTTTCTCTCTTGGGACACTGGATTAAACTGCTTCTTTGTTCTTCCCCATCTCCCTTCTGTAGATGCATAGGTAGATATTTGACCAACTGACTGATTTTATGTTTGACAGTGCTTGAAAGATTAGGGACTGCTTTTTGCAGTAGGGAATCTCCCTAGAATTACTGAGTATGTCATGAATGTTTCCATACCACCTGTCTACTTCACAGTAAGATCATTTTCGGTATGTTTTTTATTTAGCAAACTATTTGGGAAGTATGATTAAATTTTAAGTCCAGTTCTTAATAAGGGGAAAGGTTAGTCCTTCTCTTATGTCTTATATCAGCTTATAAAAAGAGATAATTTTCATGACTATACTGAATTTTCCTTCCAAAGACCCTCAGTGTTGCATGACACTCACAGGCCACCTTGGCTTATAGATCAGTGCTTAACGGAGCTGAGCTGACTCCCACTAGTTGAAAATGAGGCCTTGTATTTCCAATCAATCATCCTGAAGGCTCACTGAACACTAAAGGATGCATGTACACTCAAGAATCTAGAGTATCATTACAGTTCTTTCCTGTTGAATCTTTTTCTTCCTTAACAAACCAATGTGTTTTATTGAATCATGACTTTGCAGCTCTTATTCAATATAAAGAAGTAGTGGGAAAGCACTTTGCCTTTCACTGTCTGTAACTATATGGAAATGAGAGTGGCTAGTGCTGCTACTAGGATGGTACATATCAACTATTTCATAGAATGATCATTCATTGTATCCAGGGAAACTCGGCAGAAAGTAGCAAAAGAGAGATTCTGCATAATATGAACCCTAAGCATTCATACATTATGCAAGTATTTCAGCAGCCCACATAGCGCAGCCTGCATACAAAAGAATAAAATCAGCAAAATAAAATTTCTGTTGAAAAAAAAAAAAAAAGAGTCAGGTGATCTTTCATTGAGTCTTGGGGGGTTACAAGAAATTGGCACTGGCTCATACTTTCCAACCATTGAACCTCCAATAAAAAAGTAAGCATTTCACAGCAGAAGTAAACATTATATAACTCAATATGCCTCATTTATTTCTGCACAATGTAAATTCCTTGGATTAAGAGTTTTACTGAGAATCTTTCCCCTGCAGCAACAACTGCAATCCAGGAGAGATGCCAGAAGGCAATAACACCATTTGGTGCTGGCACAAAATCAGTTCTGTGCAGTGTTTACTGGTGCTCAGGCAGTGTACGTTTCAATGGTGCCATGACTTTGAAGAGCAGAGCTGACTCTGCTGTGTGCTTGCAGAACTGGTTTAGGCATATGCTGATAACTGTTTAAGCCGGTAGGACTTGATATGTGAAAGTTATGACCCTTTCAATCATTGCTCCCACCAAGGCACATTTCAATTATTGCACTGTGTTTGAAGTAACACATTTCATGTCATTATTAAGGAACAGATGGAAGGGTTAACTCATAAAGCTAGGAGCCTTGTCATACTGCGTGGTCAATGAAAAATCTCAGGTAAGAGCTTAAAGACAGATACTTCCCATTGTCTGTTACATCCTAGTGTAGCTTTGTACTTATTTTAAACTAGAAACAGTAAGCTTCTTCCTAATATATCTACAGTTAATGTCATCCCAGACTGAATTCTGTAATCATTTAAAGATTTATTATGTTTATGGTAATATAGCGGACCTCCTCAGTCACTGAGAGCAGCCAATAGATACCACCTCATGTAGTCCCATAAATCCATGCAATATCAATTTCCATCTTAAAGCTAGCTAAGATTTCTGTCCTGACTTTCTTGAATTCACAGCCATTCCAGATCCTCATTCCTCTAATGGAAAGGTTTTTAATTCTGATTTCTAGCCTAAATGTACCCATGGACATCTCAATAATCAGATGAGCAAGGTCTCTTAGTTTATGGATGAAGTAAAATTCTTCAGATAAAGATATATTCTTTCCATGCACCAGAAGGTTTGAAATCAGATTGATTCCAGTTAATGATCAATTAGAAATTATTTCTCTTTTTTTTTCTTTCTATTCATGTAACACTAAAACTGTAGTTAGGCATCCCAGCTATTATTACTGCTTGCTTTCTACAGGTTTCCAAATTTAAACATTTCTATCAAAACTCACACGCTTTTTATTTGCTTTAATTTCTATGAAGGGAACAGTAACAGAGATATGAATGCTCCCAAAACATGGTATCAGGATACAGAACCTCTGTAATTCTAGGCTCTTAATAGCATATATTAATCCCTGAAGAAAGCGTAGGGTAGGGTAGGGTAGGGAGGGGATTTTTGGCCTCAGACTCTGTGATTATAGATGCCATATACTGTCAGCACTTGAGAGGCTACAGTAAAGGGCAGAGTAGGGGAGCTTTCATTGCTGCTGGTCCTGTGTTCAAGAAATAGATTTGTGAACTGTAAAATAACAGTGGCAGCTCAACACTGCCTATGTGCATGGTGTATTTATTCATCTTAGCTTTTGTTCGTAGGCAATACATATTTTCTTAAAACTTTATTAAGTAAATGACTTCTACATGCTGGAAGAAAAAATATTTCACTATTTTTTTCTAGGTTTGTTATTTACTAAAGCACTAAGAGGCTAGATGGAAGCAGATAAGGCTAGTAAACATGGAAAGGGCATACTTTCAGATTGTGCTTGCAAAGACTGCACTGAGTCTGTTATATGCTGCTGCCCTCTGAGGCACAGTGCTGTGGCTGCAGATGTGCAATGGATTTTCCATCTGTTTTATCCTTCTGGTTTGTTCAGGGGCCTAAGGCACATAACCAGGTCCTCCTTTTATTTGTTTAACAGCCGGGAAGACAAATGGTTACAACTGCTAACATAATAAACAAACATAGAATGGGAGTGGACATAAAGGCATTTTGTTTGACCAGCAGTGTGTGTCTCCGTGACAATGATGACTGAATAAAAGCTGAGATTAACTAGTCAGATTTAAATAAATAGTTCTCACAAGGACGTATCCAAATAATCCCCTAAGGAAAAGTTACCAATGCTCCCAAAAGATTTCCATTTTCTGGATATGCACAAATCCACAGTTTTGGATTCAGGCAGTTCAAACACTGGTTGTGGTCTGAATCCACAGGGAAGTTCAGGGATCTGGCTTTGCACTTTATAACTTGCAGGCTGATGGCAGCAATGCCCTTCTCTCAATATATAACAATGGTTATCAGGCCATAACAAATGCTTTCACAGTTTATTCTTCTTATTTGTACATCACAGTGACTGGATCCTTGAATGAGGAGAAGTGAGAAAGGGGCTGAATGGAGTTGAAATCCCCTTTATAAATGTAATGGCTGGGCTCCTGTTGATCAGTAGAGACAGTTTTCTGCCACAGTGCTTCTGCTGGGTAGACTTTCATCCTGCTTCAACTATCAGAATCTCCAGAGTGGTCTGAGGCTCATACCTCCTGAGGAACAGTTGTGCGCAGCACATCTGCAGTGTCAGCCCAATGTAAAAGTCTGCCCTGGCTGTGGTTGCAATGGTAGCCCAGTTTTGTAAATACTCACCATGCAGTCTAGCTTTTTGTGAAATAAGCAGCTCAGTCTGCTGCACCAGCCTTGAAATTATTGTGCCTGGCCCCCTCAGATACAGGATGGTGCCTTCAGCACTGCTGTTTGCTTTGGCTGACCTGTACCTGTGCTCCTTTTGATCCCAAGCATCAACCAGGTCTTTTGCTAGTTTCAAGCTGAACATTGACACCTGAGTTTCTTCTCAGATATGTTTTAGCTGCTGTGTTGGTCATATGGATCTGAAGATGATGGCAGAGGACGTATGGAAGAATGGTGAAAAAATAGGAAACTCTTAATTGTAGGACTGGGTACTTTTGCTCCTGTGTGAAAGACTGCAGTCTCATGACACGGGATTTTGCACAAATATGGTAGTTAAAATATTAACCATGGGAAGGGGCTTTTCTCAGAACATGGAAGTTGCAGACAACCTGTTAGGATGATGGGATCTTAGGAAATTCAGGTTGAAAAGGGCCTTAGGAATGTCCAACTGCCTGCTCAAAGCAGGGACAGCAGTGGGATCAGATTATCAGGGCTTCACCCAGTTGGGGCCTGAACACCCCACCCCCTCCAGGCTGGACATGAACCAACCTCCTTGGTCCCTGGCTCCACCACTGAGCCAGCCCTGGTCCCGCAGCCTCTCCACGCAGGGCAAGAGCTCTAGCCCCACCATCTTAGGGGCCTCCCCTCACCTCCCACCAGTTTGTTAGTTTCGTTCCTGTAATGGCAACCCAAACAGGAGGCAGTAGCCAGGTGGGGTCTGGCAGGTGCTGAGCAAAGGGGACAGTCCCTGCCTTCATCTGGCTCTTGAGGCCATGTCCTATCCATGCCAGCCTCTGGGCAGTGTCCAACCCATAGCCACTATCCTGTGAGCCCACCACCCAAACAGGTCTTCACCCACCAATGTGGCCTCCCTCCCAGACTGTAATGTCCCAGCCCAGGTACAAGAATTTGGGGGGAGACAGCGCCAACAGCCTGGCTATAGTGGAGGTAGGTGGCATCTGCTGCTCTCCTCTCATCCCCACAATTTTGTCGTAGAAAACAGTCAGGTAGGTCAGGCACGATTTACCCTTGGTAAATCCTTGCCAACACCTCCCCGTCACTGTCTTCTCCCTGCTGTGCCCAGATGTGGGCACCAGAAGGTCTCACTCCTTGATTTTACCTGGAACTGATAGGAGGCCAGCCAGCCTGCAGTTCCTCAGTGTGACTTTTGCCCTTTTTTGAAGACAAATGTGACATTTGCTTTGTCCAGGTGTTGGGGACCTCCCTGATCTCCACGACCTTTAAGAGCTGATGGAGAGCAGCTGCACAAGGACACCAGCCACCTCCCTCAGCACCTTGGCGTGCAGCCTGACAGGTCCCAGTGACATCAGGGGCACAGAATCACAGAGTGGTCAGGGTTGGAAGGGACCTCTGGAGATCATCTAATCCAACCCCCCTGCCACAGCAGGGTCACCTACAGCAGGTTGCACAGGATGGCATCCAGGTGGGTTTTGAATGTCTCCAGTGTGGGAGACTCCACAACCTCTCTAGGCAGCCTGTTCCAATGCTCTGACACCCTCAAAGTAAAGAAGTTCCTCCTCATGTTAAGATGGAACTTCCTATGTTCAAGTTTGTGCCCGTTACCTCTTGTCCTATCACTGGACACCACTGAAAAAAGACTGTTCCCATCGCCCTGGCATCCTCCCTTTAAGTATTTATACTTAAAGGTCCAGTGCTTCCGAGCAATCCCTGATTCAACCATCCTCCCCAGCTGGTAGCTCCTCTCCTCCTGGATTCCCATCACTAAGCACAGAGGCCTGGCAGACATCACTGGTGACAACAAAGAAGGCGGTGAGGACATGCCTTATCTGTGTTTGCTGTCACTATATCACCCACCCCATCGTGCAATGTGCCTACATTTTTCTTGTTCAGCCTTTTGTGACTAATGTAGCAGTAGAAACTCCTGCTGCTCTTGACATTCCTTGTAAATCTCAGCTCCAGCTGAATTTTTGGCTTCCCTGACACTGCCCCTGTATGCCTGAGCAGTGTTTCTTGATTCCTCCTTTGTATTCTGGAACAGGTTGCCCAAAGAGGTTGTTGAAGCCCCATCCCTGGAGGTGTTCAAGGCCAGACTGGACGTGGCCTTGGGCAACCTGGTCTAGTGGGAGGTGTCCCTGCCTGTGGCAGGGAGGTTGGAACTCGATGATCTTCAAGGTCCCTTCCAACCTAAAACATTCTATGATTCTATGATTCTGTCCTTGTTCCCCACCTGTACACTGCCTTTTCATGTCGGAACCGTGCTGTGACTTTCTTGCTTTGCCAAGCTGACCTCCTGATATGTCTCCTTATTTTCCTGAGGATGGACCATTCTTGCACATGGACAATGCTGTCCTTAAAGGCCAAGCAGCTTTGCTGGTGTCCTTTGACCTTCAGAGCCGCCTCCTATGGGATCCCACCTACGAGTCCTCTGAATAAGGGAAAGTTTTGTCCTTGGAGTCCAGGGTCTGTATTCTGATGTTCACTTTCCCTTAAATGGAGAATGTTCTCTATTGATATTAGACGCATATTTGACCCCTTTTAAAAGGCTGGGCCAGCGGTTGCAACCCCAAAAGAATGCCACCTTCAAAGCACATGTGGTGAAGTTTTCTGTTCCTGGAAGGAAAGAAGAACACATTCTGTTTCTAGAAAATTATTTTTTGTTTCTTCATTTTTCCTAAAAAATCACTCCAATTTTCAATGACAAGCATGAGAAAGGGGAACAGCTATGCAGAATATTAAGCATAATCACTACCTAAACTCAAAGTGGAAAATGTATGCGCAAACATTTGTCCTTCACCAGGAACTTTCTGTGAAACAAACAACCAAGTAATTTCCTATTATTATCTCAGCTAAGTTTGTCTAGGAAATAAATCTGTGCTTCACACTTTCTTCAGGGTTTGAAGTGATATAGCAGTTGCTTAGATAATGCTAATTTCCCAGAACGCAGGAAGACACATTGAATACACAGTATTTGTCAGCTTGACATTTCTGACATTATTCTGCCTCATTTTATTTTAACACAAAAGAAGGTTGCATTTTCTACTTTATTGCTGAACATACAAATGTAAAACATAATCATTGAGTCACTTGGTATTTCTATTTGTTCATTTATATGTACCTGATAGGAGTTGCCCCTCATATGCAGTTCACTAGACTAGTAGTTGAAAAAGACAGTCATGTGAAAAGGGGTATTTTCCTAGAATGTTTCTTTACTGACCGTGATTTAAGGTAAAACAGGCAAACTCTCTTACTTCATGAGTTTTATACAAACTTACTTTGGAATCACACTGAAAATTTTGCACAGGGCAAGGCTGAGAATTAAAATCATATACACTTCGGATTCTGGTTTTGTTTTTGTTTTTTTTTTTCACGTGTGGGGTTTTTTTAAGAGGACAGTGCCGTATGGCCATTCACAATGCATGTTTTATACCTGTAATCATGAAGCCATATGTACCAGAGATCCACCCATCCATCCATCCACTCATCCCTCTCATCATCTCAGATTCTGTTTCTCTTCCTTGACCCAGACCTGTCATGTCCAGATAGCCATATAGTACTCCTGCTTCTTGGAGACCAAGCAAAACGCCACTTTTTTTCTAATTCCAGAGTTTTAGGAATGAGAAAGTCCTACAGCAATTAGCATTTGGCTTGTTTAGGGTAGAAATGGCAGAAATGACGTCTTTGCACAGTGTCTTAGAGCAGCTAACAGGGTTGCAGAGTTGTCACACCATGTAGCCCAGAATTGTCATTGCTAGTTACAGGCCTTATGCTTTGTATTGAATTTGCAAGGCCTCAGGGCTGAGGCTTGTCAGACTTGTGCTGTCTAAACTTTATTTGACCTGCAGCTTTGTTTTATTTGGCTTGGCTGTGGAAGCAATTTCTCTAAGTGACCTGGTGCTGATGATCAACCTGTTCTGCTTATGTGTAGTACCACCATATTTTTATACAGAGAGCAGTAATGAGCAGTTATTCTATGCAGAATGGGGTATTTACACCTCTGACACAATGATACAGTGCAGAAAACCCCAATTCTGGTGCAATAGCAGAGGCCTGGAGAAGCAGAGAGACACGCAATACGGCACAGAGGAGTACAGTTATGGAGTGATAAGAGGTGGGGCATAGGTTTGGCACTGGAGACAAACCCTGCAGCTGTAAACAACACTCCTGTGATCAGTTAAAGCAACACAGACCCAGAACTGGTCAGAACTGGTTTCAGAGGTAGCGAAGAGAACAAATAAATGGCAACTAATATATGTGGAGGGCACCATATACAGTAAATTCGGATGTAGCATGGTGCTACAGACCACTAAAGAAAGAAGAACATGTAGAAAAAAGCATGTTAGAAAATGTACGCAAGTGACCTCAAGTGGATCCTGGGGAGAGAAACAAGAAACAAGCAACATCATCATCATTGTCCTCCCAAAGGACTTAGGGGGGGCTGACAACTTCTGGTATTGTCATAGTATCATAGAATCATAGAATCATTATGGCTGGAAAAGACCTCTAAGATCATCAAGTCCAACCGTTACCTAACTCTGCCAGGCCCACTTCTAAACCATGTCCCTGAGCACCATATCTAGATGGCTTTTAAACACTTCCAAAGATGGCGATTCAACCATTTCCCTGGGCAGCCTCTTCCAGTCTTTGATAACCCTTTCAGTGTAGGAGTTTTTCCTCATGTTTAACCTAAACCTCCCCTGGCACAACCTGATGCCATTTCCTCTTGTCCTATCAGTTGTAACTCGGGAGAAGAGACCAATGCCCACCTCTCTACAACCTCCTTTCAGGTAGTTGTAGAGAGCAGTAAGGTCTCCCCTCAGCCTCCTTTTCTTCAGACTAAACAACCCCAAGTCGCTCAGCGGCTCCTCATAAGACTTATTCTCAAGACCCTTCACCAGATTTGTTGCCCTTCTCTGGACACTCTCCAGCACCTCAATATCCTTCTTATACTGCGGCACCCAAAATTGAACACAGTACTCAAGGTGCGGCTCCACCAGTGCTGAGCACAGTGGGACAATCACTTCTCAGCCACACTATTGCTGATGCAGGCCAGGATGCCATTGGCCTTCTTGGCCACCTGGGCACACTGCTGGCTTGTGTTCAGCCGGCTGTCAATCAACACTCGCATGTCCTTTTCTGCCAGGCAGCTTTCCAGCCACCCTTCCCCAGGCCTGTAGCACTGCATGGGGCTGTTGTGGCCCAAGTGCAGGACTCATTTGTAAGTGCCGCTGGTGATGCTGGCTCTGCCCCTGCTGTATCAGGAGCTCTCCCCCAACCTGCCGATCCTTTCAAGGAGTCCAAAGCTATTGACTTTAAGATGCAGGGGAGAAATGGAAAGGTAAGCATAACACCAGGAAAAAGGGAATAGAAACAATGTGTATGTTTCAATTTTAATTTTATTATTAGTGAGACTTGTCTATGCAGAAGTAATTCAACTGCAATATTATTCTTTCATTTTCTGCAATAATAAGGTCTAGATGACTAAGGATTCTTGAATTAGACTTTTAAGATTTCCATCATCCGAACAAGAAATCACTGGCTTTACTTGTATATAAGACAAGGTTGATCTTTCCCAAAAACAAGATTTTGAGCATAATGCCGCACCAGCTCCCAGGATACAGAGAACAGAGACATCTCAGGGACACATGGCACTGGTTGCAGCAGGGGTGCAGCAGGGCCTGGAGTCTTTGCTGAAGGCTGTGTTGTGGGTGGTGGTGATGAGGTCCATGGCGAGGTCTCCAAGAGAAGCCAGAGTGAGAGGCCACCACACATCAGTAGCCTCCAGCCAGTCATAAGTTAACTTTTGACCTTTTTCAGTTTTTGGAAGCACAGTCAGAGAACGTTAGTCCTCATAGATCAGAAGGGTTGCTGTGCAAGGCTGAGTTGTAGGTACAGTCTTATTATTCAGAAAAAGCTACAGTTAGACCAACTGGACTGATTACCAGCAATTCTGATACCAGCATTTTTGAAAACCATCTGCAAGGTTAAATTGTAATAACAATGTAACCATGGTAATCATGATAGTGTTTATATTCTGTTAGTTCTGTGAAGGTTTTGAATATTAGCATGCATAACACGGGAAAATAAATATGTAAGGACAGCTAAAACAAGCTGTAAAAGACATCATTTGTGGGAGGAAGGTTTGTTCCTCAGATGTTCCCTGTGGTAATGTTTATCTCAGGTCCCTGGTGTATTAAATCATAAAGAATGTTGCGGAGACATAAACAATGGACTGTTATAGTGGTTAACCACCTGTTGTGTAATTTGTATTTTGGTGGTGTTGCAACTGTTATTATTAGGGGTCTGTGAATCACCCTGATGGAAGCAGGCAAACCTGAAAACTTCCAACATGCTTTTATTTGTGCTCAGTGACTAGGCAATCTGTTAGCAGCTAAAAATCAATCATTAATCAAATATATTAGCCAGGCCTTACATACACTGTACCACATGTCTGATGCTCCATTCCCGGCTCTGATGTTCACAGTCTTGGCTGGCTTTTGGTCTCTGAAGGAAGGATGTCCAGGGTCAAGGCTTCTTTGATGAAAGAAAAGAGAAACAAAGTCGGCTAGTTTGGCCGAAAGAATTTTTCCCTTCTTTTGTTGATCAAACCCCGTTCATTGTGAGTCTTCCAGACACGTGTTATTGGTTTGTCAGAAGGGTGTTACCTGTTGGATGGTCATTATCTGATTCCTTCTACTAGTTGCACACTTAATGTCATTGCCTTAGCTCTACTGGTTTTATGCAACTATACCAAATAGATAAACCTTACAAAATCTGTAACTTCTTGCCCCACATCAATCAATCTTTTGACATGTGTGGGTGGCTGCAAGGCAAACAGAACAAAGTCACTAACAGGTCTTGATTCTGTAAGAGAGGGTAGCATTTTAATTTCATTAATAAAGCATGTTAAGCCATGCCTAGGTCTTGGCTGCAGCAAGACTGTGACTTAAAAGAATTTCAGATGAGGCCAGATCCAACCTCAGAAAAAAATATGTCTCAGTCTAATTTGGAGCTTATTTGATGGCCAAGAGATACCACAGAAAGGGAAAGAATAGAAGCCCCCCCTCCCACCAAACACCTCCCCCCAAAATCTCTCACACCCTAAATTCAGAAGAGTTTGATGAAATATTATGTAGAACAGAAATACGAAGATTGTGCTCAGAATCTAGCACACATTTTCTGTGTTCACATATTTTTTCTCTGACTCATCCCTTTAAGTCTCTTTTCATTAACCAGCCATGCATGTTTAGTAGAGAAAAAAATACCCTCATTAATTCAGACTGGTGTAATTTTTTAATTTTTTTTTAACATCAATTTTCTTCTTTGTAGCTCAGGGAGTGTGGTAAAAAAATAAAGTTTCCACTTAGAAAAAGGTATTATTACACTTCTCAAAAATGACTTCATCTTTGTTCAAATGGAACAGGAAGACCAGTCAAACATATACTTGCTTTCCACACAAAAGGGCTGGAACGCCTACAGGCTAGGGGATTTAAAATGTTAAGCACTTTAACATTTTTTTAAATTACAGGAATTGGTTTAGATGTCTTTTGACAGGTAGCATACAACAGAAATGCTAAATGGCATGGATGTCATTTATTACACTGTATTTGTGAATTGCAAGGAATAAAACAACACTTCCATCTCCAAAGCAGTTTGCATTAAAAATCAAAACAAGGAATTGGCTTTTCAGATTGATGGCCTCTCTCACCTGGTAACTTCAATCCTGTTAAAGCTCAGTGACAGGTGCTTCAGGGGAAGGCTTAGCCAGATTCAAGAAGTGAAACACCAAGCAGCAGCAAGTATTTGGAGAGATTACCCTCAGCTTGGGGCTGGTAGGGTTTGGCATACTCTCAGAAGAATGAGAGCTCAGTTTATATCCCTTATTTTTATCCCAGCTCACGCATCTCCAGTTTTACTCCACACCAGTTTTGGGCATAGGCAAGGGGAGGTGGTCACCTAGCCTGACCCACTTCTGCCTGCCCACCCACCTGCCCCCCAAAACCAGCACTCTGCCCACAACACACATGGGGAAGCAAGAAGTGTTCTCCTTCTTTATCCTGACTGGACTCCAAAAGACTCCTTGGGCCACCAAAACCACACTGACATCCCCACCATCCTTTGTTCCACTGCTACAAAATTCAGTTTACATTGGCCAACAATGAAGGAAAGGTAATTTATTGTGTTCCCGTTACATAGAACTACAAAATACAATTTTTATCAACAGTGCAGGTAATCTCTGTAATTCTGTAAGCATTGTGTGGGGTTTACTGCTCCTTCAGGAAAAGATCTTGAGGCTAACAGCACCCTTCCTCTGCTTCTCATCCTCCACCAAAGTGCAGTAATATGGCACTCTCTCCACCTGTGGTGTTAATCTGGTCACAGCCCTATGGAGACAACCTGTTTCAGTTTCAAAATGAAATCTGGATTACAGCAACAGGCAGCCTCCATTTCCATTTTGCAGTCACAGTCCAGCAGATATTTAAAATGCCAGCTCCCTCCTTGGCTGAGACTTTCTTCGATGAAGTACAGCCAAGTGAATTTTTGTCCTTTTTAAAAAAGGCTGTACTGAAACTGCTTGAAGAAATTTGTTGTGCAGATATACAACAAAACTGCTATAGGATCTCTGTTCTAACCTTGTTCTCAAGGTTTTTTCTTATCTTTCAGAATAATTTTATAACAAAGGTTGTTAAAGACCTAGAGGCTTCTTTGCAAAATGATTTTGGGAAATGGTGTCATGGCTATCTCGATAACTCAGTTTCTTCTTTCTGACAAGGCTTTTTAAGATAAGGGAGATTTTCAGATTAGCCAATTGCAACTGAAAAAATAAGAGTATGTTTGAAGTTAAGTATAAAAGCATTTTTACACAGAAGTCCTTTTTTACATTTCCAAGAGGTATGCAATTCACAGAGGCAAGGAAAACAAAAAAAAGCAGATATTTTCCCATGAGCTGACCTCAGCCATCATAATGATCCTGGAGCAGCTAACCAAGTAGAACAGTTGCTGCTCCGATTTTGTCAGACTGAGCCACATCAAGTGATATATCTGAGTGCACTTCCTGTAAACAGAGCATTTCTCTAGCAGACGTCCCTGTATTGTAAGGACCACTTATGGACATACGTATTACAGGTCACAAAGGTCATCTGTAGATGAGATATCCCACTCTTTATACTTTTATAATGGGGCAAAAGACGTGGTGATCAGTCGGTGATCTTTCACGGAGTGAACGTGCACAGTCCGTGCTGATGTACATACTGTAAACACCAGAAGTACAGAAAAATAACTTTCTTGGGATTAATTGTCAGTGTTAGGCATGATTCCTCACTGGACAAGAAAACCCAGTATACATCTCCAAAAGAAGCAAGCTGGTGCCCCTTGCTGGGGAGAGGCTGCTGGGGGTAGTTGCGGGTGGTGGCATCGCTGTGGCTCAATGGGGCTTGGGGGCGAGGGGGTCCTTCTGCTGCTGCCTGTCCCCATCCCACCTCCCTCTGGGCATTGCCTTTCTTCTGACTTTCCCAAGCTGGAATTCCCAGCACACTGGTGAACCTGGAAACACTTCTCGGGTTGTATACAGACCTGCTGAGCACTGGCCTACCCACATTTCAGAAGTGAGCTGGACAGCTCGGATGGGCACACCAGTCAGCTTCTCATGTCGAGGAGACAGCACACCCCGGGCTCCCCAGTCGTATGGGTGCTTTTGAAAGTCTTATCTTGCACACGGAGCACGTCCTTTGGACTTGTTTGGTCAGGTTTTCTCCAGTTTGCCATCAGAATTGCCATGTAGATAGGAGATTGGAGATAATCTGCTGCATGATATAATGACTGCAGTTTGCAGTGAGGATGAATTATAAGAAGCTTTGCTATTAGCATCACGTTATGGAGCAGTGGAGTTATTTTGGCAAGGTAGTTCTTTTTGGGGAGTTAAGAAGGGAGTAAAGCTGTGAGAGATGACAATCTCAGACTCTGTGCAGAAGTTAAGCTTTTGCAGTCACCATGGTTACTTACTTCCAAGCCAGAAACAAGGAGGGAACGTATAATTTATTTCTTGAAACTGGCCTGCCCCACTGAAATGACATTGCGTTCGGGGTTGGCCCCATTTCAGTAAAACTGTTCAAAGGAATGGGCCTGTGTTAGATGTGAAACACCACAGGCATTAATCAGAGTGTTCCTGCACTCTGCAAACAGCAGTCGTAAAAGAGAGGAACTGAGGAACTGATAACAGGAGCAGAAGAAAATGAACCAACAAAGTAAAGGCTTCTTTTTGTTTTCTTTTTTTTTTTTTTAAGGTGGCACAAAAATAGATTTTTTTTTTTTCCAGAAGGCGAAATTAGACTCCAGTTGATTGTCTGCACAAGGCCAAGAGGACTATTTAGGCTTTTAAAGCAAGTTGTTTGTGGTGCATGGAACATTTTCTAGGCCTTCTGCATTGATGTGTTTGTTCTTTTAGCTGTCTTCCATATCAGGAAAAAAATTGCTACTAAGGAAATTAGTGTCTGAAAATTATGATTAAGAGAATATTAATGAAAACAGTATTTCTGTTTATTAATTTCTATCTACCAGCCAAAGCAAGGACTTTCTTTCTCTCTTCTTGTCCACTTGCTGAAATTCTCATCAACTCACTCCTAATTAGGAAACAAAAGAGCTGGTAGTTCTGGAAGAGGATTTGTCTTCCACATTTATTCTGCCTGAATTTAGGGAATTCTTCAACTTCAGTTCTTCAATAGCTGCGTACTTATCTGAGAAATACCTACCCAAAAATTAAATCTTCACTGGAAGTTTCAACCAACTCATGCAAGCAGGAAGAACTCCATATTGTAGTGGCTTCACCAGCCTATTAATATGCTGTTTGGGTGCCTTGCTCTTATAAATGTTGCACTTATTACTAGACAGCCTTGTCACCCTGCTATATATTTTCTTACTTAACTAAGAAACAATCTAGAAAGGAGAACACGATATTCTTTTACTATTTCCTGTCCGATCAACTATGTTAGACTAGCCCTTAAATCGCAACTACGAGCAATCTAAGGCTAGACCACATCAGCAATAGGCAGGGTCTGGCTGCACAAAATGATGCAAGGCTAAAAATATAAGTCCAGGTCTGTAGAGAGATATATTATCTTTTATTAGATAAAAATTCAGCAAATGACCAATACAAATGTCTGCCATTTGATAAGCAGAAGTCCTCCTGTTACATGTTATTTTATGTAAACCAACAAGAACTTGCAGACAGAAATGATTTTCCTATGTTACATCTAATTCCTGAAAAGTTATATTACATCTCTTTACAAAACATGACTTGCTCTGTCTTCCTGCACTCAAGGTAACAATATTTTCTTCCATATACAGTTTAGTTATGTGATGGCCTGTGCCCTCTACTGCATTGCCATTTGCAACAAAAGAAGCACTGTGGATCAAATTCAAACATTCCTTGGAAAAAATCTTCTTGCAACATTTAAGAAACCTAGCCACTACCTCATCCATTTTAAAAAGCACTAATAATATACCTACCTAGAATATCTGATAAGACACCATTAGATTTCTTCTTTGATAACAAATACTAGTTTTACATCATTTCAATATTAATAATTTTATTTGTATGCTTGATGTTAATATTAGCACTAAATCAGAACTGCATTCTGAAAGCTGTAGCTTTCATGTGCATTTTCATTTCATGCTTTTGATTTGCTCTTTAATTGTAAATGTTTGCATTGTAATTCATGGTACAAACATGGTGACATCATCAGTTATGATTGTGACCAGACGTTTGATTTTGACACTTTTATGATTTCCATTATGTAAAGGAAGAGTTCTTGACAGCTGAACATTGCTGGTGTAGCTAATCCAGTCACCACATTTACTGAAGTCAAGGCAAGTGATTCATGAGCTAAATTGTGAAAAAAAAATTAACTTTTTGTCTGCTTTATCTCCCCTACAAAGTCAAACAATAAAAAATATATCATTTGTTTTAAGCAGCTCTTAGACTTTACCTATAATGGTTCAATTGCAATTACCTTTCAACAGAGAGGAGCACTAATACCCACCCCCACTGTGATGTTTTATATATAGAAATTCTGTTCTGCTGTTACCATAGAAATCGTTTAAGATCACAACAAAAAAATTATTGGGGAATTTAGGGAAGATTTAGCTGATGCTGTTAAATTTCATCTATTTTGCTTTCAGTGCACAAAATACCCTCAGAGGTAAAAATATTCAAGCCTCTGTTCATTGGGAGTGTCCTAACAGGGGACCTAGAGATTGTCATGACATTTTAAAGATGTGTAGATCGTGGCACACAGAGATGTGGGAAAGTCTGGTCAGCAACAGGAGGGATGTCCTTCCTGTTGGAAATCTTTGGTGCTGCCACTCACTGAGAAAGGGCTAGAAAAACAGAAACATGGCTGGTAGCCGTCTTATGCAACTCCTCTCTGCCTACAAGTCTTACACCACTGGAAGATGGATCCTTCAGCTCAAATTTCCCAAGATTTGGGTCAGAGAATTCACTTCAGGGATGAACAGGAGTTACATCAATTTTTGGGGGTTGGAAAGAGTTTTACCTCAAAATCTGCCTCATTTCAGAGTTGAGACCTCCTCTGGAATAACAGCCTTTCTGCCAAGAAAACTTCACATCCGAAATATATACTGGTATAACAGCTTTTCATAGTCGCTGTGTGACCAGTTTGTACGAACAAGGTTGTTACCATTTGTGAGCAAATACCCTTGTGAATCATCACATTATAGTGAGACTCACTCCACATGCCCGTGAGGTCTTCTCAGTAGAAGCAAGTTTTGTTCTAAGCATATACAACCGCATAAGGCTTCATAATCAAAATCGGCATCAGCACAGTACAAATTTAAAATGCCAGCCCCAGAGACCATTAGATTTAGTAGCAAAACTCCCATTGATTTTTATATGGTCTGGATTTGACCCAAAATAAATTAATAATTCCATAATTGTCAGGAAGCCCTTCCGTACTTCCAGGGCAAAAATCTTACGCAATACTGCTCCATGAATTACTATACAGAACTTTAATACTAATTAAAATAACAGGCTGGTGTGGATCTGAATGCTCTTATGCACATGGCTAGCTGCCAGTGATCACCGATCAGAGTATGAATTGAATTGTGAAAGGAATAAAAAAGGAGCTCTGTTTTCAGCAGTGGCCAATAAGTAGTTTCCAGATTTCTATTCTCAACCACTTATGATTGTAACTTGTCCTGCTCGTGACCACCCTCATATTCAAACTTCTCCAGAATGCAAACATCCATGAAGTGAAGCGATCCAGGAGCCTCCAAAAGAGGAAAAGACAAACCACCAGCTCTCCACAAACTCAAATGTCACTCCTTGGATCCAAATATCCAAATCCTAAACATCCAGCACCTTATAGGTATTTTTTTCCAGAGTCTTCAAATACCTAACTAATGAAGAAGACATTGATTTTTTTAAAAGATATAGGTTCAGGTCTTTCTTTCAAGAAAAGAGTTGCTTATCGTGCATTTTACCCCTTAGTGAACACAACAACTAACTTTTAGTGGCAGGCAAACTTTTCGTCAGATCGACGCATATGGATCCCCATGTGTATGCTCATAAATTTTCTTACAAATTTGTTCAGTCTGCACCTAGAAAGGTCTGTATTGACAATATTAGAATAATTTATATTTTTGGCAGTCAAACCTGAGATTGCTGTAGCACTGAGACAGTTCAGAAAGCAAACTCAGTACATAAATACGCTGGGTCTGGCTGGGATGGGGTTGACTTCCTCCACAGCAGCCCATATGGTGCTGAGATTTGCGTTTGTGATCAAAACAGTGTTGACAGCACACCCATGTTTTGGGTGTTGCTGGACAGTGCTCACACAGAGTCAAGGCTGTCTCTCTTTCACACTCTGCCCCCCACCAAGAAGCAGGCCAGAAGTGGGTGGGAGGCTGGGAAGGGACACAGCTGGGACAGCCAGCCTAAATTGGCCAAAGGGGTACTCCATACCATATGACATCGTGCTCAGCAATAGAAGCTGAAGGAAAGAAGGAAGGGGACACATCTGATGGTGTTTGTCTTCTCAAGTAACTGCATGATGCAGCCCTGCTCTTCAGGAAGTGGCTAAACATCTGCCTGCCCACAAGAAGTGGGCTGGGCTGGCCATTAAGTGAACAACAAATGTTTTCTGTTAGCCCCTATCCCTTCCAGAAGGGGACGGCAGAGAGAATAAGGGACAGAAACTTATGGGTTGGGGAAAAAAAAAACCCAACAGCTTTAGTGAAATATTAACAACAAAAAGAAAAGATAATAATATTAATAAGAACTTAATGAAATATCTACAAATATATACAAAATCAGTATCGAGCTCCCAGGATGACAACCACATCACCAGCAAGCACTGGGACAATCTCAGACTGGACTCAGAGGCAGATGAGACCTGGGTTCAGGAACACACATATCAGGATCAAAGGCTGAAGAACAGACAGAATCCTCCTCAGACACTGGCTATTGAAGAAGAGAGGGCTGATCCCTTTGATCCTTCAGCTTTATACTGAGCATGATGTAGATGGGATGGAATACCCCATTGGTTGGTTTTGGGACACCTGTCTGCACCTCCCCACAGGTGTAACCCCTCTATACTCTTTCGCTTCCAGCCCTCCAACATGGTACATAACAAAGTTAGTTGACCTTGGGGAGACCAGTGGACATCATCTACCTTGACTTCAGCAAGGCTTTTGACACTGTCTCCCATAACACCCTCGTAGGTAAGCTTAGGAAGTGTGAGTTAGTGGAGTGGACAGTGAGGTGGATTGAGAACTGGATGAATGGCAGAGCTCAGAGGGTTGTCATCAGTGGCACAGAATCAAATTGGAGGCCTGTAACTAGTGGTGTTCCCCAGGGGTCAGTACTGCGTCCACTCTTGTTCAACATATTCATCAATGACCTGGGTGAGGGGACAGAGTGTACCCTCAGCGAGTTTACTGATGACACAAAACTGGGAGGAGTGGTGGACACACCAGAGGGCTGTGCTGCCATACAGTGAGACCTGGACAGGCTGGAGAGTTGGGTGGAGAGAAATCTAATGGAGTTCAACAAGGGCAAGTGTAGGGTCTTGCACCTGGGGAGGAACAACCCCATACACCGGTACAGGTTAGAGGCTGACCTGCTGGAAAGCAGCTCTACAGAGAGGGACCTGGGAGTCCTGCTGGACAACAAGTTGCCCATGAGCCAGCAATGTGCCCTGGTGGCCAAGGTCAATGGCATCCTGGGGTGCATCAAGAAAAGCGTGGCCAGCAGGTCGAAGGAGGTCATCCTCCCCCTCTACTCTGCCCTGGTAAGGCCACATCTGGAGTACTGTGTCCAGTTCAAGAAAGACAGGGAAAAGAGTCCAGGAGAGAGCTACAAAGATGATCAGGGGATTGGAACACCTTTCTTATGAGGAAAGGCTGAGAGACCTGGGTCTGTTTACCCTGGAGAAGACTTGTCAATGTTTATAAATATCTAAAGGGCGGGTGTCAAGAGGATGGGCCAGACTCTTTTCAGTGGTGCCCAGTGACAGGACAAAGGGCAATGGGTACAAACTGGAACACAGGAAATTCTGTCTGAACATGAGGAAAAACTCCTTTACTTTGAGGGTGACAGAGCACTGGAACAGGCTGCCCAGAGATCTTGTGGAGTCTCCTTCTCTGGATATCTTCAAAACCCTCCTGGATACGTTCCTGTCCAACCTGCTCTAGGTGAACCTGCTTTGGCAGGGGAATTGGACTAGGTGATCTCCATAGCTCCCCTCCAACCCCTACCATTCTGTGATATTGTGATTCTGTGGGTGTTATAGCAATAAGTATAAGTAGGAACCTCTCTGCATACCATTCCTTGGTATTAACTATAAACATCAGACATCATCATTGCCAGAAGCAGACACTGTCTGAAAAACATACCATTAATTTCAGAGAGTGCATTCAGTTAGAAGAGACTTAACTGAAAAGTAAAATTACTGAAAAGAAAACTGGTTTTGTTCTACCCCAAACCAAGACATGAATGAATCTCTCTTTTTGCTTTGCTTGCATGCACAGCTTTTGTTGTCTCTATTAAGCTGTCATTATCTCAGTCCCCAAGTCTCCACGCTTTTCTTCTACTTTCTCCCATGCTGCAGGAGAGGGCAGTGACCAAGTGGCTGTTTGAGCACCCGGCTGTTAGCCAAGACTGGCCCACCACGGTAAATGAGCATGTGCATACTGAGGTGGAATTTGACACAGGAAGCCAAACTAATTCTTTTTCATCTGCTCTTGTTCTGGGCTAAATGAAGAGAAGAGTAAAAATTTTGTTGGCCGTGACACACACCTACTTTGAGGCTCTGTCAACCAGCAGCTCAGACCTGCTCCTGAGAAGCTGCCACTGAAGAAGTGTTGTGGGTGAACTGTCATTTGGTGGCAACGTTTTTCATTTTCAGGCTTCTTTCTCTGTCAACCACTCTACACCAGTTTTCCAAGGCTTCTGAGGAAATTCATGAGCTGAGTTTAATATATGAATGTGCAATCCTTTCTTTGGTGTGACTGTATGTGGTTTGTGCAGCATTGTTTTGTTTGTTTGTTTTTAAAATTTGCACGATAGGGGCGCAGGGTATCAAATGAGCATGTAGGCACGGACTTTGGAAAATTCAGTATTTGTCTGCTTGTGGTACTGCAGCTGGAGGTGTGGAGGCCAGGCTGGGAAGCATGGCCTTTTAAGCTTTCCCTAAACACAGACTCCAAGTTAAAAGCAGAACTCCCAGCTCAGGTGCCTGCCCTTGGTCCCAGCTCCTCTCCTGAGCAGCTCGCTGGAAGTGCAGCTCATCGGTGTCGCAGCCTGCTGCGCAAACCAGGGAGAGCTGCATCCCTGTGAGATAAAAGCTGGCCAGCCAGCTGCGGGGTGTGAAAGCAAAGCCCTTTCGGGAGACCCAGCCTGGAGCCCTGAGGTCGCTGGCGCTTTTGGAAGCCATTATCATCACCGCGCAGCGCGAAGCCAACTTCCAAGCCAACTTTTTCACTTTGCTGTAGTGACACCTGGTGTTGCAAGGCAGCTGCGTCGAGAGAGAAACGCGAGGGCGTCAGTAAAAGCAGCACCTTCAGAAAGGCTTGCATCTTTGCCCAGCCATTCACTGTAAGTCCCTGGCAAGCACATGCGCTGATTTTTGAACACAAGGGTTTTTTCAGCACTGGTTCCACTCTTCCATATTTATGAAGTGAAAAAAAGAGCTAACTTCTCCCCCCCCCCGCCTTAGATTCTTAGTCTACACAGGATCATCCTCTCATGCTCTCATGTATACTGTGTATAGAAGTCATATGGCAGGCAGCAAAATCAAATGGGTAAGCCATTGCAGCAGGATGTCAGTTTTGGGTTCTGCTGTTAGTCTCTTGCTGGCCTTGTAGCTCCTGTGACCTCATGCATCTACCCTAACTGATTTATGCAGTATACTCTGGAACAGCAACTGCCACACGGATTTGCGGCCCTTGTCTACAATGGAGTAGCAAAGCACTCCTGTAAATAAAAACACACGTATAAAATCCCCCATCCCTCAAAGAAAATAAGTCAAACATGAAGCCCTGTGGACTATCTTGATGTTATATCAGTTAGGGAAGATCTATTTAACCACCAATATAGTTTACTCAAGATCAGTAAATCAAGCTCCCTTGTAACCCTGCTTACCTTTAGGAAGGAGCAAAGCAGTCCCAGCTGCAGAGTAACAGTGGTGGTGGTGTTAAATCAATAGCTTTGTGCAGAACAGGGCCATGCTCAACAGTGTAACTAATGGTAAACATACCGTTAACATGGGGCGGGGGAGGGGAGGGAGTGATGAAAAAGCCTGTCAAATTACAGAGCTAAAGTAGTGATAACTGTATTTTGTCACTGTGATGGTCTAGCATCAGTTCCAGGAACGGGATTCTTAATCTGAATTATGCTTTTAAGGTAATTTCCATTTAGGCCCCAGGAGAACAAGTACATTACAGAATAGTTACTGTCCATTACTAAGTTTCATTTAAATTGCTTTCCTTTTCACCTAAAATTAAGAGAACTCGAACAGCAACAAGGTATTTCATTCCTTGGAGCCTGCTTGCAAATCTCATTTAAAGTGCTAGGGGGCGATAAACACTAACTTGTTGTCACGCTAATTATGGCAAAGCTGTAGGTTTATTATTTGGATTAATTTCCATGCACATTACAGTGACAGCTGGAGACTGTGAAGATGAAGAGAGGCAATTGCAGGCTGTGTGAACCTGTGTATTTCCATACTCACAAGCTCGGTGTTGTGTTCATTTCAGTTAGAAGCTTTTTCTTCCTTTTTATTTTTCCTTTTCTTTTTTTTTTCTTTTTTTTTCCCTTTTCTTTTTTCTTCTAAATGGCATTTTTGACAGACCTGGCTTGGGCACCCTGCCTGACACGCTCAGATATTTGGCAGAGACACTTCTCTCCCTTTAAAGACTAGAGGCATATACATTACCCTTCCTTTTGAGCCACACACTCTGTTCTCATTAATGGGAAGCAAAACGTTTCTGCTCAGTAAGCGAACAATGCACACTTTTAATTCCAGCCTCTATAGTGGAGAGGCGTCTGGACTGCCACAAGCGCAGAGTGGCAGGGGACAAAAATGCCCAACGGGACACATTTCTGAAGCACGCTGGGTGAGCACTACAGTCCTTGTTTTTTGTCACAGCCAGTCAGCTGCTAATGGGATTTTTTGAAGTAACGTAGACAGACATCATCTTTCTTTGGTCTCTACAGACCTTAGAGAGAAGTTCGGCCATGAAGATGTGAAAGAAGCAACTAGTTGAATGTGGTGATCCAAAATGTGATTCTTCCTTGATGTGGAGAGATCCGCATAATGTCAGTACTACTTATACCCAAATGCAACCCAAGCTAATACAAAAACTGGAAAGAGCAGAGAACTTTCTGCTGAAACACAGTAAAAACAATAGCTCTGAAGTTCCAGTCACTGCATAGTTTTGAGATGGCTTAATCCTTCATGTAACACTTTCCTAAAATAGGAAGATTTTGGCATAATGCAATCAGTCTTGCTAGACATTTATGCCAAATTCCTTATGGTCCTTTCAGAGCACAGGATTACAGTTTTATAACATAAAGAATATATTATGTCTTTTCTCCAAATAACACAGGTAAAAGCTTGTTCCATTCTGGGAGGTTCCATCACTAACTTATTATGCGACTGAGCCAATACTGAACAGATATTATCCTTTGAGCATGAGGTATCAGCCATTCCCAGAGAATAACTTTTTGAATCTTTGTCATGGAAGCAATAGTAAAACTGCTGTTGACAGAAGAATAGATGTAGTCTGATTTTATGGGCTTTATTTTTCCTTGGAAATTGGAAGTTTAGGGTTATTCTGCAGTTCTATACTATAACAAAAAATATTGTAGGGCCCTTTTATCATTTTCCCCAAGACCTGTGGCTTTATTTCACTTCACATACATCTCACAAACATCCCTACATCAAAGCAAGCAGTTTGTTTTATGGTTCTAGCACCAACTCTGTTGTTGCTGCTGGGAATAACCCAGAGCAATCTATTGTTGCTGTCAGTCAAAGGCTGTATCAGCTCTCATTCAAGCTAGCAACTTCTGCAGTCCTACAGAACCACACTGTGGGACAAAGATAGAAAATAACCCTAAAAGGAACAGAATAGTCAGGAGGCAGAGTAAGGTCTATGAGAAAAAGAAAAAAAAACCAAACCCAAACAAACAAAAAAAACCCCAAACAATTACCCAGTACACTGTTACACATGTAGCTTGCAATTATTGGTTTAATAAACGCTACAAGTTTCACTGCTGCTACATACGCTGGTATGTAAACTATGGATACTCATTACAGATTCTTTTTACACATTGCATACACTTGCTCACATAGGACTTAGGGAACAGCAAGCCAAGTGCAAGGAGCATAGCTGTGACAAACTTGAGACTCAGAAATGCAGGCTGTCCTAAAAAGACAGATTTCAAGTGAGCACTGCCGTTCAGGAATGTGCGTAATCCATATATTTTTTGTACAAAAACATGGTCTCATGTGTTGCAGTTTTAAGAAAAATATTAAAACAGTTGGTACTGCTTTCAAAGCACTTTTACTTATGAGACTACACCAGACCCTTTTAACTTGGGTTTCTAAAGCTGTATCAAAGGCAAATGAAAGGACAGGTGCTATACACAGATGAAATTCAGGTCAAATCTCAATGTGTTGGATATAGTCTTCAGCCCCTGTTTTGATTCTCAAATTCAAGCTTCTTATTGATGACCGAATTATGAGTCCTATCCCTATTATTACAAATCACAGTATCGCACAGTATCACAGTATCATCAGGGTTGGAAGGGACCTCTGGAGATCATCTAAGTCCAACCCCCCTGCCACAGCAGGGACACCTACAGCAGGCTGCACAGGATGGTGTCCAGGAGGATTTTGAATGTCTCCAGTGTGGGAGACTCCACAACCTCTCTGGGCAGCCTGTTCCAGTGCTCTGCCACCCTCAGAGTAAAGAAGTTCCTCCCCATGTTAAGATGGAACTTCCTATGTTCAAGTTTGTGCCCGTTACCTCTTGTTCTGTCACTGGGCACCACTGAAAAAAGACTGTTCCCATCCACCTGGCACCCTCCCCTTAAGTATTTATAAGTATTTATAAGATCCCCCCTCAGTCTTCTTTTTTTCTGGACTAAAAAGACCCAAGTCCTTCAGTCTTTCCTCATAAGAAAGATGTTCCAACCCCCTAATCATCTTGGTAGCCCTTTGCTGGACCTTCTCCAGCAGTTCCCTGTCCTTCTTGAACCGGGGAGCCCAGAACTGGACACAGTACTCCAGATGCGGCCTCACCAGGGCAGAGTAGAGGGGGAGGATGACCTCCCTCGACCTGCTGGCCACACTCTTCTTGATACACCCCAGGATGCCATTGGCCCTCTTGGCCACCAGGGCACATTGCTGGCTCATGGTCATCCTGTTGTCCACCAGGACTCCCAGGTCCCTTTCCACAGAGCTGCTCTCCAGGAGGTCAGCCCCCAACCTGTACTGATGCATGGGGTTATTCCACCCCAGATGCAGTACCCCACACTTGCCTTTGTTGAATTTCATCAGGTTTTTCTCTGCCCAACTCTCCAGCCTGTCCAGGTCACGCTGTATGGCGGCACAGCCTTCCGGTGTGTCAGCCACCCCTCCCAGTTTTGTATCATCAGCAAACTTGCTGACGGTACACTCCATCCCTTCATCCAGGTCACTGATGAATATATTGAACAGGTTGTTTTCTCACTGACTCCAGTAAGAAACAAGATTTCATCTTTTGTGATTTCATCTTAACTATTTCAGAGGCTCCAGCAGGAAAATGTGCTACCTGAAATATGCCAAATATTTCATTTCTAGTCTGTTACAGGTGATTTGTCTGAGAACGTGTTACCAATCCCAAGACAGATCTACCTCACTCCAAATACTGGTTTATTTTCAACTGTTTTGAGGTTCAGAAACCCTAATTTACATACCCACTGTATGTGATGAAAGCACATACTTTCTTTTTCATATACAGTTTTGCCTTTTAACAGCTTTCAGATAAAAGGCAGGCAGAAGAATGAAGTGAAACAGATGCTGACAGTGTGCATGACCAGCTCCCTAAACATCTGATTATTAAGAATGTCTCTCCATGCTATTTAAAAATCTTTCCTCAGTAACTCTGTAAGTCAGTCTCGTGCTTATAAGCAGAGTTAGTTTTGCATTTTTCACCAGCGTCCGTTTACTTGTGAGAACTCCTGAACAAAGAAAACACGTATAATTGTAGGACTAGAGGGTTACAAGGTGGCTCACATTTGATTACCTGCTCTATTTTCCTCTTTTTCCTTGCTAATGGTATGATTTGCATCTCAGCATCCAAGTACATGCCCATTATAGACAGAAAACAACCCATCCTTTTCCTAATTAACCAGTAGTCCTATATACCTTGAAAGGCCGGTATTATTTCAGTACTTTAGAGGAATACAGGTTAATCAGTAGCCAAGACAAGAATAGAAGAGCCCAGCCCTTGCGAAACTAGAAGTAACTCATTGGGCAACGCTTTTTGTATAGCCTGATACTTCAAAACATTTGGTGATAGGATGTTTCAGAGATGGCTGCAAACTTTGACAGGGAAGATTGTTAAGGAATCATGCTAGGAGGCAGCACTGGGTCCGTACTGGACTCTCCTCCTACTGCACTGAATCCAGATCATCCTAAGAAATCCTTTTATGTAGGAATTTGTTTTTCTGGAAACCTGTACAAGTCAACAATGACAAGTTCTGACAGCTCAAGCCTATGATAAGCATTTCCCCTTGTGAAGTGAGAATCATCTTGCATGCCTGCTCACAGTCCATTATCTAATTAATTACTGTCAGTGTTGAGTCACACTAAATGAGAATTGATAACACTCCTAAGGACAATCAGTTAACAGGAATCCAACTGTGTCAGCAGCATCACTGCATCTCCTTTATTCTTCAGATGACTAATTATTAACATCTGCCATTCTCTTCTTCAGTAATGTATTTGCTAAGGAATCAAAAGGTTCAGTTAAATTCCTGAAACCCCCAGTCATTGTAGACCCTTCATATCAATATTCTGCAGGCATGGTGGTATAATTATTTCCCCTCTTTCAAAGTTTACAAACATAAATTCATTATTCTTTCTGAAAGATGAGGTAGAAACCATTCAAAAATCTCAATTAAAAACTCTAAATATGCAACCACCCTAAAGTTTGTCTCAGAATTTTCTTTGATGACTTTTGATCTCCTTTCTTTTTTTTTATTTTCTCTTCTAGATAAGATTTTACTGAAGATCCAGGTTTAAGGGGGTTCTGCCCCTGCCTCTGTTCAACAAGCTCTTCACAAAAAACCTCCCTTGAAATTCAGAACTCTTAAAGTCTTTGAAAAATAATCCTACTGTAATTTCAAATACACTCTAACTCCAGTCAAAATTAAACAAGAAAACTAAAATTGTTCCTTTTATTCCCGTTAGAGGTGTCTTCAGCAAATACAAACTCCTTTTTCCTATAACAGCAAACGTGCCCAAGCTCCAAGTTAGCAATTTTGCAAGCTGACTCACAACCACCATTGTACATGGTTTTAGCTGCAGCAATCATTTCCAGCAATGTATCTTTTAACCACAGCTATGACCAAAGACAGAACGCTTGCCAGAATCAAAAGCTGTCTTCAGAGAGGCTGGACTAACAGCAGCCAGCCGCCACTGCAGCTGTGCTCACTGACAGCAAAGTTTCCTCAACTGTAGGACGAACTGCCCACCTAAACTCCGAACAGAGCATTGGCTGTGTGACATAAAGATGCTAACTTCAGAGGACTTTCCCTAACATTTGTGTTTTGTTGCTACACGTTGCTCATCTGTGTGGCACTGCTCTTCCCCGGCACTGACAGGTTGTGTCACCACTTTGAGAAGAGATCCCTTCCCCATATTTTTGCATTATACAGCTCCGGCCAGTTCCATGACGCGTTTTCCTATCGTTTCAGGATTTCCTCTCACCTTTGGGCAAAGGGCTAGGCCATTACCGAAGTTTTCCAAGTGGAAGAACATTTCCCACACGTATGTCACTTTCAAAAGCCAAGTTCACTTTTGATGACACTCGTGTTTTCCCCTGCAGAGACACCCTTTCTGAAGCTAACCCCAGATTACTCATTAACTCCCCTCTACTCCCCCGCCCGGTCATCTGCAGTGCATATGGGGGATATTCCTTGTTCATTCTGTCTTTATCAACGTCAACTGGCAGGACAACAGGCGATGTCACACTAAGACAGACGTCACTGCTGTCCTGCTGGGAGGACTCATCTGTCAACGCAACATGACCTTCAGACCAATTTCCAGTCACTTCTAAACACACCAGCCAACCTCCTTTTTTCTGCCACTAAGCACCTCTTGGCGCTTTGCAGCTTCACTGACTCTTCCAAGACAAACAACTGCCTGTCTACAAATTTGAAACTTCTGAATTTGTTTTTTATTAGTTGCAGTTAAGTAAAAAAATCCCCAGTATGTTTCATCACAAAACTAGTGGTTTAGCTTATAAACAACATGTTTATAGAGTGAGCAGAGAAAGGAGATGGGTTGTTTGGGTCATCAGTTCTAGTCCTTTACGACTGCAAACAACTACGTAATAAGCAACCCCAGAAGGAAACAGAATACCAACCAAACACTTCATGAACTTTAGACTTTGTCTCAGTGAAAAGCCACAAAAGTCATGATGCATCAGAACATGGAACAGAGAAGACCAGCAGAATGTTTTTCAATAGCTTACTGCTAGTGGTTATCAAAACACACAGCAAAAATCTCCCTATGCAAAAGATCTACATGGGACAGAAAATTTAAAATAATCTTAGGGAATCAAATTCTTCAATAGCAGAAGGGCAGCACGGAAAAGGAACAACAACAACAACCAAAAAAAAAAACCCAAAAAAACCCACCAAACCAAAAACCAAACAAGCAGCTTACTATTCCTAGCCCTTATAGATCATCAAAAAAGCATGTTTTAGGTATTAAGATACAAACTTACAAATAGTTTACAAAAGGTAAAAGGGTGTTTTAATGTACAATACAAATGTGAGACAAATCTAATAAATAAAAGATAACAAAAGAAAAAGCTTATTCTTAAGGCCTTACGTGTAGTGACAAGAACCTACATAGTTAAGAAAAAACTGTAAGAGCTCACTGTTCCATGATTGATTACAGGAATTTTGCTGTTGCCTGTTATTGTCAACCCTAAATAAAAAAGTTGTCCTTCAAATCAGAATAGTTTCTAGGCTATTGACTGCTGAATGTCTTAGTACTCCACATCTTGGTACCTAGAGTTTCTTTAAAGTCTACTACAGCAGCCGCAGGGTGGCTATCTCTACCCAAAGGATAAAGTTTCAGTATTTTCCCCATTGCAGGAGGGGGAAAATAATCCCAGAGCTGAAGTCCCTCACAATTCATTTGAGGAAGGTAGTTTGGGAATCAATTTTTTTCTATGCCCACTACTGCAAATCAGGCAGAACACCAAAGCAGATGTGTAGCTGTTAGGCGGTTAGTTAAAATGGCATAGTATATCGTAATAGGTTCAACCATTTAATTACCAGGAAGTACTTCTTCAGCTTTATTTATAGAGGTAGCAGACAATACAAGAGAAATCAAACCATCCTGAATCCTGTAAAAGATAGTTACTGCAAATTCAGTTACATTCTTCCTAGAACTTAATCTACATTGAAATAACCTCTAGAAAGAACTGAAAATCAGGAAGAGAGTAACTATATAAGCAACACTACACAAGTGTTTTCATATCAGAGCAAACTACATTAGATCTGCAGTCAAAGGAAAAGGAAGTGTGAGACCTGTTACGAGAAATTCTAAAAGTCTTCAGCTTTTTTTCTTTTCAAAACATTGGTAGTAACAGGGTCACAAATTTGTAATGCATACTTAGATGTGGTAAATAAGCATTAACTTCGCATGAACTGTACTGGTGATGACATTTAGGCCCTCTTTTCTTGCACAGAAAAGACAGGCATAAGGATAATGATCACTTGGTATTTTAACCATGTTTGGAAACTCATTGACAGAAGTTGCAAGCTCTTCCTTCAGCAAACCATTAGAGCTGGTTTAACTCTTCTTTTTTGTGACATGACTCTGTATTTATTCTAGACGTTCATGTAGCTTTCCAAGTGGCAATACAACAGTCGTGTAATATTGAATTCAGAACAATTACACAAAGAGGCTTTATTCCAGATAAACAGGAAGTTGTTACATGTATGCAAGAAATAACTATGTTTAAAGATTCGATATCTAAATCTTTTAACAAGAAATTCTACTTTTAATACAAAAAAAATATTTATTTATACAAAATCCCCAACAAGCATTATAATACACAGTGCCAACATTTATATGCAAGGACCTTAGATGTCAAATCAGGTTTTCAGAGCAGTTTAAGGCAAACATTGGTTCACCACTTTTGATTGCACAGTCTCATATAAACTCAACCTTTTAGATCGCTATCCTTTCAAAATTCATACTTTTAAATCGTTCTTCAAGCCCAGCAGAATCTTCATCATTGTCTGCACTACTGAAGTTTGTATCAAAATCCAGCTCATCCTCCAATCCACTGCTCTCTTGCCCATCTTTAGTAGTCACACTCTCAGTTTTGTCTTGTCCTTTGTCAATCCTGCAGAAAGCAAGAGGATAGTATCACCACCCACATGTGGAATTTATTGTTCTTTTAAACAAGAACGGGATGGAGGGTAGAATATTCCACCAGGGATGGAAGGCAGCAGGGAGATGGGGAGGAGGAGGAGAGGGACAGCAACCTAAAGTTACTTTCACGTTGAACAGGAAAGAAATAAAAGACAGAAAAGGAAAAAGAATCTATGAATGAAAAAAATAAAATATATATGAATGGTTTGACCAACTAAGCAACTGCTGGCCAGTTGTCATAAACTAGTAAATTAATACAGGATGGTAAATAAAGAGAGAACTGTAGTAAAGGAATAATAAAAAAAAAAAGCCTGCTAGATATATTGCAGTAACTGTGCTCAATATCAGCCCTTGTTTAATTTTTCTGTTCACTAGTAACTGAATCATCATATTACAGACAAAATGCACACAGTAAATTGGCTTATGCATATTTTATGGTGCTCTATACCGAAATACATTTTGAAGTGCTTTGCTCCTACGGAAGATACGCAATTTACCCTTCGGTATCAAAATAAAGTGTCTTATCCAATTAAGACTTTTTTTTGGCCCAGCCCCACTAACATCAATAGACAGTTCACCCCTAGTTTCAGCAGAAGTGAGGGCAATGACTCCTACTGATTCCTGTCAGGATTATTCAGAACATGGCATAAAGTACAACAGCTTCTTGTCAGTTTTCAAACAAGCTTTATTAAAAGGGGAAGAAACAGTGCAGTACTGAAACTATGTAACCTACGAGCTACTTACGGAATTACTATTTCTGCTTCTTTTCCACATTTAGCACAAATTTCTAGTTTACCAGCACATGGTCGGCAAATAATATGGTAAGGATCTTTTACAGTCTTCTGGAGGCACTTCACACTGTGAAGAGAAGGAAAACATGATTAAAAAATATTTATGGACACTTATTAAACATTCCATGTTCAAAGACAATATAGGCATACTTTTCAAAAGAGTAACAACATGTTATAGGCCAGTTTTCTATGAAACAATTAGCGTTTTAACAAGCAGCACTATCAAAATCATTGCTTGTCTTCCCTCTCCTTTAACTTTTCCAGGAAGAATCATTAAAACAAGAACTGAAGAAGAAACATTATATCAAGAATTTTTATATTTAAAGTGAAAAACCTTTCCATTCATTTCAGTAGGTAGTTTTACTTTAAAAGCTGCATAACTACTTCTTCTGGTTTAACGATAAAAGAAAATAAGATTATGGTATAAAAGCTGCATGCATTTTACAAATCAAAACTTTCAATTCAAACACTACAATGTCTTCCTCTTGAACTTTTCAGGGTATAAACAAAGCCAGTGCTGGACTTTGTTTTCTATGAACACAAGCCTGCATGAACTGTATTCTGAACAAACCCCACCCAATTCTGTAGAGATTTTTTGCTATTTTTTTGCAAGATATGATAAAACTCTGTAGATTAAGTAATTTCTAAAATGCTATGTCCTAACATTCAGAGGACATTTCTAAAGCCTTGTATTTTTAAAGAACAGAACCTGGAACTATATATCCCATGTAATGCAACTGTCCTAAAAGTCACTCCTTCTTGGTTTCTCAGACACTCAAAAGTCTGTCAAGAAAGATTTAGCATACAGTTGTGAACTGTGGATTTGCAGACTTGGCTAAAACAGGCCGAAGAAAAAATGTGAAGTGTTTTTGCATGCCTTATAAGGAGAGATGCACCAACTAGCATCTAGCAAAATAGAATTTTTACTCGCTTTCTCAAATCCCATTCTTAAGCACTATTGCCTTCTCCCTACTATGTTCACCTAGGCTCTGCTGAGCTTTCATTATTAAGGTATCCAATTCCTTAAGAAGCTGTAAAATCACAAGAATTGCTGCAGGACACATGTGACAAAAGCAGAGTCTGAACTGCCTACTGTTTCTCGTCTTCCCTCTCCCCCAGGAAAAACCTACAGTTAGGTGTCACTGGCAATACCTACTTAGTTTGGAGTCTTTTTTCTTTCTTTCTTCTATGTTCAGTTGCACTAGTACTAGAAAAATGTCTACAGCTCTTCTCAGCCATGTCACACCAAACAGGGTGTATCAATGCAAAGTGGATAGACTTTTTTTTTTATAAATAGTTTAATCTGTAATAATTAAATACTTGAAATAAAAGTAAAGTAGGGATAACTTGTGGTTGTACTAACTATCATAATTTCCAAGATAAGTTGAGGTACAGAGAAGTCATCCATTCCCATTGTCTGTGATGTTAAGAATTCATTTTTTCCCCCCATCTAGTCAAATTTTTAATGTCTGTAATGTGTTTACTTCACCTAGAAGCTTCACCCATTGAAAATCTTCACGGCCTGGTCCTTTCAGAACAGCAGCCCACTCAGCCATTGTACTGCTGTAGGCTGGGCTAGAAACCACCACCTGTAGAGCTAGAACAGTCTGCAGTCTAGTTTACTAGTTCAAAAAATATGACAGAGAACATCACATATTCTGTCCTAACCAGCTGTCCCACAATGCCACATTTTTATTTCCAATGCTTCTCTGATTTACATGCTTTTTTGCCTGTGTTTTTTTTTTCTTTGGGGGCAGGCAGAGAAAAGAGGCAAAAAAGCCAGATCCACCATCAAGATTTGTTAAAGCTCATTACTTTTAAACAGGATGCACATAGTCATTTGAGAAAGAGTTAAAAAAAAAACCAAATCCCAACTTTATCCATGATGAATAGAACCCAGAATGTTTACTTTGAGAACCAGTGAGAATTCTACCTAACCAAATTATGGTTTTTTTACATGAAAGGGTGAAATTGTTTATTAAAACTGAAATATTTGTTGTATATGATTTCATACTAAAAAGTAAAACTTCTCACAAGTGGGAGATACAGTATGAACAAACATTCTTTCCCTTTTAACCTACTGAAAAAATAAAATACACCGTCATTCAGGGAACAGCATACATACATTTACAGAATCTCTTCAAGCAGTTCTTAAGTATTTCAGAAGTATGTAACTGAGAACAACACACAAACGCAGAGTGAACTACTATGACAAAGCTGCCTATACCATACACCACAGCCCAGCTGCAGTTTCTTTGAGTTCAACGTTTCACTGTTGAAACACTGGCTCTGTCTGTAGCCACAGAGGTAAGGACCTCTGCAGCTGAGCAAGTAAGGAGGAAACAGAGTCTCCACTTCAGAAAATTAACCTATCACAAACCTATAGTATCTTAAGATATTTACCACCTTTTTTATGTACTTAGCCAATAATACAGAACTGTCGCAAACAACGCTAAAAATTTAATATTTAGGATTATAGTTTCACATATATAAAAAGACAGAACACGCTAAGAGGTAACAAAATGCACATGTTGCAGACATTTTGGAGAAAATGAGGCCTCAGTAATGCTAAGAACAGTGCTGCTGATGAGTTTTGATATGATACAAAACTAAAGCCTTCCTCTGCTCATTTCTCTACCAAAAAGTCTTTGTGAACTACAAAAGTTAAGAGATGCGCAGATTCGTCCAGTACTGACTTACAATGAGGCCTTGAAAAATTGTGTCACAACTGGTTAAGGTTTGACTTTTTGTTTAGGAGGATACACTGACGGTTTTGGAAAATTACAGGTCCACAGTTCAAGCATTTTAACAGTGAAGAGGGAAGCAGTTGCTTTTCCACTGAATTTCCTTTTCAAAAGTTTAAGATAAAAAACTAATGAACAAGAAAATTAACATTGCATATATATTGTCATTGCAGTCTCCAAATTTGAAGAAAGTCATATAGTAGCAACTACTACTTGTGAGTTTCCAAAACTAGAATATTTCCCAGAAAGTTCACAAACAACACTATCATCAATTAATACAAAGTATCTTAACTCACCATTTTTTAGGTTTTGATAGTAGTTTGTACTTGCTGAATTTTACCCGCCACTCCAAGATACCTTTGCAGTGCTGACACACTCCATCATGAAGCTTAGCATTTATTTTCTGAATAAATAAATAAAAATGAACATAAGCATACATTGAAGATTTCCTACTTTTATGAATATAATCTTGCTTAGAAGCATTTCTATCCACCATGTGATTAATACAGTATTTAGAAAGATGTTTGTTTGATATTAACATAAGCATTTCACATACATTTACTGGTAGTAATTTTCTTCAGTGGAAAGAGTGCTGAGGTAATCTTTTACCTCGAGGTAGTGTTCATTATTATTATAACCATAATTTAAATATTTTAATAGTAGTACTTATTTATATTATTATATTGTTGATAACAGATTATTACAGATTTTTTTCATCTCTAGAGATTTCACAAAACATATATAAGTAGAAATGAGCCCTGAAATATGCCGGTTTCATCCAAAGAAGACAATTCGCAAGACTTAACATTTAACTTATTATTGATCAAGCTACCATTACACTACATACTTTAAGTAAGTAGTCTCAGGATTTTTTCTCAGATCACAATAAAGTAGAAAACACACATTATTCGTGGACAAATAGTTCAATGTCTCCTTCATCATAAACTTCTCAAGTTGCTACAATAAAATCCTCAAAAGGGTCATTTACACTACGGTATATTTTCAAGACAATGAAAACTTGTCATGCAAAGTTTACCTTAAGATCTTCTACAACCTTTTGTGTTTAGTTTGCTCAGGAATACAAAATGTCAACTGGCCAGCACTATTTGCACAAGAGAAGTTATTCCAAGATGGGAAGTAGTATGAAACCACACTGTTACCTTAAATAACAAGCAACATACACTTGTACATTCAACTTACTTTCATTTCTTCCCTATCTAAAAATGCCAGCAGTAACTTTATCTGTCATATGCTTGTGTGTATTCATTCAGAACTTTAAAAATAGAAATTTCACAATAAAGAAAATGCATATAGCAAAAAAAAATTCTATTGTGCCTTTTTAAAGAGAGCTTAAAAATGACTACTGTACCAAAATTAAACTATTAACATGGTCTAAACCACATCTTTTTCTTAGAATACCTAAACGTTCACTGGAACAGATTCTGCATTAATTAGGATTGGAGTTTATGTTATTCTTTTACAAATAACCTGAAAAGTTAATCTATGTATGCAGTAGCTTCTGAAATAATTTCCTCGTTTTATGACCCACAAGAGCTTCTTACTACTTCACAAAGTTCTACTTCAATACATAAGAGGAAAGAACAAGTCTAGCTTTAAAAATACAGTATCTTACTGTATTCTGAAAAATGTATGTGGTAGAGGAAATGCGACTTACGAGTCAGACTATACTATGGGATTTGTTTTCCATCGTTTCCATTTTTACTAAACTTCAACCATTCAGTATGAATTTTCCCTTGGTGTGGTTAACGGAAGATGTGTTGCTTTTTGGCTGGTTCAGTTAAAAGATAGTAAACTTTTTTTCCCAAATGATCAAATACAGACTTGTCATGTTAAAAAAAAAAAAAAAAAAAGGTTTTGCAGAATGCTTGAATATTGACCATAGAAAGCTGTGGTTCTGATGTCAGCCATGTATTATGAATTCAATTTTCCAAGAAATACAAATATTTAGCTAATGTGGAAACTTTCTGAGAGAAGAAAATCATTGGTAAGTTCTCAGCAGATATCTGTTAAAGGGCTGCCAATTCAAACTGCTGTCAGCACTGTGTTCCTTCTTTCAAAACCGAAGCAATTTGAAGATAAGCCTTCTTTTCAGTGCTTGACTAGCACAAAGTAAGGCTCCAAGTATTATAGCCTGAATAAACTTCTAATAACCTGCAAATCAGCCTGAACTTCACAGTTCTCCCTCTCACTCTCCTGATTTGCATTAATTAGTAATGCAGGAGGGGAAAAAGACACAAAGACTGCAATTTGTATTCCCAGGTGTTCTTTACCCCGATCAACTATTTTTTAGTTTTGCTATGGCAGAACCCAATAAATGTCAAAAGTTTGCAATAGTTTAAGCTTAAGACAGCTGGTTGTCTTTCCAAAGGGGGTTATCTTCCTTGCTGAAAACTACCACGTTTCCAGTAATACATCCTGACATCACAGCTAGGGGCTGGGGACGGGAGCCCTGTTACCAAGTGATGCAGGGACAGGCTCAGCAATGCATAACACACTTGGAATGCAAGAGGCCATGCTCAGAACTGCATGTGGTATAAACAGTGCAGAAGAAGAAACTAGGAACTACTTTCACCTCTCATCTGAAGGAAACCCAAAGTTTGTCAAACAGGCAGCTTATTACAAATTCTGCTGAACATTTGCTATGGAACAAGGAAACAAGCATAATTATTACCAATGGAGCTTTAAAAAGCTCTTTCCCCTCCCAATACACTTGTCATCTGGCTCCAGAATACAGAACAATCATACGGTGATTAAGTTCTTTTTTATTTTATTTCTCAGACAAACAAAAACACAGGCCATCCCAAATTCCAAAGATGCCTTTTCATGTTACACATTGTATAGATCTTTGCATGAAAATACCACCTCATAGCAAGGCCAAGAGAGTAGTAATGTGGCATGAAGACTGTATCATCGGGACTTCTTTACCTCTGCTTCAAACAACAAAGCCCTGCATCTTACCTGATACCCTCACCCCAAAGACTAGTCCTCCCTCTATATTAACACGTTGCTTCACCACTGGAAAAGGTCTTTAGAAGATAAGTAACACAAAAGGAACTCCGTAATAAAATAAAGTTAATGTAACTCAATCGCACAGCAACAATCACATTATCCATGTAAAGGCAATGAACCTCTATCAGAGCTGATCTGTATATTTAGGTTACTTCTACACAGTCACATTTGAACTGTTTCATTTTCTTGGTATGATCAGCAACACTTCAAACATTCAGAGCAAAGGCAGAGATTAAGATCAACCAAAATGCTGCCTAAGAGTCTTCTGTCACCAAATTAGATTGTAGCTAAGAAGATCACATTTATGTGTAACTTAAGATCCTGATCCAGGCATAAACATGCCTGGACTTTTCAACCTTGTCACCTGTAGGACCACAAATATTACACAGCAACTCAAAGAAAGAACATGGTATCTGGTCAGAAGGTAACAACTGGAAGAAAGACAACAGCTTTTAAATTCTAATTTCCTCCTTCTAACAGGCACACATACAGCAGTCTCTTCCTCCCCTTCAGCAATTTCCTGTTTTTACTCAACGTTGGCACTTCAAGTATGGGGTGGTGTAGTTAATCATTTGCTCAGCACATCTGAATACGAGAGAAACTATGACTCTACAATCCCTCTACTAGGCTGTTGATTTAGAAAGTCAATAGAGAATGATGGATTGATGTAAAGCAAGCAAGCAGGGAGATTTACAGAGTTTAACCTTGACTTGTATTTGCCTTCTAAGTTTATTTAGCTCAGAAAAAAATGCCTGATATTTAAATGTTACTATTACTAAAACAAGTTGGTAATTCACTGTGGTTTTCTACATTAAACTAAACGTTTCATTTGACAAAAAAAAAAAGTATCATATCACTTTCAAAAGCAACACAGACTTGAAGAAGCAAAGAAAGATGTCCCTAATTAAAGATTTGTATAATCTGCCTTCTTAAGATTTTTGAAATCACTGAAGAACGTGAGAATAAGTTCTCCTAACAAACTGGAGGAGGAACTTTTGTGGTATCTCAGTTCCCAGTCAGAATGGGGAAGTTATTAGTTAAATCAAAGAAATCCCACTGCTGCCTACTTCTCCTAGTAATATTCACTTTTTAATGTATTTTGTATATTGTTTAAACTTTCACATACTTGTATTTTCTTCCTTTCACCCACTTAATAGCTTGCTTTCCTGTAAGGGTACAAAAAAAAAAAACAACCCACACAAAGACCTGAACAAGGTTTGTCAACTTCATTATTCCTTTCCAACTTTTCTACCCTGCTTTTGTGCAGGTAGTTAGCTCTCACACTCAAAGAAGTGGTAGTGCTTGTGGTCCAAAATTGATTTCTTAGTGTGAGAACTACTCTGACAAGCTAGATTCTGTTTCTGTCACAGCAGTTTCTCTATTTATTTCTCTTTTATGCTCATTTCCCTGGTTTTGTCAATAGCTCTTTCCTCTTTTCTTTTGCTATACTTCCCTCCAAGGACAAGTGCAACCCATCCAGTGCTTATAGTATGTCTATATATTCTCCAAATAAATTACAATTATGCAATACAGACATACATAAACAGTCTTAAAGTATACAGTCACAAAATATTCCATGTGCATATTATACACATACTGTCAGGTCAACTGCATTAATGAAACAGCATCCTCCATATGTTCACGTAACCCAGTATTAAATCATTTAACAACCTGCCAAAAGCAGTTCAGAATGTATTAAAGTAAACACATGCACCTACACCTACTAACTTGGCACACAAAATAATCCCTAGCTCAAGCTAGCATTAAAGCACTCATAAGCAAGATGTAATGATGGGGTTTCAAAGAAGCCTCACTGTCTGTTTGGAAGTTTCTAATTATGTGTAAACCTATGAGTATTTTGATTTACCATACTGAAAACAGACTCCTACTACTGAGCACACATCAGTGGTCTATTCTGCTGTAAATGAATGCAATGTCAATGCCATCCATAAACTTCCTTGTAAGAAGCACGGGTGATACTGCTTCAATCAACAAGGCTCAATGCAGCATTTCTGAATAACTATACCTCTCAGAAAAACAAAACTCCACAGAATCTCCAGCACATGACTACTAAGCAGTTAGAATAGATCAGAATTAGATTAACAAATGTGAAACTGTGATAGGAGACACCAGCTTTTCAGGGTTCTAACACACATTTCACAGGCTGAAATCAAGTCCCCCAAAGATTTTCACTTGCTCACACATTCTATCAGTATTACTTTGAATTCCACTTTCTACACGGATATTTTATAATGTTAAAGGAGAAGCCCCTGCCCGAGCATTCACATACCATTCAAGGAATCACACACACACACACCACTGCAGTTTTTCACTGCTCGGACCAGGGTCCCTTCACAGCGGGAGACCCCACTGAGCCAACAGGTGCTCCTTCCAACTCCTCACACAGACACACAATTCCTCTCGAACACAATCCCTCCTTCAAGAGGTTTCCCTAGGTTTCCCAGAGCAGAGTCTCAGGGCATCAGATTTTATAAAAATAAGTAATTTAATGGAAAGGTACAGCAGCAAGGTCAGCCTGGGCTGGGTGCCTCTGAAAACAGAGGGACCTCGAACAAAGGAATCCCTGGGCAATTAGACCCTTTCGATCTATACAGCCACCCCTCACGTGCCGTTCGCGTGCCTTTTAGTCCAAGGGTGATTTTTGGTCTGGGGTCTTCTAGCACCTTATTGGATTGTTTTTCGGTGTCCAGGCAGGCAGGCTGTTGACTGCTCTTATCTTGTTGATTTGCAGTCTCTGCTGAGGTTGTAGCCTCCTTATCTTCTGGTTTACGCTTCTTGTGTGCCTGTGCTCACTGGCAGAACATGAGGAACTGAAAAGTCCCAGACTTGGGGGAAAACGCTACCAACACATCAGTGTGTTACTGACATTTTCCTCAAACTAAAAGACTAAACACAGCGCTGTACCAGCTGCTAGAAAAAACACTAAGAAAATTAACTCTACTGCAGCCCAAAGTCTTCAGCAAATCTAGCTACTCATGCTAAGTAAAGCGAGGCAAACAGCACACATCACACTATATGACAACCCTAAGTAATTTATTCTAATTAAAACTTAGTTATTTAAGCTAAAGAACTAATACCTCTCAACACTAAAGAGAAGTATATTCAATATTTTAACCAAAGCCTTAAAGTTTTCTTTACATCCATACTGGTTAAGTATGGATGGCTACAAAGCTAGCATTTAAGGCCCTTCCGTGTTTTATTGCTATGGACTTGAAAACACATGAAATCAAAAGCTTTCTCTGAGCCAAATTCCAAATGGCCATCTTGGAGATCAAGATGTTTAGCTTTTTTCAGCTCAGTGACCATGGATCTGAAAACATGCAAGTAATTGGCAAGAGAATGTACACACTTGGAAGAACTGACAGTCAACTCCCATCCTCTTCCCCACAAAGAACTGAACACACACATATGCTCTCTCTGTAACCCTCACCCTCCCCCGCCGAGTTAGGTTACAGTCCAGAATAGATGTTACGCTTGCTGCTCTTCTCCCTACATGAAAGGCTATAACCCAGGCCTGAATGCCCTTCTGAACCCAGAATAACAGGGGTGGCTAGAGATAAGACTTTAGCCTTCCAAGCTACCAAATTCTATGTTGCTGCACAAACAGAAACTAACCAAACTCCAATACTGTTATCTGACAATTCCAGTTGGCTGCTGGTTTATCTATATCACCCCTCTGAGCTTCAAGCCACGATCTCTGACTCGGCGTTTAAGCTCTGCATTCACCTGTTCTGTTCCTACTGCCTTACCACAGTCTTGACCAGTGTCTCCACTGAAACAAGTTAGTTATCCATACAGCCAGCTGAAGAAGTAGCTGACATCAACACTATGGTAAAGCTCAGGTTCAGAGTTAATAACCTCTGAAGTTTAGGGAAACACAGATTATCATCTGGGGCATACTTAATGAGAGGAAAGAAATGGAGAAACAGATCAGTCATTTGGGTGTAAATATGAATCACTTTGTGGTTTACCATCTTATTACAATGGAGTTCTAAATGTTCTCATTGAATGCTATTTGCTTTCATCTATAGAACTACTCCATCTTCCATGTTGACTTATGTAACATAATTTACATAAAATGTATATTCATATAACATAATGTATATTCCTCAGCTCAGTGCCACAAACAGCTGTTCTGGAATATACTATGTAAAGCACGCACCCATAAACAAATTCCAAGATCCAGTAACTAACAACACAGTGTGTCTTACCACGTCCTGGCTCTTCCTTCTTCAGTTCATCCTGGGATGCAAGCTTTCCCAGCACTGTTGTAAGCAGTTACCCAAATACAGTAGAGAGGCAGTGCACTTTGCTGCTCAACTAGCCTATCCCAGAGTAATGCTGTAGTAAATACTGATCATTAGAGGAAAGACAGATGGCTCTTTCAGCATGTTCTGCAAGTAATCAGACCTCTGGCCTTTAAGATTAGAAAATGGATGCGAAGTTCAGTGTCAGACAGAGAACACAAAACCTTTCAAAAAACCACAAAACAACTGTATAGTGACTGCCAGCAGGGAAAAGTCAAAAGAGTATTAGATCAATTTCTTCTGCAGATACTGCTTCTCTCAGAGAAGTACCAATAACACAGCAAATAACTACCTCAACTCCACCCACAGTACAAGCTGAAGCTACTGTAGTTAATATTCAACATTGCTAATGCAGTGCACAAACGCAGCAGGATAAAAATTTTAAGCCAAAAAGCACGCTGCAGCCTTTCAAGATAGTATTGTACTGGACAGTGTATAACAGTAGTCAAAGATAGGCCGAATAAAAAAAAAAATAAATTATAATTTAGCAGTGATTTACAGGAGATCCACCCTCTTTCAGCAGCTCTGAGCATTCTTCTGATCTACTGAGCTAGTGAGAGGTGGAAAGGAAGAATGCCCCACTCTCGTATCAGTCCCTGCGATCAAATTGCTACTGTTTCTCCTTTCTCTCATCACACCTTGAACGTCTGGGGTGCATCTGATCATTCAGGACTACTCAAGAGAGAGATGCAGAGCTGTCATCATTCAGCACAGTCTGTATCTAAACTATGACACTAATCACTACTTAACTACTTTTCAAATTTCTCAAATAGCAGAAGCAGGCATAGTCATCATTATAAAGACCCCCGTGCATCCCTTAGCATTAGAATTTGTACATGACAGTATGCCAAAAGAAAAACGCATTTCCCTTTACCACATCTAATGCCATAGTAGGAAGCACCTTCTTCAAGAAGCTTCTTCCCTGTGTTCAGCTATCTCCATGAACTGGCAGGCACAGAGAGAAAAGAAATCATTTGCTTGAAACAGAAAGGAAAAAGACACAGTCCCATAACACAGTTAATGCCCACAGTGAATCCTGCTTTTTAAAAAAAATATTTATTTCAGTGAATGGAACTGTGTATCATATATATATACGATATAAAACATTTAAAAAGAGAAGAAAAATAGCCACGTGGGTATTAAAGTTATTACTTCAGTTACAAAACTGATGTCAGAACTCAGTTTCTCTTTGAAGCCTTTTCTGATAGACCAACTCTCTAGGATATTTTTGTGTGTGTATGCGTGTAGAGGCCAGACAGGAAAACACTCTATCAGTGATCACTCAGTGACTCACACAATAAATAACACTGGTGCTGCTTAGAGCCCAGGAAAGAAGCCTGTTCAACTTGCAGAACCAGTCCTACAACATCTGTAATGAAAAAAAAGAAAACAACAAAAACCCACCCACAAAACCCCCAAACCTCCCTTTATGGTGCTTTAACTTACTACTTTCTTCCTCTCCTCTCAGTTCTTTTTGACAACCCAGTCAGGTTCAGTTAAAGCAATATTGGCATAACAGCAATAGCACCAGATAAGCCTCTTCCAGAATGCTCATCTTGTGCTTTGTTTTATTCATCTCTTTCCATTTGGCTTTTAAGACAAAACATCCCACTTTCATGTTGTAACTGCTCAGGCACACTGCTTGGTCTTCATCCTCTCCCGCAATGCTATTACATTACCACAGCTACAAGCACAGAGGATGTTCCAAAGAATACATGGTAAACCATTACCTTTTCCTTGCTTAGAAACAAAAAAAGACAACAATGGTCTTCTGTCACAATAGTGTGAAAATGTCAAACCATGATAACGTGTAGCAAAAGTACTGATAAAACAGCTAAAGACACCTTTCTATGCAACTACCAGGAAAAGGTCCTTAAGATCTTTTTAAAGCCTTAAAGTAAACATAAGTCTTTTCTAAGTTGTCTCAAAAGTATGCAAAGTGAAACTCCATAGTTATACGAACAGTAAGGGGAGTTGTTCAAAACAAATTCTCAAAACGTTAAGTAAGACCACGTAGTCTGAAACTTTGCGAAGACCAAACAGTTTTCAAGTCACATGGATAACATCGCAGGGAACTGCACTCACTGCACAAAAGCAAATGCTTTCTTTCAGTCTTCCTCCTAATAATTCTTTGGCTTAACAAGGGCCTTTCATGTCATAAACATGATTCAAGCATCACACAATACATTTCCTTACGCAACAGCCTAAGACACGGGGCCAGGTGACAGCTGACTGGAAGAGCTTGTTAGGGATTACTCCCTTAACACCTCAGTGAACCTTTCCAACAGACCCGGGCCAAAGGTTTCTCCACCGCTAAAACGAAGAGGTTTCTCGGCTTCCACTGTTGTATGACTTCGCTGACGACCCCGAAGCTCCTCAAAACCATCCCGCAGGAGGCGGCACAGGCACAGGCCGCCGCTGCAAAGGCCTCCGCGGGCCCAGCAGGCCGCCGCGGCTCCTACCCGCGCTTTGGGCGCCAATACTGCCACCAAACCCCGTCCGCCCCACAACCGCCCCGCCGCCTCAGGAGGGCTCGCCGCATCTCCCGCACCCGCGCACACAGGGCAGCGAGCCGCGCTGCGCTGCGCTTCGCCGCCCGGCCCAGCGCTGTGCCGGGAGATGCGGGGGGGGGGGGGGGGGGGGGGGGGGGGGTGTCCCGTTCGCGGTGGCCGCCCCGCGGCCTACCTTGAGCCGGGCGCTGGTGTCGTACTTGTCGTTCTTGAAGGCGCGCGCGTTCTGGTAGCGCTGGGGCCGCGTGCGCGACACGTTCCCTTTCTCCGAGCTCATCCCCCGGGCAACCGCCACTGCCGGCCACACCTGCCCCGGAACCGCTCCGCGCCTCGCCCCGCCCCTCCGACCCCGCCGCCTCGCCATTGGTCCGGAGCAGACGTCTATCTAACCCCTCCGCCCACCACGGTTCGCTGCCTCTTCGCTGCTTCCCACCCACCCGCGCGCAGGCGGAGCCTCAGTGGCCGGAGCGGCGCTGCGGGCTGCGCCCCCATTGGTGGGCTGCAGCCGGCGGCCGGCCCCGCCGCGCCCCGCCCCGTCGCCCCCTCGGCCGCCGAAACCGCCGCTCGATCCGATGCAGTCGCTCGGCGAGGTGAGGCCGGCGCCGCTCCCGTAGGCCGCGCGGAGAGCAGCTTGTCCGGAGGCTGGGCGTTCTCTGCCGGGGGGGCTGCGGGCGCCGGCCGGGGCCCTGACAGCCGCTCGCCGCGCCGTTACTCAGCACAACCGGCCCCCCTCCCCCTCCCCGCCGGCCCGGCGTTGGAGCGGCGGCCGTTGGGGAAGTACGGGGCCGCGCGCGCCGCCGCCGCCGCCGAGCGGAGCGCCAGGCGCAGGTACGGGCTGTGTCCGTCCGTGTCGTCGTCGTCGTCCCCCTCCTCTCCCCGGCAGCGGCGGGGCCGGGGCGGGACGGCGCGGGGGTGGGGGGCTGCGGTGAGGGGGTGGCGGGGAGCAGCCGGCAGCGGCCCCGGCACGGCGCTGGCGGCGGGCTTGCGGTTGGAGGATCCGCTTCCGAGGTGTGGCGGTGAGTTGGCCCCTCGGCGGGTCCGGCCGTTTCTCTTCCCTCCTTACCTATCCGCGGCACTTCGCCGCCGTCCGGGGCAGGCCTGTGGCGGCCACCCCTTCCCGGGGCTGTGGCGTGGGGCAGGAGGAAGGGCCGCGGACCCCCCCCCCCGCCCGCCTCCCGGCTGTGAGCCCGGGGGCCGCTGCCCTGCCGCCCACGGTGGCCCCAGCGCCGCGGTAAGGGATGTCCCGGGGCTGCCGCCGTGGTCTTGCCGTGGACGCCTTTGTTCGGGAAACGAACTTTTAAGCGCTTGTTAAATTCTGGCTTTGAGCGGGTCTAAATAGTGCCTCCGTGTCAGTGTTGTTGACTTCTGGGAAGCCCTTTTTAGATACAAACACCTGAAGAGTTCGTTTGATTTTTCGCGGGCCTGATTTAACGTGTTTCTTCGGCTTCTGCTGTTGATGGTGGGAGCGATGCTGGCCTTAAAATTGCTCTCAGGTATTATTAATTTAAAAGTTTAAAGTATTTGGCCAGAAGCTAGCTAGAAAAAATGCGTGACTGTAGAAACCAAAACAGTACCATCGGAACGCAGGCCTGTTTTAAAAGCGTAGCTTCTTGTTAGTGATTGACCAACTGCTGCTGTGAAGCGATAGATTGATGTGGCTGAAGTACAATAGGGGGCTTTAGCGCCTGTCAGCGTGCAGGTGGTTTTGGCAGAGCAGTTCCGTGGTGCAGAGTCTTGCTCGGAGCATGCAAAACATTGTGTAATCCGACTTAATCCCACAGCTGTCTATCTGGGATCTTCAGAGGGTTTGTTTGTTCTTGAAGTGAGAAGAATGTCTTGAAGTGTCTCTTGAAGTGAGAAGGAATGGCTGGATTTTTCACTTGGTGTTTCCTGTATTGCCTTTCTTTTTTCAGCTGCGCCATTATGTTTTGAGGTATACAAAGTAACCACCAGCAGCGGAATAACGTCTCTATACACAAGTTAAGCGTTATAATATGGCTAGAATGCGTGAGAATAGTAAAGCTGTTCATTTGTTTAAAATCAAACTAACCAAAATGAAATTTTAGTCCTGTCAGGCATTCTCTGTTTCTATGTAGGTTGTTTTGCTCTTTGAAAACTATCTTAAAGAGTTACATCAGGGTATTTTTTTGGTATGGCTTTTTCGTTATTGAATAGGCTTCCTCTTTGTTCTTTTCTAGGCCTACTGTGTATCCTTTCTTAATAATTCTATTAATTTAATGCTTCTATATAATACTTAATCAGACACAGAGGGGGTTTTTCCCACTAAATATTTTGTTGCTTTAACTGCTGAAGTACTTGGAGGATGTTTATACCCTTCTGTTCCTTTTTTAATGTAACATAGATGTTGAAATAAAAGGTGGTGCTTCAGTAGTGGCTTGAACTCAAGTTTTCATTGCATTGTGTTCAATGAAAGGGTGACAGAAGCTACTTTAGAGTTTCATATTTCAGCAGTATATACAGAAAAATGATGATTAAAAAAAGAAAAAAAACACCTAAACAACAAACAAACAAAACCCAACAATTTGAATATCTTGCCTATTACACTTAGAGAGCCACTAAAATTTACAAACCAGCAGCTGTATTTACAAGTTTGACTTTGTTCTTGTGAATAGTTTCTATGAAATAAGTAATTTAATTTAAATATACAATTAGAATACTTTATATTTAATGTAAATATAAGATTTCTAGATAAGTGTTTGCAAGGGTTGGGCTTTTGAGGCTAATACATAGTGAAGTACTCAAGATGTGCATAATAGGAGCCACTCTCTTGTTATGATTTGCAGAGGGAAGAGGACAGGAATAATTGCTTATGTGGAAGGACTACATTTGTGTTATCTTAGCAATCACAAGATAAATATTTGGGGTGTTCTTTCAGATTAGATATTTCCCCCCCTCTTCCGTCAGCCTTAATGAAGGCAAAAAGGTTAATTGCCAAAGAATGGATAGAAATTACTGCCTGTGGGCATTTTTACATTTGTCATTTTCTATGTTACTTTCTTATTCATGAGAGAGTTAGAGATAAATTTGATAAAATGATCTTGCCTTCCTTTTAAAAGCTATCTCAGAAGGGATGGGTGATGCCACTTGGGTCTGTTTTATTTCTTAGCCTTTCTTGGTGCAAAAGTAGAAATTTATCAATTTTCCAGTTTCTTCCACAAAATTTTCCTATTTAATTTATATGGAAAAATCAGTATAATTTTAAAGGATATATGTATTTCTCTTATTATATTTTTTTTGTTGTTAGTAATTTTACCAGCATTAGCAACTGTGTTTGCAGAGCAGCACTGGCTTCTTTATCAGTACTACTTACTTTATCAGAAATAGTTATGTTGTTGGGATGTGTTGATCTCCGCGTCTGACGGTGCTACTGTAGTAAACACAGACATTTACATCATACATGCTCAGAAGGTGTTGAACTATAACTTAAGTAATCACAACATATCTTAGGCAAAAGTTATTCATCTGTACTTGCGGAACCATATGCTTAAGGTAATTTGTGGTCAGTGTTGCTTTTACCCTGCTTTCAGTAAGAGTCCAGATAGAACATACATCAAGCCCACTTGTTTTCAGAGTAATTTTTAATGCAACTTCACTTGTAATACCTTGTGCACTTTCCATAAATTATATGTTAGGCTTAATAAAATAATTGGTTTCTTAAGTCTGTTGATCTCCAAAGCTTTTACTAAGGCTGAGTGATGCTAAATGAAGGAGGCTTTGTGACTTTTCTTTCAATTTTTACTGTAATAATTTCTGGCTGGATGAATCATTAGGAAATCATTTTATGTGTTTTCTAACATTAAAAACATTTTAAAAAACCACTCTTGGGGGTGTAACATTAATCCCTCATTGAAGTATCTGGGCAGAATACCTTTTGAGTAAAGATAATGCTTGTTTAGTTGAAGTTAAATTATGACATCTGGTGGATAACTACTAGGCTGAAATGCTGATTCAGTTGAACTTTTAAACACTGATATCAGAATTACTCTATACACCCTGGGGAGACTCTCACATCCTGGTTCCATTCCAGATCCGGAGGTTCAGAACACACTCATGTGAACACAATGAATGACAAACCAGTTCCAGTACAATAGAAACATTGTTTGCGTTTAGTTGAAGGTATCCTCTTGAGGAAGTTCAGTAGGTGTTTTGTGTCAGATTTGTTCAGTTAGTCATGCTAGGGATCTGCTGTTTTTCTGGGGTCTTCTGAGTGAAGACAGTAGCAAGTATTTATTTTAAAGAAAAGAGTTATTGCTAGCCATGATTTAGATGGAGAACAACTCTGACATTAGAATCTTTAATTTCAGTAGACAGAATTTCTGTTGGATTAAATGGACATTATATAAAGTCTACATTACAGTCTAGTATAGGGGAGGAATAGTACTTACGCCATGGTCTTCAGCATAAGTCATTTGCCATATGTGGCAACAGCCCATTTTTAGCACATTTAAGCTATCTTGGGGCGCAGTACCACCTCAGCTGATTAACTGTGGTTACTGCAGTACTGCCCTGTGCATGAATTCCACAGGCCAGCTCCCAGTCTTCTGAAATGACTTTGACAAATAGCAAATATTTTCTGAGTGAGATCATATTTGTAGTGTTGCTGGGCTGTTTATAGTTATAAATAATACAAACTCCTGTTTTAATTCTTTCTGACAAGTGGATTAGAAAGCAAGTAAGAAATTCTGTAGCCATCGCTGTGTGCTGGAATAGAGCGCAATCTGCTGTTCCTGGGCAGAAGAGGCTATTTATACCTAACTTCTGGAGGTACATATTCTTCTAAATTTTTCACATAAAATAATTCCTCCCCCCCCCGAATAAATTGTAGTATCTGCCTTTGGCTTTTAGCTTTTCTTGTGGGAGAACTTACTCAGAACAGATCGGTTTAATAGTTTCTGATAGAAGTGTGGTTGAATACTGGGTCATAAGCACTTCTTGAAGAAGAAAAAGAAAGCCTGTTGAAGCATCACAGCAGTTTCTCTGCGCTGTGAACATGAACTTTGTTGTTCTTTTGGTGCTCTCAGCTATAAGAGACATGGAGAAGGAAAATAGTATTGAGTTTTTCCTATGGATAAACCAGCCCAAGCCTTTTGCCGATCCCTAGACTTCTTCCATAGACAGACCTCTTCCAATTCTTGTCCTGACTTGCAGATTAGAATTAAATTTAAGGTCCAAATAATCTCACCTGACAGGGGAAAAATGAGCTATTCCAAGTTTGAGAGACTACTTATGCTGATCACATAAATACATGAGGTGGTTTATTTAGCTGGCAGAAATATGGTCATTTATTCAGGATCTTCATTTAAGAGATAATCTACCCTTTTATGGGAGGTGATCAGTATACCCTTCCTGCCATCTCCTCTAAATTGGTAATGTTAGTCACCCATATGTAAGAATCTGTGATTTCCCTCTATTTTGAAGAAAACTAGAGTCAGGGTGAAAGCACTTGGCTGTAGCAGCCTTGGCAAAAAAAAAAAGGGGTTTTTTTTGTGCCCTACAAAGAGGAGTAGTATTCCAAGAATGCTTATGCTGTTCATCTGACTGTCTTGCTGTGCCTGTGTTTACTACTGTGCAAGTTTACTCTATGTAACATTGTATGCAGTATGCATTCATACTCTACCACGGGAAAGAGACCATTCACACATCCTAAATACAGATAGTTGTTCTATGATCTCTATTAAGTTCTTCAGCAGTGTCCTTGAAGCTTTTCTAAAGAGAAATTTATACAGGCATGGAAATTATGCTTGTATACAAGTTAGAGGACAAAGTTTGAAATATGATCTAAATATCGCCAAGTATTATAGTTAGCAGTAAGATTTTATTGTTGGATTACATAGATATTTCTGAGATGACACAGTACTGTGGATGTCAGAAATCAACTTGTTCTGCTCCTATTTGTAAACTTGGATCTAGCAGTCAAAGCTGGTACATTAAACTCTAAGAGTGTTTCTCTTTGCAGTGACCTGACAGGAACTGACCTCAAGACCTGTAGGTAGATTTGGGATGGAAAAGTTGTTGAAGTTTAGGTGAAACATCAGATGTCTTAACACGAGGAAAGTAGCTTAAGTGCTTATCTTAGGTGTGCCTGTGTCCAGTATGGCTCTTGGCAGATTTCGTTACTCTTCCTACCTCTGAGAAAAAATATTATCACAACAAAGGATATTTTTTTTTACCTCTCCCTTCTCCATGCTGTAAATTAAGAGGATGCAATGCCTGCTTTTCAGGGCTACTGTATCTTTACCTAGCTTGCTTTAGGTGTATGTGTGTTTACTTTTTTTCCTCTCCCCACTCTGTTAACCAATGCTTTGAATTGGTAGTATAGATTATATTGATTTGCCAAATATCTGTGATAGAGCATTTGGTTTGGAATGGTTTTGTTAATGCATGGAATAAAAATAGTCATATCATTAATGTAGTCCTGATTCCTATGTGCAATATAGAAAACTTTAGCTTGTAATGTTTTTGGAAGAGTTTAGAAACATTTGTGTCAGCCAGTATGCGGAGCAAGGAAAAGTTTAAGTCTGGATTTTAGTGTACTGAAGGTCTACAGTGTTTGCTAAGACAGCAAAAGCATCTTGGTTTGCCTTCTAAGTTTTGACCTTTGTGCACCTTTCATACTGCTGATACTGCTTGCGGGAGCCCGTAACTCATGATTGCAATACATATCCTCTGTATTTAGGAAACGCTGTAGTGATTTTTGGCTGCAAAGGTTTGCATAGCCTTAGTATCCTGCAAACACTGCAACGTATTTTAATTGGGTTTTTTATAACATATGTATTTGTTGATGGGATGAAAGCGTCTCATAATGGCTTAAGATGAGGGACTTGATTTCCCCAAAGAAACTCTAAAACTCATGCTTGTTCTTTCCCTGGGTAATCATATTTTACTTTTAATATCTGGCAGGACTTTAGATTTATCGCTCTTCTTTAATAATGTGCTCATTCTAAAGTAGCTAATAATATCAAATAAGCTATTATATAGACATTTACGTATATATTTATATCTATGTTTTGTTAAATGTTTCCACTAAAGTTATGTATTGTTTTCTGGAGAGGTTAAGTTTACATTTTCCATGAGTTTTTCTTTTTTTTGTAAAGGATTGTAACTAGAAACTGATACCATTCTCTCTTCCTGTTTCAGACTAGAAGATGAATAATCTTTCCTTTAGTGAACTGTGTTGCCTGTTCTGTTGTCCGCCATGCCCAGGGAAAATTGCCTCCAAACTGGCATTCTTACCTCCTGATCCCACGTACACACTGATGTGTGATGAGAGTGGTAGTCGCTGGACTTTACATCTCTCAGAGCGAGCAGACTGGCAATATTCTTCTAGAGAAAAAGATGCCATTGAGTGTTTCATGACTAGAACAAGTAAAGGTAACAGGATTGCCTGTATGTTTGTGCGTTGCTCGCCTAACGCCAAGTATACTTTGCTCTTCTCACATGGAAATGCTGTTGACCTAGGTCAGATGAGCAGCTTTTACATAGGACTGGGTTCACGGATTAATTGCAACATATTCTCATATGATTATTCTGGATATGGTGCAAGTTCTGGGAAACCAACAGAGAAGAATCTGTATGCTGACATTGATGCTGCTTGGGTGGCTCTTAGGACAAGGTAAGACTTAGCTGATATTTTTCTTTTACAGCATACTTTCAAATGGTTGTACTTAATCTGCATTGGTAGTTTAAAAAGAAATGTTGTATTTTAGGATTAATGGATTCATATCCAAGCTGATTGGTGGTGCCTTATGCTGAAGGCATTGTTAGTATTGAGCAGGATCAGTATATAGTACTGATATACGGTAAGAATTGGAATGGGATGAAATTGAATAATGTATGTTTCAGTCTTGAATCATTAGAAGATAATCCTTATTGTCACAGTTTGGGACCTTCTCAGTTGGAAGTATCAGAAGATAGGAAAAAACCTATAACAATTGATTCCCCAGTAACGGAGTCACTGGTGTGATGTGGGTGCGAGAAGATGCAGGTCGGTTTTTCAGATAATTCCATCACCTACCTTTTTTGTAGGGAGGGGCAGTGGAAAAGCTCTTATAAGAGAAGCTGGTAAGACTCAGTTTGGATTTCTGTGTGGTGTTCAGACCACCTTTGTTTCAGAATTCAGACTATCAGCTACAGTATTTCCAAAGATAGCTTTCTATATAAAACAAAAAGATGTTTTTATCTTGGCAAAATACGATGTGTGGGAGAGGTTGTAATTGATCTGTGTAGATACATTACGGCGGGAACAAAAAACAGGAATTTGAATCAGTAGTGTTAGCTCAAATGGATTAAAACTAGACAAGGAAAATAATGCAAATTAGAAGGTTGTTATTTCAGCAACTTCTATGTTCTAAGCCTCTGGTTTTAGAGAGATAAAATAGTAAGATGAGAAAGACTCTGGAGGCATTCTCTGATGGAAGAGAACTAGATGGTGAAACTTAATTGTTTGTCAGCTTACAGGCTCTGTTTTATGAACTAACTTGTATTTATTGTCTCTTCCTCCCTGTGATGAATTTCTGATTGAAAACCTAAAAGGAAATGTGATTGGAACTTGAATGCTCTCCTCCATTCTTGAACGATCCATCATGTACCTTTCCTAATCAAATAAAATTGTTCGTTATAATATCCCATCTGAACATGCACTTTGCTCATCAGACATTGTTGAGGGGAACTCTAAATACATACTTTATCTATCTGCTTTTCCCTCTTCCATTCAGGAATTATGTCACCTCAATCCCATTTGCTGTCTGCATTTATTCTTGGTGTCAAAACCCCCTTTAGACATATGTAATTCTGTAGAGGGTATACAGCTTGTATTGGTCTGCGCAACTCATGCATTTCATAATTGCAAACTGAATTTTTTTCTGTTGCTTAAAAAGTGGTTGGTATTACTAGTTTCCACTGTGGTACTTTCAACAACTTTCCAATTGGCAGACCTCATCTTGTACTTGTATCTGAACACTGAATGTAGCAGGGAGAAGTTCAGCACATGACTCTGGATGTACTGGCTCACACGGTTTGGTTACCAGTCCACAGTATTCTCTTGAGCCCTGAATCAGTGCTCAGCTGTGTTTAAATACTAGATGAACATCTGGACCAAAATAGAGCCTTTGAGCATTTGCTGCAGCATTGATTTGCTTTTCTAGCATAGCCTGTTCTGTCAGTGTTAACACTGACACCATCTTTAACATTTTATAATGCAAGTGTACTGCAAAAACAAATTAATTCAGCGGATTGTTTGCAGGAGAGATGTAAATATAGCTGTAACTCCTTTGAAATTCATGTTGACGGTATGAGAGAAGAAAGGGATCCTAGACTTAAACTGTGCCTCACAGATTGTGATGGGATGAAGAAAAGAATGGAGAAATTACCTTTGTTGGAGGTTGATCACAGCCATCCACAACTCTTTGCATTCCCTGTTCTGAGAAATGGGATCATAGAACCCAGCATTAAAAGGTGTTTTGGGGGTAAATGAAACGCTGATGGGGACTTCATTCTACCGTCAACACAGCTGCTTGTGGTGGAGACGTGTTAGTGTGTTAAGTTTTATATCTTGGAAGGACAATCCAGATGGTCATCTGTAAATTGGCACAACTGTCCAGTGGGGACTGGACACCGAGGGTGAAATAGTCTGGAACTAGTATTGAGGGTGATGGTGAGGTTGGTCCAACACCACTTTCTTAAAAGTGGTTGCTGTAAAGGTATGTGAATATTATCATTCCTGTAAATGAATACAGAAGGCTAATTTGGCAGCAGATCAGAAGAGGTAAACAGCAGATGCAGATTATGAATTGTGTCCCTATTCTTTACCTGCTTTGAGTATTTTAATAGGAAGCAGTAGCTATCCATGTGGATGCTGACTGTAGAAGGTGGCAAGCTGATTCACTGCCATCGTGTTTGGGAAAGTTGTGCTTTATTGCATATTCATGTGCATGGGACTATATAAAAGCTGCAAGTGAGGACATTCTTTTTCTGACTGTCATAGCTACAAAGTGTTGAAATGCCAGGAGTCATTTTGGGATACGCCTATTTTCTGCTGTCCTGGTCTCTGAAGGCCTTTGATGACACCCTAGTAAGGGTGGAAAGGTTTAACCAGCCGTAGGCAAATGCAGGGCAAGTGGCGCTCATTCAGAAACCTGAAGACTTGCCTAATGACCAGATTTACCTTTAGGACGCCAAACACCTTTTCATTGTTGCTTATCATGGACTGTCTAATAATTGAAAAATTGGAAGGTAAATCTCACCATCAGATTGATGTGTCAAAGTGGACAGAATGTCCATAATTTGAACAGCCAAATATAGGAATAGTCTAAAATCTATTTGGATGTTGCCTGAAAGTGTTCTTTTGAGAATTCATAAATTACTTTTTTTTTTTTTTTCATTCAAAGGTGGAGGGGGAGGAATTTGCTAAAAGACGAGGTGCCTTAACTTTGAATATTTGGAGAGAATTTAAGCTTTTATTTAAATGGATAGGGAAAAGTAGCTCCGTTTATCCTGAAGAGAAATCTTGCCAATAAAACAAAGGTACCAGTAGCATTGTAAGGTTTAGAAAAGGCCAAATCATCACGAGAGAGGCAGAGGAGGTACAGTTTGTTGATTACTACATGCGTGGTCAATCAGCTTGCCTCTCACAAAACATAGCTCCCTTTTTCTTCTAGCAATGTTACGTGTTGTATACACAAGAAGGGGAATGTGCATCTGAGTTGAAGAGCTGTACGCTCATCAGTTTTATTCATGGCCTGGAATGTTGATAGTTAAAGGTGTGGAGGATGTTCATGCCCTTCATGTTCTGCAATTTGCAGCTGTAATTTTGTGTGTTATGTGCATGATGACAAAAGGTTCTGAAATGTGCATTGAAAATTCCCTCAGGATGTTCCCCCTTGTTCCTTGTGCCCCAAGCACTGCTGTCTGTTGGTTAAATGCGTGTGTTGCAATAGCTTCGCAAACAGTGGCCTCACCAGAGCATCTGCTACACCTCTTCATTAGCCTGAGAGGTACTATTGAAAATGTACCCTTCCAAGGTTCATTTTACTGATACTTTATTTTATTATTGTAAAGTGACTGAGTCTTCTAGATTAACAGCAGTGGTTCAGAAGTAAAAAAATAAATTGTTTTCTGTCTGCCTTAAGTATATCAAGGGCAAAACGGCAGGTACTCTAAGAGCCTGCAAATACAGTATGGTAGCTTCAGCTGGGATTTGGTTGTTAAAGGTAACTGAAGTTTAAAAAAAATAAAACCAAACCAAAAAGCACCCAAAACCCACTCGTTACAGCCAGACATGCATTTTGTAGTTTGCATATTGCACATCATGGTAATGTGATATATATCCAATGAAAGTATATAATATCATGAATATCCAAGATAAGTGGTGTATGATGTATATCCAATTAAAGTGTTCAAGGTAAGGTCAAACGCGGCCTTGAGCAACCTGATTTAGTGAAAGATGTCCCTGTCTGTGGTGAGGGGCTGGACTAGATCATCTTCCAACCCAAACTGTTCTATGATTCTATGAAAAGAAAGAGAAAGAAGGTGTGAGGGGTGGAAAAGAGGTGGATTGCTACTAAGATAGGTAAAGTGCAGAACAGGTCTTGTTACAGAGCCGGAAATATAAAAGAAACGGTGAAGGAGTTTCTGCTACAACACATTGTGAAGTTTGTCACAAAGGGGAAAAAAAAGAATATTTCGTTGCTGTTTAGCAGTTTTTCTTTTCTGCCAGAAGCTGAAAAGATCAGGCAGGAGTGTTGAGGGTTGCCTTTTTTTACAATAGACCGTGTATATTTGATCAGAATATGTGGGTTTGCAGAAGAGGATACTGTCTTCCTTAGTTGCCCTGTGTTAGCTTGGGCCCTGATTCTAGGGAGTGGTCTGATGGTACAGTTACAACAATTTATTGGCTTGCTCCTTCCTTTAACCCACCAGTGGCATGTCATTTCTTGCCTGACAATGAAGACAGCCAGCACAAAGGAGCAGAAAAGAAGAGATTAATTCAGTTTCCTAAAGTATACTGTTGCTGAAGCCAAATGATAGGAAACATGGCTAAAGATGCAAAGAGGAAAGTGGTTCTCTTCTGTTTGGGGATAGCTTAGCTTTGTAGTGACACAAACCTGTACTGCTAGTGTGATGATAGGGCAGAAGTTTGAGAGTGCTCAGATTCCCTGTGTGGATGCCTGCAAGATAATGTCAGCAGAGGTACATTTAGTTCTATATAGAATCATAGAATGGTTTAGGTTGGAAGGGACCTTGAAGATCATCAAGTTCCAACCCCCCTGCCACAGGCAGGGACACCTCCCACTAGACCAGGTTGCCCAAGGCTATGTCCAGCCTGGCCTTGAACACCTCCAGGGACGGGGCTTCAACAACCTCTCTGGGCAACCTGTTCCAGTGCCTCACCACCCTTAAAGTGAAAAACTTCTTCCTAATGATTAATCTAAACCTCCCCTGTTCCAGCTTAAAGCCGTTCCCCCTCATCCTATCACTACATGCCCTAGTAAAAAGTCCTTCCCCAGCTCTCCTGTAGGCCCCCTTTAGGTACTGGAAGGCCGTAATAAGATCTCCCCGGAGCCTTCTCTTCTCCAGGCTGAACAGCCCCAACTCTCTCAGCCTCTCCTCATAGGAGAGGTGCTCCAGCCCTCTGATCATCCTCGTGGCTCTCCTCTGGACACGCTCCAGCAGGTCCATGTCCTTCTTATGTTGGGGACTCCACAGCTGGATGCAGTACTCCAGGTGGGGTCTCACGAGAGCGGAGTAGAGGGGCAGAATCACCTCCCTTGACCTGCTGGCCACACTTCTTTTGATGCAGCCCAGGATACGGTTGGCCTTCTGGGCTGCAGTCGCACATTGCTGGCTCATGTCGAGCTTCTCATCAATCAGCACCCCCAGGTCCTTCTCCACAGGGCTGCTCTCCAGCCATTCTCTGCCGAGCCTGTATTTGTGCTTGGGATTGCCCCGACCCAGATGTAGGCCCTTGCACTTGGCCTTGTTGAACCGCATGAGGTTGGCATGGGCCCACCTCTCCAGCCTGTCCAGGTCCCTCTGGATGGCATCCCTCCCTCCAGCGTGTCTGCCTCGCCAAACAGCTTGGTATCATCAGCAAACTTGCTGAGGGTGCACTCTACCCCACTGTCCATGTCGCTAACAAAGATGTTGAATAGTACAGGTCCCAGTACCGACCCCTGAGGAACGCCACTCGTCACTGCTCTCCACTTGGACACCGAGCCGTTGGCCGCAACTCTTTGAGTGCGACCGTCCAGCCAGTTCTTTATCCACCGGGTGGTCCATTTATCAAATCCATGTCTCTTCAATTTAGAGACCAGGATATCATGTGGGACAGTGTCAGACACTTTGCACAAGTCCAGGTAGATGACATCAGCAGATCTTCCCTTGTCCACTGCCGCTGTAACCCCTTCGTAGAAGGCCACCAGGTTTGTCAGGCATGACTTGCCCTTGGTGAAGCCATGTTGGCTCTCGCCAATCACCTCCTTGTTTTCTGTGTGCCTCAGCAGAGTTTCCAGGAGGATCTGCTCCATGATCTTGCCAGGCACAGAGGTGAGACTGACTGGCCTGTAGTTCCCTGGGTCTTCCTTGTTTCCCTTTTTGAAAATAGGGGTTATGTTTCCCCTTTTCCAGTCAGCAGGAACCTCGCCAGACTGCCACGACTTCTCAGATATGATGGCTAGTGGCTTAAAAACTGGTCTTCAAGTTCCATGTGCTTTCCAGGCAGGTAGCCCTTAGGTGCATGAACGTAAAGGATGAATTAGGTGTTAAAAGAAATTGAAATCTTAGTTGCTGTGGGAAAAAGAAAAATGTGGGCAGCCTTTAAACTGTGGAATATATATATGTCTAAATTTTATGCCAGATTCAGTCCAGAATAACTTGTCCCTAAGGAACAGTGCTTTCTCTGAGGAGGTATATCTATGCACAGCTACTTTAAAGATTTTGTTCCAAGGTTCTTTCTGGTGATTATGGCTTAAAAAAACCCAAACATAAAAAAAGCCACCATTACCACCAACAACAAACTGAAGGCCTGTCTATTCTGACACACATTATATAAGATTACTTGAGTAGACAATACTGTTTACATTACTCCTATGATCAACATAATGAGCTTTCAAAGATATGAACAGTTTTTACAGCATGTCTTTGAGCTCTTGTCACCAAAACAGCTACTTACAGCATATGGCTCTGTAACTGTCATGTTCCCCTTCCTCAGAGTGGCCTGTAATTAAGAGAACAACATTACTGCCACTTTTTCTGTTAGAATCATAGAATGGTTTAGGTTGGAAGGAACCTTGAAGATCATCTAGTTCCAACTCCCCTGCCATGGGTAGGGACTCCTTCCACTAGACTAGGTTGCTCAAAGCCCCATCCAGCCTGGCCTTAAACACCTCCAGGGATGGGGCCTCCACAACTTCTCCGGGCAACCTGTTCCAATGTCTCACCACCCTTGTAATGAAAAATTTCTTCCTAATACCTATTCTAAATCTACCCTCTTCCAGTTTGAAACCATTCCCCTTTGTCCTATCGCTACATGCCCTTGTAAAAAGTCCCTCTCAAGCTTTCCTGTGGGTGCCCTTCAGATACTGGAAAGCCTCTATAAGGTCTCCCTGGAGTCTTCTCTTCTCCAGGCTGAACAACCCCAGCTCTCTCAGTGTGTCCTCATAGGAGAGGTGCTCCAGCCCTCTGATCATCTTTGTGGCCCTCCTCTGGACCCTCTCCAACAGGTCCTTCTTATGTTGAGGGCTCCACAGCTGGATGCAATATTCCAGATGTGGTCTCACAAGAGCAGAGTAGAGGGGCAGGATCACCTCCCTTGACCTGCTGGTCACACTTCTTTTGATGCTGCCCAGGATGTAGTCAGCCTTCTGGGCTGCAAGTGCACATTGCTGGCTCATGTTGAGCTTCTCATCAACGAACACCCCCAAGTTCTTCTCCTCGGGGCTGTCCTCAGCCTGTTTTCCGCCCAGCTTGAATTTGTGCCCTGGCCCACATGCAGGACCTTGCACCTGGCATTGTTGAACCTCATGATGTTCACATGGGCCCGCTTCTTGAGCTTGTCCAGGTCCCTCTGGATGGCATCCCTTCCCTCTTGATCTGGCACTTCCTCATTTGGGAGACCAGGTGTGTAGTAAACTAATAATTTTCTACCAAACTTCTTGGATATTACCTGGAGTTTATAGGACTGTTGAAAGGAGTAGATGAATTTTATGACTAGAGAACTTACCAACAGTTATCTTTTCAGGAATTCTTCCATTTTACATTGGAAAGTGTTACTTCTGGGAGATAGGAACTGAGGGACAGTTGGGCTTTTTCTTTTTCCTGTAACGCTGTTCAAGAGAAGAGGGAAGACTAGAGACAGACACAGCAGATGTTGTTCTCTTGATTTCCAAGCTTCTTGGTTTGTTGTTGTTTTTTTTTTCCAAGCCAGAATGTTTGTAAGTCTGACTACTTTGAACCACCACTTCTGGTTATTGGCCTCACAATTTTAGTTTCCAGACTGTGTAACAAATAGTTTGTGATGGGTGCTGTGAAGGCAGTCTGTTTGGCTGTGATGGAGAAAGGATTATTTCAATCCAAATATAGTAAATGCTTTTTTTGGATTATTTTTGTAGCTAATATTTAGCTATCTTTAGGCTGAAGGATTTGGATCTAAAAATGGGGAAAGAACAATGTGAAAGAGGACAATATATGCTCCAAAATAAACTTTTAAGTTTTACTTTAAATTTCTGTGCAATGGCCTGCATCTTGTAAAACTCAATACTTGATTGAGGAAATGAGTGTGATAATTTGCAAGGTTTTTTATACGAGAACTTTGTCATGTCATAAGATGCTGCAAACTTCATGCCACACTAATGATACAAAGTGTCAGATATTAGTGGGAGTTTTGTTCAGATTATATGAAAGGAATAGGAGGCCGTACAGTGTGTTCAGAATGGACGAATGTGATTTGAATTATTTTGAATTGGGAGATTCACTGTGAAAAGATAGGTGCTAGGCTGTTCTTAGTTGTTTCAGAAGAGATACAGAAATAGTGAAGACCTTACATTTCTTCTGGTTTCAAAGCTTTAATTTATTTTATTTGTGTGTGTTGGAATTTTGAGAAAATCTTTGTTAATCAGAATGTTCAAATCTTTTTATTCTCTTAGAACTGTTGTGAGATGGAGAGCTTGCCTGTAGTTCCAGGCTGGTGATTGAGTCTTAGTGTTTTACAGCTCTGAATTTGATTAAGATCCTAGAAACTCTTTCTAGGAAACACTGATAGTAATTAAGTAGTCATGATACAGATACATTCATAGAATCTATCTGTGATAATACTTTTATTGCTTGTATGTTTCACTCAAGCAGAACACAATGTACATAAATGGATGAATAGTTAAATAGACAATGTTAGCTGTGAACAGTGGAACTGTTTAGCCCGAACTAAGAAAGCTTATTGGAGTGCCTAATGAGTTCTGCTAGTGATAGTTGCATTTTAGTAGTACTTAAATGTGATTTTGTTTTTCTTGAAATCTTGATATATTTTTTTAATTAACTGTTTATTATGTACTGATGTAACATACAGAACTTGCGGATTTTTTGGTTGGTTGGTAATTTGAATGTCTTGATACATGTGAAAGACCTTTTTTTCCTGTTGTTCCTGGTTCTGATGCTTTTAGACTTTCTTTTAAACTTGGTTACAATACAGTTATTTATCCATATTTATAAGATACTGGACAATTTTTCATTACCTCTGTCTTGCTGGCTTTACGAATGGTATGTGAAATGTACTAATTTGACAACTTTTTTGGGGGTATGCATGTTGTTACCTAGCTTTGACAGAAAAGATGCATGCATTTATTGGAGAAGAGGTAATGGTTGCACTTTCCTTCACTTCAACTGAAAACAGTTGATTGTCAGTCTTTTAGGATTATAGTCAGTTGGCAAACATTAAGCTTACCTCATACTATTCCACAGTGGTGTTAGGCTAGTCTGCTCTAACTCAAAGCTGAGCAAGCTTCTGATAATACATGAGAGCAATGTTTGATTTTTTTTTTTGATATTTTTTTTCGTAATGCAGTGTAGTATCTCTTCCTATTTAAGGTACTACCTTTCCCAAATAAGTTAAACAAAGGTACCCAGATCGATACACTTTTGCAGTATGAACAGTACTAAGAGTACTTTGCTAGTATAGATCAATGTGTCAGCAGCTTGCTTCTCCTGTGGGCACTGTTCTTGCCAGCCTAACTTTCCACTTAGAGGCTTTTCCAGTGTTACTTGGGAACCAGCTGCTCTTTGTACCCACACTAATGCAGAAAAATATATTAGATCTGGCTTGTATAAGTGTTAACTGGATGTTTCATGACTCTTTTTTTGTTTACCTCTGTTAATTACAGAAAAAGTGTTTTAATCTTACTAGAAGGGAGACTTTGAGTTTAATATTGTAGTGCTTATTGGGCTGTCTTAATTGTGGGTTAGGTTGGGTATTCCTCTTGCTAGCTTCCATGTCAAATCAACTGTGATAAGAAAGAAGCATCTCAGCTATTACATAGAATGCATAATATTCTGACCACTGTCTGTATGGGCATGTTCTAGATCCCATTAAATTGCTGAGCAATGTTACTGGATTGCAGTTTTTATCAGGTATCAGAAGAGTAAAGCCAATCAAGTTTTTGCAGATTTGAATATGCTCCATTTGATGATAACCAGAGAGCTAGTAAGTCTGTAATCAGTTTCCTGTTGTAGGTCCACTAGAGTTTCCAGTGAAGGCTTTTAACTACTATACAAGTCACAACTACATTCACCAATCCATATTTTAAAAAAATAAACCCATATTTTAGGATTATTCTGGTATAAGACAAAAAAAAAATGTGCAAATACAGAGTAAATAATTGTTCCTTTAAGTCAGGAATATTACAGAATATATTTGTCCTTCTACCAAGCTCCTGTTTCACATAGTTTATCGTCTTCAGGAAATTTTCATCTTCAGAATTTTTTTTTTTTTTGCCTTGCTGTGTAGTTGTGATTTTGTCTGTTTCACTTTATATACCACTTTTGTTAACATTTTTAATTTTCTAGGTACGGAATCCGCCCTGAAAATGTGATTATATATGGCCAGAGTATAGGAACAGTACCATCTGTGGATCTTGCTGCTAGGTATGAAAGTGCTGCTGTAATTCTTCATTCTCCACTGACCTCAGGAATGCGAGTAGCTTTTCCTGATACAAAGAAGACCTATTGCTTTGATGCATTCCCAAAGTAAGTTGTAGGATTTTTTTTATTCTGCATGCATTTTTCTCTATTTAGACTAGAGAAACAAGTAATATTTCAAATTCTCTGAAATTTCTTTCAAAGGCTTAAAAAAGTTGGGGAAAAATCAGAGTGAATAACAACAATGAGGAACATTTGATTTGAAGCAGATCGTAGAACTTTGTAAATCTTCTAGGTTTTTCACATCTCTAATCACTTCAGTGGCTATCTGTTAAAGAAGTGGTTAGTTTTCCTATATGTAACCCCTAATATCACTAATTCTAACAAGCAGTTCTAGTCCATTGAATTGTTAGTCTGGGTAACTGTGAACAAAGTCTTTGCATATTTTTCTGTAAGTAGCAAAGACTGGAAAACCAAGTAGTCCTTAACTGAAGAAAATTCCTGTCATGTATTTCAGAGCTATGCCACTAGTTGGCCAATACAAAATGGTATGCTTGTCTCAAAGAATTACTTGTATTTTAAGCATCTAACTTTTTTTCCCCATAGATGGTCAAACTTTAAGTTCTAAAATTCTTTCACTTCTCACAAGCACTTTTTTACTGAAAAACTCTGAAGTAATATTTTCATCAGTCCGGTGACTTTTATTTTTTGAAGTGAACACAGGAATAAATACCACTTTTGGATGGATTGCTCTGTTATTCAATCCTCATAGTTTCCAGTAGTGTTTTCCTTTCTGTGTGGCTTTACATGTGCTACTGTAATGGCTTCCAGGGTGTTGATAAGATCTAATTTTCTAGTGATTTAAACAACTTCAGAATTAAATTGTTTAAACTACAACGTGAATTAAAAAATGAAATTAACAGTCTGGTCCTTCAAAAAGATTAATAAAACTCTCTGTGTTCATAAATATAATCTTTTTCTTACAGCATTGACAAAATTTCGAAAATAACATCTCCTGTGTTAATAATCCATGGGACTGACGATGAAGTAATTGACTTTTCACATGGCCTAGCATTATTTGAGCGTTGCCAGAGACCTGTAGAACCACTGTGGGTAGAAGGAGCGGGCCATAATGATGTGGAACTGTACGGACAGTACCTTGAAAGATTAAAACAGTTTGTGTCACAGGAACTGGTGAACTTGTAATTTTCTTTGTATATTTACATGCTTTTTCATTTCACTGCAGAACTGCACGCCTTGATAAATACATAACATAAAACCTGAAGGTTGTGTTTTCAAATCATGTTGGTTGCCTTCATTAAATATATAGGTAATGATTTGTCAACATAATTAATGAAGGTTTTAATGCCAGCGTTATAAACTGGAATTACATGATAATGCAGTCAAGCTTGGCAGTTCATATTTGTGTGAGGTTTCTTCTTCTTAGATGCACAAAAAAAATCACAGAGTACTGTATGAAAATTTAATTATATAAAATCAAATGCTGTAAAAGTGTTGCCAAATGCTTTAGCATATCAAAAACAAGTTTATAAATATTTTTTAAACATCTCAAAATGTACTGTGACTTACTCTGTTGCACAGGTGTAAATTAATAAACAGACTTCTAAGCAGTTGTTCTGTAGAAGTGTAATAGCCATGAAATTTGAGCAAATACTAATGTATGTAATAAGAATAGACAGTCACTGGAAATGACCCGTGCCCTGTTATAGGGGGAGGGAGTCAAAATAGGTCTCTTTTTCCATATTTTTCATATCTTTTGTGCTTAGTTTTGCTTTAGGTGTTTTGTTCTTGTGTTGTCCCTTACCTTTCAGGTTAAATAAATTTACCCACTCATCTTCTCAGCAGTCCTAATCTTGCCAAAATAATGCCACAAGTTATCATTGTTGTAACATAAATACCATTCACATGATTGCTACTGAGGCCACTAAGTACTTAATTGAAACCAGTAAGACTTTTAGAACCTACAAGGCTTTATGGACAATGTAGTTTTAAACATTGATTGCATAGAGATGCAGTATTTCATTAGAAAGAACCTGGAAGTTTATCCAACTTCATAATAAACAAATTGCAAGTTTGCAGTTGTCTGATCAGGCTTACTTTTGGATGTTTAGTGTAAAAGTTTATTGTTTTTTGAGTATTGTATGGAAATTTTACTAATCATGTCTGGATGGGGTAGGGGGAGGGGCAAGAAGAGAATGTTGACATTTTTCTATTAACTCACAGTAAAATAAACTTTGTAAGTTGCCTTTCCCTTGAATGCATTTTGCTTGAATAAAACTATGAAAAATAAACTTAATTATATGTAGCCTATTTGTAAAGAAAGTAATATTCCAACAATACACACTGTGCTAATTTTAAGGCCTTATGTAGTTTAATTGTTCTGCTTGGTTTTTGTGATTGACTATTGTATACTTAAATGTAGCTTCAAGTATTGTGAAAACTTTGGTTAAGATGTGTTGATTAATAGTAAATGATATTCCGCACACTTGCTGTTTTTCTTTCCTTTTTTTAAAAAGAAATAGCAATGGTTGCTTGCAATATCAAAATAATAAGCAACTCCCCATTTACTCTAGGAAATCTCAGTAACCCATTGCTGTGAGTTGTCAGTACATTTCATTATCATCAGCTGCTGTTTTGATCACTGTCCCACCCCCATGCCTCATCTTACTTCTTTCTGCCATTCAGCATACCAGTTTTCTGCTGCAGAGCTACTTATAAACATTTGTCTGTAATGAATTAAAATTTAGTTTTCTTTGAAGTCATCAGTGATGTCTTGTCTTGTGCTCTTTGGTTTCTTAATTGGCTAGAAAGACATTTGAACTTGTTCTCAAGCAACTGTGTTCCTGTTTGTCTTTTTGATCAAGTGCGCTTCAATGTGTTCTGAACTTCAGATTAGTATCCAGACACAATAATAATTAGACCTAAAGATTTTCATCCTAATCCAAGATTTTGCAATTGGAAGTGTGCTTAAATAGATATGTAACTCTACGTAATGCTTTATTACATCATACTGTATACACAGTTTGATTTTTAACTTCCTTACTACCTTCCAGCCACTATCTCTGATTTAGAAGGAAATCGTTACCACTAAGTGTTTAAGTACTTTCTTTGTGATGAATTAAGTCCGTTTTGAGAGTCCTCTTCAGAAATTCACAAATAAAGAATGTAGAACTGCAATGATAAGTGATAGGGATTGGCTGATAGTACTGCAAATTGCAGGCAAATGATCAAGTGTCTGTCACAAGAACTATCTGATTGTGCCAGGGAATATTATGGCACCCTGTAATTGAAAAGACAGAAAAGGTGGCATAGCAGTTCTGCTGCTTTTGTTTCTGTGTTTTGTTGAAGCAAAACAAAAGGCCTGACTAACAGTGTTTTGTCTTCAGTAGATGCAGCTGTGCTGGATTACACTGGTGAGTAAATGTTCTGGTCTCTTTGGGACCACTTAAGAATGGTTAATTATTGCCAGTTTGTTCTGATTTGTATTTTACACCTAGATTTTTCAGATGAGTTGTTTACTGAAGGAATTAAAATTGGTTTTAGGCACAGCCTAGCTTGCACTGAGAATCCTGTTATGGCAACAAACTTGTTACCAACATAAAGCAACTGTGGGTTATTGCAGCTCGGAGGAAAACATTTGACATGGTGGTTGTCTTGTCTTTAAACCATCATTTTGCTGAAATTGACAATGGGCTGTTGTTCTATGTTATAAATGCAATTGTCTCATCATAAATAAGAGTTGATTCAGCATTCATTAACAGGACAATGTCTGTATTTTAGGGAAAAAGAAAAGAGCGTTTTGTGAACCACGTGGTCTCATTCCTTTTTTTTGCTTTAAGACACAAATATTTGACAGTAAACTGGGTTTTTTTCAGTTCTGGAAACCTTGGCAAATCGACTTTAAAAACATTTTCATTATGTAAAAGATGAGATTACCTTCTAAAGGGTGGGGTCTTTTCAGGCAGGTTTTGCAGTTCCCAGCTATACATTAAAAAAGAAGAAATGCCCCCTCTCTTTACTGCCTGCTTGTGGCAGCAAGAGGTTCTAGCGTGTGTTCAGTTAGCTACTCTTATTGACTAATTTCAAACTTGCTTTCCTTCTCAGGCTCTTTTTATTGAAAAAAAAATTGCCTGTTTCCTTTTGGGCTCTTTTAACTGAATGACATTGTGCGGCACGGCTAGCTACTTGGTACTATGGAATATTCCAGGTCCTACAGATACAAATTTTTCTCTATATACAGTAGGTATTGTTAATATTCTAAAGACAAAAATAAGGAAAATAGTGTTTGAGAGCCAGAGGAAAAAGCATCTTGTGTAAGTAGGGAGCTGATCACCTGAAAGCAGCTTTGCAGAAAAGGAGTTGGGGGCCTTGGTGGACAACAAGCTGACCATGAACCAGCAGTGCACCCTTACAGCAAAGACAACCAACAGCATCCTGGACTGCATTAGGGAGAGAGTTGCCAGCAGGTCAAGAGAGGTGATCCTTCCCCTCCACTCCGCACTGTGAGCGAAGACACATCTGGTGTGCGGTGTTCAATTCTGCACTTTCCAGTGTGAGGAAGATATGGATGTACTGGAGCAAGTCCAGTGCGGGGCCACAGCTATGACTGAAGACCTGGAGCATCTGTCATAGAAAGAGAGACTGAGAGAGCTGGGGCTGTTCAGCCTGGAGAAGAAAAGCTTTGGGAGGGTCTTAACCGTTTTTGTAAATATATGATGGAGGGACAGTGTAGAGAGAGCTAGACTTTCCCAGTACTACCCACTGAGAGGACAAGAGGCAATGAATGCAAACTGAAAAACAGGAAATCCCATCGGAATACCAGAAAACAACTTTTTTTTGTGAGGGTGATCAAACACTGGAACCAACTGTAGTGATCCCATCTTTACAGATATTCAGAACCCAGCTGAGCACAGCCCTGGGGAACCTCCTGTTGCTGACCCTGTTCTGAGTGCAAGAGTTGGGCTAGATGATCTCAAGGCGTCCCTTTGAACCTCAGCCACTCTGTGGTTTTGTGAAGTATGGCGTGCAAATCCTTTAGATGGTTGGCACTACATATATTTGTGTGCCATCACCATACACCAGCTCAGAAGTGGACACTGTTGAGTTACAAGGATTCTCTTCATTTAGTGCTCCCCACTTTTGTTGATTAATTTTTCAGCAACAGACAGCAACAAAAAGACTGACACAGAAAAAGCCCTTTATCTCTTAATACTGAGACCATCACTGTTTGATGTGCTGTTGCTGAGACTGACTCTTAATACCAAAATTTATACCCTAGACAGTGTCGTCAGAGATCACATTGCTACCCTACTACAAAAGGAAGATTGAAAAGCTAGATGTAAAGTGTTGGAAAATGTCTTAACCATTCTCAGATGTGGGAACTTTGCATTCACAACTACTGTTACCCTATGTGCTTGGCGAGCAGCAGAGGAGACTGAATGGAGATAGGATTGGTTTGGGTTGTTTTAATAAAATTAGTTGATAAAGCTTGTTCTACTTCACTTGAATAGTGTTTGTAAAAGAAAAATGAAAAGTTGTTTATATTCTCATGGCGGGGGAGGGGGTGGGTTCAGGAGCTACTAACTGTGCATCAGGCTAACTCCCCTTCACTTAAAATAAACAGTTCAGACAACATTTGAGTCTTTCCGATCATTAAAAGTTAGCATGAAAACCCATTGAGCTTCAGTAGCACCAGGTTGAAATTTCAGCATGAAATAGCCCTAAATCTCTTAACATATGTAACTTCTTAACCCATTTGTATTGAGAGAATATTAATTGTAAAACAGCCATAGAAAGAAACAATGTTTCCCAGTGAAGAAATCCATTGTATGATGATAACAATTAATTCTACACTATACCTTCTTCCCTCTTTTTTTTTTTTTCCAATTTATTTTGTTTCTCAGATAAGACCTCTTGCTCTTTCTTTCTGTGAAAGGAAGTAAAATTCTAGCATACTTCTGGTAAAAGAGCAAGGAAAATACTTTAAGAAAGAGGACAGCATGAAAGAAATCTTCTTAAAAACTGATTACTCTGCCAGCGAGGAAGGGGCCAACCTTAAAAAAGAGTATCTCAGCATCAACTTTTCCCTAGAGGTATTAGGAAGGTGTCTTAGTCTAATAATCTATTTCAAAAGAATTAGAAAACCTCAAAAGGGTTTTGTTGCCTAGAAGAGATTTTGTGGTTGGTAAATGAGGCATCACACAAGTGGTTGTAATTTTAATGTTTTCTTTTCAATTTTTTTTTGCTTACAGAGGGCAAATAATTTTCTAACCTTCAGCACTGAAGGGAAGACATGGAAGAGAGATTATTGAAGATGAGATAGGCAATTTGCCTTCCTATTATGCTAGAAGCTATGCATATCTCAAGTAGGTAACTGTGCCCTGTCTCCTCCTAGAGCACAGGGTATATCCATATGAATGGAATCTGGCCCTCATATTGGGACACTGTTTTCTTCTAAAACCACAAAGCCACAAATGTTTTTGCCCAAAGTTGTCTTCTGGAGTCAGGTAAATACTGGGTTTACTATATTGTTCTAAAACAGAATTATACCAAAGACCCAAATAAGTTTTAGTATAGAACAGCATTTTAAGTCTTTTGATCGGTAACTCATCTAGTACCACAAAGACATGTAAGGGCAGTGCAAGTCTTTGTCAAGCATCTTAAGCATTGCAGAGGTCCTTGGTTGGGCAAGTCATCTGCTTTTAAAGATCATACAGTCACAGAATGGTGGGGTTGGAAGGGACCTCTGGAGATCACCTAGTCCAACCCCCCTCCCACAGCAGGGTCACCTACAGCAGCCTGGACAGGAATGCGTCCAGTTGGGTTTTGAATATCTCCAGAGAGGAGACTCCACAACCTCTCTGGGCAGCCTGCGCCAGTGCTCTGCCACCCTCAAAGTAAAGAAGTTTTTCCTTATGTTCGAACAGAATTTCCTGTGTTCCAGTTTGTTCCAGTCTAAGTGCAATTTAAATGTAAATGTGTTGTAAGCAATCCTAAGGAGAGCAAGGAGAGTGTGAACTCAAAATCACCAGCAGCTTTGTCAGAGATTATTGATTTAGAGGCACATACGATGCATTGTGATTTTACCCCAAATCTTGATTAAAATACGTTTGCTAGGTCCATTTGGTAGGTGCTGCGTACTATTCAGAACTGGAACAGAACTGTGCTGGTCACTGGTTTGGAATGGCCTCCCAGAATGGTGCTATTTTGTTATGTTAATTGCGACGTTTCAATTTGCTAGAAGCACATTCACAAAAGATCTGAGTAATAAAACCTAAGTGATAAGAGTCATCGGGGTTTTCAGACCTTTCTGCTACCCAAGATGGCATGTGATGGTGCTAAATACATAGTTTACTACTTTATTTAGTATTTGGACAACTCTTGTAGCACGCTACACAAAGAAGGGCAAAGCATTGCATGGCTTACTTATGAGAATTCTGTTTGTGTTGTAGTGCCATTTATAATTAGCATCAAGCTTGAATAAAAGCCACTGCCTGTCAGAGGTTTTGCGGCCACTCAAGTGGTGTAACACAGACCATACGCTTGGAGCCCGAACAGGGGGGCAGTCAAAGAATACAGTCTTGAAAAAATGTATGAGTTCCTGTTCTGCTGTAGTCATCGAACCCAGTGCTCTCTCAAGTTTGCCAGTCATAGCAGGTGTGTAACAGATAAGCTGTCATTCTGTCATTTATGATTCCTAAACAAAAAGAATTGGAGTAATTCTAAAAGGTAGGATGATACATAGGTTGTATTTTATGTGTTTCTCTGTAGTCACAAAGGCTAGAGGGTTCTGTTTTAAGGACGAGTTGAGATTCCCTTGTCAGTAGCTAGCGCTCTTCAGAGACGTGAGATATCATAATGCGTGATAAAACCATGAGGACTGGCAAATCTGAATATGCAGTCCTGGAGGCATGTCCAGAATAACGCAGTTAAGGTAAATGTTAAATCTAAGCCATGATAATTTCAGACCGTGCTGCTACAATGCATTATTGTCATGCTAGATTTTCACTTAGTAACGGTAAAGAGATGCATTTTACTAAGGCATTGTTCATGAATAACAAAATCACATTGTGTTTGCCTATGACTCTCTGATCTGTGACATTTATGCTTCCTTTCTACAGAAGTTTGCATAGGTTTGTTTACATGGATGTTTGGGGAATAGCTACTCTAAGGAACAATCGTATATGAACAAGAGTGTTCATGTGTGAACAACTATTATGACTCATTTCTGATTATTGCTTCATCAGTGTTCAACAGCTCTTCTGGGCTGAGTTGTCTCTTTTTCTGTGTGTGGTATGTGTGGACTTGACCAGCCATGAGAATGTATGTATTTTATAGTGATTTTGTTGTTCTTTTATTTAAACTTTATCACTTGTTCTGAATTGTAATTAGTACTGTATGACTTCAGTGAACAATTGGATTTTATAAGTAACCAGAAATCACTAAGGTATAGATGTGCATTTGTTTAAGTATTTGATCAATATTTTTAGATATATACATTTCCATATATCACTGTCAGTGCACAGATGTTAGATATATAGCTGTTGTACAATTGTGTGATCATTTATGATAGCCAAGAATTTGATTCTTATTCATAGTGAATGATTTAACTGGCTGCAGTGCTTTTCCGTGCTTCCCTTTTATGGTTCATCAGGGGTTTTTTTATGTTACATACGTCTAATTAAAGAAGCAATTTGGATATGATGATGGAAGCTGTCCACTCCATTAGGCTTCCATGAAACATACAGACATCTGTTTCCACATCTAAATTTTATATTATTGCAGCTTTCTGTACTATGTAGACTGCACTTAGAGCAACAGGATATGGGTGCACAATAAAGTTTTTACTTACACAAACATATTAATTTCTTATATGTCAGTTTTCCTGCAATAACCCTGTGACCTCACCCTCAATAAATGCAAGATTAGTTATGCTTGTTTCCTTTAACTGTATCACATGTACGCATGGGTCAGAACATGCAAACATATTAGCAACTAATGCACAGGAAATGCTTTCCTTGTGGTAAATGCTCTTAAAAAGTGCCCAAGTGTGTCAGATAAGTTGTCCATCTGTCCCAATATTCTGTCTGCAACAGTGATAGTCGGAGATGCTATTTAGGAAGAGCTTGCAGACCTGGGTACTCTCTGCTGTCAGATCTTCTCATGCTCCACTGGCATCTTAAATTACAGAAGCAGAAATGTTAAAGGGTACATCCAAACCTATGCCCTCTCGTATCTGTTTCTTTTGTATGCAGATTTGTTTATCCCCCTTTTGAACTTCATGATACTGTTGCCTCATGACTACAAATCCAAGAGCTTCATTACTTCCTCTAAAGGAAGTACTTTCTTTTCTCTGTTTTAAATCCATCTCCTAAAAATTTCACTTCTAAATGAGTGTCCTCCATTTCGTGTTTGCAGGATTTGGTGAACAGTTCTGCCATCGTCTTACCTGTCCTACCCCTGGTAGATTTCACTCCATTTTTCTTTGTAAAGCAAGTGCTCTCTCACCTTAATCATTTTACAAGTTATTCCTGAGGAGATTCTGACTGGACACACGAGGAAAGTGTTTCACAATGAGAAGAATCAGCCACTGGAACAATCTCCCCAGGGAAGTGGTGGATTCCCCATCACTGGACATTTTTAAAATTTGGCTGGACAGGGTGCTTGGCCATCCAGTGCTGGACTGTGCTTTTGCCAGGAAAGGTTGGACCAGATGATCCTTGAGGTCCCTTCCAAACCGATGTTCTGTGATTTTAGTTGTCTTCTGCCGTGTTCTGTTGGGAGAAGCAGGCCACATGCTTTCAACTAATCTGAGAAAGAGAGAAGACCCAGAGTGTATAAATATAGAATTTAGCACTTGTTATACATTATGGATCAATACTACTATAGACATTTTTATTGACTTTTGAGACAATTAGCGTAAAAAAAGAGATGCCATTTTTGGAATGTGGGTGCTAAAACTGTTTCTGCAATAGAATCATTCAGAAAAAACGGTGTTAGAAAGACGTCAAAAAAGGAAAACATTCTCTCCAAAGCACTTAGACTTTTTTAACACAGTTAAATCAGTAAACCCATGTATCAGCATATATTTTAAGGACTAATTTAAATATTAATCTTTAACTTGTTTGTAAAGTTAGCTGGTATGTACTGTAATACTTTGATGTGATATTTTTGACCAAAGGTGTGTGTATACATTGGTAATTCCTGTAGTGACCCTTTCTTTTAACTCTAGGATTTTTTCTAAGAAAAATAAAGTGCCTTAGTATCTACATTAATATTTTTTTGGCTTACACTTCACTGTAACTGATAATTTCGTATGCCATTTTGTATGCTGAAACACCTAGGGTAATGACTTTTTGAAAATTGCAGTAGCAGGGAAACAACTAAGTAAATTTCAGACTTCAAAGGCTTTTGACCACTAAGTTGCATGTTGCCGGTCTGCTTATTGTATTGATTGCTGCTGTAAAAATACTTGAATTAAAGTAATGTGCTCTGGCATGTAATTGCCAGCTGCAAATATAGGAAATCTTCCCGTGAGTTTAGATTGTCTTGTTCTTTAGCTACAGCTGTCAGACACACGAACACCCGTTTCTCACTGCCGATCCTGACCTGCTCCCTTTTTTCACCCTTGCGCTCTGCTCGTCTCAGTGCTTCGCAAGGCGGTACATCCTCCCAGAATTCTCCCAGCCTGCTGCCCGAAGTGGATGAAGCTCCACTGGCTCTATGCCGTATTCTGCGTTTCAGTGGCATAGAGGACCTCAGACAGGAAGGGACATGTTGCAGCAAATGGTCAGCTATTCCTGCTTTCATAAGGGGAGATTTGTTGCCAAGGGAAAGGGTAGCCGGAAGGCCAGAGGAAACAGGACACTACAAAGGCATGTCTCTACTCCCAAGTATTTCTCTTCCATCTTGTGATGGGAAAAGAAAATAACAGGAAAGAGAGGATGTGGAAAATATAAAGTCCCACTGGGGAAAAGAAAAAAGGTTAAGGTTGGGGGGGTGGGGGGTGGGAGGAAATAGGCAACGGGAAGGCCCAAAGATGGGTCTGCAAATCAGATAAAAGGGGCTTGTGGTTAGGTAGAGGACAGCAAAAAAAGTAGGGTAAGACAGAAAACGGGGACGTGCTGGGAGCATGGAGAGATAATGACAGAACTAGGCAAAATAAAAATAATAAAAAAGGAAAAATAAGAAGAAAAAGAAAAAAGGAGCTAAAAGCTTTTGGCTTTATAAAATAAAAAAAAAAAAAATTGAAAGAAAAATTTAACTAGTCCAAATGGGAGTAGAGAAATTAATAGATGGAGAAGTGCCAAATGTAATGAAAAACAGAGGGGAAGAAGGAGAATGGAAAAATAAAAGGAAGCAGAAAGGAGAGGAGGGGGGAAAAACACCATACAAATTTACATCTTTTTTCCAATTCATGTGTTTTGTTGTATGTCCTCGGGAAATCAGTTTATTCTGATAAAATAATTTAAGTGTAACAGTGGCACATCCTCTACTTTTATTCATTGATATCATTACTGTACTAGGGCTAGCCCAGTGGTCTCCAAATGTTTTTGATTGTGCACCTCTATCAGTAAAACATTTTTTAGAATGCACCACTAATAGATGCATATTTATTTAGTTATAAATTATATACATGTACTATTGTACTAATATATTATGTACATTATGATACATATGCAAAAATAGAAAATAAAAAAGGGTGAGATAAAAATGAAACAAACACTACTTAAAAATATTTTATTCTATTTATTAATGATAAAAAACATATATATTCCTGCACCCCAGTGGATTGTCTTGCGTACACACTGGGGTGTACCCCCACCCGCCTGCCACACACACACACACACTTTGGAGACCGCTGGGCTAGACCCTAATGCAATATCTAAAGCTTCGTGATGAGCTCTCTCCAAATCTATTGCTGCCATTTCTGATGGCCTTGGTGATACCACCAGGTGCAGAGCTGTCTCTGCTCTTCATGGCAGTGGAACATAAGTGTTTCCAGTACTGCGCAGGAACAGCTAGTTAGGACAGTCAAATATGTGATCCTTCAGGCTGATCACACTTCAATTTTCTATGTTCTTGTTGTCTTATTTTTACCAGCTACAAGGACAAAAATTACAGTTTTCAAAAAATATGCACATCTTACTGAAGGCAGTGGCCGTGACTTTAGAAGTTTCTACTCCTGCTACAACCAAGTTAAACCTCAACGTTTACTAAACACATTGAGAATTTTATTCTATTTAAGGTATTTCACATTTTTCTAAGATTCTTTGCAAAGTAGGATAAGTAAATTAAAGTGAGTTGTGCAAGTCCTTTGAATTAGACCTGCAATCATGCTTTCAGTTGCAGAAGTAAGATTAGACTGACTGCCTCAGGGATAACTTTATTTACATGTGTTGACTCTTAATTTTCAGATGTATTTAATGTAACACATTAATGTGACATTCAGAGCTTCAGTAATAAATCATACTGCGCTTTCTTGAGAAAGGTAAGTCTGCAAACACCTGCCTTTGTTTTGTCATCTTCCCATGTGCTTTCCTGTGGAAATTCATATAATAAAGGTTATGGGAAGGTAACAGCTGTAAGAAGATAAGCATAGACTTCTATGTAAAGAATATTTCTTTATGCCTGTTTAACAACATTTACATATAATGTTTATAAAATTCATCTTCTTATGCCTAGAAGCAGCAATTGCAAGCAGTAACAACAGGCAAATGTTGATATTGAAACAAAAGTATGCTAAAACAATGGGTTATTTAAAGGTATTTTTAGATTAGATTACAGCTGAAAGCTTTCTAACTTTCTGTATGCCCTCTGCTGACATGTACCTGAATTGCCCAACATGAATACATTTAACATGCTAGGCTGAAGAATCTTTGTTACGGGCAGATTGGCTGATACAGTCTTCAGTTCAGTGGCAAGGCTCTGGGTTTGAGTGCTGTATGAATGTAGGAATCTATGCCAGCATGAAAACTGGCAAATTATATTATCCTCTTTGGATGAATTTATACTTACATTTCAAATATGTACTTGCAGTTTAGTGTTTTTTTCTGACTTCCTTGTCATTTTACATGTTTTATTGAAAGAGTTCATCAATGGTATTGACTGTCCTTGTTAGTAACTTAAGGACCCGAATGGGTAGATCCCGAAAAGATGTGTTTAATCTTGCTGAGCTTGACCTTTCTGCTGAGAATATCAAATAAGACAGTAATTGTTACAAAACAGACATCAGTTTGCATAGAATTGGACTGAGAAGATTGCTTGTCTTCAGTATGCTTCCCCACAGTGGCATCAGGCAATTCCTCTGCGCTTTGTTTTTAACTCACTTTATAAACACAAATCCATCATTCTTTTCATCTGCTGGAGTACTGGTTGAAGTCGACTCAAAGATAAAACGGTCTGTATCCTGTTAGCTGTCTGCTACCCTCTAAGTAGTATTTAATGACTGTACTGTTTGTGAGACAATACTGGCAGAATAATAGGAAGACAATACTGCATTCTGAAATAGAAATGATATTATCAATGAGATAATTTGAAAAAAAAACCCACAAAACAGTTCCCTATAGAGCTGTGTGTAGATAGTGTGTCTGGAATTTAGTTCCAAATAGAATGCATTCTGTGAAGTTTTATAAGAGATCTGTTTCCCTGAGGATGTTTATGAGTCTTTTCAACAAGGAAGAACCAGTGAACTCAAGCCCAACCCAATCCGGTATATTAAAAACATATGTTGGACCACAAAAAGCCCTGAGTTTATCCCTGAGTTTAACCCAAGCGTGGTCCTTTTAATTTGCCTCCTGTGTTTTGAACCTCCAATGGACACACAAGTTATATTGCCAAGCTCCAGCTTCAAAACAGAAGCTAAAAATACTTCATTTTTAAAAGAAAGCTTACATTCTGATGGAACCATAGCATTCTAGAGAGAATAAAGTCTAGAGACTGTAAGGCAAACACTTAATTTAACTTCCAGCTAATGAAAGAGGCATGGGAGCTGACAACACCAAAGGTTCTTGAGTTTGAGCTTTTCCTTATGCGCTGCTACTTGCAGGACCGATTCTGAGATTCTGTATGCTGGGGGCTTTGAGGGATCAAGGACAGGTGCAAAGGTTGTAACTGATGGGTATCTTGGGGTGACAGGGGAGATCACAGCTTTGACCTCTGTAATTCCGTGACTTCTCTGAGATAGGCCATTTGTAATCCAGAAGAGATCTCAGTGCTGCAACTGGCAGATTAAATATGTCGCTAAGTGTCAACCACATATCAAATGTAGTGTTATCATGCTTTAGATTTGCCTGGTCCATAGTAAGATGTAGCTAGCAATCTAGCATTATGTGAATGTTTAGAAGACCCTTAAGCCTTGAGGAACTTGGTCCTAAGCAGGTTCCTTCCAGTTCCTGCGCAAAGTCTTTTCCAGGGCTGTCTTATTCCTTGGCCATGTTCAAGTCCAGGGGAAACAAAAGTGGCCTTCACCTGACAGTTCTGTTCAGATCTTAAATACTTCTCTAACTTAAGTTCTATCTCAAGAGTAGTCCAAAGAAAGGAACAGGCCTCCTGTGAAGCTTCAGGTGTTTTCAACTGCATATGAAAAAGTCAGCATTTTATTGACAAAGTAAGAATGAGAAAGTTTGTAGCTGTCTAGTTTCCTCATTGAGGAATCATTTGAAAATTTGGCTAGTGAAAGGGGCATTGTGTATACTAGGATGGAAGTGAAATTCTTTTAAAGGGAGGAAGAAACTTCATTCTCCAAGCAAGCAACTATGGATAGCAAGTATCTGTTCCACTCCAGGTTTGTATTGGAATATGGCACTAACAAAGAGTGGTGGAACTTACCAGCCATACTAACTTTCTTTTTCCAGTCAAGACTATAGTAATTACTAATATTTCCCTTTAAAATGTGATCACTGGGCTTCAGGATTAGCACCCATGAGACATACGGGAGCCATTCACATCTCATGTCTTTTGTTGTACCAGTCAGCAATCTCTGTCATTAAGTTGATATGCAGTCCATATTTTGAAACTTAATTGTAGAGCTGCAGGCTTTCCAAGAAGATATTAAGACTGCCTGAATATATTTGCATAGTATCTCATAAGAAATTTAAAGACACTGAATTGTAAATACATCAAATAAAATAGGATTTCTTTTCTGAGGGACAAGAGAGGAGTGGTAAACCAAAGCTTACACTTTACACAAAGCCATACATTTCAAAAAAAGAGGTCATTACTCGCCAATAATCCTTTATACTTGTATCTAGCAACATGTCACTGAGTATTTGGCATACAGGATAGATGGATCAGGTGGTACGGCTTCAAATTTAATTATATTCTCTAAGAAGAGATCTGAAATAACAGATGCAAACACATTTGTGTCCATTATCTCATTTTAATTCATTATCTCTGTCAATATTTTGCATTGAAAAGGATGTTTTAAAAGTGAAAGTGATTTCTGTACTGTCTGGCTTTCAGGCAATTTATGATTTATTGTCACATTTCTCTGATTCTGAAAAAGTGGATTTTTTCCCTGGTTACTTGTGACAGACAATACAAATTGTGAAGCTGACTAGAGGTAATCTGTTATCAAAAATGGAAAATAAACAAGGAAAAGCCTTTTTAAAATTCTTTCAATTAAAATGACAGACCACAAAGATGAAGCTACTATACAATTGTGGTGGGTTGACCTTGTCTGGCCACTGGCTGCCCACCCAGCCATTCTCTCACTCCCCCTCCTGAACAGGACAAGGGGAGAAAATACAACAAAAGACTCGTGGGTCAAGATAAGGACAGGGAGATCACTCAGCAATTACCATCATGGGCAAAACAGGCTTAGCTTGGGGAAATTAGTTTTATTTATTACCAATCAAATCAGAGCAGGATAATAAGAAATAAAACCAAATCTTAAACAACCTTCCCCTCACCTGTCCGTTTTTCCTGGGCTCAGCTCTTTTCTCTACCTCCTCCTCCTGAGCAGCACAGGGGGATGGGGAATGGGGGTTGCGGTCAGTTCACCACGTTGTCACTGCTGCTCCTTCCTCCTCAGCGGGGGGACTCCTCACACTCTCTGCTCCAGCATGGAGGCCCTCCCACAGGAGACAGTCCTCCCAAAATTCTCCAACATGGGTCCTTCCCACAGGCTGCAGTTCTTCACAAACTGCTCCAGCATGGGTGCCTTCCATGGGGTGCAGTCCTTCAGGAACAGACTGCTTCAGTGAGGGTCCCTCACAGGGTCACAAGTCCTGCCAGCAAACCTGCTTTAACATGGACTTCTCTCCACAGGGTCACAGGAGCCTGCTCCAGCATGGGCTCTCCACAGGGTCACAGCTTCCTTCAGGGTACCTCCACTTTCTCCAGCATGGGGTCCTCCATGGGCTGCAGGTGGATAACTGCTGCACCATTAACCTCCATGGGCTGCAGGGGGACAGCCTGCTTCACCATGGTCTTCAACAGGAGCTGCAGAGGAATCTCTGCTCCTGTGCTTGGAGCACCTCCTCCTTCTCTGACCTTGGTGTCTGCAGAGTTGTTTCTCTCACATATTCTCACTCCCCTCCCCCAACTGCTGTTGTACAGCAGTTTTTTCCCCTTCTTAAATACCTTATCACAGAGGTGCTACCACCACCGCTGATGGGCTCAAATTTGCCCAGCAGCAGGTCTGTCTTGCAGCCGGCTGGCATTGGCTCTGTCAGACACGGGGAAAGCTTCTGGCATCTTCTCACAGAAGCCATTCCTGTAGCCTCTCCACTGCCAAAACCTTGCCATACAAATACAATACAATAATTTACATGTAGGATTTGTCTTTTATCTCCTGAAAAGTGTATGAGTTGAAACAGTAATGGCCTCTCTGAAATGCCTATACACTAATGCATGCAGCATGGTGAAAAAACAAGAATTAGAGATCTGTGTGAGGTCACAGGGCCATGATCTTATTGCAGTTACTGATACATGGTGGGATAGTTCACATGACTGGAACGCTGTCATGGAGGGCTATGTTCTCTTTAGGAAAGATAGGCCAGCGAGGCGAGGTGGGGGAGTTGCAGTTTATGTGAGAGAGCAACTGAAACATATCGAGCTCTCCCTGGAGGCTGATGATGAGCAAGTTGAGAGCCTGTGGGTAAGGATCAAGGGGCAGGGTACCAGCAGAGACACTGCTGTGGGTGTTTATTACAGGCCACCTGATCAGCATGGGGAAGTTGATGAGGCCTTCTACAGACAGGTGAGAACCGCCTCACAATCACAGGCCTTGGTTCTCATGGGGGACTTCAGCTTCCCTGATATCTGCTGGGAAGGCTACACAGCTAGGAACGCACAGTCCAGGAGGTTCCTCCAGTGCATTGATGATAACTTCTTGACTCAGGTGGTGGAGGAGCCCACAAGGAGAGGTGTACTACTGGACCTAGTACTGACAAACCAAGAGGGACTGGTGGAGGATGTTAAGGTTGGGGGCAGAGTTGGCTGCAGTGATCATGAGAAGATGAAGATCATGAGAAGTTCAAAATTAAGTGCAGTATGCACAAAACGACAAGTAGGATTGAAACCTTGGACTTCAGGAGGGCTAACTTTGAGCTCTTCAAGAAACTGCTTGGAGAAATCCCATGGGTGAGGGCTCTAGAGGGTAAGGGGGCTCAAGCAAGCTGGCTGATATTTAAGTATCACTTCCTCCAAGCTCAGGATTGGTGTATCCCTAAGAGCAAGAAATTAGGCAAGGGAAGCAGGAGACCTACATGGTTGAGCAGGGACTTTCTGAAAAAGCAAGTGGAAGAAAGAAAAGAAAGAAGTTTACAGTATGTGGAAGAAGGGACTTACCACTTGGGAAGAGTACAAGACTGCCATCAGAGTATGCAGGCATGAAACAAGGAAAGCCAAGGCCACCTTGGAATTGAACCTGGTGAGGGATGTCAAGGTCAACAGGAAGGGTTTCTTTAAGTACATAGGAGGCAAAAGGTAATCCAAGGAAAACGTGGGCCCACTATTGAACAAGACAGGTGCTGTGGTGACAGATGATGCAGAGAAGGTGGAGTTGCTGAATGCCTTCTTTGCTTCTGTCTTTACTGCTTGGGTGAGCTCTCAGGAGTCCCAGACTTTGCGGGTAACAGAGAAAGTCTGCAGGAAGGACGACTTTCCCTTGGTTGAAAAGGAACAAGTTATAGAGCAACCAAATAAAGTGGATACCCACAAGTCCATGGGGCCTGATGGGATGCACCTGCCAGTGCTGAGGAAGCTGGCAGAAGTCATTCCTGGGCCACTCTCCATCATCTTTGAAAGGTCCAGGAGAACAGATGAGGTGCCTGAGGACTGAAGGAAAGCCAATGTCACTCCAGTCTTCAAAAAGGGCAAGAAGGAGGACCCCAGAAACTACAGACCGGTCAGCCTCACCTCCATCCCTGGAAAGATGATGGAACAGCTTGTTCTGGGCATCATCTCCAAGCATTTGGAGGAAAAGAAGGTTATCAGAAGTAGTCAACATGGATTCACCAAGGGGAAGTCATGTCTGACTAATCTGATAGCCTTCTATGATGGCGTGACTGGATGGGTGGATGAGGGGAGGGCAGTGGATGTGGTCTACCATGACTTCAGCAAGGCTTTTGACACTGTCTCCCACATCATCCTTACAGGCAAGCTTAGGAAGTGTGGGTTAGGTGAATGGACAGCGGTGTGGATTGAACAGTGGCTGACAAATAGAGCTCAGAGGATTGTGATTAGTGGTGCAGAGTCTAGTTGGAGGTCTGTGACAAGTGATATTCCCCAGGGGTCAGTACTGGGTCCAGTCCTGTTCAATGTATTCATCAATGACCTGAATGAGGGGATAGAGTGTACCCTCAGCGAGTTTGCTGTTGACACAAAACTGGGAGGAATGCTGGACACACCAGAGCGCTGTGCTGCCATTCAGCGTGACCTGGACAAGCTGGAGAATTGGGTGGAGAAAAACCTGATGAAGTTCAACAAGGGCAAGTGTAGGGTCTTGCACCTGGGGAGGAACAACCTCATACACTGGTACAGGTTAGAGGCTGACCTGCTGGAAAGCAGCTCTACAGAGAGGGACCTGGGAGTCCTGCTGGACAACAAGTTGCCCATGAGCCAGCAATGTACCCCTGTGGTCAAGAAGGTCAATGGCATCCTGGGATGCATCAAGAAGAGTGTGGCCAGCAGGTTGAGGGAGGTCATCCTCCCCCTCTACTCTGCCCTGGTGAGGCCGCATCTGGAGTACTGTGTCCAGTTCTGGGCTCCCCGGTTCAAGAAGGACAGGGAACTGCTGGAGAGGGTCCAGCAAAGGGCAACAAAGGTGATTAGGGGACTGAAGCATCTTTCTTATGAGGAAAGGCTGAGGCCCTTGGGTCTTTTTAGTCTAGAAAAAAGAAGACTCGGGGGGGATCTTATCAATATAAATATATATAAATATTTATTTATAAATACTTAAAGGGGAGGGTGCCAGGTGGATGGGAACAGTCTTTTTTCAGTGGTGCCCAGTGACAGGACAAGAGGTAATGGGCACAAACTTGAACATAGGAAATTCTGTCTTAACATGAGGAGGAACTTCTTTCCTTTGAGGGTGGCAGAGCACTGGCACAGGCTGCCCAGAGAGGTTGTGGAGTCTCTCACACTGGAGACATTCAAAACCCACCGGGATGCCATCCTGTGCAGCGTGCTGTAGGTGTCCCTGCTGTGGCAGGGGGGTTGGACTAGATGATCTCCAGAGGTCCCTTCCAACCCTGACCATTTTGTGATTCTGTGAAAACTGTTAGACATTAGATAACTGAAATGAAAGAAAATAACAAACATGCTGATAATCTCTATAACTATGTAATAAACAAACCTTTGTGTATCGCAAGAGATTTGACCTAAAAGCATCCGTAGCTTTGGGAAACAACCATATCCCACTATCTGCCTTTTTGGTTAGCACAAATGTCTACGGGTTTATATTCCAGTTGCTGAGTGCTTCAAGGAGTGGACACAAATTTTCCCAGTCTCAGACAGCTTCTTGTTCTGGCCAGTCCTGCTCAAGAACACCTCCTTTTCTGAAAGTATAAGTAGCTCTCATCTTTCGTGTTTAAGTTTGTTTACCAAATTCACCTCTTGACTCCTTTTGTTCTTAATTTCTTAGGATTAGAGCATGAATCTGACTCATGTGCAGGTGGAGATTTAGTCCAAAGCCTGCATGAAGCTCATCCCTGCTGTAGAGGCCAATGAGAAGCTGCTGCATTACTTAGGCCTCACCTGAGTTTTAGTCTGAACCCATGGAAAGGTGTAATCATTGTGTTACCTCAGCACCGTTGGTGATTCCTTATGCTTGTAAACAAGGTAAATATATGTTATGTAACACCATTCATATTGGAAAACGTTGGCCAAACAAGTCTTATAGACAGGCTGTGTGATACATAAAGCCAGCAGGACCTTTTCTGATCAATGTCTGTTCCTGTGCAGTCATTACAGAATCACAGAATGGTAGAGGCTGGAAGGGACCTTCAGAGATTATCTAGTCCAACCCCCCCTGCCAAAGCAGGTTCACCTAGAGCAGGCTGCACAGGAATGCATTCAGGCGAGTTTTTAGCATCTCCAGGGAAGGAGACTCCACAACTTCTCTGGGCAGCCTGTTCCAGTCCTCTGTCACCCTCAAAGAAGTTTTTCCTCATGTTGAGATGGAATTTCCTTTGTTCCAGCTTGTGCCCATTGCCCCTTGTCCTGTTGCTGGGCACCACTCAAAATCCAGCCCCATCGTCTTGCCACTTGCCCTTTAGATATTTATAAGCATAGATAAGATCCAGTCTCAGTCTTCTCCAGGCTAAACAAACCTAGGTCTCTCAGCCTTTCCTCATAAGAGAGATGCTCCATTCCCTTGATCATCTCTGTAGCCCTTTGCTGGACCCTCTCCAGCAGTTCCCTGTCCTTCTTGAACCAGGGAGCCCAGAACTGGACACAGTACTCCAGATGCGGCCTCACCAGGGCAGAGTAGAGGGGGAGGATGACCTCCCTCAACCTGCTGGCCACACTCTTCTTGATGCATCCCAGGATGCCATTGACCTTCTTGACCACAGGGGTACATTGCTGGCTCATGGGCAACTTGTTGTCCAGCAGGACTCCCAGGTCCCTCTCTGTAGAGCTGCTTTCCAGCAGGTCAGCCCCTAACCTGTACCAGTGTATGGGTTGTTCCTCCCCAGGTGCAAGACCCTACACTTGCCCTTGTTGAACTCCATTAGGTTCCTCTCCGCCCAACTCTCCAGCCTGTCCAGGTCACGCTGAATGGCAGCACAGCGCTCTGGTGTGTCCAGCATTCCTCTCAGTTTTGTGTCATCAGCAAACTCGCTGAGGGTATACTCTGTCCCCTCATTCAGGTCATTTATGAGTATTTTGAACAAGAGTGGACGCAGTACTGACCGCTGGGGAACACCACTAGTTACAGGCCTCCAATTAGACTCTGTGCCACTGATGACAACCCTCTGAGCTCTGCCATTCATCCAGTTCTCAATCCACCTCACTGTCCACTCATCTAGCCCACACTTCCTAAGCTTACTTACAGGGGTGTTATGGAAGACAGGGTCGAAAGCCTTGCTGAAGTCAAGGTAGACAACATCCACTGCTCTCCCCTCACCCACCCAGCCAGTCATGCCATCATAAAAGGCTATCAGATTAGTCAAGCATGATTTCCCCTTGATGAATCCATGTTGATTACTCCCAATAACATTCTCTTCATCTACGTGCTTAGAGATGACATCCAGGATGAGCTGTTCCATCACCTTTCCAGGGATGGAGGTGAGGCAGACCAGCCTGTACCTTCCCAGGTCCTCCTTCTTGCCCTTTTTGAAGGCTGGTGTGACATTAGCTTTCCTCCAGTCCTCAGGCACCTCACGTGTTCTCCATAACTTTTCAAAGATGATGGATAGAAGCTTTTCAATATCATCTGCCAGCTCCCTCAGCACTCAGGGATGCATCCCATCAGGGCCCATGGATTTGTGGGTGTCAAATTTGCCTAAATGATCTCTAACCCAATCCTCCTTGATCGTGGCAGAGTCTTCCTTACTCCAGGCCCTCTCTCTTACCTCCAGGGTCTGGGGTACCTCTGATTCTCTAAAGGCTTGGTTGTGTGGAGTTTTTTGTAGACAGCCAACTGTAGCATTGTTTTTCCCAGGACTTGGCTTCAATTACAGGTGAGGTTTTAATTGCCATAAAGTCTGTGCTCTGGCTAATTCAGACATGGAGAAAATTGCTTTGACAGATATTTTGCTATCTGTATGCTTAGCTTGAAGTTTCAGCTGAGAAATCATTGTCTAAAAAATCTTTGCTGTCTGAGTTTTGGACTCATTACGTACAAACATGAAGTATGTTCTCAGCTGTAGGCTTTTTTTTTTTTTTTTGTCATCTTGCTCCGTGCAGCTTGCTCCATGGAATTTTGTGGAGGTAGGACTTAACTATAAAATGTTGGTGTCTGTCCAACATGTACATCTGGCTTGCTTAGTGAATGTGCTTCTACTGCAATAATACAGGCAATAGGGAAGGGAGCGGAACCAAAAAGCAGGAGAACTTGAAGGAAAATTGAGGGGTCAGCAGAAAAGAACTTTCCTGATCTAGTGGTATCTAGCCTTAAGCATATAAAGAATAGCAAACTTGCACTGAGAACACTGTCTTGCCTTGAGCATGTTATATACTTTATTAGGTATTTTTCCTGGGTTTTTTACCCCTCATTGTTTATCTAAAATTAAATGAGAGCATTTGAGGAGACAACAGGGAAGTGACGTTCTATTTTCTTAAAAAAGTTGGTGTGTTGCAAAGGTTATCATTTTTGCATTGTTCCTATTTTGTACTTGACTGAGAATAGGAACATGCAATTAATCTGTAGGGCACTTCCTTCTTAAAAACTTACTGATCTGATTGTGGTAGCATATGGTACTTAGAAGTTGTTGGGAAATCTTAAGTAAAGCTTATGTACACAGTTACGGGCTCTTCTAAATAGTTACTGTTCAGAAGTAAGGTCTTGGCACTACAATGACTACTACTAGGCAAACATCAGCTTAATATTCAGTGGTGGCCAACAAAGCAAGAAGACTTTAGAGATGATTTGGGGAGAGAAGAGAAGATAATAAAAAGAGAGCAAATTTTTTAATCCAAGGTGCCCATATTCTGGAGCCTACTGCAATCTGGTTCTGTCATCTTTAAAAAAAGGTGCAGCAAAATTGGCAAAAGAACAGTAAGGATGGCGAGATGTGAAACAGCTTCCATGTAAGGGACAAAGAAATATGTATTTTTAATATGTTTAGATTAGAAAAGGGATGAGTATGGAAGAATGTGATAGGGTGGCACGGAGAAGGTGAATAAGGAATGACTGTGGGGATATCATATGAAACCAGTAAGTGGAAGCTCCAAACTCAACAGAAAGCGGTATTCCTTCTTACAAGAAGCAGTTATACTGCATAGCTCCTTGTCACGGGGTGTCATGGATGCTAGGAACTTATGTGAATTCAGAAAGCAACAGATTATTTTAAAAGAAGCTGGTAAAAAGAAGTGTGTCAACGGTGACACAGCTGCAAATCATTGGAAGATGGGGAAGTAGTCCACCAAGTGTTGATGTGTGTTTACTTAATTTTTGTTTTTATACTCTTGACATCTCTAGTCATCACGTACAGTTGGAAACAGACTACTTTGCTAGATGAACCTCTGCCCTGGTATAGGGAGTCCCATTTTAATATCACTTTATGCTTTACTAAAGAAAATAATCTGCAAAACCAGTAATGGTGATTGTGCTTTCACCTCAAGCTCTTGTTTTAGGAGGTGACTTTGAAAAAGTGGCATGATCTTTGGGATTATTGAATCTCTCAAACTGAACTTCCAGTTGTTTAAGATGGTACACGTTCTGCAGCACTGCAAATACACCTCTGAGAATCAAAGGATTCATTTCTGATGGGCAAACAAATACTTCTTGTTTTTACATTTGGCTGTCATTCATATGAGACACTTCAATTCCTGTTTTTTTTAAAAAAAACCCAAAAGGTCAGGATGATATCCTATGCATGGAACCCAACAGATAACTTTTCCTGGAACAGTGATTAGCCTTTGTATTTGTTCTTTCCCAAAAGGAAAAAGGTTCAGTCAGCCATTTGGTGACACACTCTGTTGACAGAAAACTGAAAATTTACTGGAAACAAACCCCTTCATTTCTACCTAGGCATATGATTGCTTTGGTACAAAACAAGGTAAGCAACATAACTGCCTTATTCTACAATATTACTTGAAAGTGTGTCAAATGTGTTTTCACTGAATTTTAGAGAATTTTATATAAGAGAGTGTAATCTTGAGGACTATGGTCTGAATGTGTATTACAGTTGAGAGCTCAAAGCTTTGTACAAGGATTTGCATTAGCAAATCATCTTGTGCCAGAAATATGCCTTTCAGTGTTTGATGGAAAGTTCTGTTTCAAACTTTAATGGATTTAATTCATGGAAACAAACACTACCTTGGAGTCCTAAGGTTGCAATTTACCTGTTATATTTTCAAAGACGCAAAAAGTATTCCTACCTGCATATGTTTCTTCTCGGAGGAAGTGAGTTACCAGCAAATACACGTTTTCAGCACTTTTCACGTCTGGTTTTGGCAACAATCTAGAAGCATTATAGCTTTGTTCTTTTTCCAGAGTTATTAATTAATGCTTTTAATTATGTAATATTCCTGAGCATTTCTACTTGTGAAAACATTTATATTGTCTCTTCAATCAGATATGTAATAAATATACATAAAAGCAAAGTGCTTAAAGTGCATTTCTCTACAGTGGGAGTCAGACTCTCCGTCTTTCTCCAAGATTAAAACAACACAGTTTTGTCATGTATCTGGCTTACTTGTATATATGTCTGCTAATGTGAATTCAGATCACAAATCTGTGGCTTAAGCTCTGCTCTTCTTCTTGTAAATTTCACAAAGTCTTAACCAAAATCATTCTCTGTTAAGATAAAAATAAAGAGCAAAAAAATCAAGACATAAATTTCTTGCATAAAAATATTATGTGCATAACTTTAAAGCAATTACACTAATCACATGAGATGAAACACAAATGATCACCGATATTCCAAACAGCCTCAGTTAAAGTCTGGCAAGCAATTTGTAGGAAATTACATATTTAACGACTTTTAGTCTGCTTTATGGATTGTGGAATGTCTCATAATCTGTTGTGTATCAAAAATTTCTGACAGATGTGTAAAGGTCTGTAGACAGTGGCTTTTGACTTACAAGCACAGCACTCCAAACTCTGCTCTCATGGGATTGACTAGCCTAACTGTTTATGTGGTTACATATTGTTTACATTTCTTGACCAAACAAGCAAATAGGACCAATAGTCCTTATGGTTTTGTTTCTGATAACTCAATTAGCAATCAGTTTCCATCAATATTTCCATTAAACGCAAGCCAATTTTACTATTACAGTTTGCTAGAAAAATGGGCATAAATGTCAACTCAACTCACATTAAAATAAATATTAAAGTGACTTGGAAGGTGGACACCTTTCAGGGGAAGCCTTCCCAAGGGAAAAGTGTTTAAGTGCAGAAGACAATCACAATCACATGTTTTTAATAACATTGAACTAAAATGTAAACACAATGAGAAAATATTAACTATTTCTTAATGTGAGTGGGTGGAATGGTTTGGTAGGGAATTGTGAGTTTTATTCAGATGATATTAAACATTAATGCAATATGAATTCATTGCATTTTGTCTTTCATCAAGCTGCACCTTAGGAGAAGTATAAAAGGCAAAATACAATTTCCTTGTACCCATATCTGCGTTGTGGGCTTTTTTTCTTTTTTCTTTTTCCTTTGTCTCGATTATCTGCTCCTCTTCAAGTTTTCCATCCATGTATACCTGGTTCCTCATGGTTACCCCCCTCTCATTTCCTCTTTGTATTTATTTTCAACTAGTCTTTTAAAAACCCAATTTATGAATCCTCCTTTCAACCTTCAGTGCAGCCTATACTCCCTTCATTAACAGGAATTTTGAAATTATTTTGCTGATTCATTGCCAGTGTCTGGTTACAGAGCAGAAAATCTAAAAGGCACTAAAAATTTATCAGGTTTTGTTGTTGGGTTTCAACAGTTTCTCATCTTTATATGACCCAGAATCTTGAAATTCTGGTATGTTTCGCCACTGTAAAATTTTTGGTAACAGCCAAAGTGAGGGGAAAGACCAAAAGATAGGATTTAGGCAGAACTCAGTCATGGGTTATTAGGGGAAGCTTTAGGAAAGTTGATGAAATTCTTGAAGCTCCCAGAGCACATACTGCAGTCTTGAGGCCACAGGTCTCCTGACAGCATCACTGCTGTGCAGGAGACTCATTGTCAGTGATTTAAAAGACTTTTTGTGTAAGATAGGTAAGGACTGAACCCAGACTTCCGAACTCTTGAGTGAACACATTTGCCACATAACACGGGCTTTTGTTGTTTGCTTTTAGTGTTATTAATTTCAGTAATACTAAATGAATTCTCTAATGCCTTTCTTCATACTTTTTCATAGACCTGCAAAAAGCAAATGAGTTGTATATGGGTTTGTTTTGACACGCATAAAGAAAAAGGCGTGATCCTTCAATGGGCAAGAGAAGACGGTACACTAAAACTGTTCCCTACTAAAACCTGATTACAAATTATCTCTACATTCTGCCAGTATGCATTTTAAACTCTTGTCTTCTCCCTTAAACTGTTGTTATATCTTGTTTAACTGCTGTTAACTTTGGTTGAAGCACAGTATGTGAAAGTAGGAACAGGCTTTTACCAAGAGCAAACCTCCCTTCAGCCTAGGCAGCCTTTGTATTATTTCAGGAATTTAACTTTTTTTTGCCACCTGATGTGTTAGACTCCCAGAGAGGTAATTAAAAATCCATGTGTTTAGTATGATAATTCAAAACACAGCTACTATATGGAAAAGGTATTACCGCAGAGCACCTGGGACATATGCCAGAAAGGCTTAAATGAGGAAAGAAATATGTATGTTTGCTCTCTTATCTCAGTAGACCAACAGTAAGATTTTCTAAATTGCATGGATCTGGATGGGTATTCAGAGAATAGGACATAATTTTAACCAGTAACTGGACATGCTTACCACTGCCTGCCCCCCGCCCCGTCTCCTAGTACCTGTTTTTGTTCAGAAGGACAAAAGTTGGCTTCCTCTTGCTTAATTTGAAATCAGCAGCCCATAGCGACTGCATCAATGACCTCTTTCGAGCCTATCTTTTGCTATTTTTAAGCTTTGGGTCATACACTTGGCCAAGGTTTTGTCTGCTTAAACACAAAGCAGTATGATGAAAGAAGCCATACCAGATGGAGAGGTAATGCTTTAGTGCGCAATTGGGGTTTGATACAGAGATTTCAAATATACAGGTAATCTTAAAGTCCAATCTTTCGCATACCGGGAGGATTTAAGGATTGTTTTATTCAAACCTATCCATCCCTTTAAAAAAATTATAGCTGTTAGGTGACAATTCCATTCTAGCGTTTTTACAGCTGACAGGTATTTGTGATTTGCCTAAGACTGACAAGTACGCGTTGCGGGTGTTGTCTAAAATACACGCACACACATATACACACACACACACACGCATACATATAGAATGCAATGTATTTAGCTTCAGACTACTTAAAGTATGTAGAAGTGTCTCTCCTTTATGCCCCCATGTAGTAGTACTAGCAAACACCTACCCAGCTATCACTGAAATGAGCTCTTTGCAAGGCTTACAACTGGGAATGTTGATCAGCAGTCTGTGTTTCTTCATGCTATATACACATATATAAAAAGTAAATACTTTTTGTTCCTGGACTCCTGTCTTTCCAGTGGATAAGCAGTGCTTTGTGTTAATGAAAAACAAAAGTGTTTGAAGAACAATGCATTTGGAGAGTTTAGTTCTATTATTTCATGCGAACAGAAAACATATCCATCTGGCAAAATCACCCTTCCAGATATTTTTTGTGGAAATACTGCATTAAGTGAAAATAATTTCTCAAAGGAGAGGAAAGACTTAACCCTAAATAATTAACTTATGGAATACAGGGATTTCCACAAATTAAATTGTGTGAACATTTTCTTACAATTGATATTCCTGAGGAATAATTCAGCATTATTTTTTAAACAGCATTACATGACAAAGGATAATTTGAGGAGTGTTTGGATTTAAAAAAAAAAAACTTTCAGAAAGTCAGACGTACTAAAAACAGTGCATGCAGTAAAAACATGTGCTTATTTGCTGCAGTTTCACTGCACATCAACACAATTTTCCCATCCAAATAGACAACCGAGTTAATAATTAGACATGTGCATTTCATGGACAAACGTAATATCACATGTGTAAAATGGATGTCCAGTGCTTTTTTTTTTTTTAACTGGCCATTTTTTTCAGCTGACATATTTGAATTTCACATTAAACAAAGATAAAATACCTTCCATTTGATTTCAGCCAAAGTCATTGGCAAATGTACATATTCAGTTTGCATGTGCATTTGTCCAAATGAGGCAAAGATTTACAATCACACGTGTTAGAAGGATTGTGCTCCTGGGCATTCACCAAAAAAAAAAAAAAAAAAAAAAAAAAAGCTGAAGTAGAAGGAATAGAAACACAGAGACATGATCAAAGTAAAGATGAAACTGCCTTATTTATGCACCTAAGGGCTTCCTTCACTGTGATGTAGTGAGAAGGCAAGTTAGGAACTGTCCAAAACCCTTTTGTGTCTACACAGACAAATCTCTGTCTTCAGTAATGTACTATTAAATCTCAGCCCTGAAAGCTATGGCCTGGAGCTCAAGCTGTGCAGCGGAGCTGCAGTCGCAGTCACCGCTTGAGTCAGTGCAGCTGCTCGCTCCATCACGGTCCCTCCATTCGGCAACTGCAATTTTGTGGTGCGGTGGTTGGCAGCTGTACCAGCCCGAATGCTGCAGTCCTAGTGAAATATGGCAAGCGAAGGATCCCAGTCTAATCTCTCAGATTTCAGACTAATTGAGGCTGATTTGCAGTTTATTATTTAGTCACTAGATGTCTCTATATGCTGTAAGCAAACACAGGCTATGCTTGCTGGTAAACAAAGAAGAAATCGCTAGAACTAAAGTTACGTGGGGCAGTGTTTATAGGAATATAAATGAGTTATCACTTCGTTTCCAGCTGCCTGGAATTTTCCCAAGGAAATAATTACGTTGGAAAACGCTGGCTGTATTTCCCAAACCATTTCATTGAAAGCCTCCCGAATCTGATCAGGATTTTTTTTTTTTTTTTTGGCCTTTTTTGGTTTGGTTGGTTTTTTTAAAAAAAATTGATTTGTAATGAGTTTGGCCCAGCCTCGGTGCTCTGGAAACGGTGGGAGGTCCCAAACTTAAGAGAAGCCCGTTGTCACATCTACATCAAAGCTGACAGCCTGGAAGGCTGAGGTGCCCTGGAGCTCCGGGTCCGCACAAAGGTAAGTCCTGCAGCTTCACAGTCCCTGTGAGTTTCTACACCAGCTTGACGTTCTTTGCTGTGGAACAGCCGCAGGCGTGGGTTCCTTGAAATTCAGAGCGTTTTGGGGGTTTAGTTTGATTTTACTCCAAATCAGACTTTTTCCAAAAAAAAAAAAAAAAAATTCCCAGAAAGTGGAACCAGATTTTCCAGCCAGCTCTTTTCCCCAAATCAAGGACTTTCCCGGGCTACGACTCTTGTCAGTAACTTCGCTATTCCCTGCATCCCGGTGAGCCCGCACGTAACGGCAGCCGCCTCCTACCTTTCTGATTTTCACTCTTTTTACCCTCCTCTACTTTACTCGCCTCTGCTCTCCTCGTCGCGTCGCTGCCCGCTGCCCTCCGGGGACCGCACATCGTCCCTCCCCCGCCTGTCTCCCTGCTCCTCTGCCTGCAGCGGGGACCTTTTACACCTCTCCCGGTCGCACCTCCGCCCTTATATCCTGGATTTATTCATTTTTTTAAGTTTTAAATTTTTTTTTTTTTTTTTTTAAAGACATGGGCATCTAACGCTGCGTTTTAGCTGTAATTTCGGCTTTTTTTCCACCCTGCCTCGAGGACAGCCGTGGGTCAGGGACGGGGTTGGGGCGGGGGGCTGCTGCAGTCCCTCCGGGCCGGGGACGCCGCCGCTCCCTTCGGGCCGGGCCGGGCCGGGCAGCGCGGCGCCAGGCGGAGCTCGGTGCGGGGCGGCCCCGCTCCTCCCCCGGCGCGGGGGCGGCGGGAGGCGGAGCGGCGGCGGCGGCCGTGGCGGCGGTGGGGCGCAGCCGCCTCCTTTCGGGGCCGGGGATCGTCGCCCCCCCCCCCCCCCCCCCCCCCCATCCCTCCCCGGAGGCGGAGGGGAGGCGGAGGCGGAGGCGGGGGGAGCCGCGGCCGCTGCCAATTGCGTAAGGGCGGCAGCCGGGGCGGGGAGCGGCGGGAGGTGGCGAGCAGCCGGGCGGCCTCCCGCCGTGTCCGGGGCGGGGAGCGCCATGCCGCCGCCCTGAGCGCGCCGCCGCGCCGCGCCGGGCCCAGGTGAGTGCGCCCCCGGCCGGGGCAGCCACCGGGGAGGGCGACGGGGACCGAGAAAGCGGCCGGGCGGGGCGGGACGGGACGGGGGTGCCGGAGCGGGCGAGCCGCCGGGGCGGCGACCGGCCTGTGGCGGCGGCTCTGGTGGGCCGCGGCGGCACCGGCCTCTTTTGTTCCCGGGGCCGGCGGGAGGGGAGAGAAGGAAGGACGGGAGGGGAGGGGAGAGGAGGGAGCGGGGGGCGGCGGGGCGGGGGAGGAAGGGAGGGAGGGAGGGCGGACGGCGGCGCCTGCTCCGCCCGGGGCCGTGCGAGCGCGTCCCGGGGCGCTGGCGGCGGAGGCGGCGTGTGCCCCCGGCCCGGCCCCGGCCCCGGCCCCGGCCCGGCCGGCAGGTGTGGGCTCCGCGCCCCGCCGCGGGTGCGGTGGCAGGTGCGGCGGGGTGTGTGGGGGGGGGTGTGTGTTGGGGGGGGTTGGCGGGGTGTCCGTGGGCGCTCCTGAGCCGGTGGTCCCGCAATCGGTCTGGGAAGCGAGGCGGGGCGCGGACCGCATCCAGCGCGGTCGCTGCGGCGGGACCTGGTGGCGGTGGGCATCCCCGAGCGGCGGGGCTGCGGCGGGTTGCCTCTCCTGGCCACCAGCAGGCTGCTTCACTGGCCCGGGGGGGTGGAAGGGACAGCGGGCGTTGGGGTGTCTCAGCCCTGCGAAGTGAAGGAGGAAGGGTGTGCGGGGATGGATGCGCCCGCATGTGTGCTGGATCGCAGCTTGGAGGGAGGGGTGTGTGCCTGGAGATAACCATCCGTCTTTGTATTTCAAATGTAAATCTGCGGCACGGATTTTGTAGAAGGGAAGAGGTTTTTGTGTCCCTGAATAGCTATATAAAGGAAATAGTGCCTGGGGCTTGACAAAGGCAATGCAATGAGGAAGGTAAAGCAGCACTTCAGATTTTTGGGTGGCATCAGTCACGTTTTGATGAATCACAGAAAAAGATTTGTAACAGCTTATCCGCGTAACTGATGCAAAATAGCCCCTGGGTAGCGGTAGGGAGGAGGGGTGGTTCATCTTTGTTCTTCGGAGTCTGTAGCTCTCGGAGGTGCTTTGTCTACACGGATCCTGCGCACTGCCTGCACGAACGTGAAATCTTCTGCCAGATCAAGTTTTTTTGGGCCTGCTCCTCTTGCTGTCTCCCTGCTAATACAGCATCCGGCAGAGTGTACGCCAGAGGCTCGAGCTAGGCAAAGCGTCCAGAAGAATTAACAGTTTTGTGTAAAGCATAAGTAATGCCCCCAGCTACGGAGGGATTCAGGAAGAAAAAGGGGGGGAGGGGGGGGGGGATATGGAAGATAAGAGGACTGCTGTGAGGTCCTTGCTAAAGTGAGATTGCAGAAGTGTCTCCTGAAATTCAGCATCTGATCTGAACAGCAGCTGTGGCATGTGCTGTTTTGAGATGGGGATAGATACGTTCTCAGTGGCGGACTGAAGGGTTTTTTAATTATGAACATTAACACTACAGCCCCACCATATTTTGTGGAGAAAGTGGTGGTGAGGGTTGGCTGGAAGTCTTTAAGCTGTTCATCACACTTGTTGCTAATTGGCGGACACTATGCCGTAGAGGATGGTGACCCCTGTGTGGAAAAAACATTGTTTTCAGCAGGCCTTGTGAAATCCACTGCAGGTTCCCCAGCTGTAACTGGTCCCCTGACTGGAAGAGTTACCATTTGGTGGCATGGTCCACATGTCTTACAAGTTGACAAACCAGGGGATGGGGCAGGGGAACAAAAAGGTTTTTCTTCCTCTAAGGCATGAATATAAAACCAGCTACAGCACAAGGAATTCTGTTGATCCTAGAAGCTTGAAGAACAAATTGTGGGACATTCTCTGTTATTTTACAGCTTGGCGTTTTTTTTTTTTTTAAATCTCAGTCAATAGATATTTGAATAGCTCATACTTGAAAGGAGGTTAGGTTTTATTTCCTTGAGTAGTGATGGGGTGCAGTGGGACAGGTGTTTCTCAGTCTGATTTAAATAGTTGAAAACAACATTCTTATCACCAAAGATGCAAATAGATGCCTGCATACCTTGGGCAGTCTGGACTAGGAATGTTCTTTAATTACAGATAATTTATTAATTTGCTTTTAATATCACGCACAGTCATTAACTTCTTTTATCACGTGTCCAGCACGTTGCAGAAAAATCTTTAATAAACAGTTTCAACATGCCACTTTTGTGCATTTTGAAGTCAGTCCGTTCATCTTGTTGGTGTGGCAGTCCTGTTTGTAGAAAATGAGCAGTGTTCTGCAGATGGTTATTTTTTCTCCACGTGAGGGAAGACAGATGGGTATGAGAAATGTCAAGGATGTTATTCAGTGACTTGGTTACGTTTATCTTACCTGTTGAGTATGAGGTGGCCCTTTGCTCCTTTACCCCTGGGAAGGCACTGACCACCCTCTAGTGGGACCAGAGCTCCACCTCCTCTTTGTTCTTCTTTGTGCAGGAGATGGGGGCGGGGGGGGGGGGATGCCGGGGAGGAGGGGGAACCTGTTGCCCAGCGTTTGCTGGAGGTTGATGCTACAGCCTCCACAGATGTAGAGGTACACCCCGATACCCCTGCTCCAGAGCTAAAGGAGCTCCTCGGCTCACCGGCCGCATCCTGCATCTCTGCAAGGAAGCTTGTCCCCCAGTGCTTGCAGCGACTCTGTTCTTCACCTTGTGTGTGCTTGCACCAATGATTTAAAACCTGATGACGGAAATTATTGGGAAAATTATCATCTAGTAAATCTCACTTTCCGTATTTTAAAAAAAAATGTGTAGTAGGAGTGTGGTCTGAAGTGTATCGGTGAAGTTCATTCTTTGCGTTAGCAAGGCAGTTCTATAAAATCAGCTAAAGTATACATCAAAATGTGATTAAAATCTGTATTGTAAATTACAGTTTCTTGTTCGGAATTAAATCATGATTAGACTGGATCCATTCTCAGCTTATTTTTACTAAAAAGGGTTTCACTACTGATTTAATGGAGATGTTTTTGGCAAGACAAATGGGAATGAATTGTTTGTAGATGTGGATGGAGAAATCCACAGAAATATTTTCTTGGAATAGTAATACTGAGAAAGGAAATGGAGAGAGGGTAGAAAACTATATACCTTGAAGAAAGATGTGAGGGAGAAAAGTGATGTATTTGCCAACATGGAAAGGAAATACTGAAGACGTTAAAAGAATGCATGCTTCAGAACTTGTAACTGATTTTATTCCTTTGTTGTGAAGCAGGTTAACAAAAGGGAATGTACTAGTAGCTCTTCTGTTTTTTTGGCACATGGGATTAAGAACAAGAAGAAGGAGAAAAAAAAAAAAAGACGACTAGTGCAGTCACGCAAAATGACTAGCTATACCTGGCAGGATGTTGCAGGGCTTGGCTGTTGGGTGCAAAGTTCTTGGAGTTTCCTAGAAAGGAATTTACCACAGTAATCCAAAGTATGAATGCAGCCACCAGCTCAGCAGAATGCATACTTAATGGTGGATTAGAAGGCTTTGTTTTGCTTTTTGAAGACCTGCTTCTGTTATGAGATATCCCAAATGCTCTCTTTGTGTCTTTTATAAAAGGGAAATGATGGAAAATGTTTTTTCTTTTCTAAAATTGTCCAAGAGTTTTATGTCGTGTAAGTTAAATCACTGTACATTATTCACCAGGCTTTCGACTCACGTAATTCTGTGACTCCTGTGATACCGTAAAGCCATGGAAGGTGTTGGCATTCAGACATACCGTCAAGTTATCCTGCATTAACTTAGCTGTAGAAACTCTTCTCACAAGACTGTTACTTCTAAGGCTTTGTGCTCTTGCTGATTTAGCTGGTATGTGCCCTGCCCTTCTGCTGGAGGCCACATTTGCTGCAGCAAAATGAAAACTGTTCCTGTGTTTCAGCTACTGCTTGTCAGTCTGGCACATTAATTTAAGCCATCAGGTAAAGGTGTGTTTTGTGCTGATAACATCAACAGACAATTGCAGTGGCTGAGCTGAGGGGGGATTTGACCCTTATAGGAGGAGGTGATTTTGGAGAAGTGGGGTTAGAAGAAGCAGCGAGATCTTAGAGTGAACTCGCATCATACCAAGCAAAGTGTCCATCCAGACAGTTACCCGATGTCTGACAGTGGTGAGTAATAGATGTCTGGTAAAGATACTGCGTAATGGTACTACTGCTTCCAGCCTTCAACAGCTTAGGGTTCAAGGACTTCCGAAGCTCGAGGCAGTATTGTTTGTGCAACGATCCTCGACTGGCTTCTCTTCTGTGATCTTGTTGTTCTTTCAACCTACATGAATTCTTGAAGTCCATAGCATCCAGTACAGAGTCAGGTTCAGAAACCTCTTTATGTCTGCCTTTTTTTTTTTTTTTTTTTTCTGGGAAGAGACGTGAACAGTCATTTTTATTCTCAGCACTACTTCTGACTGTGTGGACCTATGTCATATATCCTCTCTCTTAGTCATCCTTCTCCAGGATGAAGAATCCTTTGGGGGTTCAAACAGCTAGGAGGTGCTGATGTCACAGCTGTTTGCTCAGTGGATGTGATTTGGACCTCTTAACTTAATTATCTTTTAATGCAAACTCATTTAACTTGGCTCATACAAACGCAGGACAACTCTAAAAGAATGTGGGTGTGCAGCTACAGCAATTCAAGCTTCCCAAGCAGCATTGTTTTCTTTATGGCTGATGCACAATTAAAAACTGCAGAGACAGTCCTTCAAGTAAGCAGAATAAGGTGTGGAATATCACTTACTGAAATCTGAGTTGGATTGAAAAAAAATTATAAGAACTTGCGAGCTTTACCTGAGGAAGAAAACAGGGTAAGTACAAAGAACCAGGATGAAGAAGGAATAAATGCGTATACTGATATGGAAAAGAGCATGTTATGCTAGTGATTCATGTTTTAAATATAGACTAAGCATGATAACCCACTGATTATTAAGTGATTCTACCAAGAAACTCAGGAGTTTCTTGGAGTATTTATGCTTATGTCTCTTGACCAAAGCTAAATCTGGGATCTGACTCTCTTCCCCACTGCCTCTTTTATTCTGTACTGTCATATATGCTTATAATCTATTTATGAGAGCTTTTCTGATTTAATAGGAAGAAAATAGATATCTGATGTTACCTTCCTCCTCTTGAGTGGATTGCAGGGAAGAACTCTGTTTCATCAGTGATTCAAGATAGTGCCAGAACTGGATTTGACTTCTCTGAAGTGTATTACCATTACATATAAATTTTTTCTTCAGTGTAGTCCTGAGCTGTAGCTATTTTGGATGGGATTTGTGTTCTTTTAGAGACTGCAGATATCTGTAGATACCACTTCTTATTATCAGTATGAGAAGTTGTTTAAAAACCTTTTTTTTCCTGTTTTTGTTTTTTTTTTCCCTACCATCTTCTTCAGGTTCTCTAAGGTGAATGTTGCAAATCCGTTACTTTCACGTGGAAGCTGTTGACTTAAGCAGAGCTATTTATTTGCTTAAAAGTAGGCTTGTACTGAGATGCATCGCTGACCTGAGGGAGACCAAAGTGTTCTGTAAACTAACCCTCACAATGTCCCTGTGAGGCTAGTGACCACTTTTTTTTTTCTCATGTTACAGACTTGGGGCCCAAACAAGCTGTGACTCATGCAGCAAGCTAATGGCAGATGCATAATTAAAATGCAAGTTTCCACTCTTGATCTCTTCTGCAAGTTATTAAGTCTTTCATTTCTGAAAGTGAGAGAAACAGTAAAAATTATGCCATTCACGTTGCTTATTTCAGCACATGTGATGTATTTCCTAGTGTGCTCTCCTGGATCCTCTGTATTTAAGTCATTGGTTGATTCACTTGTATGCAAAGAAACAAACAATTTCTGAATAATTTCCTCCAGCGGAACATGATATGGTTTTAATAATGAATGAAAACCAGAATAGAGTTTCCCAATTTGTATGTGATTTATAAAGAATAACTGTGTCAAAAAGAAACAAAGGGGAAAAGAATTGAAGTCACTGGAAGTGTCAGGCATCATTTTAGATACATAGACCACAGTTCGATGCTGTAGCTTCTGGCTTATGTTTCTTTGTTGCAGTGGGCAAGATCTGAAGATGTTACAAATGTGTTAGAGCAGAGTGAAAATAGCAGTGTCTTGAGGTCAGTTAAGAACACTCGAATGCTTGGTGTCCAGGAATTGGAAGAGATGAACACATCCCTGCAGTAAAATGCATCTCTGCAAAGGAACTATGAAAATCCCTGGATTTTGTACATGAACTTTCTGAAAAGTGAAATGTATCAAGTGCTTTCCTGACAATTATGTCAGTGAAAGCAGGTGCCTGCTGCAGAGCTCATTCACACAAACTGGGGGTGAAGCACAAAAGCCCAGTTCTCGTTGGAGAGGAGAACCATTTTTCTTCTGCAAAACCCCACTTTGCCTCTGATCTTTCAGCCTTATCCTTAATGAAGAGCGACCAAATGCCTTCAGAAGAGGCTAGGAACTAAATTCATGGCTGCCCTGTATGCTGTAAGCCGTGAACCTGAGAGCGGTTGTGCTTGACGTGCTGTAATTTCATACTTGTTCCCACAGGCAAACTCTTATTCCACAGGCTACAAATTACCTCTCCTTCCCTTGGGAAGCAATCTGATCACCATCCTCTCCCCCCATGCCCCAGCATCCTTTCTAATCCGTAGATAATAGCTAAATTGTTTTGCATATCACCTAAACATGTGTAATTAAACTTTCCCTCCTTGCATGTAGGTTTGAAATTTGCTTCTGATCCAGAGAGAGATTTGTGTGCTCAAAAGATTTCGTTAGGCCGGCTGATGAAGATTACTTCTATCTACAGACCTTGTCTTATACTGTAAATATTATGAATGCTTGTACTTCTGTCTCTTGATCTGTGGTACTTTGGAAAGACTTGTTTTAAGAAATGTGGTCCTCAGCTTGAGTAGTTTCCAGTGGTTGCGTATCATGCAGTTTTGTGCGTTTTCTGCATGCCAAAAACTTCACTAAAATGAATAGTTGCTACACAGGAAATTCAGAAAGTCTGGTGCAATATAACTTATTTTGGACAAAGTTTATAATTCTTGCCGTGTTTCTGTATCTGTTTCCCACCAACTGTTGCTGCTTGTCCTCTGATTTTCTTCTGAAACTGCTGGGCAAAGGAGAAGACTCAGTGGTGGCATGCAGCAAACAGTGTAGGTGATAGAAGATGTTTAGAGTTTTTGTGCTTTTTTTAGGTCAGCTGGGGTTTTTCAGGCAATTGTGAACATTGTTGAGATTTCCATCAGTTACTTAACTGTGTTAATGTGTTTTACTATGCATGTATTCTTTCTAGCTTTTGCACACGTGGGTGAAAAAGTACGTTCCTTCAAACATGCTGTCTGTTATCATAGTGAATAGGTGTAATTTCAAAACAAGGCAGTGGAAGATGTGGAACCAGATAGGGAAGCATGGGTCTACTGGGAACCATTAATTTTCGTAATGGTGAAGTTGAGATTTGTTGAACTGGGGACTTCTAAGAAACTTGGAACATTGTCCTGAAATTAGTATGTCTGTTGCAGTTGACCAGCTTGGAGGCTTGTAAAGGTGTCACGCTTTAGGAGTTTGCTTTACACCACTTTCTGTTCAGTAATTGTAGCTACTTGGGAGCTTTTTAGGACTGACTTCTGGTCCCTTTCCCTTCTCCTGGGTTTCTCACTGCCCTTTGATCTCGTACCAGGCCAGTGCCTGTGCCAGGAAAGCAGCAGTAACCAGTGTGGCGCTGTACTGCATGAGGAAATATTTTTCTTGATGCGTGTGGTTTTTCCCCGCCCTTCCTCAGTCTTTTCCTTAATGGTGATTATATACTCTGAGATTAAATGGTGTGGTAATAGGTCAGCGCTACAGCTGGTGGTGTTTGATAGCCCAGAGCAACAGAAGTGGGGTTTCTCCTAGTTTCTCTTTTATTTTTAACACTTGTGAACTGTGCATCCTTAAAACATGCTTTAAGGGAAGCATTAATTTCTTTGCACTGTGTGGGGGTAAGTGTACTTTGGTTACAAAGTTTTGAGGAGGCGCATGGGTGCGGGAGTTTTCTAGTGCGTTTGACATGTTTTTGTTACACTAAGTGTTTAACAGCAGAAAAGTGTGAAATATCTTGATATGTTTCTCACATTTTGGGTGGTGTCAGGTCATGTTTTGAATTACCTTGTGAAAGAACGCAATTCCTCTCCAGGAAACCAGCCCCAAACCGAGTAGCAGATAAGCGTGCCGCTTGCTTCTGGGCGCGCACTGACATCTCAGGAGGTTGAGATGTTATCCCTTGGTTGTACAGGGCATGTGTTTCTAGTTTCTGCCAGTGTGGAACAAGGTGGGCTTGTGTAAGTGTGTAGTGGCACAAGTTAAAAGTAGTGAAGGTGTACATGAGGAGACTGGAGATGTTGCAGCCTGTTCAGTGGCTTGTTGCTGTCTGCCTGCTGGCGTTTGGTGTCCACACAGCTCAGATGCTCTGTTGGCAGAGCCAGACTTGCAGGTAATCACTGTTTTTACTTAGATGCTGTGCAAAATAAACTTTGGGTTTAGGGGTTTTTTTTGGTGTTTTTTTTTTTTTAAGGTAGTTTTTAAGCTGATTTGGCTGATGTGACGAGGATGAGAAGTACTTGCTTGCCTATGGTGTGAGAAGGGTGTGTAAGCACAAGTGTGGATTGTGCGGAGTAGCACTAGTCTTGCAAAAGAGTGGCACACAAATAGTGCAGCCTTCCAGCAGATGAGCGGTAACGAGTACATAGTGGGCTGAAGCACCTGAGATGCTCTAGCCGAGTCTGTGTGTTGGAAGCTTCCCTGGTACCGGTGAGCTGGCAGCGCGTACTTACGTGTGGCACTGACTAAAAGCTGTGGTGAATAATGGATTTGAAAGTATTGCGTAGTACCTTGTTGAAGGCTGAAGGGTGAGAAGTTAGGGAATACCGAGATGGTGGCCTGCCTGAATGGCATGGCAACGAACAGATTTGTAGAGATTGAATTCTGTACGGTACTGTTAGGTAAGGTAACAGGTTGAATATTGTGCAAGAACTTGACTCTTACCGAAATCACTGTGAAGCAAGCTGCATTGTAAAATACCACATCACTCTGTATACTACAGTGCAGTTGTAAAAGCGGTGGTGTTCTTGTCTAGGACTGTACTATCAGGCAGAGATGCTGAGATCATAAGTTCCTTTAGGAGACCTCATACTTCTATAGGTTTAGGAGAACCTGGTGACATAAGCCAGTCCTCTCTGGTGTTTTTAATTGCAGATCACCTCCTGTGGCCTTTGATACCAACATACCAACATTTTTTGCCTTTTTTTTTTATTATTTCTTTTAAAGGAACACAGGATAGGCACAGGTCAAAAGGAAATGCCAAACCTTGGGTGGTGAAAGAAAAAGTGTTACATGGAAAAATTCAGGTGCATGGGCACTTGCAGGGAAATGTGGTATTTAAGTAGTTAAAATAGATTCCCCCCACCCCACCCCTGCATTTTACTCAAACTCTATTTGTGCAACCAAGTAACTGTACCCTCTAGGATGTAACTGGCCATATAGCCAGTCACTGCACTTGCATTTGTGTGGTGCTACCTGAAGGCTTCCACAGACTGGAAATAAACAAGTCAGTAATTTGAATCAGATTATCAACGGGTCTCAATTTTAAAGAAAAGCCAGCAGCTGCTGTACAGGATAGAGAAGATCCTTCTTTCAGCTAGAGAATTTCAAATAACACAGAAAGAGGGAAGGAAGTGTTGAAATGGTTACTCCTATTCTAATGCAAAACTATATAGTAAATCTTTTGATTGTGCTAAGTATCTCCTTGTGGCTTTGTTTCATTATTTTTATTTTGTAATGGGTAACACTGATTCTGCAGTCTTTTTTCCACCTGTCCTTGGGGTGACCGGTGTTTGCACTTGAGTGGGACAGTTGGAAAACTTTTACAGTTTGCAGAACAAGGCTTGCAAACAAGGCAGAATGCTTTGTACAAAACAAAATATGCTTGAAATATGACACAAGTGTGTTTGATGCCTGTTGTAATGAATGACTTTTTTTCTTTAAAGGGCTAGCAGTACTTCTAAAGGCTTTAGCAGGAAAAATTGTGGTAAAATTATTTTGTAAAAGTAAGCTTAGGTTTGCATAACCATTCTGGATTTAGTTGATAAAGCCGAACAATTAACAAACTTGTTAACTCTTTGTATCATGTTATAACAAACACTCTGTAGTTGTTTTGTCAGTGCAATAGATAAATGGCATATCTGAAAACTTTCTAACCAAGTTTAAGGAGGTTTAAGCGGTCCAAACCATTAAGGAAATCTGATCCAGCATTGAGATTTTTTAAGCTTTTAATCAAAAAGATATTTCAGTATTTGTGTCAGCTAGACACAAATAATGTCTTTGAATTAGTTGAAAAGCTTCCTCTCTACTCAGCTTTTAACATCACTTCTAAAACATAGAAATGATTGAGTTTTCACTGCTGAAAGACTAGTTGAGTGTAAAATCACGTGTGGTGAGAGCAAACTGTTCCACAGTGCTCACAACGCGTTGGGGAGTTAAGTTTGAGAGCAGAGGATTAGGCTTGGGAAATAGTTTCTCAAAGAACAGAAGGAAGAATGGTGAAAATCAATTTGCTATGAGGAACAGGTGTGAGAAACGCTGCTGGAGGACTTGGCATAATTTTTGCGCTCTGGGATGGCTGCTCCAGTTAATGTTTCGGTGCCTTTATTGTCATTGTGTGTACATCTGGAGATGCATTGTCTGCCATGAAAGGGTAATCCAGCCTGTTCAGTAATAACAACTCTTTTGCCTTGAAACAGTGAAGTATCAGATTTTGCAGCATGTGGGACAAAAGGCTCCTTTGCTGCTTCTCAGAGTAAGATTGCAGTTGTCACGTTTCTCCTTCACCAGCGTGCCTGGCACTTCAGAGTGTGGCTCAGACTTCCCTTTGTTAATGGAAGAGAAAGAGGATCTTTATGCTCTTCCATTATTGGCAGCTTTTATTTTCATAATTCATTTTGCTACTTAGTACATGTGACTTATGCCTAAATCCCCTTCAGGATTTAGTTTAGAAAGTTAGGTTTCAGTTAACTGAAACTTGAGCAGCCTTTTCAAAAAAATCCCTGTTAATAATAAAAAAAAAACAAAAATCATGCCAGCTTTGTCAATACTCCATACAATACAACACAGCTGACCAGAAAGCCTGAGAAAACAGTCAAATGCAGTTTTGCGTGTCTCAAAGCAAACCAGAAAAGCCTGGTAGGTTAGGGTGGTGAGCGTGCTGGCGAGTACAGGCCAGGCAGTGATGTTTTGGGTAGGCTTTATTCATTGCTTGCTTGAGAAAAAGGTGGAAACAGTACTGGTAACGGAAATAAAAGTAGCACTCGCTCAAGGGTGAAAGGTACAGAGATCTGGAGCAGTCATGTTGCTTCCAAAGGCTTTGTGTCCAAACGCGGGCATCTCAGCAATGAGAAAAACCATGAGGTTTGCTGAACAAGATGCACGTGACTTTCTTACAGGACCATTCCTGGTGCATCTTTACTAGCAACCGAACCCCGTGGTGAGTAAATTAAAGAGTTGGCGGGCTCTGTATGTCTCAGCTAATTAAAAGCGTTGACTGAGTTGCATCAGCGTGAGTATAAATAAAATTATATTTTACGTATTAAATGTAAATGCTTTTTACCGCTTCCAATGTGGAAGGAAGGCTTATCTCTTTCAGCTTCTTTTCCGTGAAGGGAAACAATGAGGAGTTTGTTCAGCTTCTGCGTGCAGAAGAAGTACATTTAGGCATTCTTTGCATAACTGTGGGGAAGAAGGGGTTGCTAGCTTTCTCATTGTTCAGCTTGTTTCTTAATCGCATAGTACAAGTTAACTGTGAAAACACTCTGTGAAAAATACCTAGTGGAACCATGAAGAAATGGACTGTGCTGTACTGTGTTCCCATACCAGATGCTTTTGAGTTTAATTATGTTGAAGATATATATGCTGTTGCTTCAAGCTGTTACACCATGGCAAATGACCAGTAGCAACCGCGTGACTGATACTTTGAAAATAGCCACAGCTTCAGTGGCTGTTCTTCTGAAGAAGGCATGTGGCTTGAAATTCTTTTTTTTTTTTTTTGTGGTTGTTGTTTCTTTTTTTTTTTGTTTCTCTTATGTATTGTACTCTGTATTCTGAAAGCCTGTCTCTTATTTTTTTCCCCCCCCTCTGTGTGTGTGTGTGCGTGTTCCAGTGACTTTATAACATGCAAGACACTGATGCCAGGGGGAGCTCCCCTGCTTTCCTCCGGCCTCAGAACGGGAGCAGTCACAGGTCTTCGGGGTACGTCCCGGGGAGAATTGCCCCTCTCCGTCCCCCACCACCTTCGCAGAGCCATGCTGCAGCCGAATTTACCTCTGCGAGACAAGAAGCCCGGACAAGGCTCCCATCCTTACCAGTGGATCAGCACCGCCGCCAGGCAGAAGCCAACAGGCATAAAAATACGCTCATTTGCTTTGCCATTTCGAGCCTTTCACTTTTTGTTGCACTGGGGATTTTTTTGGGAATAGCTTCAAAATATGCTCCAGATGGTAAGTTCTTTTGCAAACAAAGTCATCCTAGAAGTTACGGTCCCTGTGAACATAATTCAGAAATTCAGCATCAGGATTAGTGTTTAAAGTTAAGTGCAGAAATAGGACGTTTACTGCAATTTCAACATGGAGAGAAGCAGTGTTTGGGGGCTAAGATCGGCTCCTTTTTCTGTTGTCAGGGTTATTTTTATATGTTTTTATTGTGAATGATTTGATTTACTTACATGAAGCAAAAAGCCGTAGCAGTAAATAAAAGACTACGGGTGAGGGGGAAAGAAGCATGAATGTCGTATAAGTGTAATTATTTTTGTCTGCAGAAGAAACTGTCTGATATGTTCACAAATTGCAGGCAAAATGAAATCCTGTCTAAGCTGTAACTGAGGAAGGCAGTTAGAGTGTTCAAGTAAGAACATTTAAAAGTCTGTGAGAACTTATACCAACAGTATGTGTTTTCTTCGTTTATACACAAATTGGGCAGGGACCTTTTTGATCTATCAGCCCTGATTTTTTTTTTTTTTCCCCAGCTTATCTTAGGAAACTGGGCAACTTTCATGGAATTCAGAAAACCTCCCAAATGTGTCAGTGGTTGTAAAGCATGAACAGGTGATGTGATTAACCACTGATCACTAAGTATATATCCCTCTGGCCAAATACTGCTAGGAGTTGCTATGAGGTGCAATTCCTAAAGGTTGGTAGTATAGTTTGGAGCATGGGTTGTTTTGTTGTTTGGTTGGTTTGAGGTTCTGGATTTTTTGGGTTTGTTTTTTTATTTATTTTTTTTTTTAAGGCAGAAGTTAAGTTTCTAAAAGCTAAACAGGGTTTTGAATTGAAGCTCTTGGCTATGGTAGTGCAACAGACTTAGACTCTTCCCTCAGTGGCTTTTGGCATAGTAACTCAAAAGATTCAGTTTCCAAAGTCAATGCAACACAGGCTGAACAAATTAGATAATCAATTGAAGACTTCAGATGATAGTACAAAATGAACGCACACATCTAACGGGGAACACTCTTGGTGGTGGCACCCTCGTCTTGGGTGAAGTTACTGACTTTTCCTAATAATTGTGAAGGAAAACAAAGAAAACCTGAAGGACTAGTAAAGGGAAAGTTATTGTTATGTTGTGATCCAGATCACTGGTAACAGGGGTGCATAACTGCAGTAAGTACTTTGGTTATAGCCAAGTTCAAGAGGCGGCTGAAGGGTGACTTAGCCAGTTGACTCTGAGAAGTAGTCCGGGGCGGGGGGAAACACCTTTCTGCTTTGATACCACGGCTTGAACTTTTAATTAACTAAAAATTGTAGATGTTGATGGTGGCCTTAGAAGTGAGGTGTTACCCTGTGCTGTGGGATACATAAAATAATGGTCCCTTTATGCTTTAAAAGCTGATGATGTGAAGTAGATGGCTTGCCTTTTTGAAAAGTGCAAGTGGTTTTGGAATGGTTTTGCTTCATCTACAGTGGCTCATTCCAGAGGCATTGAGTTCTGTGGATTTTTTGCGTTGAATGCACGTGGTTGATGGATCACCGGGGGTACTGGGGATGTTGCAGGAAGAGTTGCTGTGATTTAGAAGTCGGGCTTTTTTTTGGTCTACGGTAATAACTTATGTAAGGGCTAAGGAATAACCCAAGGCGGTGACTGCTTTCCTTCAGTGTCCCACTGCTTCTCGATGAAAGTCAAGGCCAATTTTCAGCATTAATTGTTGCATTGTGTCTTTCTGCAGTTTCCCTGCATTATCCTTTAAAAAAACCCAACATGCACCCACAGAATCCTTTGGAAACCCTGACACAAGAGAAAGTCCTACAGGCACCAAGGAAAGTCTGTCTGAAACTTTAATCTTGCAGTTAACTCCCCAAAAGTCCCCCAACAGGTTGAAATGTTAGTATGTTCAGCTCCAACCTCGCACATGCGGTACTGCAGCCAACGACACCAGTTCCAGCTAGGTGTGTTCTTCTTAAGGGCTAATTGGAAATCCATATTGTCAGGACTTTTGACGGCTGTTTAAAAGGCAGTGGAGGGAATGTGAGACTTAGTAGTAATTGCGTGTAAATCCTAAACCTCCGGCATACCTTCCCCAAAGGGAAAATGATACTTGTCTGCATTTCTGTTCCTGCCTGTCAGCTGGTTTCTTTTTTCCTCCTTGCTTTTATCTTCCTGTCATCATCTTTTTTTTTTTCTTTTTTTTTTTTTTTTTCCTAAGGAGTCCTGAACACTGGAGATCAGGGAGAGCACTGGAAATGCAATTTCCTTCCCCGTTTCCAGGGGCTTGTGCGGCAGGGTCAGGATGACAAGCTGCGGAGGTTTTCAGGGAAAAGTTCTGCTTGGCCTTTGCAGCTCTCGGCTGGAGCTTGCCCAGGGTAAACAGGATCCTCAGAAATTTAGCTGCCAAACTGTGATAAACTTCTGCTGAGCATAATATAACACTGATAACTTTTTCCCAGAGGCCTTAAAAACTCCAGACTTGGTGGCTAAGCAGGTAGAAAGCAACTATTTAAATACATCTTGAGAACTGTTTCCTGCCTTTTCTGCTGCCAAATTTCATATCCTTACTCCAACACATGGAAGGTTCTAGAATTTATTTTTTTTTTGGCAGGGTGTTTTTTTGTGGGTTTTTTTTTTCCTCCACCATTTGCAAAAATATCACTTTCTCCCCCTCCCAGTTCAGTTAGAAGCAACTAAACCTTAAGGGGAGCTAACCCGTTTCTACAAAAATGCTCTGAAGCAGAGGCTTGACTTGAAAAATTTTCAACACGAGTGGTTAAATTTGGCAAGGCCATAAGTACCTAACATGTTCTGGTCTGTGCTTCTGTTTTCATTTAACCTTAACTGTAGAGGCAATGACTGTGGTCTGTAAAATATAATCAGTAATTTTGGAGGTAACATATGGTGAAGTACTAAATATTTGATGTTTCTCTGCACCCCACTGCAATTGCTAAGGGAGAATTTCAAAATATTTTTGCTGAGCACATCTGATCTGCTTGCCAAAAAGTTGATCCACTGTGCTTCAGAAGCGTGCTTGCATTGTAGGAGCGCTTATTTCTGATGCTGATGGCTTCCTTGCTGGATTGTAATGTACAATAGGTTTAATTTTTTTTTTTGAGTTATTGTGCTATAACCCTTCTCTCTGAATCAACAGAAAAAAAAAATACAGTTACTAGATCTTCTCTTCTGTGAATCACGCTAAGCAGAAATCATCAGGTTGCTGACTCATGGTTTCCTCACATTGCCCTTTGCTACCAGCCAGGAAATACGTGTTTATGCACAGTGCTTGTGTGTGTGGTGTCTAGGGGAAGGGGTTTAGTGACTCTGCATGAGTCAGGCAATAGGCTTGCATTTATCCGGAGAGCGCTCAGCAGTCTTGCCGATTGCAGTGCTTCTTGCTTTTTGGCTTTCCCTCCTGTGTTGAATTTAATTTTCTAAATGCTGTCTTCTTAGGATCCCCCCCAAAAGATTTTCTTTTGTTTTTATTTTTATATTACTGCTTGGATGCCTTTTGCCCTTATGCAGTTCTGCTAATTTTTTCCCACTGGTAGTCAAATTTTGGTTTATGTGGGTTTCCTGAGTTGGAAAGGATTTGCAATGTGGAGAGTAGCACCAAAGGAAAAACATTTCTGTCAGCAAAACTAAGGCTGGCTTGTGTTAAAGTTGTGGATAGGTTTCGCTTTCTTTAGATTTTGCAAGAATGGGCTATTGCTAATAGCTTTTTGCCTCCAAAGTTGCATTGCAGATGTGTGGGTGCTTTTCTCCAGAAGATAAGATGTAAAAAAGCTGTTTTGACTGTTACTCTCAGTTGCGCTGCTAACCTGTTTATTTTGGCATCTTTTTGGATGTGTTTTGCTTAAGAAAAATATTTTTTCAGTCTGGCTTTTCTTTCGGTAAGAAAATCCAAGGAGTATACTTCCCATTTCTGTTTTTTTAGTATGTCTATGCTGCTGCATTGCTCGGCTGCTTAATATGCTAAAGATGTGTGTGTTGAACTTCATCTGAAATCACACAGCCTTGGCGCTTCTTGCTGCTGCTTCTCCTTTTCTGGCCTTGTAGCACGGTGGTGTTGCCTGTGTAGTGCCAGACCTTCGTGAGGATTTCAGCAAGGATCGTGTGTGTCTCTGCTCTTGCATGGATTGTAGGCTGATATTGAAGCTGACTTCCTAAGGAGTACAAACCGTGAGTTTAGACCTGTATGTCTGGTCTCCCAGGAAACTGCTCTAACCAGTAAGGTGTTATACTAAATATGCTAAGGATGTCTTGTCCATCTTTATCCCTTACCTACAAACCTACACTGAAAGAAGCAATTTGGATGCTTAAAAGTAAGAAGGGCTCAGCGTTCCTCACGCAGGGAGAGACCTTGAGGGAGGTGAGATATTGAGATGCTTTACAACCATGTTAGCTTGCCTAGGACATCCAGAGCTCAGTATGATCTGAGTGCTTCCGACTCACCTCTCCTCATTTGCTGGAGTAGATGTAGAAAAAATCTCAAAAAAAATGAGATGGGGATTCAAAAGTATCGATTGTCAGCAGTATATGTTGAGAGTTCAGTCTGTGGTCGTCAGTAGTTTGAGTCAGTATAAGAATGCCTTCCCACCCTTGAGAGAGCCTTACAGGCTTCCCAGAGAGGTTGTGGAGTCTCCCACACTGGAGACATTCAAAATCCGCCTGGATGCCGTCCTGTGCAACTGCTGTAGGTGTCCCTGCTGTGGCAGGGGGGTTGGACTTAGATGATCTCCAGAGGTCCCTTCCAACCCTGACGATACTGTGATACTGTGAGAGTTCAGCCACCTTCCAGGTATCTTTTTGGCTGCTTGAATACAAACAGTAGCGTCGGTGGCTGCAGTATTGTAACCACAGAAGGAGGTGGGAATCCTTTGTGGGTGACTGACTCTGCCTTGCTCACGTTCATCCTAGTGCTGCTGCCTTGATTGATGTGATGGTGCTTGGTTTTTAAAAGCTGAATTTCACATTGCATTGCAGAGAATTGTCCTGATCAGAATCCTCGTCTTAAAAACTGGAGCCCTGGAAAAGATCCTGAAAAGAGAGTTTTAATCAAAAAAGGGGATTTCTTTCGTCTGAACTCAGACGCTACAGTACACTCTATAGTTATACAGGATGGAGGTATGAAATGACAAGATGAACGTCATGCTTCAGTTTACTGCATAGTTTTTACTTTTGTGATTATGTGAAAACTGTATTGGAATTTTATGTTGCAGCTTATTGACCAGTTCCCCTGCTTTTACTTTTCAGCCTGCTACCAGGCGAGGAATGTCTTTAAAAAGATGAATAAACAGTGTAGAGTCTTTTCAGTGGAGCATTAACGTGGTTTTCTGTAGGAGATAGTAAAGCAAAACTTGTACAGGATCTGGTTGTCTTCTGATGGGGACTGTGGTATGTTAGCTCTACCAAAATGGCAGGAAAAATAGAAATAAACTGGCCAAATTCTTAGAAAGATAAATCACAACTGGTAGGAGTTACTTTCCCAAATATTCTTAAACGTATATAAGAGCGTAACAGCTTAATTCATGGGTGTGGAAAATAAATGTGTAATTTTTCTGTTGTTCATATTGCAGAATTTGGTTCTTTGAGTCTATCTGAATTTTGCTTTGACTTAAATATTTTTTTTTCTTTCTAGGGTTACTTGTTTTTGGTGATGATAAAGAAGGTTCTAAAAATATTACCTTGAGAACTCGATTTATCCTGATAAAGGATGGTGGAATGCTTCATGTTGGAGCAGAGAAATGCCGCTATAAATCCAAAGCAACTATTATTTTGTATGGGAAGTCAAACGAAGGTGCTGATGTGCCAGAATTTGGCAAAAAATTTATTGGCGTGGGCCCTGAAGGAACGCTGGAGTTGCATGGGCACCAGAAGTTATCATGGACTCTTCTGTCAAAGACTATGTATTTCTCAGGGCTGGCCTATGGTCATTATACATTTAAGAAGAATTTTTCCCGAGGACTAAATGTGAGAGTGATCGATCAGGACACAGCAGAGGTTTTGGAAGTGCTGAAGTTTGATACTCATGAATTTTCAGAAGAAAGCTTGAAGCTCCAGAACTTGCTGAAAAATGGAAGTCCTGGTCGCATTGTTGCTATTGCTGTGGGAGATTCAGCTGCTAAAAATCTACTGGAGGAAACCCGAGTGACTATTCAAAATCTTCTGGGAAGTAAGTTTGTCAGAGGATTGAGTTACAGGTAAGTAATTTATTTTCCCTCCTGTGCTGAATAGAGATGAGGTACAGATTCTGCAGCAGCGTCTGTGCTTAAAGTCTCCAGAGGATTCTTGGTGTTGCATGTAGTATAGCAGTAGTAGTATTCAGCGTGCAGTATTTGGATAGCGCAGAACTGTGTGCGAGGAATTCTTTCTTGTTCAAACACACAGGTAGAAAACAGTTGCTAGGTGAAGCTTTTAATGCATATGACTTTTTTTCGAGGAGCAAGGAACGCCGAGCTAGAAACTGAATACAGGGAAGGGATGCCAATCCTGTAAAAATATTTTGTTATTGAAGGAGACTTGTGAGGTATTTCTGTATCTTTTGGCCATTCTTTTCGGTTGATCAGGGTCTGGATGGTGGGATAGTAGAAGAGGTATAGCAGGAATTATTAAAGCAGGAAACTTACACGGCTGTGCCATTCATTTGGTTGTCGCAAATGACTTTTTGCGGTGCATGTTCTGAACCTGGCTTTGTGCTGCACAGGGTTAGCAATATAAGCGAAAGGGACACCAAGTCCCCCAACCAACTGTCGGTCCGTCCTTCAGCTTCCACTAAGGTGGTGGTGTATAACCTGTGTCTGTTTTCCAGTATTTTCCAGGAATTTGGTCACTTAGTTTTTCCGTTCTATTCTTACCCCTCACTATCCCCCAACATCTGGATTCCGGTCCACTTCCTCCCTCCGCTTTGGCAGGGGTGGGCTGGGGCGTCAGCCAGGATGGCGCGTCCTGACCTCGGTTCCTGTCAGGAGCGCGTTTGTGTCAGTGGCTTTGTAAGCATGTGGTCACGGCGTGCCTCTGAAGCAGTTTGGTCAGCGGTGCTGAGACCTGGACGTCCTGTAATAGGTACCACCTCCTGAAAGCCGGGAAGCCCATGTGGCTGTTGTTCAGGTCGCTGGGCAGCCAAGCCCCAACCTGGAGGTGGTGGGCTCTGCCCCTGACCCCCACGCAGGTTTGTCTGAAAGCAGGAACTTCAGCCTACACCTGCAAAGAAGCAGACTTTCTTCCTTCTCCTCTGAGCTGATTCTCCTCTGTTTTCATTAGCCGGTAGAGGCTCTGTAAGTACGTAAAGTTGGCGTGTTCTGCTGTGGAGGGTGGGGGAGTAGTTCTCCCCCAGTGCTCACTGAGGAAAAGCAGGGTTTTCACTGTGAAGTTAGCGAAGGATATTTTGGCATGGGGGTGAATACTCCATTGCATCCCTCTCCTCTTATGCCTCTTCCTGCGAAATAGCATGCATTAAAATATCTTGATAATTATTTTAAATGTTGGTATGTGAAACGTTCAGCTTGTGTGCTGCTGCTGCTACTGAAAAGCTGGCCCAGTGTGTGCTGTTCTTACAGACAGGTTAACGCTGAACAGTTTCGTTTGGCCTTTTAGTCCCCATCGTTAAGAACATCATGAGGGCAGTGAAATAAAGGCAACTGGATTTAAGATGGTTTTAATATCTGCCTTTGAATCAGTCGTTAGCAACAGACTACAGGTCAGCTAGCTGACTGTTTTCATTTGGGGTAAATGATTCAACTTCAATGACGCAAAATTGTTCAGCTTTTTAATAGATGATCTCGACTACTTCATCTGCACACATAATTATGGCATTACAGAGCAGTGAAGGACAGCAAAATAGTCTTGTTTTTTGAACTTCGTGGCAGCTTTCTGTGGCATGCGGTGTATTTTTCATTTCCAAAAACTTGGATGCGTTGGGCAGAGCTGTAGGAAGGGGAAGCACATCCAGGACAGTTCCCTGCTCCGCACTGGTGCTCAGCCAAGTAGGTGTCCAGCTCAGGGAAGGCCCAGTGATGGGGAAAAGCAAAAATCCTTGGTCTCAGCCTTCAGAAACACCGGTGATCCCTGGTGCAAATGTTGTGTAACAGTATGTAGTTCCTTTTCTGGGTCTCAGCATCTTGAAAGGTTCAAAATGTATTGCCCATCGAGTACAGTGGTCACCAGCGGCCGTGGCTGGCTGTGTCCATCCCTCCTGGCCTGACGCATGCATGGTCTCCTGGGGCTCCTGGTCGCCACTCTGGGATGCCACTTGCTGTGGCACCATGACGACAGCGGGCTGTGGCAGGAACGTCGGCACCGGCTCCTAGTCCTCCTGTTCCCCGATAAAGCTGTTTGGGAGTAGGATCCTGTATTGCTTCGGTCGCTCGTCTCTTGCGATGTGCTTTTGGAAAATGTATATCTGAAAGTCTTCTCCATTAAGAGCTCTTGTATGTAGGACATCCAGTTATTTTAAACTACATTTCTTTTCGATGAGGTCTGCCCATTTTTCTTTTGCATTTTGAAGTTGCATTTTAAAATTAATTTGGAAGAACAGGCAAAAGGATTATTTATGACTTCTCCTTGCTCCTTGTCTTGCCCTTTATCTGTTTGTGAAGAATTTAAGGACCATTATATTTGAACAACTACTTTTGTTTTTCACAGGCAAGCCTGGGCTTTCGTTGGTGTCATAGGTGGTGGAAATTCTTCCTGTAATGAATCAGTGAGAAACTATGAAAATCACAGCACTGGTGGGAAAGCTCTTGCTCAGAAAGAGTTTTTCACAGTGGATGGTCAGAAGTTTGTTGTGAGAGCTTACAGCGAATGGAACGATGGTAGGAAGGCTTTTTGTGAAGTCCTGCAGTTGGGGAACAAATGAAAAATATTGTGTGCTTTTTTTCACTAGAACTGTTGGATGGGATTTAAATTTCTGAGTATTGCTGTAAGGTTTTTTTTGGGTTTTTTGTGTTTGTTTTTTCTTACTATGGATGAAACATGAGGACACAGTTCTTCAGTACAACCTATTTTCTCTATTTGTATACAGTATGTGAACAGCATAACATTGAGAGTCTTAATTTTTAGTACATTTAGACATATCTCTAAGGGGCCTTGTAAAAGGCTGAGGCAGACTTTTTTTTTTCTTTAGTAATTTGTCAGTCATGTATATTTTAAATCTAAGAGATTCTGAGATGGTGATTATGATCCTAATAAGAAAACTTGGTAGGAGGAATGTTTTATTCCTGTTACAATTTTCTGTTGCTGTTTCATGCTGAACTTTATGCAGCTTTTCTCATACCAAGTTGAATCTCTTGTATAAAGACCCTAGAAGGCTACAACTCATTTGCTTTTATCCTTTATTGATTTTTCTATTTAAGATACCTTTGATCTGAGTTTTGGTTTTTATGAACAGTCATCCTTTTTGTTTGTAGAATTACTAAGCAATATTGTGTTTGCCTCATAAGAATTTTTAAGGTAGTTGGATATTTATTTTTTAAGCAATCGAGCTATTTGATACTACTGCTTTACTGTTCATTACAGCCCTATGAAAATGTATAGACTTACGTTAAAAAAAAAAAGAAAAATCCACCAAAATGCTTCTTTTACTCACTGGTACTGTAGAGTTAGGGTCGAGAGTAAGCAAAAGTTGCTGAACTTACATAAATCCATCACAAGGCAGTGAAATAACATGTGTGTGTAATTTAGACTACTAAACTGTTTTATTAGTTGTGAATAAAAAAGAAAGTCTCCCTGCTTTGTTTTGCCACGTCCTTGGTTACATCTGTATAAATGGCAGAAAAATGTCACCTGGAACAAGCAGAGGTGGCTGGACCTACAAATTGTTGCCATATGATACTAGGGTTGTTTTTTTTTTAAAAAATCATAGGTCTTTTTTCCTGCCACTGCTAGTTCTATCTCTTCCATTTGTTTTATTTGAGATCCACCAAATAAGCAGGTTGTAATGGTATCTCACACTGGCACATTTCAGAGCAGAATTGTACTTTAGAAGGCTTTGGAGCTTGTGAAATCTCATACTCTTCTTACTAGTATCTTCTTGGAGATGGTTTCATATAAAGGTGACTATAATCTTATATTGTGTTTACTCTTCTTTTTTTTTTTTATTAGGTGTCCCAATTTCAGGCTTCCAGGTAGAAGCTGTAGGTGGAGTGATACTGAATCTTCTGGATGATGTTGGTAGTTGGGAGCCTGGAGACCGGATTGTGGTTGCAAGCACAGACTATTCAATGTATCAGACGGAGGAATTCACCCTCCTTCCCTGCCCAGAGTGTACCAAGCATCAGGTCAAAGTCAAAGGTATGAGAACAGTCACCACTTGAAGATTCACGTGAAATATGTATTCATGGTAGTGCAGCCCAGATGGTCCCTTTCAGTGGGAGCAGTAAAGAACAGCCTGTTCACCTATCTCTGTATTGCTTGGTTGCCGCATACGGGAATGCGTACTTCTCCTTGCTACAAAATTGCTCGGCATAATGTCGAGTCTGCCTCACGTATGAACTTTTCTTTCTCCTTTCTTCCCAGGCTCATTGAGTGCTTTAGTTTTCTTCCAAGAGGATTATGCTTGTTTTTCTTTCTTGGCTCCTTTCTGTCTTTTCACTAGTTCTCTTTATACGTGCTTGAATGGCTGTTGTGGTCATTGCCATTTCCTTTGCCTTTAGTGCCCTTCCCATCTTTTGAAGTGCTATCAGTATAATTTTTTCTGTTGTCATTAAAGAAGGAGAAAGGACGGGCGGGGTGGGGGGAGAAAATGGCAGTCATTGAACTTTTTTTTTTTTCCCCCCACCAGCAAAATGGTTATGAAATAGGTGGCACTTCCAAGCCTGTGCTCACACAGGATATCCCTGAGTAGTTGCAATATGTTTTTTCCTTTGGGCGTGATGCACGCAAAACGGTCATGCATGTTGTTGACCGTTTCCTTTTTTATTATCTGAGTCACTCTGCTTGACTTCACAAGAGCCTCCCGTGGGACCGGCTCCCCTGCTCTGCCGGCGTCTGTGTTTTCCTTCTGCTGCTCCATGCCCCCTCTGTGCCAGTGCCCTCCTCCCTGGTGGTCCACCAGCCTCAAGTCTTGAGCTTCTCTTCTGGTGGGCTGCAGCATCAGTCTGTAGCACAAACTAAGAGGTGTTATTTTTCGGTGTTAGCTTGCTGCAGCGCTGATCAATGCTCTTCGGGATCTGGTTTTGTCCTATTCACCTCTATACGTGCGACTTCCTCTTCTTCAAACCACTCTTCTCTTCTCTTTCTCCATTCTCAGAAGTTTGCTGAGAATCATAGAATCATAGAATGGTTTAGGTTGGAAGGGACCTTGAAGATCATCGAGTTCCAAACCCCCTGCCACAGGCAGAATGCCCTCAAACTTCTCGGTTCCCCTGTGTCTTAAGGGACTGTGCAGTTTGCATCCCACAGCATTCTCTAGCGTGGGTCAGATATGGGATTTATGACATTGTGAAGTCCCAGATATGGAAAAGTTCACCTAGTTATACGTAAGAGAATACCGGTGTGCGTGAAGCCACAAAGCCGTCTTACTGCCATTGAGCATGACGCTTCCTGGGCTTTGTTCTTAAGTGTCTCACTTTGTGTGTGTTATTGAGCACAACATTTTAAAGAGCAAGCTTAGCTTGAAGATTGCAGCACGAAGTTTGAAAAGGCTTTTGTCACCACTGAGTAGTGTATGTGCAAATTCTATTTCGTCTTGGTAATCACATACTGTGAAAAAGCAGCTGGTTTAAAAGGATTCAAAAATATTATTTTTTTTAATAAAATTTACAGTGTGGCACAAAATAAAGTCTTGTCTCTTTTTTTTGAAAATCAATGCTATCTGAACTATATATAGATCTTCAAGAGTTGTTAAAGGAGACAAACTGGCCCATCTTGGTTTTTTTTTTTTTCACCCCCAATATCAAGTTTCCTTTGTCATAGTAATGGATACTGTTTAAAAAAGTCCCCAAACCACCCTATATATATGTTTATTAAAGAATGAATTTGGTGTGGTATGGCAAACTTGACATGCTGATGAACTCACCATCTTTTGAAATTATTTCTTTTATTTTTTTGCTAAGTTTTTAGCCATTTTAGTGGCTTTGTAGTAAGAAAACTAAAAAGTATTGTTTTGCAGGAGGCCTAGTTACTCTTCGTTGCTTGATTTATGTATGCTAGTCAAATATAGGGGAAAACAGTAGGTAAACCTTCAAGGAGAGGAGTGCAGTCCCATTTACAGACATTTACTATCTTCTTTAATCCTCAACAGCAGGTACAGCATTAATACCACTCTTGGTTCTGCTTCATATTGTGGTAGTGACCAGTTGAGGCTTGTATATTTTGTAAGCTTTGAAGGGATAGTAACAGTCTGTATTCAGGGAATCAGTCAATGAGGAAAAAAACAAAACCCATGAGCAAAAAAATCTTTCATTTAAAAAAAAAAACCACCACATAAGTACAGTTTTTAAACAGTTTACCGTTTACAGGACCAGATAATTTTCTCAGTTTGTATAGACAAATAAGAAATTGATTGTTTCTTTGGAAGAACAGTGTAAATCCAGTGTATCTTGTTTTCCCTAATTTTAGTTTATGTGTCCTCACAATAGCTGTCTAGGAAAGAGCAAATTTAGTTTTTCTTTCAGAGTGGGATGGATACAGTATTTTCTAAAGGTGTTTTGGCCTCATTTTGAGTTCTTCACTTTTCTTTGGAACAGATTAAGCAGCCAACATCTTTTCTTTTAAAGCAAATCTGCATCTATGTTTCATCAAAAGTTTTCTAGGTACCTTGGATTCATTTAAACTTTTCTTTGGTTTTTATCCTTTCTATTCACAAACGATTGCACTGAAATTAAGATGCATTTGCAAGTAAAATATTAGGATATTTTTAGGATTAGTTGTCCTACTAAAATAAAAAATACATGAACAGCACTTTGTTTTGGAAGGAATCATGGAGTAGCATGCTTAATTTGTCATCCTGCAAGATGCTTAACTATCACTGAGTCAGCTGCAGTCTGGAAGGGGGGAATTTGCTTTGTGTTAGCTGGGTTAATGTTTATCATCTAACAATTATGTGCTTTTTTGTGTGCCTTAGCATAGGAAAAGCTAAGACAGAACAGCATGTTAAGGTATTAGACTGCATGGGGTTTGTGGAAACAATTAGCTTACTTGTATAAAATAAGTTGGTTTTATTTTTAATCAATAACAACTCTTTTTTTTTTTTTTTTTCCCCGCTGCAAAACTGTTTTTGCACAGAAAATCCTCAGTTTCCTCATGTAGGTGAAGTTATTGATGGAGTGGACATGAGGGCAGAAGTTGGAGTTCTTACAAGGAACATCTTAATCAAGGGGGAGACAGAAAATGCCTGCTATCGTGAAAAGGAGTGTCAGTTCTTCAATTACGATACATTTGGTGGACATATCAAGGTCTGAAAAACATTTTAAAGTAGCTTTCTGTCATGTAAAGGCATATTGAGGACAAAAAGATTAATGCTAAACTTGGAGGGATTTGAAAACTTGAAGAACATCAATTCATACAGTTGCTTTGTGTGGAAATTACTTTGCTCTCAGCTTTCCCAAAATTAGATTTAGCTCATCAAGACTTCATCTGCAGAACTGGAGGAAGGGGTATCAATGCGTGAAATGCTGTAGAAGTGTCCAGCATATATTGCAATGTTGTATGGCAGGGATTAAACCTTACAAGTGACGTCCATGCATGTGCATCCTGTAATATTACAGAGTAAAGTTTGATCTCCCTGTTCTGTCTTCCCTCCTTTCACTGCCTTTCTCCCTCCCCAAGTGGTGAGCGTTGAATCCTAGAGATCTGCCTCATCTGAAATCGGGCACTAGAGAGGCTTGGAGAGGAAAGAAACTGAGCTGGACCATGGTGGTTTTTTATTTATTCTTTTTAAAAAATGGAAAGTATTACGGTTATGCAAAGGAAACTGCTTCTATTTTCTTGTATTGCCATAAGCATAAAGAAAGCTGAGGGACAGCAGTGTCATAGAAGCTAATATTTAAACTTGTATTCACTCATCTTTCTAGATGAAAGGATTGAGCAGCAGTGTACCAGCTATTCACTAATGCTGGAGAAGTTTGAGTCCTTGAATTTTAAATGCAAATGTGTTTGTGCTCATTATGTGCTGGTCACAGTTTAAATTTCTCTTTTTAATATATTTGGATGCAGATTTCGATTTTTTTATAGTGGTGGACATAATGGTGGGAAAGAAAATATGCCCTTTCCCTACTGTGTGGCAGCTTTTGTTTTGTGGAAACGAAGTAGGTGGGCTCAAGGCATTCTTTTGTGTTTAAGATAATGTAATGAAAGAAGATAATGACAAGCTGTGAATCTTGCAAAGGGTGACCTTGATTGCCGCAACAGCGCAAATACGGCAGACCCCTCAGATGTCTGGAAGATAGAACAGAAAACAAACATTTTGAGTCATCAGAGTTGTTAAACAGCTCCCAGGAGACTGTTCAGAGGAGCTGAGCGTCTGCTGCCAAACTTAAGACTTCAGCACTAAAAGCGTTTTCGGCTTATGTTAATCTTGCGTGCTCACGCAGAGGGAGCCGAGGCACCAGCAAATGTTAACGGCCTCAGGGGTTTTGATCGTCCTGGATTTTCTGCTGGTCACTGGGACAATAGCATAGAGGAGGATTGGTGGCAGTGAGGAGAGGCGATGGTTCGTAGTTTTACGACTGCGACTGCATTAGTGCTTTTACACATTAAGAGCCGGAGATCTCGGGGACGCGTGTTTCTGACCACCCCTCTGTAATTTTAGGAATAAGAACCTTAGGAGTACGGTTACAGGAAGGGAGGGAAAAGAATCCATATTACTACTTTCTGTAGAGTACAAAGTACTTATGAAAATGGTTATTTTTGATAAATGCCCAGTACAGGTAAGTTAATGATGTAACCAAAAAAAAAAAAAGTTTGTTTTTTTTTTTTTTTCTCATCTTAGCTGCTTGCAGTTCAACTGTTGCACTTGGTTTCTGGTTTTGTAGCAGTTTAGGTGGAAAAAAATACTTCTGCTTTCCTGTGTTACTGGTACAGCCCCCATTTTACTTTGTATTAGGTAGTGTTACTGTGAAGTTGTATGACTCTGAAGGCAATTTCGTATCTTCTCTAATAAAGAAGTTCCTCTGGACTGTTGTGCCCGGTTTTGGGTTCCCATTGCAAAGAAGATGTAGATGCACTCGGGGGGTGCAGTGAAGGTGGTGTGTGGGAGTACACGATGGAGAGTGAGGAGGAGCTGAGGGAACAAGGCTTGTTTGGTGTGGGGAAGGTGGAGAGAAGGGATCTCGTTGCTGTCGTCAGGCTCTGGGGAGGGTTCCGAGAGGCCACAGCAATTCTTGGAGGTGCACAGTGGTAGGACAAAAGGCAACGGGACCAAGCTTCCAGAAGGCAAATTCTGCTTAGACACCAGGAAAATGAAAGGGAAGAACCAGTTGACGTTATGTGAGCATTTCTGTGGCTGGAGGTATTCCTTGGGCGATGTGCTGAGCAGCTCTCTTTAAGCTGACCTTGTGGTGAGCACGCAATTGGACCGGGTATGTCAACAGGTTCCTTTTGAATCTGTATTATTGTGTGGTTTTATTCAACTAAGCCTGTCCCAGGTATGCTACGCTGGTACGGCTTCAGTATACACAAGCCCTGGCGTGAGTGACTTCTGTTTATTTCGACAGTATGTGGTTATACATGAAGAATATTTAACATGCTAGCTGGTAAAGACCAAACAGTAAAGTGTGGCAACATGTCTGGTGAAAATTGTTCTGTCTTAGCCACATGTAGATTCAGCTTTTAAACTTATTTGTGAAGGATACTGTTTTGTAAGGCAGGATACAGAGCAAGACGGTAAAGATTGTTCTAACGATTGTTCTGCCGGCCTGTTGTAACTGTGTACGTCTAACTTCTGTACATCTGGTATAGATGATGTACTAACTTAAATTTCCATTGCTTAAAAAGCAAATAGTTGTTTTCTCATTCTGTTTTCAGATTTTGAAGAATTTTACATCTGTTCATCTGTCCTATGTGGAATTGAAGCAAATGGGCCAGCAGCAGATTGGAAGTTACCCTGTTCACTTTCACCTTTGTGGGGATGTGGATGAAAAAGGAGGTTATAGTTTTAAGACTTACCTGGAAGGTCTTTCCATTCATCACTGTTTTTCCAGATGTGTGACTGTTCATGCAACTAGTGGCTTGCTGGTAGGTGCAAGGAGAGTAAAACCCACAGTGTTAAAATAAATGTTAGAAAAATGCATTTAGAGCAAAAATAGTCCCCTCCCTTCTTCAAGTTTAGTGCTCAGTAATGTTTTTTTTTTCTTATTGCAACAAATAAATGAGCAAGTGTGAACAGTATCTTATTTTTAGCAGATCTCACCATTCTGTTTTTTCAGATTCTTCCAGGCAGCTAAGCTCTCCAGACATAGTAGTGTGTTTGTAAGGGATAAATAAAACTGTACGCTTGAATCATCTGAACTGCTGATACTGAAGCTTCACTCTGCAGCTGTGCCAAGACAGTAAAACTGAATGGTACTTGTCAAATAAATCTCAGTAAATGCTATTGCTACTGACATAATGAACTTGTATTTCTGCAGATAAAGGACACCATTGGCTATGACACACTAGGTCACTGTTTCTTCACAGAAGATGGCATTGAGCAGAGGAATACTTTTTTCCACAACCTTGGGCTAGTCACGAAACCAGGCACTCTTCTTCCTACAGATAGAAACAGCAGCATGTGCATTGGTATTAGGGATAAAGTGTATGGAAGTTATGTCCCAGTGCCAGCCACAGACTGCATGTGAGTATTTCACGGTGAAAAAGTAAAACCAAACCAGCTGCAGCAGTTAAACTACTGATGATCTCTTGACAATATACAGATGGGAAGATTTTTATGTATAATTTAATGAACGCAGACACCTTAAATGTAGTTCACATAGTAGTGGTATTAAAAAAAATAATAAAAAAAAGAATTAGTGTTCAGTCTTTTATTGAAGAGAGAAAATAAGTTGTTTTGTAGGAAGATTGTTGTTTCTTATGATGCTTGTTCAACAGAGTTTTAAGGCTGTGTAAAGGCATGCAGTTCTCAAGTTGTCACTGCTAGTTTTTCTGCATACTACTAATCTCTTGTAGAAGCTTATTAAAACAGTTTATTGTTGCATGGAGTATCTGAACAACATTAAATAAAGCACCATGAATGGAACTAAAAAAAGAAGCATTTTTGACTTCCAAGTGTGGGGGGGGTGGGGGCTGAATTTTATTTCATACGTGAAGTAAGGACTTCAGACACCAGTTTAGCTTTTTCTAATGTGCTTGTTACGAAGGGGAGATATTTCTGTGGGAGCTAGAGCTTTTCCGTAATAACTTCTTTCTGAATAATATTTCAGGGCAGTTTCGACATTCTGGATTTCTCATCCCAACAATCATCTTATAAATAATGCAGCAGCAGGTTCACAGGTGAGGCGTATGGATGTAATTCAACACACACTACTCATGCCAATGGTATTTGTAAAACCTGTAACATTTACACTGCCAAAAATACATACATTTTTCTTTTTCATATATTAATATGTTCTTTTTACATTTGGCAGCATATTGGCATTACAAGTGCAGGGTTTGTCTAGGCGCGCATTTAAGAGATGCTAAAGAATCTTTGTTCTAGCTGGAGCAGAGAAGATCTCTTCCTCTTTGTAGTTAATAGACCTGACAATAGTGTCAATGTCTGTATGTAGAAATAAATCCTCTTATTTCCAAAGAACTAGTGCATTTCATATCAAGGCTTCTGTATCTTCTGTAGGTTGTCACGAGTTTACTGTGTGACTGCTCGGCAAGATTTGTCTTCATAGCTGTAGTCATTGGAACGAAAAATGACTACAAAAAAGTTCATTGTGTGAGAAACAGCTAAAACACTTTTATCGTCAGTCGTTAGTCATTTGTTTCCCAACAGTGACTGCTGATATGTTTTTACTTGTTGTGAACCTCATATTAGTGCAAGTCTCTTGCCACAGCTGCTTGTGAAGTAAAGCTGAACTACTCAGTGCATGTTGTGGAGGAGGGGGCTGGAGTCTGTTCTGCATTGAGTGAGAGGCTGAGATGTGAATGGTTTTGTGTGGACTTTTCTGAAGGGATCAGTGGGAATGGAAAACAGGAAAGATCGTTGTTGCAAAGGCTGCGGCGCAGGAAGTAGAGCGTGAGTGTGTGTCAGTTTATTCTTAGGCACAGAATACATAATAAACTGTTATTAGTAGAAGAGGATTCAAAATATTTAAATGAGCTGAAATGTCTAGAGTATAAAAGAAATTTAGAAAATATTGTTCTGCTTTTTGTGTGGTCTGGCTTTTTTGGTGTTTCTTTTTTTTTTTTTGACAAACTTTTCTAGTTGACTGTCTACCACAAGTAAGGATCTGGACACACTTACCGAATCAAACCAATTCTTCTGTTTCCAACGCAATGTCTTTCCTTCCATTTTTCCTGCTTTATGTAATGTTCCTTTACCTTGTTTTGGCATTGCAGGCTACGTTAAAGGAAACAGCTTTCTTGAGCTGGTGCTTAAAACCTGCAAGGTCTTTTTCTGCCTCTGTAGTGTATTCCATGTAAATGTCACTTTCTTTTGTTACCAGAATGTGCGTGGTCAGAGTAACTTTTGTGTATGTTACAAAGTTTTGCCACTCTGTGCCTCCTTTGCATGGATGTAAACACATTAGTACAGAGGGACTATAGCTTATTATGTTTCGGAAACAGAATACTTCAACTGTGTTGATACAAAATCTGCACTATAGAGCTTTTGCTGGCTTAAAAATATAACAATGCACAAGCAAATAAAATAATTCCATTGCCGCCCCCAGCTCCTTCATACACAATGAAGCCTCTTGTAAGGGTGTATCAGCAATAGATGTTTCTTATGTTTGAGCTGTATATGAGGGTGGGAGCGTGGGGGAAACATTTTCATTTTTCTGAATGCTTACAAGTGCTTAAGGAGCTTTTAAGTTTATGAAACTTTTTTCCAAGCATCGGGATGTGTTTTGGATAAAAATGACTTGAGTCTGCCAAGCGCAGAGCTGTATTTAATTATATGTGAAGTAAGATTTTGGTATTTTTATTAATGGAACATCCACATTTGCTTTGGGATTGTTAATCACCAGCAATGTCAAAGTGTGTCATCATTACGGATGGGAATATGTTACTTGAGAAGCAGAATTTCCAGGACTGTTTGGAAAATGAGTATATCCTCCGAGTGAAGTGCGTGAAATCTTTCAAGCTGGAGTGAATTTCTTTATCCACGTTTCTTGAACAGGGGGATGATGACTGTTTTTCTTGAGATGAAGCACTCAGTACGCAGTGTTTCTTTAGCTACCGTTTAACCCTATAATGTGCCTTATGTGGTGATATTTTTATTTTATAAGGGCACAGAGCATGTAGTCAGGCAAAGTTTTTCATGATTGTAGGTATCTGCTATGCAGGGTGAATGATGTGGTTGAAAAGGGAACTTTTATGGGTCTCATTTAGCAGATAAACCCAGCTTCTTTAAGAGCAGGGATGTTGAAGAAGTGGAGAAAATGAACAGATGCTGAAATTATTACTGCATGTTATTGGCACAGTGCTCTGAACTGGCCAGACTTCTTGATGTGTTTTTTTTCCCCCTTCTTCTGAAAGCTCTTGTGGGTTTTTTGGCTGTGTCATTAAATTCTGATGTGAGCAGAGATGAACAAACCTTAGTCAGACTGTAACAGTAAGGAGGAGAGGAGGGGTTTTGAGTATTTTACTGTAAATGGTATGATTTACTGGTAAACTAACGAAAATCAAATGTGTGTGATGAAATGTAACTGAATGCAAAAAATTACATTAACTCTCACACTTTTCTGGTTTGAAATATTAGGGGGTCTTAAATGTGTGGAGTCACATGGCTCCACTGAGAAGAAAATACTTCTTAAGTTAATAGTATTCACTAGAACATAGCCTTATTTGCAAAATTCTACTTTCTCACTGGACAGTTGTTTGGAGGCTTTATTTTGAAAAAACATATCCCATTGTGCACAGTTGGTTTGGTCTATGTTCTTAACTGCTTCCATACTTAAAAGTATCCCGGTTCAACTTAGCATACGCTTATTTTGTGATTAGATTACGTCAGCAGTGATAGTAGTATCCGACTCACTCACAAGTAATGTCATTCTCTGCTTACCTGCAGGATGCTGGAATATGGTATTTGTTCCACAGGGTTGCTACAGGAGATTCTCATAGTTTAGCCATTGAAACCAAGTCAGAGCTTACACCCCTAGGAATCTTCTATAACAACAGGGTTCATTCTAATTTTAAGGTAATGTATTATCTCATTAAAAAAAAAAAGTTGAAGTTCTTTATTTGTAACTGGTGTATACTAGGAATTGTCTGTTTACATTTTAAGCTGGTTAGGTGATGGATTCATGCTGTGTTTGAACTGCGTGATTCTATCTAGGTATTGTAGAATGGTGTATAATCAGCATGTGTATAGTTTCTTGCCACGTTTCAAATATTCATTGTGTTTAATATCCTCATAAGGCCCAAGCAACTAAAATCAGTTACTACTTGTAACGAAATACATCTTCTCAGAAGTAGCATTTCAGATGCTACTCCCTTACTGATGGCATTGTTTTCCACTCTGAAGAAAGCTGGCCCTTGAAGCATCAAAGTTTATTACAGTTGTGATTCATCTAGTAGCTTCCTGGAAGAGCTGTGACTTGTTTTCCTGAGTCTCTGATGTACAGCGGCTCAGGTGTTTGCAGATGGTGGCACAGTCTCTGACGAGAGATTATGTTTCCAGGTTGTCTTCAGGAGCCCAGTCATTGGCAAGAGGCTTTTGTTAGAGCATTCTCAGCCTATATACAGGCATTCAGTATTGTTTTATTAGTGTGACTTTAGTATCTTTTCCACATTCAGCTAAGTGAAGTCCTTAAATTAATGATTCCAAATGAAATTTAGCAGCTCTGTGTGTGTGTGTGTATATATATATATATACACACACACATATATATAAAAATGGAATGACATTTACAAAGCCACCTAACTTTAAATATTTATTTGTGTTTGAAGTTTACGTAATAAAGATGAGGATCGCTATTGGATATTTTTTTTTTTTTTTTTTTACCAAGTGAAGCTGATTTTACTTGACAGTTGAATGTCTGGGATACCAAGAAATGATGTACTGTTGTATAGAAGTTGTGTTAACAGTGTGTTTGGGACTGTAGGGCGTTTTTTCAGGTTGGAATTAAAATATACTGCATACAAAAGGGCGTTATAAAGAAAAAAGTGTTTCAGCTGCGTGGCTCATAATTATCTTTAAACAAGCGTAGCAGTTTGTGTTCTAAAATTTCGCATTAAAAGAACAAACTCCACGAGCAGGTCTGAGGATCTACTCATGTAGGAGCACTCAGTTGTAATCATAATTTGGATCAGAGGTGAAAGTAGCTGCAGGTATTAGTCTGTAATTCAGGTTAAATAACACAAGTGCTTCCTTCTGCTTCTATTTTCTCAAGTAAATTATTTCATACTAGATTATTAAGGTTCAAGTTGACGATTGCTTGGGCAAAAATCAGCTTCAGTGGTGAAGGTAGTTTAGTTTTAAAGTGAAATACAAAGCATTTTTCACAGAGGTTGGGTAGTTTTTTTTCCATTTGTGAGAATATTTTGAATTCACCACAAGATTGGCATCCAGATTTTCCAGAACAGCATCTGGAAATAAGTGTAAAACCTCAAATAGATGTTGTGAAAGAAATCCAAAATGAACTTTAATGATTTTCCATTATTGTTTTTTTTTTTAATCCCAGACAATTCTTTTACTCTGCCCAGATTATCATAGACAGATGCTGGTTTTCCCTTAGACAATATGTCAATTAAGGCCAAACTGAAAGATCTAAGAGTATACGTATTGGAAAATACATGTATTGAATGCAATGTAAAGTTTAAATTTTAAAAATTTAATGTTTACTCTATCTTTAGTTTTGGATATTATGAATTTTCTTTCCTTGTTTCAGGCTGGTTTGTTCATTGATAAGGGTGTTAAAACAACTAATGCTAGCGTTGATGATCCCAGAGAATATCTTTGTCTGGACAACAATGCAAGGTAAAGGATACTGTCTTTCAAGCGAGTGAAAAATGGCAAAGTTCTGAGATTGGTCTTACATTCACATGAGGAAAAACATTTTTAAAACAATATAATTATTTCTAATTTATTTATAAAATATTAATCTAGTCTTGATTATTAATTTTATAATTTATTTATAAAATATGTATTTGATTATTTATAAATAATAACCAAACAATAAGTTCATGTATATATATTCTTTTCGGTCACTTATTCATCTGTTTTGGGAACGACAGATCATGGTGCACCTTTAAAGGCGTTGGCTGTTTCTTCTGAGCCCTTACTCAGGGTAGTTTTCAGCCTCTTGGAAGACGTTGTTTTAAACATGCTCTATTGTCACACTTAAAGTGTTTTCTGGAATTGCGGCTAAAAGTAAAATCTTACTTTAAAATGTGATCTTCTGATTTATGACTCGGTTTTAAATAATTGTTAGAAAAAGGCTTTGTAGAGCCAAATAATACATTGTCTTGCCTTTCCTACTGGTGAATGCTTCCTATCCTAGCTAAGCAGTACAGTTTTACCGAAGGCTGTTTGCAGAGATGGTCCAATCAACCACATTTTCTTTATTTTACAGAGTGAGAAAAAGTAATGTAGAGTATAGGAGAATTTCAGGTTGTACTATGCCTGGTTAGTCTTGTCCTGAACTTCAAATAAAATAGCCTGAGATAGATTTATCCAATATTGTCATTTGGCCACTATCTGTCAACAATTTACTGTGATGACTAAGCATTAAGATGGAAAATATAGTTCATAAGACTATCTTTATTTCTGATTTGCCTGTGTTTAGGATGAGGATAGTTAAGCGATAGGAGCAGATGCAGATAGTAAAGTTCCTAATTTCGGTGATACTTGATACTTCATAATCTGGAAATAAACTCGCTGGTTTGAAGTTTTTACAGAAAATCCATATAACCCTTGTGAATTACCTCAGTCATAACAGGTGGTCAAGAGGGACGTATGAGGGGCAAAATGCCCTATGAGAACCTATAGTGTATTGGTAGGGTTGCGAGGATGCGAGAAACACAGTGTGTGAGATGGGGTTAGTGTTTCACAGCAGCCAAAGAAGTGATGAGGCACTCTGTAACTACATGAGGCCACTAATCATTGTACGTGGAACCAAACTGGAGGGGTTTAAATGTTAATTGAGGAGCCTGAGACCGTCAAAAACAAAAATTCACCCATCCTCCCCTTCTTCCCCTTGTGGGGGGGGGGCAGGGCAAATCCAAATTAGAGTACAAAGTGATGGGGATAAGGGGCATATATGTCCTTACGTGCTCAAAATGTATTTTTGTAGGGTGTTTTTTAATGTATTACTTTTTGTCTGGGATCTTGGGGATAATCAAGTGAAAGCTTCCACCAGCCTTTGATCAGACTCTTTCTTCCTGTTGTCTAAAATAGACTCCAGCCATAACTTACCGTACTAGACCATCTTGGTAGCAATGCAGAGTGTCCGGTTGGAATAGAAAAGTATCTCAGGTGTGCTCAAAGAAGGAGCACTCCTCAACTTCAGAAGGGTTTGAAAGATTTGAGGGAGTAGTTAGACAAACCTCCAGCCTTTTATTTTTGTATAGTGTATGTCAGCCCTGTGTATCCTTCCAAGGAGCTTCAATTTCCTCCATCAAACTTTCATTAATGCTGCAATACAAGTGGGGAGGGAGTACTTTGGGGAGGGCAAAAAGAAAAAGCAAGGGTATAAAAGGAGGTTAGAGGTGGCTAAAGAAACTGAGGGAGATAGCAAAAGCCTGGAAGAGTTACTGGAGAAGAAGTTTTTTACGTTCCTGCTTGGTTATACCCTGAAGACACTTCTCTAGAAATAGAGAGCTAGAGCAGCACCTGATTTTTGGCTTCTGTCATTACAAACATGAAGCAGAGTAGACTTTGCCCATCAGATGAGCATGAGTGTTTATCTTCCATGCTCTCAGCCCAACATACATGACACATGTAAAACAAACAGTATTCTTGTATTGAGTCTTTGGATTTTTGTCTGTCCCAGGTTTCGACCTCATCAAGATGCAGACCCTGAAAAGCCCCGAGTTGCTGCCCTGATTGACAGATTAATCTCTTTCAAAAACAACGATCATGGGGCCTGGGTCAGGGGAGGGGATATCCTCATTCAGAACTCTGGGTAGGTATCCAGAAGCAAACAGCTGCATATTGTTAAGAATTTTCCATGAAGTTTTGTTTATGAAAGTGCATCACAAGAGAGTTGTAAGAGAAGACCAATGCTTAACTCAAGGAACTTCTCAATATCTTGGACTGCTTCCACACCATCCCACTACTTTAAATGAAACAAGTTTATATGTGATTCAATGAAAATCTGCATTAAATGGCAAGAAGAAACTACGTAATAAAAACAAGTCCAAAAGTTGGTACAGATAATAAATTTATATTTAGGTATCTGTGGTTTCCCTGAAACTCTCATGTTCCTGCTTAAAATATATAGAAAACTACTTGATTTTTTTTTTTTTAAATAACAAGATCTTTATAACAGTTATTGTGTGGTGGTTCTAAACTCCATTAATAGAAAAATTCAAGCTTTCTTCAGTGCACAGCAGGATGTGCTCTTACAGTAGCTTATTGCAGGGTAATGCAGACAACATGACTGAAGCTTTTGACTTTCTTTTAGGTTTGCAGACAATGGAATAGGTTTGACATTTGCTAGGTGAGTACTTTATGTTAATCACTTCTGTTTTTCCTTGTGTAGAAGCTTAGAAGATATACATCTATCTATTAAAAATTAATAGGTATACTTCTGTAAGGCTATAGTTTCATTTTTGGGGCCATTTCTATTTCCAGTGGTGCAGATGATGTTATAAAGGCTGTAAACTGACACAGCTGCTAAAGCTTGCACTATAATTCAACCTGTGCTTGGTTTTCACAACAATTTGCTACCTCTTCACCAGAAGGGCTATGTTTATCTAGGCATTTTTGGTATTGTGTGATTCCTTAGACAGTTTTGACTTTCCTCGTGAACAGTTGAAAGTGAGTAATGGAAAAGAAAGGGGATGAGCATTTAGAGGGGGCAGAGTCTCTTTCTAATAAAAAATAATCAAGTAACGTAGGTAGTAAGCGAAAATTGCTGCCATTTAGGTTATGACAAACTGGTTCTAGGACTGCAAAAGTGGGCTGTAAACAAAAGAGTACTGCACTACAAAGAGGTAGAAAATTTAATGTTCAGCTCTCTGCTGGCATTTCAAACAGCCTGTGATACTGTTTATGATTAAATTTATTGTTCTGTGTATTGTAAATGAAGTCTAGACTGCTCTGCTTTAGGAGGACCGTTACAGAAGTAAAAGTAGGACAGAAGTAGGACTGTTACAGAAGAAGAAGTAGAACTGTAAGAAGTAGAAGAAGTAGGACTGTTACAGAAGCAAAAGTAAGAGTCTTGGCTAAAAGCTTATCTCTGACATTGCTTTGATAGTGATGGGAGCTTCCCGAATGATGAAGGTGCCAGCCAGGAGGTATCTGAGTCGCTGTTCATAGGTGAGAGCAAGAATTACGGGTTTCCAGGCGGCCAAAATAAATATGCGGGAACTGGAGGAATAGACAACAAGGCACGCACTCTGCCTAGAAATAGGTAAGTATGTTATGAGTGAATAGAGTAGAAATGATGCAAGAAACATTCTCTGTATCAGGTGTAAACACCCTTCTGCTTGAGCTGTGAGACACTAGGACTTTATTGAAGGTGACACTCTCTTTTTCTTTTTAACACTTTGTGGGCAGCTGTGTCACTCTCCTTTCTGCTGAGCCAGTTTGTTTAACGCTACCACAGCTCACTTTTCCATAGTGATTTAAGTTATCCTACTTTAATGAAACAATATTTGGGCCTGGAAGAGAAAAGGAAAAAGCTTTCAGGTAAAAGGATTTCAGGGGTCAGTGTAGGATTAGAGACTACAGTCTGTCTGTGAAGAATCCCAGCCTGTGACAATGATCCCTGTCTTTTCTCTCTGGCTTGCTGTGATGCTTGTTTAACATAGTACCAAGTCCTACCCTTGCCGCAGAATAGGAAAGAAGGCTGAGGTGGGTCTAGGCTGCCCTGTTTTTTTGTTTAGAGGGAAGAACTTAATGTGGTAATGATATATGAGGTATTCAGTCTAGTTGAGCAGAATCACAAAATAGTTGAGGTTGGAAAGGACCTCTGGAGGTCATCTTGTCCAACTCCCCTGATCAAGCAGGGACACCTAGAGCTGGTTGTCCAGGAACATGTTCAGGCAGCTTTAGAATATCCCCAAGGATGGAGACTCTACAACCTCCATGGGTAAGCTGTGCCAGTGCTCAGTCACCCTCGCAGTGAAAAAGTTTGTCCTTATGTTCCAGAGGAACCTCCTGTTCTTCAGCTTGTGCCCACTGTTTCTTGTCCTGTCACTGGGCACCACTGAAAAGGGCCTGGCTCTGTCCTCTCTGCACCCTTCCTTCAGAGATTCTCATACATTGATAAGATTCCCTCCTAAGCCTTCTCCTCTCCAAGCTGAACAGTCTGAGGTTTCCCAATGTTTCCTTCTATGGGAGATGCTCCAGTGACTTAATCATCTTTGTGGCCCTTCATTGGACTCTCTCCAGTAGCTCCATGTCTGTCTTGTACTAGGGGCAAGCACTCTAGGTGTGGTTTCACCAGTGCTGAATAGATGGGAAGGATCACCTCCCTCCATCTGTTGGCAAGACTTCTCCCAGTGCAGCCCAGGATACCATTTGCCTCTTTGTGGCAAGGGCACACTGGCTTATGGTCAGCTTGGTTTCCACCAGGACCTATAGGTCCTTTTCACTGGCGCATAGGGCTGTTCCTCCCTAGGTGCAGGACTTTGCACTTCCCAATGTTGAACTTCATGAGGTTCCCATCTGCCTGTTTCTCCAGCCTGTTGAGGTCTATCTGGATGGCAGCATGACCCTCTGTTTTATTGGCTGCTTCTCGCAGTTTTGTGCCCCCTGAAGACTTGCTGAGACTGCACTCAGCCCTATCATGCAGATCACTAATGAAGATGTTGAACAAGATTGGATCCAGTATTAACCCCTGGGGTTGCACCACTGGCCTCCAAGTAGACTTCATGCCACCACCCTCTGGGCCCAGCCATTCAGCTAGTTTTCAGTCCACCTCACTGTCCTCTCATCCAGCCCATACTTCATAAGGATCTTACGGGACACAGTGTCAAAAACCTTGCTGAAGTTTAGGTACACCATGACCACTGCTCTCGCCTCAGCTACCAGGCCATTCATTTCATCACGGAAGTTTAGGAAGTTGGTCAAGCATGACTGCTCTTTGGTGAATCCATGCTGATGACTCCTGATGACTTTCTTGTCCTTCATGTGGCTTGAAATGGTTTCCAGGCGTAGCTGCTCTATCACCTTCCCAGGGATCAAACTGAGGCTTACCAGCCTGCAGTTCCCTGGGCGTTCCTTCTTGAAGTTAGAAGTGACATTTGCTTTCCACCAGTCTAAGGGCACTTCTCCCAGTTGCCATGATTAATCAAAGAGCAGGTGGTATTATTCTGCTGCTATATTTCACATACTGGGAAAGGGGCACGTTTACGAATGGGCAGTGATAGCTCTTCTAATAGGAAAATTCAAATGAGTCGGGGTTTTTTTGACTCATTAGATAAGTGCAGAAACAAGATTTCCTTTGCTAAGATCTAACCTGCAAATCATTCTCTTAATGTTGCATTCTTGATTCCTCTGAGCGGAAGTGTGTTTATGACACAGATTCAGGCTTATCATGGGTTTTGTTACAGGGTGCTATAAATATTTGCTTGCATTAACAGGACATTTCCAATCAGAGGCTTTCAAATTTATGATGGACCTATTCACCTTACCAAGTGCACATTCAAAAACTTTGTGCCAACTCCAGACAGATTTACCAGTGCAGTTGGATTCTTGATGAAAAATCCATGGCAGATGACACCAAAAAACAACATTTCTCTTGTGAAGTTTGGTCCGAATGTAAGTTTATTACAAGTTTTCTTTTATCCTTGGAAATGGCTTTCTTTTCTTCTTACTGTATTTAAAATAAATACCCAAGGGCCCTAGGTCATCTTTCCCATACATCCCTACTCTGGAGAGTCTCTTGGTTGGAAGTCACCCAAGGTGTATCCTTTGTTTCCTGAGCAAAAAATAATACCAAGGGAGATGTAGGATATGTTGCAGTAATGATCTCTTTCATGGCAAATGGTAAACCTAAAAGGAGATTTTTGTGAGGTTTGGTGTATCCTTAGCAATGAATTTTCAGTTGCAAATATTAACACTGTTCGAAAGCAAGAGCTGGCCTGAGCCTATTACTAAAAATCAAAATGTTTGTTTTGCAAGATTCCACTGTCCTCGCTGTAAGGTTTTTAATCAGCTTTGACAAATTCCTGTGCCTGCACAGATGTGCAATTGTTAGTCTGTGCTTCATCTGCAGAAAAAAAATAAATGTTTTAATTGTTGTTGCCAGGTTTCTTTGAAAGTCTTCTTTGGAAAACCTGGTCCCTGGTTTGAAGAAGGAGACCTGGATGGTGACAAGAACTCAATATTCCACGATCTGGATGGTTCAGTGACTGACTACAAGGATACCTATGTGGGCAGAATGGATAACTACTTGATTCAACACCCCAAATGCATTAATATTGCAGAATGGAGTGGAGTGGTTTGCAGCGGGACCTATGCACAGGCTAGTACTGTTGGTGATTTCTGTTTGGGCTGAATTAGAATATGAACAACTTGTAGGGGAAGGGGAGGTGTAAGAACTACAAAATTGCCTATCTTTGGATTTAAAAATTCTTTGACATTTTAAAAATACTTTTATGCATATCACACTTCACAGCCAGTTGTGTGTATCGTGTTCCCTTCAGCACACAAACTGGGAGTACAGTATTAGATGCTGCAAGGTAAAACCGAATGTGTATGCATGCCAGGACTTCTGTGTTGCAGCCCTATCTGCTAAAGCATTTTTTTTCTTCCACTGGAGTTCTGTCTGTCCTTTTTTTCACACAGTAGGTTTTGAGGGGATTTTATTTTTTTTTTTTAATGGAGATTTTAAATACCACCTTCTGAATACACAGGTTTGATTCCCATTCTGGTTCCTGTTCTATATGAGTCTGGCCAAGTACCATAGCTGAGTCTATATATTATTTTTTTTTCTCCCTTCCTCCTCATTTTTTGTCTGTAAAATGGGCAAAATCTACAGAAGTTTTTCATGCAGCACTCGTCTTCAGGAGATACTTGTGTATTGCTTAACTCAGAACATCAAATTGCAGCCCGTTGGGTAATAATGTACTGATTATTCTTCACTATTTCATTTGCTTTTGCACAGTGTCCAAATCTTTCCTCTTTCTTTTCATTCTCCTTAATATCATATAGGTTTATGTCCAAACCTGGAATGGACAGAATCTTTCCATGACTATCGTACGAGATGAGTATCCAGCCAATCCCATGGTTCTTCGAGGTATTAATCAGAGAGCTGTGTTTCAACAATACCAGCCAGTAGTCATGCTCCAAAAGGGCTACACAATACATTGGAATGGAAAAGCTCCAAATGTCACCTATCTTTATCTCATTAACTTCAACAAGTATGTTTACTTTCTGTCATGTCATTGATCCATAAGGCAACACTGAAGTAATGTCCTGCAGAATTAGCATACGTGAGAGTTTGCAACCATCAGTAAGACTGGATGTTGGCTTGTGGTTTTTTTTTTGTAATTACAAACACTAAATTGTGAAAAGCAAGAGATTAAGCAATAGATCTGCACCTAAAGTTAAACTTTGGTCCAGTACAATGTCTTTAAGGAAAATCATTTGGAGAGGAAAGTGTGCAAATAGTGAAGTTATGCAGAATTGGAGTTGAATAGTTTAGCATACTTGATTTTGTTGTCAGGTAAACTTATTAAATGTCTGAAGTATAAAATCAAATATATTCTGAAAGTATCATGGTTACTATAACATTTAATGCAACACTTTGTATACAGGGGGAAAGAAGATCTTTTGTTTGAGGGTTTGGGAGCTTTTTATGTTCCTATTACTTGGGTTTTGGGTGATCTGTTTGCTGCATTTTGTCATCTAAACTGTTCCTGTCGTGAATCATACATTTTATTTTGGTTTCAGGAATGACTGGATTCGTGTTGGTCTTTGTTATCAACCAAATACAGATTTTGTTATAGTGTTGGAAACCTTTCAAAGACGATCATCTGCTCTCTCAAACAAGGTAGAGCGCTACATGCCTGTATCTTCAATGACGGAGCTCGAAAAGAATCGATCAGATAAGAAGTTTTACTTCGACAACAATACTGGGTAACTCTTTGTAACTTGACCCTATCAAAAGATGTTGTTTAACCTTAAAATGCCACTTTGATAGTGTTAAAAGCAACTGATTGAGACGCCTGCATAAGAGGAAAGCTGTTGCAAAGGAACTAAAGGCCTATTTGAAAGACTACTTTATGTGACTTTGAATCTCCAAAATACAGTGGTAGTGACTGAAATACTTTTCCAGGAGCACCACAGTTCCTACAGATATTTCCTACCCCATGCCTGGGGAAAATGTGGTATCCGGCGTGTTGCAGAGCAGTGTCTTTCAGGAAGTAACTCCTAAGTTTTCAAACAAAACTTGTGCTGCCTTGTTAAACTGAAAATTCTAGAAATTTCCAAGAACTTTTCTGGTCCAAGAACACTTGAAGAATGTGTTTCTGAAAATGTTAATCTGTTTTCAGCCTTCTTGAAAGTACTTAAAAGTCCCAGTCTCTCTTTCAGAAGTATTTCTGACAGAGGCCACTGAGATCCTTCTGAACAGTTTAAGATATGGTCAACTTTGAGTAAAATAAGTCCTACATACAACACTTTTGTGTTTTGCAGATGTTGATCTTTAACTTATAATTTGTTTTCTTATTTATAATTTTTTCCCTTGTCTACCGCTTTGTCTGTCTGTAGTAAATATGAAGAATGTATCTTTTGAAAAGACATTTATGTCTTTTGTTTAAGAGCTAACAGTAAAATATATAATAGGAGAATTACCAGTCTTTGTGTACTGTGAACATTAATGACCACTACCCCCTAAATTGCATTTCCAGGCATTTGCAACAGTACAATTACATTGTCCCATGCTGGTGGGTGAAGCAGAATATCCAAACAGTTACTGCTGGGTATCTGCAAAGATCTATGATCAAAGAAAACATTTATGCACTGCAGTTTGTTTTTTGTTTCCTGCAAGTCACTGATTTGAGGAGTGGTGGTTCTTTTCAAAGCATATGCATTCATAATGATGCCTCCTTTCATTGTTGGGAATTTCATATATGTCAGTAGACACTTCCTAACTCTAGTAAACTGTAAATATTTTGAAAAGGTTTGAACAATGGTGCAGAAGTGAATACTGTAGTTTCTCTGCTGCTGAAAAGCATGAAATATAGCTGTTAAGGTTTAACATAAATACCTGTTTTTCCAGCAATTGATCTAGATTCTTTTTCCCCCTTTTGTGTAGATTACTGTTTTTATTTCTTCAAGCCAAATATAATAGGGATGGTCACAGTTATTGCTCATCTCAGGGATGTGAAAGGATCAAGATTGTGACCAAAGATTCAGCAAAAGGGATCAGTAACTGCATGGCAAAAGCTTACCCAAAGTACTACCAAGGACCAACTGTCATAAAGCAGATGCCCGTAAAAACTACTGTACCATGTACAAAATGTGGCACAACTCAGGTAAATAAAATAAGCAAAAACTTTCATGAACTGCATGGGTGGTGTTGATGTCTACTCACTTTAAGGCAGAATTTCAGTCTTTCAGCACAGAATACTGTGCCTACCAGTTTGCGATGGTCACGTTGTTAATCTCCTGTACACTAGAAGGTGGGGAGTCCCTTGCAGCACAAAGATTTCAGTTTTTGTTCTTTGGAAAATACTGCTTCACCTCTCACTGCTAGAGAAGGGACATAGGTAGACCTGATCTAGAGAAGGGACATAGGTAGACCTGATATCTTGTGCTAATGTATTGTCTGTACTCCAGGTAGGACAGCTTTGCTGTGAAGATCTATATGCTGTTGGCCAACCTTCTCTCTTCTTTTTTGGATCTTTGCTTATTAGCATGAACTTCAAATTGCATTATCGATTGTAGCTATACAAGCTGAGAAAAATACTGAAAGTAAGGAATAAAATGGGTTACACTACACATCATGATATTTCTTAGCACTGCTAGTACCATAAATAATGCCACTGATGGGTTTGCTTTGGAGCATGGGCGGTCTGTTGCAAGTTGTCTGGCATGGTAAAGTGTTGAAGACACATGGATAACTGTACTTAACATGTTTCGTTTGATGTGCAGATGGTATTCACCAGCGATCCTCACAAAAACTACCTCCTTGTGCAGATCTATTCATCTGGTAAAAAAGAGTTAAGCAGAGGTCAGCAAGCATTTATTTCTGTAAGTATTCTTATGGTTTTCTTCTAACTATCTTTCTTTTTACCAGTTTGTACTACAACAGTTGTACAGCTCTACATAATGCTGACCACGTTTTTCTTCACTTGAATGAAAAGTATTGGTTCATAGTTGAAAATACAAACATTCAAAAAGCTGATGTTTTAACCTCAGAAAATGAGGCTCCAATGCTCCATTTTGTATTTGAGTCCTTTCCTACTAGAGAGGAAATTGTACCAGTAAGGGAGAGTTTAAAATCTTCAGATTCATGTTGAAATCTGGATGGATATACATTTATTGATGGCTGCTTTTGGGGGGAATTGGGGGGGAAAACGACCACAAAACCAAAAAAAAAAACCCAATCAACCTGTCAGTTAAATCCATGTTGTTGAAATTGTTTTTGTGCTGACAGGTTGGTGAGTTCATGGGATGTTATTCAAGCCACTAAGCTTTGCTGAACTCCTTCAAAATGGCATTTACTAAAGTCTGTATTGGTTCTGATGCAGTCCTGATAAGCCTAGTGATGTGATACTGTATAAAAAGTGTGCTTGGACTTTTCTGTTTGGATGCTGAAGGAGACTTGCACGTGATGCTGAAGTAGCATTTGCAGACGTCCTCGCACCACAAAGCTTAACGTGTGTACGTGGCTTACATTCCGCAATGTCAGTGCATTAGCTTGGCTGAAATAGTAAAACTCTTGACTTACCTAGCCAGACAAACGGCACGCGGGCAGCTGCAGAGTTCTGTGGGAATGTGTGTGCAGTATCCAAAACAGTAAGAGCGCTCTGTAGGAGGAAACTGGGCTGGAGCTGGGCTGCTGCAGAGACAGATTAATTGTACTATTGCCAAGAAGTCCAGGTGGTTCAGCATCTGAATTTTAGCTTCCCCAAGCAGGAGCAATGATTGAGGCAGGTAGTTAAGTCACCTGAAACGTATGATCTCGCTGTAGAAGTCAGGCACTGAAGGCTCCTGTGCGATTTCAGAAGTCCCGCTGAAAGCCTCCCCTCAAGGAGGAAAATGGAGATATGCTAGGGAGAAGCAAGTATTTGTAAGGAAATTAGTACACCACTGTGTCTGAACTAGGTGAAGGTTAACACTGAGTGCAGTAGAATCGTTGTTGAGTTTGTTCTTTTTTTTTTTTTCTCCTCCCATCCAGGTCAATGACACTATGTTTTCCTTCAAGGATAATGGTATCCTTATTGTTGTAGTTGATGCCTGCATTGGCACAGTGTCGGGAAACAAGCTATTTTCTGGAGTAGACATTAAGCGTGTAGATGGATATTTAAAATCTGGAATTCCACAAAGGTAAATGTAATGACCACTTATTTCCAATATGTCCTGTAAGCTGTAGCTCTACTCTCTAACAAGGATTTGAATAACGATGTTTATACAGGAGCACTGAAAGTGAGCAAAACATGTGTTTAAGTTGAGGGGAAACGAGAAACGTAGGAGTATTTCCACAGACAATTTAGCCTTATTTGACAAGACAAAGCAACTCAAATTTTGTACACTTAGAATTTTCCAGTGTCGCCTGTCTTGCACCTCAAAGAATTTATTTTTTTAACTAAACATCACGTAATAACACTTCTTTGCTTAATACAAGAATATTTTTTGTTTAATAAGGTCACTGAAGGACACTGACAAGAACTATGTGACAAGATACACAGTTCTCTCCCTATCTAGGGAGAAAATTGCTTATTGTTAAAGAAAGATTAAAAAGTTAGTATCAGAAAAATCAGGATTCTAATATTCTAATTTTGGATCAATAAACTTGATTTTTAGATGCAAAATATTAAACTATATTTAAATCACACTTTCCGATAATTTTGAAGTTAAATTTAAAATTCAGTTTAAACAACAACGAAAAATATCTAGGTGGGTTCTTTACTAGGTAGTGCTTTCAGAGAGGGTTGACTATTTCTGCGTCATGAAATGACATGGCATGAGTACTCCTAAGCAAGCAGACTATGGGGCCAGCTAGCTGTAAAAGCATATAGCTGCACATTAAGAAAACTTTGTGGTTTTGTCTCTGCACTGTTTCTGCTGCAGGTCTATCGTTCTACTGAGCACAAGAGGTGATGTAGCAATTCCTAATAATTTATCAGAAGCCTTAATGTCCCTGGGGACAGCCAAACCGCCTTATCTTCAGAGCAACGGTTGGTGGAAATTTTGCACATTTCTTTGACACCACCTTGGTCTGTGTGTTTGTGTTGGCGCGATGGGTTTCTCACGGGGTGTGTGAAAAGGATGCAGCTGGCGGAGGATAGTTGCCAGTTTGCGCTGGTGTGGGCTGCTGCATTTCATCCCGTGTTGAGGGCGGGAGGGGTGGGCATCCCTTCAGCAGATGGGGCAGAAAACCCTTTCTGTTGCCCCAGAGGGCATTGTCTGAAGCTCGTTGCAAGCAGAGAAGTGACTAGCAGTTCTTTGTGCCTGTGGGTTACAGAAAAAGAGCCCCAGGCTTTTTTCCCAAAGCCTGTATTTCGTGCCTCGCCCAACAAATCTATTTTTAAACAATCCCCTGTGCCAGGCTAGTATTTCCTGTTCTAACAAAATTTGAAGACAGGGATGAGAAGCTGTCGGTATTTTGAGGGATGATCACTTTATAGGCCACGTGGGGGTAGCTCACGTCTGTTCAGGCTCCTGGCACAAGTCCTGTCTGAGAAGGCAGGTTTTGTAACTGTCCCGGTAGCTGTGTTCTCAGATTAAGATTTCAGAGCACTTAATACTGAATATTGAAGGAGGAAATTGCAAATCAGTGTCTCCTTGCGAGGTGCACGTGAAGCTGGGAGTAGATTAATGTCCTGAATAATCTAGGGGAAGAATTTCAGAGGAGAATGCCATTCCCTTCCCAGACGGTCCTGTGTTGTGTTTGGATGGGCTTGGCTGGTTCGGTAACACTGAGCTTTTTTTGTCACAGGAAGCTTGGCCTTTCTGGGCTTCAGAGGAAACTTTAAGCCATCCTGGATTAAGCTGTTTACCGGTCCTGCTGGGCATGGGCTCGTTCAGATAGAAAAGTATATCCCTTTACAACTGGAAGAGTATGGCTGTGCCAGAGCAATCAAAAGCCGACGGAAAGACCTCGAGCTTCTGAAGAAGGCTACACGATCTCATTAAAGACTAAGATGTACATAAAAGCTGGGGAAAAAAATGTGAACTAACTTATTTTTTAATTTATGGCATTTTAAACTATATTGTTATCCAAGTAAATCATGTTATTGTCTGACAGATGTTTGCCAGCATTGACCGCTTGAATGCCAATCTGTGCACCTTCTAGTTGTACAAAATATTAAAGAATTTATTAGTATTTGTATAAACAGGTTTCAGAGATTTTTCAGATGTTTGTATTTACTGTAAACAAGTTCCTTCTGTTTAATACTCCTTTTGTATGTAAGAGGGTGTTCATAAAAGCCTTAAATTTTTGGTAACAGGTGTTGGAGTGCATCTTGGATTACTTGAAAGATTAACATTGAAGTCTCCATAAACAGCTTGAATTGGTCATTATAACTTACGCATTTTTTCCTCAGCTGTTTAGGTGTTTTCCTGAGGGTTTATTTAGCAGTCAGCTCAGTTACATTCTCAGTTTGCTTTCCAAGGTGGCAAAAGCCAATTTCCCTTATGCAAGCAGCTGACTCAAGGGGTAAAATTTTTGCTTTGCTGCATGAAAGATGGAGAGGGGGGATTCAAAGATCCAGCCTGGGGCTGGGTGAGGACTATGTACTGTGCAACTGAGTTTAACACGGCTGTGTGTACTGGAATGGCATACAGAGCAGAAAATGACTACCATTCTTTGGGGTCACTGTTTACTATTCACTCCTAAATATACAGGTGTCCGTAAGAGTTACTTCAGTAATCAGCCTGGGTGTTAAGGCTGCAGTCCTGTGTACAGCTTGACTTCAGCTTTTTTTTTTTTTTTTTTTTAAAGCTTTTAGCCAGAAGGGCAAAACTGAGGCTGTTATTCTCAATTTGTTATGAAACTAAGCTTCTACTCTTGCAGGGATCTTTTTTTTTTTTCTTTAAGGCTGTCCCAGCTCTAACTTTTAAGTGAATGGAAAGTGCTCTCAGTTCATTCAGTCATGTTACATCTTTTGCCTTAACTTTGGTTCCTTTAATGTACTCATGTTGCTAATTCCTATTGATTTTATATTAGGTCAGTTTGATTTCTTCTGGTTTTGTTGCAATTATTTGACCTTTCTGCAGATAGTGTGAAAATTATTTAGAAGAACTGAGGCACAGCTGCCCTTTTTCAGGATCCTAGTCTTTGAAATCAAATTTCAGAGACTGTAAAGATGCATTTCACAATAGGGAACAATAGGTGCCATAGAGCTGACATGTAACCATAGTTCTAATAAAACTGACATAGTTCCTTCTTGTATATGTTCTCATTCATTCTATCTGGTATAATGTATCTACCATTCAGAGATGCTTTGTGCTTTGAATTTAAAATGGAGTGGCTGTTGGAAATGAACTATATGCCTGTCTTCTCCAAAGAAGTTGAAAAACTGTGGGGATTTTTTTTTTTTTTTTGTGCTTTAAAGGAGAGGAGGCACAGTAGCAGACATATTATTCTGTTCAATTAAAATATGCTACCTCAGTGCTACAGTTAAACTGCCTGGTCTAGTATCGTTTCCTAAGTGAGAGGGGAGGGGAAAGGAGCACAACACGAGACAAAGTTAACAAATAGATAACTGTTGTTATTTTTATTGTAAAACCAAGCCAAATGGATGATTGTGTATTTTGCAGTTGTTTTGATGCACAGTTCTCGTATGATGTTGAAAAAAAGAAAAAAGGCATTTTGTTAGGGGGACGTGGTAAATCTTTAAAACTAGCTATTATGTTTGGTGTTACTAATGCAGGGCAATGTGATTTAAATGCTCTGAGTGCAGTAGTGATAGTGTTTGGGGATTAAAATGGTTTTAAGGCTTCTGCTGTTCTGTGGGTCATGCTCACCAGAGAAATACTGATGAGGTAGTGACCCTCAGGCTGTGAAGTTGGCCATTATTTATGAGATTCTGCTGTTCTAAGCCATCTTGTAAAAATTTTACTTGGAAGTCTCAAGGGTATTCTGATGTAGGGCTTACTGATGGACAATTGGACCTGAAGTTGAAGTGTTGTCTTTTGTGTAAATTTAAACACTTGATAAATAGCATAAATAAATTTTTACACCTGAGAAGGCAATAAAATCTTGGGTTTCTTCTGTTCTTGTATCAAGTAATTTTGTAATGTGTGTTTTGTGAATACTATAAACTATTTTATTTCAAACACTAATACACCTGTGAATTTTATGAAATGTACCCTATTCTTCATTTAGAGACCAGTTCAGAATGCTGGGAAAGGAGACTCTAATGGTGACTGAAGTTATGGGTCTGTCTCCAGAGTCTGTCATCTTAAGGTCTGTTTGAGCTGCTAATTGAAGTGTAGTCATTTCAGCTTGGTGGGAGCCAGTGCAGTATTGTTATCTACTCAGGGGCATCATGGTGTGGGGGAGTAAAGGATTGTAGAATTGTTTAGGTTGGAAGGGACCTTTAAGACCATCAAGTCCAGCCATTAACCTAACACTGCCAAACCACCACTAAACCATGTCCCTAAGCACCACGTCTACACATCTTTTAAACGCTTGCAGGGATGGTGACTCAACCACTTCCTTGGGCAGCCTGTTCCAATGCTGAACAATGCTTTTGGTGAAGAAATTTTTTCTAATATCCAATCTAAACCTACCTTGGTGCAACTTGAGGCCATTTCCTTTTGTTCTGTCACATGTTACTTGGAAGAAGGGTGATCAAACACTGGAACAAATTGTCAGAGAGTCTGCAGAGTTTTCATCTGTGGAGAAGCAGCTGTAGCTGACCCTGCTTTGAGACATGCCATCTCCATCTTGGGCCATCTCCAGAGGTGGCTGCCAGCCTGGGTACTGCTGTGATTGTGTGCAGCTACAATTACCAATGTACCTAGCCGCTCTTTTCCAAGTGCACCAGCTGCCCCAGCCTGCAAAGGCTGAGCCACACATTTCACTTCATGCCTGAAACTCGGTGAGATGTTAAAAATGAGGCGTGTCTGCCCCAAACACTGTCCAAAAGGCATTGTAATTGCCTCTTCATAGTCAGGCTTTGTATACAAATAGGTTGACTTCCATTCCTTACTTAAATGGTGTCATTCTGCAGTAAAGAAATTGAAACTTACTGGGCTGGAGAAAGGAAGGCAAGTTTAAAGCTCTAATGTAGTGTGTTAGAGCTTTTTAAGGCACATCTGGGCTCGTGTTCTTCCTCCACAGGTTGTTTTTGCATTTTATTTTGTAATTGTTATAAATTTTAAAAAACAACAACAAAGAAATGAAGAATAAATAAACAACTTGGAGCAGGGATCAGATTAAGGGTACTATCAATAAAGCACTCTGTCTGGCTAAAGGCAGCACTGAGAATCCACTATATGAGTGGCTGGAGATACATCCCTAAAGAGCCGGGATGATGGCAAGGACATGCTTTAGGAAAAGAAAGACTTAATTTGGCGTATTGTGGGACTGCACTGGCAACTGAGGCCCCAGGTAGCTTCTGACCCAGGATATGAAGGTGAGTTTTCCTGTTTGGGGCAAGTCCTGTGATTTCCTTTGCTTCCTCTCAACTCATTTTGACATTACTTAGGAAGGATGTACATCTGAGGACAGTCACCCAGCTCTGACTAAAAAGCCCAGTCCACTGGGTTTGATGATAGCTGTATCATATGACGCAGTGGTGAATGAAGGTCAAAAGGGTATGTCACAGCTATATTTGTTTACGGTGATGCTGGTGTCATCCTAGTGTCCAAACATCTATGAAGTGAAAAGAAAAGCAGTAACTTCTGAACTTCAAAATTGCATTTATGTGAGCTTTTGCCAGTAATTACTTCTCCACCTCTTCTGGTCATACCTGTCTTAGTACTTCTGGGAAGTTTCTGTCTTTTCCTAGAGTTTGTGAGCATATTTTTCTTCCCTAATGCCTTCTTGTTTTCCTGTGTCTTGTAATAGTTAAAATTCTGAAATAATGCTCAGTATTAAAGTATGTAAGGCTACCTTTGGCTTGAGAGAGTTTATTAACTTTTTAATTGTATGGCCTGGGAGTACTGCAATTTTGCATACTAAACTGTATTAACAATTGCAGCTTGCTAAAAAATAGAAAGGGCTTGTCTGGCCATTGACTTGCATGACTGGGAATGATGGAACTGGCAAGTCATAGAAGTCTATTTCTCCTTTTTCTTGTGGTGAAACTGAAAAATAAGTAGTTTTTGGATACAACAGGAACACTTTGGGAGAGAGAAGTCTGGGGATGTCCCAAGATCAGCCTAGATTTTTCTGATACATCATCTTGTGCCTGCTCTTGTGTCCTTGCCATAACCCATACTGAAAAAATTCAGAGACTTGTGCTTTTCTTGAAAGGTTTGTCATTGTCACGTTTGGTGTACTAGTGAGAAATTAGCTTGGTCAGATCACAGAGAAATTTCAAAGTAATCAGTCTGTATAAATTTTGTCCTTAAAGGCCAACTTTTTCACTTTTCTGATTTCTATTGTATTTGAAAGTACAAAGCAGACTTAATTGCCATGCCTGGGAGGCAAATTCTTTGTTTCATCTTTGTCCAAGTTGAATGGGGTGACAGCTGAAAATCCTGATTTATAGCTTTTTTCAGAGGAAATGTTCTTAGAACATGCAATGGCCTGTCTTTATATATAATTTATTTGAAACAGAATATAAAGTGATTTTTGTGTGTGTGCAAGTTTATAAGTAATAATTCTGTACTAGAACTGCTATAAACAGTTAGAAAGACAACTGTCTCTTTCCAGTGCAGCATTTCCAGTGACATTTTCAGCAGACACACTAGGATCAGTTCAGGGTGTGTTTTCTGTAATTGGTAGCTTTTAGGGACGGATCTCAGATGATGATGTGTCGGCTTTTTAATATCTGTGAGGTTCTTCAGCAGAAGATATCTTACTCCATCTGCAGGGTGTGAACTATGATCTAACAGTTTCTTCCATCTCTGGTGCAGATGACTGGTGCATGTTCTCAGTAATAGCAGACAACATGACAGTTATTTGTGGTCTCATGTTATTTCTAGTTCAGAGAAATGATTCTATGATGAGCATCACTCAGTAGTATACATTGTATATTTCTGCTTTTTAAAAGTATTTCTAATAGTACAATACAAATTCCCATATTGCAGCATGTTCTTGCTTAAGTTTTTCTTTTTAATATTCCTGTAGTGATATCATATTTTTCTGTCCTTCACAACAGTGAAATGCAAAGTGCCTGCAAAAAGCATGCACAATTGCCATCGGGTTCCTTCTGCTAGCTAGTGGACAAGTGTAAAATAAGAGGTCATGTCAGGCTTTAATAGTCAGACATGGAAGAAAACAAACGGAGGTTCAAGAAAAGTTTGTTTGCCGCCTCTTTTCCCTATAAGCCATACACACCTTACTCCTTTTGCTTTGTAGGGACAGGGTGCTCCTCGCCACTTCCCTCTCAGGGCTGGGATGCTGCTCTGGCTAAGTATCTTGTTCTGCAGAATTTTTCATTCCTGATATTCCCATTGTTTTGCAGTCTGTGGATTTTTCTGAGTAATTGTCCATCCTTCTTCTCCATTAACTCTCCAAAGCATCTTGGGGAGTGGGTTGGACCTCTACTGTTTTCCCATGCTTTTAGTCTACCCAGCCTAACTTGAGTTTCAAAATGTAATCTGTCTCTTTTAATGGAGCCATTACCCAAAATACACTTCTTCCATTAAATTCTCTTGTCCCCATGACTCAGATTGTAGCAACATGTTCAAGAACAGATGGATGCATGGAAATGTCTTTTGCAAATAAACGTCAGGTGTGGGGACACTACCCGTCTCAAACTGAAGGAACTAAAGGCACAGAACTTGTGTAAAAATGTTGATCTCCACTGCCTATTTTTGTGTGTGATGTTGCTTACTAAGCATTAAACAAGGCTTTGTAATCTGGGGGTCAGAGCGTATTTGAATTCTTCCGTAGCTATCATGTTAAATGAACCAGATTAAACACGTTACAGTCCAGAGTATAGAATTAGAATGAGTATCAATACGAAGCTTAGAAATTTTGATATCTACTGTTTATAGGAATAATTGGCTGTTTTTTTCTTATGATGCTTCAGTTTCATTACTTTCACACTTAAGTCATCATGCACTCTTCCCTCCCCCCCTCCTCCTTCTCTGCAGTCCTCCACAAACTCCATGACATCATTGTTAATAGTGACATACAAGCCAGTTTCTAAAATGAAGCTAATAAATTAAGTTCACACTAATAAGCATATGCCTAGCAGTTGCTGATTATACAAGTAGTAAGCCAGGGTCTTAAGTGAACTGCAGTTTCTAGATTTATACGTGTTTAATACATGAGTGTGTATACTGTATATTTCGCAAAGTAGATCCTAAAATTACCAAAATATTTCTGTGTGCAAACAGTTTCCCTCTTTGCCTGTGAGAGCCTGGTGTTCAGGATCTATGAAAGGGTAAATGACATTGCAAATTGCCAGGAATCTAACAACTGAAGTTGTTAAGGAAGGTTGTTGCTGGAGGGCCCCAGGACACAAGTCTCGACACAGAGCTTAGTGGGGAAGCAAATGTTTTGTTAGGAACACAGCGTGTTGTAACTTTGAGTCAAAATCATGTTTTCCTGCTCACAGGTGGATATACATCCACTAAAACAAATATGTGAACCCACACCTATAGTTCACCAAATTCTGATCAAGCACTTAAAAGACTTAAGCACTCTGTGTCTTCATTGTAAACATTAAGAATTCTCATAAATGCTATGCAAAAGCAATAAAGTTGAACAGAGACATGCCATTTACTAGAATATACCTGTGATACGAAAGTACAAAGTGTGATGACATTTTCATTAGGCATAGACACAACACTATAGGTGCAGGTAAATCCTTGATTTCTAAAGACAGTAATTACCTTTGACATCTTTGTAAATTTTTAAAGTTGTCGTCCCATAAATGCTTAACGTCTGAGTTATCAGCTACAGGAGCTTAAGGTCATAGGAACAAGAGTTTGAATGTGAATGTGTCTTTTTGTTCATGAGAATTGCTCTACAAGTAATTTGGCAGTTTGTACCTAAAGAGAGTGTTTAATTCTGCTTTGCTTTTTGTAGTCTGTTAACTCTTGCTTTAACTTTTACTTCTTGCAAACCAAGTTCTTATATTGGGTATGTAAAGCTCCTTCTTACACAATGATTGAACCCAACTACATGCAGAGGAACCATCAGTGACATTTTTGAGACAAAAAAAAAACCAACAAAAAAACTCTTTCCTGATGTAACAGTGGGTAGGGAGGATTGTGGGTTTTATGTGTTCACTGACTCTTTTGCAGATTTGTCTGCATCTTCCCTAGCATTGATACATTTGCAGTAGTACATCTTATTTTTCATGTGAGACAGATAGGTTGTATGGATGCAATTGTACATCTTTTTTTGGAAGATGGGAAGCCAATTAGTCTGGTACCAAGAAAATGCAGTCCACATGTACATACAGAATGCATTAGGAATGGGGTACTCAGATCTTCAGGACTGGTTTTGAAATCCAAAGCAGCAATTATATATATAAATAGTTTCATTTCCAGCCAAGTAGCCAAAGCTCATCCTGAAATCTTGTTTCATTGGGTGTGTAGAGACTGTCCCGGAGAAAACGTGGAAGGACCACCGAATACCCAGAAAGAGAGCTGATTCATCATGGAAGAGGACGAGTTTAGGAAATAAATGTCTGTAAATGCTGGTATGCTTTTTCTTTTTCAGATAAAGTATGTCACAAACAGGAATGGGTTCCCGTGCAGGAAACAGCTCTTCCGTATAAGGGGCCAGGGAACAGAGTGTATTAGGCCAAGGCAGTGGCAGAGCAAACAAAACAAGTACAGCAGCTACTGATTTCCTTCCTCTGTCATGCCACAGCGTAATTTATTGCAGAGCTGCACAGAAGCAATTACTCCAGCTTTCAATACAGTTGTCACCTCTCATTCAGGTAGAGAGTAACGCATGCTCTCATCCTAAAGGATACTTGGATCAAAAGGTACCAGCTATGGAAAAAAAAATGAAGGCAGCTGAATGCATTTGCTATCAAAATAGATTTCCCTGAGATATTACCAGAAAAAGGGAAGTTCTCTTATGAAGGAAATTGTTCAAGAAAAGATTAGCATGAGGCTACAGAGTGCTTCGCCTGAAGGAAGTTACATTTTTGTACCTCCAGTTAGCTAACGCTCACGAAGCAAGAAGTGCTATGATGTGCAAACCCCAAAACCTACCCCTACTGATTTTACAAGCATGGCCAACAGATGCAGAAAAAGCCCTCCTGTGTATATTGTGGTCTCGCAGGCAGAGGAAACATGCACAAGCTCCCACAAGAGCAGCAGAGGTGTCACACCTGCCTGGCCAGAGCTGGCAACCCGTGAAGAGAAAGGATGTGGCTGAGCAGCCCAGAAATAAAAGAGAATCTCAAGCCAAATATTTCTGAAGTAAAACGTTTTGGAGTGAGGCAGGCTTCCTGAAGCACAACTTTTCTTGAGCCTTTTAGGAGCATTAACTACTACAGGGTATGTCAGACCCTGGGAGGCTTGCACTTATGTGCAAAAGGTGTTCTTGGTGTGTCTCAGCTAGAACCTGTAAGGGTGAGCCGAGAGGGGCCAGTCTAGGAGGAGTAGCCGCTTGCTGGGATGTTGCATCTCCAGCGTGCTTGGACCTAGAAAAGGCAGTGGCAAGTGGCAGGGATCTGGTATTGCTTTGCTACTTGGCACCTGTCCAGCAGATATTGCATCCTCTTAACAAGATCTCCCTGTCAGGCAAAGCGACAAAGAAAGGCTTGCCATCACATCAACTGATTAAGGTGAAGTTGCTATAATAAAAAGAGGGTCACTTTAATTAATGGGTTAATGTGAGCCTCTAAATTGAAATCTCGTTGGAGGGAATTAGAATAACCTCTGGGTGAACTTAGTTGGAGCTATCTGCCGAGCTTCGCATTAAGAAACGTAAAGCGTGGGTTGTTGTGAGCACAGATGAAAGAGTATCTTGGGCGGCAGCACTGGGGAAATGAAGGAAGGATTAAAAGAGACAACACAAATTACTGAAGAAAAGATTTTTCTTGCCTCTTAGCTCCCACTCTATCTTCAGCATTAAATTCCAGATGTTCCCCACTGAAAATCTCCAACAGATGTCCATCTTCAAACAAAAACCTGTGAGTAGTCTGTTGAGTAAAAGCTGAGGCTGTTTCTCAGCATGACTGAGGATCGTGGTTTAATCAACCAGCCAAGATGTTCTCAGATATCTCTGCCATAGCTGTCTTGCCATTTTACATTGTAATTAAAAACACAGCAACAAAACCTCAGAAGCTGTTGCCTCTTGAATAAAATACAGCAACAATGCATTGGAGATTAGGAGAAATTGGACTCAGTTGGGAAGTAGGAGTCTGGTTTTCTTTGCTAGCTAGATTTTTTTCTTTTAAAGCTATGCTTCCGTCAACATAACGGCTATTAGTGCGGGGACCCTGAAGAGCAGATCTGCACGGCAATAAAGATAGCTTCAGTCTTTCAGTACCAGACTGAAAGGTACAGATGGAGACAGAGGATGGAAACTGCATTGGGATATTTGGTGCCAACTGACAATTGCAATAGCAGCCTGCTCCAAAAATGCCACAGCACAACCTATGGAGATGTTTATTCCTAACCTAGTGCCTACATATCTTCTTTAAAGACTGTGCAGGGGCTCAGGCCCCATGCATTCCCTGGCATGGCATATCAGAAGGGGCTGTTTCCACCTCTGTCATCTGAGTCCTTTCTTCCTTGCCTGTTCCAGAGTTCCTTCTCCCAAATCAGTTTTTCTACAGATGTCAATTGTCTAAAGCTCATTAGTCGACGTTAGTTCAGCCTTAAACATCCATTAGATGTTCTTCTCTCTCCTGTTCTTAGTCATCGTTGCTTCCTATACCCATTAAGAAAAAGGGCAGTCAGCAAAATGACACTTATTATTAATCCTTCCTCTTCCAATGGAAGGGTGAGGTTAAATATAATCTAGAGAACATTAATAAAAATCAAGCTTTTGGACTTTCTACTGACTATTTTGAAAGACTGCCCCCAGTTTACCATTTCTTTCCTCTGTCTATGTAAGGAAAAGACATTTCTGCTAGCATTTATGTCTGCATCAGTAATGTCAGCAATGCTATCGCAAGCAATGTTTTTCGTGAGCTGTGCTGCACATTTTACATAGCAGAGCAACAAAGTTGGAATCAAAAATGGTTCCCAACCACATTACTGTGAAGGGAAAGCCCAAGGTCCCAAATAGCATTTCAAAACTATTTTTATTATTTATATGTTGAATAAGAATTATGCTATACTTATGTCAGTTTGGTTTTTTCAACGTTGTTTATTTTTTCATGTAGGGCTTTATATTTCAGCAGAGGGCACTGTGACCTTACTCAGAACTCAATCTGTTAATTGGGCTACTTGAGCATGGAAAAAAATTATACCATTTTTCCACAGCATCGGTCCTTAAATCACAGAGTTATATATGCAGGATTTACTTATTCTCCATTTGAATCACTGCCTCATCATCATGGCTAAAAGACTGGAAGCAAGTGAGAAAAAACACCTCATGGAATTAATATATTTTACAAAAAACAACTCTTTACTTTTCTGTAGGGGAAAATTAGCTAAATAAAGGCTTGGATTTTTTTCCTCTAGGGTAACATAGTTTCCCACAGTACAACCCCTGGTGTAGGCATTTTAACAAAGACTTTACAGCAGCTGCTATATCAGAGAATAACAAAAAAAACCCTCTTCAAAACTCCTAGACTTCACTGACATACCCAAGTCACTGAAGCACAACCTGCTGTTCTGTGCATTACCACCCACACAGGGCAAAAGCACCAAACCCACCTCCACTGCAATTAAACCCGGGGGGAAGCCAGGACAGACCATCAGATCGGCATCCCTGCTTTCCTCCGGGAGCTGAGCCCATGCTGCAAGCCTCAGCCAGCCCCTGGCTTTCTTTTGGTCTCGGCTCTTGCATTTCAGCCCCAGCCCGTTGGATTCTGAGGCCTGTTTTGAGTCTCAACCGTTGAGCGAGTAGGCAGGCCCTAGGAGTTTGCTGAATTGAGGAAGACGCAATGACGAGAAAAGGAGGAAGGGGTTCTCTGCTGCCCGCTTGCTCTGCTGTGGGACATTTCGTGATGAGCATCTCACAGCTGCAACGGGAGGCACAGTGAGGAGCAGCAGAGGTGGTGCCCTGTGGTGCAGGTGAGCCCATTAGCACCACCCACCACAAGCCAGCAGCGTGCCCGTGCTCTGACCACAGGTATACCAGCCGCCGTGGCTCTGGCGACGAGGAGAGGCCCCGCTTTGTCAAATGGCGTGAGCTGAACAGCTCCTGCGGGAATAGGAAGCAAAGGTGTTGCTGCCAGTTGCATTCTTAGTGATTCAATTTATTCAGCTGCTAGACAGAAAATTCCAGGAAAAAGGGTGGTGATAGGAAGAGATCTTTCACGTGAGGCAATTTAGGTAGCTGATAATACTCTCTAAAGGACAAATCAGTCATTCTTTCAGGTGTGTATGTGCATATTTGTAGCTATTAACGATGAAAAGAGGAGGTCAGAATACAGAAGAGAGACTAATATAGGCTAGTAACCCCATCCTTTAAATTTTCTGCATTGAGTGGATTATATGCAAAACTTTCGGCTGCTATTTTATCCAAATGTCTTAGTTATATTCCTCAGAGAACATACATAACATGGCAGGAGGTATAACAGTTGCTTTGAGCTCCCCAGCTAGGAAAGCTTATTTAAGGTATCTCCATTTGGTTTTGATGATAGCATATGTCTGAGGAAAATCAATTTGTTTTCTGAGAATGACTGTCTTCTTTCCCTTCCTCTCTGGAATTAAACATGATGTTTTTGCAAAGCAGAAATATGAGCACCAATCACTTGTGCTTTAGACTGCAGGATTATAATCCTGGGTACCAAGGGGCACCGTGATGCTAGACACCCATTATTTTCTGTGACCTGTGACCCACTCTGTACAGTCGACCAGCTGATGGTGGTTCTGATCCATCCATACACTGCTTGTACCAAAAGACCTCTGGGAATGTGAGGTTGCTTGTGGTTTACAGGCATCTAATGCCAATGCTGGAAACAGGTAATACAAAAAAAGGGGACTTTCCTGTGGGCAGCATGGTGGTGTCCTACCATGCTGGAGTCAAATGTCTTAAGAGTTATTTCTAGCCCCATGGGCATGCAACATACCTGACAAGCACAATAGTTATGCATTGTTTGTAGCTGAAAATTTATGGCAAAATTTCTCACCACCTTATTGACAGGCAGTCCTAACAGAACCTGTCAGCAGGATCCCTCTAATGAGACAACTATTTCTTCACAACATATTTAATAAACAGATCTACCTGCACTTAAAAGCTGTATGCCACACTACAGTGACCTCTAGCTAATTATTGTTCCTATTCTACCCACTGCACCCACGGGAAGAGTTGCAGCAGTTCAACTTCTCTGACCTTTTCCATATCTATGTAAACACGACAGCTGGAACTGACAGGGCTGCTCTGCAACAGTGTGAGAACAATGTCTTGTTTTTTACTTCTGTTTTTCATTTGACATGTTAACACCCTTGCTGCTTTCAGAAGATCAATGGGTTTCACTGGGTGGCTTCATTTGCCTGGTACAGTCCCCTGCTGCCCCCCTGCAATAAACCCTGTGGCCACTCTGGCCAGGATGGCAAAATCAAGCAACTTCAAAACCATACTGATCCCAGTGTTGGTTCCTGATTCTAAATGATGCAATCCCATCATGCTAAAAAGCCTCTCTGTTGTGTTTTATTGTGAGTCTGTAGGTAGTGCTGGTTCCTAAGAAAGCAGTCTCGCTTCTGTACACTGAACATTTACAATATAGCTGTTTGGGTTTGTTTTTTTTTTGTCCTGTGAAATATAAAAAGAAATTCTACCTACTACACTGCCTTCTACTTGCCACACCCAGGCCTGTATAACATGGAAGACATGGAAAATAAGGTTAGATGTTTAACTTTTTACAAAAGTTTTAAATGATTTAACATTATGGTTAGGAGAAGGAGGAAAAGAGACACACTGCGCACCTGTACAGGCTTGGAAAGGAACAGGTGATGACCACAGTGATGATAACAAACCAGGGCATGACTGGTAGAAACCCTTCCCTTCATCTGAAGATGGAATTTATGTAGCCAAGTTGTCATTTATATCTATGGATTTCTCAAAAAAAAATTTATTTTTCTGTTGAGTTCTAATAATTTGCAGCAAATCCATTGAAACTGAAATGAGTTAAAACTCCAGTCTGCCTGTGTAAATAGCATTTTGGTCACGTAAGATTGCATTTTTTGTGAGTTAAATTGTGTATTGCACCTATGAAAGCACAGCCTGTCAGGCTTCAGCAAACTGCAGAAAAATGTGAGTTTGGTGTAACGGTGTTTCATGGAGGTGTGTCTGAGAGGAAGAGGTGGTCTGAGAGGGGGGCAACAGTGAAGATGAGCAGCTGTGGTGCAGAGCAGGTGCTGGAGACACAGCAAAAGTGTGCACCAGGTTGGGTGGCCGCATTGGCTGCAGGAGTAGCCGGGGGGGCTGCAAACAGGAGTTGGGGGAAACACAGCATTGCTCACAGTGGCCATGGGCAACCAGGGGGGGCTGGCAGTGGAGCTGGCTCTCCCAGGGCCAGAGCAGGATGTCCAGGTGCCCCTGGGGCAGGAGCACCCTGTGTCCAAGCAGATACCTGTGAGACCTCCCCTCAGCCACAGTCTTGTGGCATGCTTCTGCCATGGCCATGTGCAGACGAAGGAGCAGTGAGCTTCCGCGGGGCAGAAGAGAGGGGGAGGAGACTGTGGTGGGGATGTCAGGAAAGAGAAAGATGATCTCGTTCATCTTTTGTTCCCCATCAGCTCCTTTCCTCTGCCTCTTTTCATCATTTCCTTACGTACTCCTCCTGCAGAGGCAGCATCTCTCCCAAGTGTCCATATCAATTAAACTAATTATGCTGATGACTCTGAATATACTAATTCATTTAAACCATCAATCCTATTTGATTCTTGCCTCACAAATGGTTTAAATGGCTCCTGCAGGGCTTAATGTTCTTCCCTTTACAAATATTGCAGACTCTGTGATCATGGTTAGGTTTTCATTTAAAAGTGGTACAAGGGTGTTATTAAATTGTGATTATTTATTTTGTAATCACTTTTGCCTAATTTAGATCTGATAGCTGTGAAAGTGATTCCCTCTCACACTTAACATTGGCTGTGTTTTCTCATTAAAATTTGTGGACAAATCCACTAATTCTTGCTGATTTCTTTCTGGTCTCCCCTTCTACTTCCCCCAATCCTTAATACAGTTCTGCAGATTTTTGGTTAGACCGCTCAGCAGTGTTTTTCATAACAGATTTCTGTAACATCTGCTGCTGTGTACACACACTGAGTGTAGCTATTAGAAACTCTCTGGATGACAACACATACATTTCATTGTGTAATATAAAGGGAGCTAGCTGAAAATTGTGTGCCTGTTTTCTGAATGCTGAGAGGCTAGCAAATGTTTGCAGGTCCTGGATGTTGTGATTTAGTGTGACTTAATCCTCCAAGCAGAGGTTTGCTTCTCTTAGTCTAAGCGGGGTACAAGGCAGTCTAGGCTTTATGAAAATTTGTTGAATATGGACACTGGTTAAAGAGAAGAGTCTTCTTTGTGCTGAGGCTTGGAAACTTTGACCTGAAATGTGCGGCATGGTAAGGAGAATAAAATCTTGAGTCAGCCCAAAAGCGACTGCGTACAAAAGTATGTCCTTCAAACCCACTAGTTTACAATTTAAGCACATGTTTAACCCAGCAGGCAACACTGTATTATAAACGCTCTCACACACAGTTTAGAGCCAAGAGCAGCAAACTATGTTTACCTCAAGACCTAGCTTTGTTACCCTGCAATGCCGACGGCACGAACATCTCCAGGCATGCTCACAGAGAATCATAGAACATCTCAGGTTGGAAGGGACCCATAAGGATCATGGAGACCAAGAACGACACCGAGAGCGTTGTCCAGACCGTCGCTCCTGAGACTCTGACAGGCTTGGTGTCACGACCACTTCCCTGGGGAGCCTGTTCCAGTAACCCTGCTTAGTATTACCAGGTTCTGACAAAGTGATGGCATTTTGAAAAAGCCTTTCTGTGTGAAAGGCATCCATTTTGGCATGTGTAACAGATCTATTTCTCAATTAGGTGTTCTTGCTTCGTAATTGCTGGTTTCATATTACGGCAAGAGTTTTGATGGTTGCTTTTACCAGGAGAGAACTGTTAGACAGATAGTTATTACAATGCAAATGTTTTTAAACATGTTATTTTCTGCAGGGAAGGGGTACTGTTCAGATACTGAGATACTGTCCAGAAGACAGAGTAAAAATGGATGCAAATAGATAGATCTTTAAAGATACAAATACTTGCAGGATCCTGGTGGTAACTTTGGCTCTCAGTGCTCATGTGCAGCATGCACTACAGCTGCTCTTTCTAGCCCTCGTTTGCTCAAGTTGAAGTATTATCAGATTAATGAAATTATCTCCCTTACATGGGAGATAATTGCATGAAAGCTTTTGTATCCAAGCTCTGCTTTCATCTCCTTGTTGGTGCAGAAGGCTTTTCTCTGCTTAGCTCAATCCTCATTTATCACATACCATATTGACGAGGAAAATTCTTTTCCTTAAAATAAAGTTTTCTGTCACATAGCTCTGCATCAAGTACATAAATCTCAAATGGAGATTTTGGGGAAAATATATTTTGAAGCAAGATTCATTTTTTCATCAAATACCTTCAAGCTATTCAAGTTAACCATGCATGTCAGTATTCAACTTCCCCTGTTTCTGTTGAACTTCATAAGTAATTGAATTTTTCTTATCACGATTTAGTTCTGGGGAACTTGCAGAACAAGTAATTTCTCCCTTTTTCCTCCTTTGTTTTGATTCTTGTCTCTGTAGTATTTATCTTTTATTTTTGTTGTTGTTCCTTTCTCCTTGTTTTGCAAAAGTGACCCAGACACAAAATAGACTTCTACAGAAGAGTGCATTCTATGCCTAAAAGCCGACCTACAGACAAAAGTGTTGGACTGCAGATTGCGCAGGTACTTGCAATAGATAAGTATTGCAAAGGAGCGGTATCAGTAGCCCCGGTGTGCTAGCAGTCTGCTAATCAGCTAATCTGACCCAATCAGCTACAGAACTGATGGTAGCCACTGCTTTGATATTTGCATAAGAAAAGGGAAATGGTGAGGCTCAAGCCAGAAGCAGTTTATAGGCTGAGTACCCTTTGTTCCTCGCTGATTTCCATGGATGCCACAGGCAGACAGCCCTGCCGGATTTAATGGCAGCGACCCCATAACATCCCCTTTTCCCTGACACCGGTGCTGCTTTGCTGCTCAGTGCTTTGGGGGCTCTTACCTGCAACCCCACAGCTCCTTTCTGCTCTCAGCTCTGTACCCCTTCACCCAGGCTGTGGGGACAGTTTCCCAGAGCCTCCAGTGCAGTATTTTACCCATATTTTTCCTACACTGCTGTTGATATGCTGTTGGTCTCAGGGCCTTGCACATGCCCACCCCTGTGCTGCTGTTATGGCAGGTTCCCATGGGAAGTGATTGCCAATGGCATGAGATTCCTTCTCCCCTTTCCCTATCCTGCAGCTGCAGCTCTGGCTTCCACTTGGAGACCCAGTAATGGACCTGCACAAAGCTCAACAGCTGGCCAGGTGTTGCGGCACCAGCGCATGCTCCTGCCAGCAGTAATGGCAGCACAAGCACAAACAGCCAGCAGGGACTTCAAGCAGCTCCTGACGAAAACCTGTGGTGGTAATATGGCAAGGTGTTTTGAGGTATATAATTTGCTGCATCTAGAGGACACCGACACCTGGGAGGACGTTCCTCTGAGGAAATCCCAGCACTTTCTTCTCTCTCTTTCTCTCTCTCTCTCCCTGCCCGCCCCCACCTTTTTGCCCAATTTTTCTCTGTAAGTAGCTTTGACCATTAGAGTTGATAAATGTCACCAGCCACCGACGCTGCCAACACATCTTTGTGCACGGGAATCTGTCTCAACACGTTTTGTACAGCAACTTTCTCCCAGTGCTGTGAATGGTTGTGAAGAGCATTTTTTTGAGGCCTTACTTAAACTTTGTAAGAATTTGTATATACACTATATTTGTACAGCATGCTTAGCAGCTCTGAGCCTGGAAAAGAAATAAAGGTTTCTGAAGCAAAATAAGCTGCATCCATCAAAAAGCTGTCACATTCAAACTCGTTATCTAATTAAATTACATGCTGGGCTGCTGCAACCAATGGCTAGATTTAACCAGTTTGCCTTGTAGTAATGCTTTTTCCCTCTGTCCTATCAGGCACCGCGGGAACCGCTATCTTATCCACTACTTCGTGTTCCTGTCTACCTCTTAGAGTGCTTCAGTAATGAAGGAGCAAACAGATTATATAACATTTCGTTAACTGAAAAATAGACTGAAAAATAGAGATTTATGCCTTCCACTAAAGACTTCAATGTATTTTTCTCTGATCATACACTGCTCTTCCCTCTCCTCACTGACTACATTCAAGAAAGAAAACTGTGCTCCCTGTGAGTCTTTTGCTCCAGTCTGAAGCCTGTTTTGGCATAATCGTTTTCCTGTGAGTTGGCATATCACACATTCATAAATCAGCCTTAAAAAAACCACAAACTAATGAACTTCAAGATGTTCTGTAATGGTGCATGCCAGACTCTTGTAAGAAAAACATTTAATGTCAAACGCAAAAATACTGGTGGAGATACAGTTCTTTCATGACTCTTTCAGTTTGTGAAGACCTGTACAAAAGTGAAATGTTTTGGCCGATAAAGGTCACGCTTACATGGGCCCACTGAAAAAAATTACATATGTGGCTGTGATGCAGCACCTACCACGTTTGCCAACTGATACAAAAGTTTCACTGTTTTCACAGTAGAAGTTCATGCCTGACTGGGGCTTTTTTGCTCGCTCCAAGGTTATGTAGACATGTTGGAAAGACAAGCAAGTTTAGGGTAAGAGGGACCTCCAACCATTGTATATGCTATTAAGTCCCACTGAAGTCGTCTTGACTTTAGGAAGAGAAGGGTAAGGAAACATCTTAGTGCTGTCTACAACCACTTAATGGCCTGGTTGGGGAAATTCCCATTAGATATTAAAAGAAATCTTGTTTCTGTAAGGGTGGTCTGAGGTCTAGTTGTGTGGACAGCTCGTGGTGTCTCCACCCTTGAAGATGTTACAGATGTGACAATCGCCAAGCAAGCTGCTCAGGTCAGCCCTGACTGAGCAGAGGGTTGGACTAGAGATCTCCTGGAGCCCCTTCAGCCTCCCAACTTCTGTCCTGTAATTATATCAGCCCTCCATTTCCTCTTCTTGTCGCCAGGCTGAAACCAACACACTTTCCTCAGCCCTTCCTTGTACGCCTGGTGCTCCTGCCTACGTCAGTGACATCCACTGCTCATTTATGGGCATCTCTCCAGTGCTGGGAAGCCCAGGCTCCCTTCCCTCAGCCTGCTGCCCGCGCTTCTGCTAATGCTGCCCAGTATGTGCTTGGCCTATACTGGAGATATTAATCTCAATACCACTTAGGCATCTCCCAGGATGCAAAATATGCAGTGCTTATATTTGTACCAGCAAAGCCCTTTGCTATTCAGGAACAAAAAGAGTAATTCTGGTTTGAATTTTGAAGGCTTATCTTAATTTTTCTTGTTTGGAATATAACAACCTGGTTTTATATAAATGAACAGACACACACAGACACACACATATATATGTCTGACTCCTCAGTCTTTTTCCTTCAAGTACAAACATATGCCTTAAAAACATTGCAGGTGCAGCTATGGAAACCCTTTGAAAACTTGGCATCTTGTGCTGAAATTATTGAACTATCTTTCTAGATAATCTGAACATGTTTATATTGCAGAATACTTAAACTATACAGCTCAGCATAGTCTTCTGGCTCAGTCTTATACCTATTTTAGGAGCTCATAATATAATTGGAGATCTTGTGTGAAGGCAGTGGTGTAGCATATGCATGAAAGTCTCCATTTGGCCTAATCTTAAACTAGACTTAAAAATTTACCTCAGCAGAAACTGTAGGAGCACATATTCAAGGACGGAAGTAGAAGTCAAAATTTTGCAAATGATTTTTTCTAATAGTTTTTAAATAGCAAGAATTGCTACCTTGCACATGACTTTTAGAACATTTCACTGAATGAAAGTCATCAAATGAGGTTTGTAGGTATCATTAACTCTTATGTGGGCCTAAACCCTTAGTATGTGGTACAAGGTTGAAGTATAAACATGAAATCTGAGTTACATTAGCACTCCAATTTTTCTATGGATAAACTAACTTTATTTGTTTTGTCTTCTTTTTCTCTCTCTTTGAAAGAAATTTAACACCACCTGGAAAGCTACATGCACTATTTTACAATTAACATCCACTCTTGTTTTAATTTTACTGTGATATAATGATAATCACAGCTGCATCTTATGCACAAGAAAGATCTGGTTTCCCAAAGATGTCAACTACTAGAAAGTGAATAGCAGAAATGGTGCAGCCATGGTAGTCTAGGTATGTGAGTGAGGCAAGACTTGTGGAGACTAGTGTATAGTTTTGGTAGAGGGAGAACATAAACTCTCAGGGACATAGCCCTATTTGGAGTCAATGTGAGAGCAAAGAGGTGTTTGCTCTCTTTCAGGCAAGCTTTGGTGACCTGGAGAGTGAAAGTTCTCCTTCTCCAGGGGTACTCTTTGAATAGGAAAGAACATAGTTTCATTTGTGTTTCTTCAAGAAACAGTGTTCCCTGTGTTTTGCTACCTGGGAAATTCTGTCTAGACTATGAGGATTTTAAATAGAATGTTCTTCTAGGCTCCTCCATATTTTCTTTTATTTTACTTTAATATTTTATTTTATTTTATTTTATTTTATTTTATTTTATTTTATTTTATTTTATTTTATTTTATTTTATTTTATAATTTTACCTTTGATGTTAACCATGGTGCTTTCCCTTTGTCTCAAGGAATGATTTAACTCATTTTAGGTCTGAAGCAGGTAGTCTTGCCTACTCGGCACCTTAAGGAGGGGGCTTTCCTAGCTGCTCATCTCTCTCTGTCACCGCCTTATTCCTTGTTTTCCCATTGCTCCGTTTGGTCCCGCTCCTGCAGCACTTCTCCCGTCTACGGCAGCAGCCCCCAGTGGTGCCCCTAACCCCTCATCCCAGCCCGTGTCTCTTCCCCGCTCAGCTGTACCCTGCTCCGACACCTGCCTGGGGCCATGGTCCCAGGCCCTCTGTGGCTGCTTCCACAGGGGATGGGAGGCCCTGTGGTGAGGTCTGCACCTCTTCACACTGCACCACTCCCCCCCCATCACTTTGCTCGCACCCTCTAATGACAGTTTGCTTTCTGTATGGCTGCAGAGGTTTGGTTTGGCTTCCCAGTCTGGACTTTTCACCTGGCATGCTTAGTGAGTTTTCTTATTTCAATTTTTTTAGCTCTGCTTTCATGTTACCATCTGATGTTCACCACCTTAAGTAATTTTACGGATGGCAGGAGAAAGCACCTATGATTGTTGTGGGGAAAAAGAAAGTGGCAGTTTGAAAATAGCTTGAGTATAAAATTGAAACATCCTAAGACAAATGTCTGTTATAGTTCTCTACGCAGTGAAACATTTCCAGATTTACAGTACTTTTACATAGGAAATATGGTGGATTCTTATTGCGGATCCAACTGCTTGTCCTCTTCTGTCAGCTGATTTCTGATGCAAAACAACCATATTTTCACCAGCACCATCTAGTTTTCTCTCTTGTGGTTTTATTCCACATTAGCTACAGTGCCAGGAGCATCTTCTAGCCTGTGACTAGGCTCTGAAGAAGGCTGAACCACTTCCAAATTGTAATTAGACCTCACTCCTCTTTAATCATTTAATCAGAAGAACCCACAAATATAACCGAAATGGTGTAAATATTTATATGCATAACATGGTTATAACAGTTGCTCTCTCATCGTACTAGTTTATTCTCAGATTTTTACTACTAGAGGGTACAAACATGAGAGAAATACAGCATGGAACTCACAGAGGCCACAAATTCTGACATGCTGTTAAACAAATGATAGTGATCTTCATAACCTTTATTAGCATATATGCAGAGTGAATCGGATACCTTCTGCTTAATCACAAACTGTCTTTTCCAAGTCCTCCATAGCCATAAAATATTTCTGCAGTGTGAGGGAAGGTTCTTAAAAATATACAGAATTGATTGACTCTGTACAGAAACAGGTAAGCACCTGTAATTAGTGTACAGAATTATGTTTGAGATGTTATCAAATAGTTATAAAGGACTCATTTGCTTCTTGTTAACAGCTTGCTTAGACAGACTGAGTAGCAGCTTAATTTGTTAATGAACCCATTATCAACTAGGTTGTTCCATCTATCTCCAAATATTAATTTGAAGCCTAAATGAAAAAACTCTATTAATATTTTGGCTGTAAGTGTCCTCTCATTTCTGAGGTAGAGAAACATTGCCCTGAGAATAGATGAGCAGTAAGGTGTCTGCAATCTGGGATTTCTTGAGGGATGTCCCCTCCTAGTGCCAGCCCCTCTGGACAGTATCCTCCTTCTGCAAATGAATGGCAACCTGTAGAGTTTGAAAATGCTGTGGTGCCTTTCTGGAGGTCTGATGTAAGAGTCTGTACGTAAGTGCCATTAAAAAACAACATGCCACCTAGCAGGCTCCTTAAATCTTGGTCCAGACTCCTCTCTGCTTGAAGGATAAATTTTAAATGAGTTATCAAAACAAGATGAGAGGCGTTTTGCAAATGAATTTCTGATTTTAAAAGAATGGAAAAAAGTGAAAGGTCATGAGTGATTCATGTTGTCTATCCAAGGGATTGTATTTCCCACCAGTTATATAGCTGGGAAAATGGAGCATGTGAGCCACACAAAGATCTGGTTCTGTTCAGGAGTGACAACAGAAGTTAATTTTCCTGGGTCAAAGGAGAGAGCACTCCAGATAGGTTTTCTTGGCCAACACTAGCTATTTTGTTTTTAATATTTTAATATACAAGTTTTGTTTGAAGAATGTAAAATGACTTTATAAAAAGACACTACACCCGTGCTGGTGCTGCGGAAAAAAATCATTCCTGTAGTCACACAATGCATCAGCAGTGGAGTCCTTAGTGTAGTCAGGTCTTGTGCATCTTTTCTCCGGGTGAAAGCACTGAGAATTTAAGGAAGACCTGTCTTTAGGAAAAATATTATTGTAAGTAAAATTCACAACTGCCTCAAGCAATTCTATATATTTTTTTAATTATTTAAAAAATTATTATTACCTGGTTCCCTTTATGCAAGATAAAATTCCCAGTACAAAGTGAAGCACTCAGTTTTTCTCAATAGTCAAACAACTCAAGACACCAAACATTTTCGATCTCTTTTTGAAAGTGTTTTGTGTTATGGACCACCCACAAGACTAACGTGTTGATCCTTTTTATTACCTAATTTATTACTATGATTATTTTTTGTATACTCTGATAATATCAAAATCAACTGTTGTTCAGACAACCCTTGGTGAGAGGGAAGGAGAGTTTATATATGAAGTTGGGATACAGAGTGAAAATGATGGCTGTGCATGTTATATAAATAATTGGTTCAGCTCTCTTATTTCTATGGGGAACAGGTTGTGCAATAAGTGCCCTTTAATACTTAAGTACAGTTGAAGTACACTGATTTAGTTTCTACAACATGGGTACTCTGCTTCGCATGTTTACAAATATACCAAACATAACAATCTTTAGGACATATAAATTACATATCTTATTTACAGTTCTGCACCCAGATAACTAATTCTTAATCCACCCTTTCTAATGCGTAATTATTATTCCCCTCCTCTTAACTGATGGAGAACTGGAAGCAGAGAAGAGTGTAACATTTTTCTCCGTAAAACAAAAACTCAGGTTTGTCGCAGAGTGAAGGTGGGACTTCTGAATCCCAAACCCTGGGGTGCTCTTCAGCAGCCCACAGTGTCCCATGTCTCCAGACAAGTTCTTCTGCAATAATATAAACTCATAGACCAGAATAATGTTCTGAGAGCAGGACTAGCAGTTTCTGAAATGTTTACCATAAGCTCTGCAGGTCATGCAACACGCACGGATGGCATTCACTTCCCTTCCCTTCCCATAGAATCATAGAATCATAGAATAAGTGAGGTTGGAAGGGACCATTAAGATCATCAAGTCCAACCGTTAACCTACCCTGATTTAAAAACACCCACTTCTAAACCATGTCCCTAAGCATCTCATCTACCCTTTTCTTAAACACCTCCAGGGATGGTGAATCCACCACCTCTCTGGGCAGCCCATTCCAATGTTTAATAACCCTTTGAGTGAAAATGTATGGCATATGGCAGTACGAATCTATCCTTGGAGAAACAGATCAGCTGACAATAGCTAAGGAAGAAGCCAGGCCCTGTGGCTGCGGAGGGTAGTTGGTGCCTTGCAGCAGTGAGCCCCAGCCCTTCTCTGATCTTTCACACTCACCCGTGGCTCTGAGCGCAACCAGCCTTGGGCAAGGCTCCTAGGAAAACAGAGGGAATGCAAGTCGGCTGGTCCACACACAGATTTGGGGATATGTTTATGTTGATTTAGAAAGGTTTGTAGCTCTTTGGCTTGCATCAGGGAATTTATATTATCATCATGTGGCTTTGCAACGCGATGGGTGATTGTTAAGATTCTCTGTTGGAAAATAAAATATAGAACATTGGCTAGCTAAAGAATTCCTCCTGCCTGCTGTTCTTCTGTTTGCCTAAGATTGCTGCAACTTTTTATGAAAAAGGACACACCTTTAAAGTAAATCTCAGCTGGAATATTTTCACTAACCTTAAAGAAAGGAAGGGACAGGGTGGCAGCCTGGAGTTCTCACTGAAACTAACACAGGTGCAAGCACATGTTGAGGGAAAGGCAGTTTAAGGCCATGTGCAGAAGCAGGACTCTGCATTTAATCAATCTATCAGTTTCTCCCATGGAGGTCAGAAAAAAGACTCAAAAATGCATTTCTTCTTGCCATACTTCTGTATTTTTTTTATAAGGAGAACGTGCAGGCTAGAACAAATGCTAAGGTTTTGTTGTTTAGATAGCTAAGAAAATTGGCAAAGCTTAAAGATGATCCAAAATTATCAGCATTCCTCAGCTGTCAGCCAGCAGGGCAGGTGAAACAACCGAAAGCCAAGAATGCAATGCTGTTTTTCAAAACCATAATAAAGCCTTGATCTTTCAGTACATCTGTTCTGCATTTTCTCCGTGTCATCTCAAAGTGTTCAGAGTAGGATAGAGAGCTATCTTCCTCCTGGTGAAGAGTTAACACTAGGCAGAGATTGTGAGATGGCATGTTGAAGTGGCCTGACAGCCTCAAGCCAAAGATACAGGGACGGGAAAAGGCATATCTGAATATTGATACGCTTTTCTTTGAACTTGAGAAATTAATCTGTCAAGCTGGGATGCAATCTAGGTGTAAAAAACCCTCAAAAATCCTTCTCATTTTTTCTGTCAACAACATCACTAACACCTTTGCAACCCCCAGGAAGACTGGTGGGTTATACATTTTCTAAAACGGTGTTGCTGTAAATGAGAAAAACACCAACAAAGTTATTGCTTATATTCATTCAAGATTAAATGGGAGGATATCTCCTGTTTACTTTTTAACCTCTCCAAAACATAGTTGCAGTTCTAGGTTGCAGCCCTCTTCTCAGCCACAAAACCTGTCCAGCTGGCACTTTCCTTTCTTTTAAACTAGGGAAGACTCAGTTTTTGCCATGTCTTCAGTGTGCAACTGTACTACCTCCTCTGAACACTCAGCCCCAATTTTCTCTGTGTAGTTACTTTGAGCAGGCAGCTGGAAAAAAATGTAATATTTTTAACTTTGGAAATGAAATGGATTTCGACTTGATTATTTTATAGTTGCCTTTTTCATCAAGCTTTAGATGTCAAAAGATAGTATCTTTTGGCTCAAAGCCTGGCCAGGCCTTCCCTTCAAGACTTATCTACTTTTAGAACAGCAAAGATAAAAGAAGAGAGCAGGATATTCATCACATCTAAATTAATTTCTGCTTTGCTGATGGATAATTTAAATGTTGTGCCCTCTTGTGACAGGGGTTTTGCTTTTTGTTTTTCATTATAGACATAAGCTACATGCCAGTTGCAAAGTTTTAGCCAGGTGAGTCTGTTAGAAACAGAGATTTGATATGAAAATAGGTGTTTCTGAAAAGAAGCTCTTTGTGTTTCAGCCTTCTTGCTCCATAGAAGAGCCTACATCACATTTTAAAACTATCTTAAATGAAAGGTATTTATTCTGCTTAACCTATAACACTAAAACTTTTCTTCATTATTTTCCATAGTAGTTGAAATTTCCAACTATCCTTGTAACACTTAACTCATAAAAACACGTCTTTATGAACAACCATACTTCATACAACATCAAATGACTTTCACCTGCATTAGTTTAATCAGGTTTCCTGTGTCTTTTTTAACATTTCTGAATGTTCCTAGAACAGTCTCTGTCATTTGAAAACTACTGCTGAATTTTAGGCTTATTAAAGAAAGCAGTTTCCAGCTAATTCAATCATAACAGGGTTGCAGCGTATGATTTTCAGTCACACACTACATCTGATGAACTTCAGAACCCAGCTCTATGGTGGAGCAAGTGAAGTTCATATATTAAAACTTCCCAAGAGCAACTTGCAAAGCCAAAAGCTCTTCTCTTTTGTACCTCTGGAGGCCTGAAGGAAAAACTGGCAAGTCAAGACAGCTCACCATGTGCGCAGGAAATTGTGGTGTGAACAAAGAGAGTACAACAGCTTTCACTTGCCTTTCTTTACCCACATGGTGTCTTCCAGTGAGCATAAGGGTCCTGCAGAAATTCTCCTTGCGATGTGTAACTCCGTTTCCAGCTCCTGCTCTACTATAGTCCAGCAGCCTGCAGCCACTGAAATGTCTGCAGACACTTTGCTCTTTTCAAATAGGAGCCATTTTATTCCCTGTTATCTGTATTTCTTAACTGGAAAAGATCTTTCCTTTTTTTTTTTTTTTTCCTATTTTGTTTTTGTTTTCCAGTGTGTTGAGAGTTGATGTGATTGGTTATAATTTGTAAAATACTCAGAACTGCAAATCGCACCTATGGGTCGGAAGTGTTAAACACAGCTTTGTGTAAATATCAGAGATTCCTTACAGGGAGCTGAATTTTGTTGTTCGACTCAGCAGAAACAGTCACAAGAGATTCCAAAGTGCAAGCAGTTTACCGAAGGAAGCACAGCATGTTAAATGTTAAACAAAGAAGTTAGGCAGAAAATACATAATAAAAGGGGAGCTGTTAATAAGAATAGCCAAACTGCAGACAAGATACAGTATTACAGCAGAATCAAATCCGAGGGAACAGGAGGGCTTGTGCTAATCCCAAAGCTCTGGGTATGTTTGCATTTCATCTGTGCACTGCCGTCGGGCTGTTCCGTAATTATTGCCAATGGTGTGACACCGATGAATATTGTGATCCCAAACAGGCCAAACATGTCAGTGGTACATCGAGAGTTGCTGGCTCCTCTCCCAAGCTTGCTATGCTCTGCTCCGTTTGATCTTTCGGGCAGAGAAGATAGCTACAAAACCTCTCTTTTTAGAATCCAGGAGTGTGAAATCTTCAGCAGCTACAACGGGAAAACTTGTTACTCTCAAGGCGTTTCTGCAGCTAATGAGTATGCACAGAGACGGGGAAAAAAAAAAAAAGACAGAAAAGAGGCAGACCTGACAAGTGTCATATTTGCAGTAAATAAGAAAATCTCCACAATTTTGTTTTAGTGTTACCATGTGCAGAAAAACGTGGCAAATGACAAGGTTGGTTTGAGATGAGGAGAAAGATCTCAAAAAGGATTGCAGTTCTTATTTCAGAAACCAGTCAGAACACAATGGGTTTACACTGTTACCTGTGGGTCCTGCTCAGTGTCAGTTAAAACAACAGATGTCATTTTCAATGCAAAAATATTTTTTTTCAAAATACACTCTGACTTTTCCTCTCCTGTTGACCTTGTTTCTTACAAAAGATGTCTTGAATGCTCCTTTCCTGCATCTCTTTATGCGCCTGCTAGACTTTGAGGGAGAGAGTGTAACTTTCAGATGAAAGTGGCTTCTTGATTTTTCCACTATGCATATATCCAGAAGGTAACACATTTTCCCTCTGGGGAGGAAAAAAATATGCAAAGAAATGTGAAGACCGATATTAGCATAATCTTTTTAGATCAGATCAGACAAAGCTAGCCAGTACAATCACTTTACAAGACTGTGATACATCCATTGAGTCCTTCCCTTTGAAAATGCTCACTGCGGGCTCCGGGATTGGTAGAACTTAATCTGGAGGCACAAATCCCTCTCTGAATGCCCCTTCCCCAAGACAGTATGCAATTTCACTAGTTTAGAGACCTCCAACTGTGAAACTGTATATTTGTGACTTAATATAAAAAGGGCTCAGCAGCTTCAGGTAGCATCCTTCTGTGCCAGTGCTTCATGTCTTTAACATGTGTTTAGCACCTCTGCTTCTTTACAGATATGTTTTCTCGCCCCTTTGGTTATCCCTGCTCACACCTATCTTGCTTCCTCTGTCTGGGTGATGTTTATGCCCTGAAACCTTACTTTCTGCCCTCTCCTGCTGTGACTCCCACTATTCTGCCTTCACATTGGCCTTCTCTTGCTTTTGGATGTCCCCAGCCTCCGTCAGGCTGTGGTAACAAATTTGGGTAACAAGTGTTCCTGTAGTTCGTCGGTCTGCACAGTCCTCCCAGTGCTGAGGAAGAAACAAGGGGGTTAGTTTATACTGCAGCAGTAAATCCATTGAGCTATTTCCTTGGAAACTAGGGGGCAGGAAGCAAGGGAGGCAGGTGAGGTAGTGGTGGCAGGTTAAGCTTGCAGGGGGCGATTCACAGATTTGCATTTTATCTCAGAGGTTCCAGTGATTCCTTCTTCATATGAACTATCAGATAGGATTAAAAAGAGATAGGATAAATAATGCATGGTGTTATTGGCTGAAAAGATATTGCTAGAATTCACTTCAAACAGCATACTCTATTATATTGTTAGATTTTCAGAGCCCTTCCATTAGTGCACATTTAAACATGTAATATTTTCCAATTAAATGTGTTGGTAGGAATTATTCATTTTAATAATTAAAGCATTTCCAGAGCTCCCTGAGGAGCGTTACCATGGAGGATCGGACCCTCTGCTGGGAACACTCGCAGCGTGCTAGTGTACAGTATAGGCCAGCTGCTTAATGTCAGTCGTGCAGAAGCATGAAATCCATTCCTGAGGCACATTAGCGTTGGTTGCATATATCTGTCCTTTCTGTGGCTGTGTCAAAGTTAGTTTTTTGAGGTAGCTTTTGAATTCTGGGGCTTAGGAAGCCTGCTACTTGAGCACCCTCAGATAGGCTGCGGAGCTGCCTATTTGTCACTGCACATTATGGTGATGGATTCCTCATATCTTTGGTTCCTCTTAGCTTGTTCATCAAGGACAAAAATGGAGGCTTTTATGCTCCAATTATTTGCCCTGTCTCTCTTTTGGAAGACTGCTAGTCCAGATCATTGATGAGCTGGCATTGCCCCTCCTTCCGCTAACCCGCATTGTTGGCATGTTCCTGTTCTTTAATGATCAGAAATTAAAGACATCTGCTCCTTGTGGATATTGAAAATCCCATGGCACACTCTGGAAAGGAGGGTTTGATGTGGCATCCTTGGCCAATATTCCCATTTCCCACTGCCGTACAGCACATTGGCTGGCTACGAGTCGGCTTGTGTGGCTGTCACCCTCCCACTAGAGATGGCTGATGCTCTGTGTTTGTGTGTGGGCACATGAAATGAGACAGACAGACTGCAAAGTGCTTTAGAAACAAGAGGTATGATACAAAATTAAGCTTCACTACCATCAAAATATTCCATATTCAAAGATGCAAACCCCAGGCTAAGTTGAACAAAGGGAAATCTGATAAACAACAAGTGAAGATGGGAGTCACAGGGGCCATGTATCCTTCCAACATCATAAAACTGTTTCGGTTTTTATGTTGTGTAAATAAAGGAGGAAAAGGAGCAGGGAACTTGTTAAGGTGCTATGTTCTTCCAGGCAAGCTGAGAAACCTGAGGGAAGATAAAATGATTATTTTTTTTACCTGAGCTAAACAATTAAACTAATAAAAATATTTAAAAGACGCAAAGTGTGGCAGAAACATCCATCGACAAAATAATTTTATTGTTATTACAGATCTCCTTGCACTGCCTACTTCCTTATCTACAGATAGAGAAATCAGATCAGTTAGCAGTACTGATAACCCTTAAAAATGTAACAACAATCCAGACCTCCTATATTGTTCTAGTTAATCAATAATGCTGCGAAACATCCAAAGGTTTTCTTGATCTGATTTTCAATGTTTATTTCTTACACTTATATCTTTGCAATGCTTACAAATAAAATTCACAGTTTGTGTTCTTCAGGCTGTGATTTGGAGATGTATCAAAGTTTATCAACAGTTTGTGGGGAAATATCAGTGGTCAAAGCTAAAATATTTCTGAATAAGTTGGCTTAAAGAAATCCCTTGGCATTGAAACAATCTTTAGAAAAAGAGTTCTGAAACCAGCACAATTCCACTGGCAAGAACTGAGAGAATATTTCATCTTGAAAATATCAACTAATTATATAAAACGAGCTGAAATCTAGACAAAACATTCAGGGCGATTGTTTAGCCATTCCATTAAAAACCAAAAGCTTGTCTGAACTTGGGACAGACTATTTTGAAAGGCTTGAAAGTTCAAAACAGACAGGATGATCATTTCCTGCCTACATACAATACTTAGTAGCATACATTTCATTCACCTGAGGGTAAAAAAAAAAAAAAAAAAAAATCTTTCTGCTAGAAAGAACTTCCTTTCAAGGAAAAATAAATTTCATTGGTCCTTCTTTTCTGATGCCCCTTTTTTTTTCTCTGGAGAGTAAAAATACAGAATTAGATGAACTACTTACTGGTGGGATTTGGAATGTTAAACTATCTTCTCCTGTATTATAACTGATAACTAACATACACACATTACATGAGTGGAAATGTCATTATGTATTTTTGTATATAACCAGAGCCATTGGGACATGTGGGTTATTCTACAGTCAGTACCGGCTTCAAATCTTGCCCTACTTGTTCCTAGGAGCTGGCTGGCAGGAGTTAGAGGTTTACTGCTGCAGCAACCAAGGCAAATCAAATCCTGGGCTGCATCTAGCAGAGATAGAGAGATGATCATCCCATTCTACCCAGTGCTATGTCAGGCCGTACCCGGAGTGTTGGGTCCCGTTGTGGACTCCATACTTCAAGGAACATGCAGACAGACCAGAAAGGGTCAAAGGAGAGCTATGAAGATGACCAAGGGGCTGGAGAACCTGCCCTTTGGGGAAACACTGAAGGAGCTAAGGCTCTTCTACCTGGTGAAGAAAAGGCTCAGGGGGACCACATCACAGTATTCCAGTACTTACTTAAAGGATGGATACAAAGAGGATAGAGGCTCTCTCTTCACAAGGAACCACATGGAGAAGGCAAGGGCCAATGGGTGCAAGTTGCACAGGGAGAGGTTTCATCTCGACATAAGAAAGAAATTTTTCACAGTGAGAACAATCAATCACTGGAGCAACATCCCCAGCAACACGGTGGAGTCCCCATCGCTGGAGGTTTTCAAGATGTGATTGGACAGGGTGCTAGATAGTGCCACCTAGGCTCCCTCTCCCACAAAGTTTGGACCAGATGATCTTTTGAGGTCCCTTCCAACCTGGACTGTTCTGTGATTCGTAGTTCCATGGTACTGGACAAACCTTAAAGAGCCCAAAATATTTGTTCATGTAAGTCCACTCATGTTTTGTTTATTTTGTATGTATCAAGCTCTCAACTTCCTCCAGAATGTTAGCTTTTCTTTAAATCATTCTAAAGTTACTTGAGTGTTGTCCTGGTTTGAGGTAAAACAGAACCAATTTTCTATTCAGCAATTTTACTTTGCCGCTCAGCCTCTTCTAACTAACTGAATTCTCTGAAATGAACAGCATATTGTGGAGACACTGTTCGCTCTCAGAGACATTACTTATAATTATGCCCAGGCATGGTATGCAGAGAGGCTCTTGCTTATACTTATTGCTGTAACAGCCAAGGCCAACCAACTTTGTTATTTGCCCCGTTAGAGGGTCAGAAGCAGAAAAGCGTAGAGGGGTGCCACCTGCGGGGAGGAGCGGACAGGACAGGGGACCCAAAACTGACCAACGGGGTATTCCATCCCATCTGCCTCATGCTCAGTATAAAAGCTGAGGGATCAAAGGCTCAGCCCTCTTCCTTCAATGGTCGATGTCTGAGGAGGACTCTGTCTGTTCATCTGCCTTTGATCCTGACCCATGCATTCCTGAATCCAGATTCAGGATCCAGTTCGCATCTGTCTCTGAGTCCAGTCTGGGACTTCCCCAGTGCCAGCTGGTGTCGTGATTGTCATGCTGGGAGATCGATACTGGGTTTGTATATATTGTATATATTTCATTATTTTCTGTTTATTTTATTATTAGTGATTCATTAAAGTAGTTTAGTTCCTTCTAAACTCATAAGTCTCTTTCTCTCTCTTCCTCCTCTCCTTGGAGAGAGAGGTGGGGGACAGCATCGGTTGCCTCAGTGGTCAGTCTGGCTCAAACCACAACAAGTGTGCAGAAATGAAACCAAGTTTTAGAATCAGCCTTGTGCCTATGAGACATCAAACACAGCTAGACTGATCTACCCAGCATCTTCACTAAGGGTAGCCTGGATCTAGCTCTGGACCTGCTCCTCTGTAGCCTGAATAAATGCAGTCTATATCTGATCCTTTCTCAAATGCTTCTTTGCCAAAGAAGTGACTGTCCATAATTTTGCATAAAAAGATGTGTTTACCTGCATTTCATTATCACTTGGAAACCCTTACAAAACTGACTCTGTGAAGTGTTGGCAATTAATTCTTCATGTTCTTTGTGTTCCTTAACTTATCATTGACATTATCCGACGAAAACAGATTGAGCTTAGCAGAATTGAACTAACTAACAGACAGTAAAACTGGCTTAAAATAGTTCTCATTTACAATTATTTGTATTGCTAAAATGATGTTGCACTCACAGATAAGAGTAGTGCAAGCAGCTCATGTCATTTATATATCCCAGCCTTAGACTTGAACACTGATTTGCACAACTGATTTCTGTCTTCTCAGTGACTTGTCTAGCTCTGCAGTTTGTAGCAGGGACCTCATTCAAGTCACTTGTTAAACTGTGGTGGAACTGGAACAAGTGAGTCAACAAAGGGGTAAAAAGAAGCAATTGCTTTATAAGTTTTAGAAGAGATAATCCACAAAGCTGCTTTACTTGTTTGATCTTCTCTGCTGTTACACTCTGAATACTGCAGTCTGCTTCAGAGCTGCCGCTTATGACAGTTCACACTGGTGCCTCCCAACTGACGAAGCAAGGTCACAGATACTTGGTCTTCTTGTCAGCCTCTTTTCTAATGGATGAACATGAAAGTGACCCTATGACAGAAGAGTCCAGACTAACATCACTTAGGCAGCCAAGTGTTGCTAAAAAGCGTGGTATAGGAGAAGAAAAGAGAGAGGGAAATCTCCCTGGCCAGCAGGCAGCTGAGTACTCAGAGCTGACTAGCTGAGTAAAACAAAGCAGTGATCTCCCAGCCATGGCTGGAAACCAGATCAAGACAACCAACCACTGCCATCTTTGCAGTCCAAGGGTTTACTTCTGATAGACCACACAGGCCAAGATGGCTAAATCTAAAATCAGATCTCTGTGATTCCATTTTAATCATGAGCCCCTTCTGTGACCATCGCAGCTGTCAACGTAAGATCTTCTGGCACTACATCCTCCCCCTGTGCCTGTAATAGCCATGGTTGACCTCTCCCAGCTCAACATGCTCTAGGCTGTCTCTGCAGTTGGGGCCAGAGGGATTTCAGTGCTTCTTGGCTGAGACATCAGCAGGTTAAATTGGAAAGGCTGACAAGATTAATAACACTCCAAACTCTACCTGGGAAGACCTGTTTAAGAAGTCGTTCCTGATCCTCTGAAGTTCACAGCACAGTGTATAAAGGCAAACCAGCACTAGTTTCACTGCTTCTGCCTTAACTTATCATAGCATAGAGTATAGCCAATGAGGAATGAGCTCCCGAAGAGTTAATTCCATAGAATCATAGGATCATACAATGGTTTGGGTTGGAAGGGACCTTAAAGATCCAACCCCCCTGCCATGGGGCTGGATCTTCCACAAGACCAGGTTACTCAAAGCCTCATCCAACCTGGCCTTAAACACTTCCAGGGATGGAGCATCCACAACTTCTCTGGGCAACCTGTTCCAGTGCCTCACCACCCTCAGAGCAAATAATTTCCTCCTAATTTTCTAATCTAAATCTATCCTCTTTCAGTTAAAAGCCATTATCCCTTGTCCTGTCACTACATGCCTTTGTAAAAACTGCCTCTTGATCTTTCCTGTAAGGCCCCTTTAGGTACCGGAAAGCTGCTATAAGGTCTCTTCTCCAGACTGAACAACCCCAACTCTCTCAGCCTGTCCTCATAGGAGAGGCGCTCCAGCGCTCTGATCATCTTTGTGGCTCTCCTCTGGACCCACTCTAACAGGTCCATGTCCTTCTTATGTTGAGGACCCCAGAGCTGGATGCAGTACTCCAGGTGGGGTCTCATGAGAGCGGAGTAGAGGCACCAGTACTGATCCCATAGGAATTCCCTATATCTAAGACTCTGTAAGCCCAAAGCTTACAGCAAATGCTGCTGGTTTACAGTTAATTCTTCAGGTACATGAAGATTCGTAGACTGTGACTAGACTGAAATATAAACAGCAAACACACTTAGTGGCTGATAACAAATTCAAATACTTGGCAAAACCACGTATGTCCCTACAAAAGTTTTGCTTATCTGAGTTTCTCCATCACTCTTGGACATAGGTCAGAGTTTCCTATGAACTCCAGGATCCCCAATCCCACAAGGGGTTTCTTCACCAAGGTGCAGAGTCTCAGCTTCTCTCTTTGCCCCCTCCACTTTCCCATAATTTTCCTTTTGCAATTAGTCACAAAATTAAACAAGAGCTTTCTAGTAGGAAAGCGTATTTCTTCCTCACTGCATTATCGCTTCCTAGCACATAGGACTGATACTAATGTCTCAAGCTTTGCCTAACTTAAAAAAGATTAATTATTTTGAACGCCAGTTTTTCTTGAAGCTCCACCTGTCCTGTTTTCCCAAGCTTCACCTCAGTGGGAGCCTTTCAAAAGTGTGAGTCTGTGTAGTCACAGCTTGTGTGAATGCCATTGAGTGGGAAAAGTTAAAAATGAAAACTTTGTGTTCTGACCGAAACAAACTTAAGGACCTACTGCATCAAGGAGAAGTTCTTAGCAAGAGGCTCTTAATGCCACTGCACACTTTGTTCTCTTTCTTTCATAATCAGAAAGATTAACAGCGACACCATTTGTTGGCCAGTAAGGGCAATGAATACCCTTGAAAGTATTCAAAAGCATTTCTCCCACTTTCAAAGGTAAGGGGAGAAATGGAGAGAAGGGAGACAACACCTCATGCTGACCAAGAAAACTTGGCCTGCTTTCTAGCTTCTAGTCCCAAGCAAAAACCCTCTGAAGGTAGTGAAGTTTGGCTGCAAAGGCTTTGAACGGAGTTACCAGGTGGATGCCAAAGCTGGTGTGAGGAGGTGAGAGGAGCAAGCAAGAGGTGTTGGTCCAATTAGAGAGCTGAAACGCATTTCTATAATGCCTTTCTCTTCTTGGTATCTTCCCTGTTAGCTGACGAGATAATTAGAATATATATAGCCGTTACTTACACCTTCCCCCAACTTTGTGGTGCAGATCTGACCTGTTTCTTCTCCACTCACCTCCCCCTCCACCCACCTCCAACTGGCTACCAATCTGTGACATTTTTTGCTCATTTGTTACAGTTGTGCAGGCTGGCCCTGCTGTGCATGGAAAAACAAACTGGCTCATTTCCTTTCTGCATTTCTACCCCATATGCACAACATCAACACGGGGCCCTCTCAAACCGTATTACTATAGCAACTGCTCTCAGATATCTCTCAGATCTATTGTTTCAGCAAAAGCATTCAATACTATATAAAAGGGGTTTTTTTCTGGACATATTTATCTTTTCTATTTGACCTTATTGCAAGTTTTGCTCCTGTAAAAAAAAAAAAAGTTCAGAATTAGGGAATCAATAAAGTCATTGAGTACCTGGTAATGAATAGCAAGATAAATACACAAATAAACAATAAAAAAAGAATTAGGGTCTTTTACTTTCAAACTCTTGCTTCAGGTGAGATGTTCCACTTCAATTTTTAGTGTTCAAAAATCAAACAAATTCTAGCAAACCTTTTCAAAGTTACTTTTCATTGGTAATAATGGTACAAGCTATGACAAGGAAGACTCACATTTATGAATTCGGGTTTTTTTTATTCTAAGTCAGCTACTCAGCCTAATCTCACAGATATTTAGTTATGTGATTACAAAGAATGATTCTCTGAACACATGAGGATTAAGCAACACCATAGGTTTGTAGATTCAAGTCTAACACGTGATTTTGGAAAAAAAGCTTTCTTAATGTGATTATTGTAAATCGAATGCTCCTTACTGTAGTTGAGTACCTAATAAGATTATTTTAAGGTTTTGCACTCATTGCAGTGGTGGCTTGAAGGCTTTTTAGCTGGTGAAAGTCTCAAAGGAAAATGTTGTAGTAGACTTGAATGTATGTGTGCACATTTACATACCAAACAGAGTTTTAAAAGAACGGTATTGTACAACACAAGAAGAGCATAGGTTTGTAAAGATGGTAGTGTAAAGCAGCTTGTACGTTACTCCTATATGCCCAAGCTGTCAATCATCATCTTGGCAAGCTTGTGAATAGTAACAAAGTCCACAGAGAAATATTGTGCACATCTATGGCTGCTTGAAAAGGGTCATGAATTTTAGTGTAATTAAAAAAAAAAAGAAGATACATTCCATGCCATCTCCTTGTCATGTGTTACCTCTGTTGTGTTACATTGCCACTGCATGTCACTCTTAAGAAAGCAGCAGTGAAAGATTTTAGCAAGGTTTGTGAAGTCCTGATGCGGTTAGCCTGATGCTTGAAAGGAAAGAGGCACCCTCATTAGAAGCAAAAATAACTTCTACACAACAGTAACTATTCATTGCATTATGCTGATATAATTTAAGTCCAGAGAACAGCTAATCGTAGTCAATGCTTTGTTTCTGGAGTTTACCATGTCACTTTCTTTCACATTAAATTTCAGTGGCTGCATTACAGTTTGGCCATTCTCATTACTCTTTTGTGCTTTATACTCCAAATGAAACAATTTAAAAGTCAGCCCACCAAAAAATTGAAGTGTAAACCCAACCTTTTAGAAAAGCCCTAAAATGTTTGAACAATTTTTCACTGCAGTACATACATACATACAAGGGAAAACTATTTCTTAAATAGTAATGTTCACAAAATGTTTGAAACCCAGACATTGCTGCATAACTGAAAGAGAAGAACATCATAAATAAAACAATTAATTTTCATCCATTGCCACAAGACTTTAAGAAGACTTTAAGTTTTAAAGAATGTGTGTTTTCGACAGGACAATTAAATTCTTAGCATTCACTGATTTTAGACATATTTAAGGTGGTAGGGATAATCTAAGTTTTTACATGGTAAGATTTTAAGCTTGTACTGTATCATTGCATTTTAATGAAAAATCTTCATTATTTAGTTTTTCTTACCAATCTTGCTATCTTTTGTTTTAAAATAAACTGGACTGAAGTTGTTCTTCTCTCCAGGATGAAATCTGGAGAAAGGTCTGACTCACACCTGCTGTTTTATCCACATGTTATCTTAGCTGTCAAAACCTTCATTGGAAGTAAATAATATGAGTGAGATCAAGATAATGTGTCTCTCCAAGATAATGTCTTTCTTTCATTTCTTTTTTTTTCCAATAATAATGTTATTTAGAAATTTTTACTTTTTACTGTAAAAAAGTAAGTCACTGCAAATAGATAAAAAATGAAGGATTTGACCTTCTTAAACATTTGACAAAAACCAAACAAATAAAAAAAGATGGAAATGCAGTTGAAAAGCAGAAAGAGTCTGGATATTTGGTAGCTAGAATAAATTTTTTTTCATACCTGAAATAAAATTTGGCATGAAAACTCTGTATGTGTGGTTCACCTCAGACCTCAGTTCAAAGCCCTCTTACACATTGAACAGCAAACTACCCCAAACTACAGCACTGCCTAAAGCTAGTCAGTAAGAAAATACTGATATGAACAGGGGCTTTCATTAGAACTTCCCAATGTTACACTCAAGGCTGCAGAGAGGTGTCTACACATGCTCCGGAAGAAATTCTTGGATGGACCTGGTCCTGGTATCCTGTTTTTTCAAGGAAAAAAAATAAGACTAACTTATAGATGCAGAAAATAGGGTTTGGGTCTCATTGTATGCAATAGTGTCTATAATTTCCTTAAAAAGAGAGCTCACTTGTGCAGCTCCTTTCTTTGCTCTGGAGATCGACACATGGAAATCCATGTGTGTATGAATGGAGTCTGCCTGCTGGGGGTGCAGACCAGTGGTGGGAACCCAGGGGCAGGCAAACGGAACCGAGAGCCTTACACCCCACTGGGAACAGCCTCAGGAAATGTTCAAGGTCTGCTGGGATAGTTTGCAAGAACAAGCGTTATGGTGGGAGCAGGCAACAAGGCTGTCTCCTGCAAGGAAGGAATTCTGCACCCTGTTTCTGGGCTTCCTAACATTTTTGGTCATTAAGTAGCCATTGGACAACCAATGCATGTTGTAGCTCGTACAACAAGCCTTCATGTGGGGATCAGAACCTGTACCCCCTCCAGGACACCTGATCTGCACAGGGGTGCCGCCCTCTGTTTCTCGGAGTTCCACGTGGATCTTGACTCGTGCACTGCTATGAAGCGGTGAGGGTGACTGCTGCGAGGTGGGAGAGAAGTTTTAGATCCTCTGGAGCAGAGAAAGCAACTGAATTTGGCATTGGCATGTAACAGGCAATCCTTCTAACTGAGGGAGCTGTTCTCCTCCTCACCAGCCCTTGGTGACCAATTCAAATGAGAGCAGTGCTTGCCAGTGTGTTCTGAACAGACAGAGGTCTTGCTAAAAGGTATTTATATACAGTCTGAGGTATAGCGTGCCTAACAGAAGGCATTGCTAAGAAAGCTGAGGCAGGAATGCTTCTGGCTGAATGTCACAGTCAGGCCTATGTATGACACCTGTACCTGAGGTGCTTATAACTTCCTATTATCTAGAAGGCTTTAAGGCTAACTAAACATGGAGGCATTTAAGGAACTTTGCCAAGTTTTAGAGAATGGCAGAGGAAAGAATCACAGGTCTGGGATTACTGAGTCACCGAATTTTTTCATATTTGATAAAATAAAATTAAATAAAGTCACATATAATTTACAGAAAAAAATCTCATCCTTATTATTGTTTCTGTTCAGAGTATTATTGTTTACTTCCTAAGTTGTTCAGTATTCTGAGACTTGTTCAAAGTCATACTGAAGCAAGCTTTAGAAGCATACTATGATTCTGTTCTTCTGCTAACAGGGACTTGAAATTTCTTAAATCTCCTTCACCTGCTTACAGAGAGGTGAAGTGATCTGATGAATGTGTTGCCTTTGAGGGCAATAAGCAGTGCTTGAAAGCAGAGCTCAGGCTGTAGGGGTGCTTTGTCTGGTAGCCCATAACCCTCAAGATGTTAGAAAACAGCATCTTCTCGGTCCCCCTGTGACACTGGCAAAGCTGATTCACTACAGCCTTTATTTATTCAGCCATAAATAAATAAAGTGAATTGTTAAGTAACCACCAACTGTTTTATTGTAGTTTGCCATTAGTGTGAAAGATTTGCCAATTTATGCATCTAGCAAGTAAGGATACCTACTAGGAAAAGGGGAAGCTCTTCTCACAAGGGAAAACTCCTATTCCTTCCTGTTTTCAACATGACTCTGTAAACAGAGGAAAAATAATCTATAAATAGACCCAATGAACTTATGTGCCACAATGCCTTTCACACCAGTTTTAATAATCATGATCAGTGTCATCCATAGATTGCCTTAAGAACCAGCTGGGATAATTGTCACTCCGCTTTGAATCCAGCATTAGTACTGGAATTAGGAAATTGATCATTTTATCTCAAGTGGCAGATAGCAAAACTTCTTTCCTTCTGAGGTATCGATTGTCTCCGCAGCTGATAAAACACCAGGGCTTACGGCAGGAGACAGCTCGAGGTGTACAGTGATCAGTCCTCCTTTGCGCTCCCCAGCTCAACAGGCAGAAATGTCAGAGGAGAGGAGATCAGCTAAAGCCAGTCACGGGAACCTGCAGCAATAACAACATGCAAGAACTCTTAAACTGCTGTGAGGGCTGACTCTTCTGCCTCCACCCCTGCTTTTTCTGCCTCCCTGCTGTAGAAATGCACCAGTGTTGCACTCTGCTGATAGACTTGAACCTGTCACATCTCCTACACCTCCCAGAATGAGGGAAAGGCAGCTGGATTCGTAGCAGTTCATCTGCGGAGAGTTGGCTGCCCAAATGAAGAATAAACAGGCAAATTTGGTGAGTTACCTGCTCTATTTAAATGTATTGAGATGAAGTAAGAGTTTTGTTGGTCGTGATTTTTTTTAAAAGTTAACTTCAGATACTGGGATTGCTCTTTTCTCAGTTCTAGAGACTGTCATGGCTGGGAAACACTAGAAAGGAAATTTACTTTAATAGTTCCCTCTGAGACCAGGTGCACTGTGTATTAGAATGACTATGAAGCCACAAATGTCTGAAAATATCAATCTTCTTGGCTGACGCAGAGTCAGGGTACTGGAGATGTTGTATCATACAGTGATAAGCCAGTTTTAGATTTGTGGTTCCAGGAAAGGCAAACAAAATAATGAATACAGAAAGGTTTCAAACCTCTTAAATAAATTGACACTGTCCATGGAAGCGAAAAGATGAAGTTCAAAACTACCACACAGTTTAATGTAATATAACTTTGTCAATTAATTAATAGTGCTTAAATAATAAATAAAAAATAAAAAGTTACGTTTTTTTTAAGCTATGAAAGGATATTAGTGACTTTCCTCCTCTATTCTGATTGTTGAATGTTTAATTCATGTACACAGATTGCATACACAGAGTGTACGTCATTTTGGTCTTTATTACCTGTAGAATTTTTCTACTTTTTCAGTAACATTTGTTGTATGGGATAGGAAGCATCCACTAGACAAAATGACAGCTTGCTTCTGCACCCTCTTCTGTAAGCAATATGTGAATGCTTTTTGAGGGCTGACGCTTAACTGTTGAGAACTTCGAACAAGGGATATTGTTTTTGGATATGAGTGAAATGTTTTCATCTGGGGTTTTGCTTTGTTATTGCTTTGGACCTCACAGTTTAATAGTCTAAAGAGACTGACTTATTTTATGTGCAATAATTATTTTTATGTAATTTAGGTGATAAAATCAGAAATATTCTTGCTCTTTGAAATGTATTTTAGATTGAACATATCAATATATGACTAAAACTATACAAATAAAAGGACTTTTCCCACAGAAGGCTAATTTGGAAAGGGTTTCCAACTATGGTAAGTGATCTTATTACTTCTTAAAAGATAAACTGCAATGTAATTTGTCTTGCTGCCTGTGCTTTCCATACTATGCCTTTATCAGAACTCTTGGTTTAGAGACACTGCTAAGTGAGGTAAGTGCTGAGAGCTATTGCCTGACAGTGGTGTTATGGGTTGGGGTAGAAGGAGACATCTTTGGAAAGAGTAGGGGACCGGACACGAAAAAAAAATACATTATGTGGAAGTGCTCTCACAGCCCTCTGGTGCAGGAGAGCAAGGACCTGCATTTCAGGTTTGTGGCTTGCTGTAAACATTAAAGTTGTTTTATTGATAGCATTAAGACCTGTCTATGGATAGCCGGAAATGATAATGTTCTCATTATTGGGAGAAGGGACAGATGAAATGTAAAATGGATTCTCCGGGTCTTTTCCACTTCTGTCTCGGGTTTGAGAGCACAGATGTTTTGAGATGCAAGCAGAGGGAGTATCAGGTCTGTCTTGCCTCTGTGCAGCATCAGAGGCAGAGATGTAGAGGCTCTCACATAGTAAAGCTTACCAAGGGAGCTGAAGACATCCAGAAGTATTTCCCCAGCCAGTGAAAAGCATAAGAGCTTAGTTACTGCTTCTGAAGGATTCTTGAAAATACGTTGTTTACATTGTTAGATATACTGCTATAAGTCTCTTTGAAAGGTCTATGGGGAGGAGGGCTTGGGGGCACCTCAGGACTGGACATTGAAATTGTTTGTAGTATCTGGATCGCAAACATACTTCTATAGTAGCTTAAAATTATATACAAAATTTATTCTAAAGATGTCATTTTTTATAGTTCAATGATAGAAGAGAACTATTTTTCTCACCCCACTCCCTCCATGCAATTATAAACATCCAAATACTCTTTGAAAGTTGCTGGCTTTTCATAAAGTTATCTGTGGAGATCTTCTAATATACTTTTTGTATATTTTTGTACTTTCCTTTTTTAATGCAAAGAATTGCACAAACCCAAGGTATCTGGTGATTTTTAAGGTCCTATTCCTGCTGATCTCAGTGTCATAGTGTTCTCCGCAGCAACACTGTTATGTCACAAATGGTGAAGGGGGTAATAATCAACAGGAGAGTATGACTAAAACAATAAACATAAGTTCACATGAGAACAGAATAATATTAAAAAAGGAGGAGAATATAAAAAAATGTTGTCTGATAGCAGGAATTCTTCTGAAGGGTGAGGTTCCTTTCAGAAAGGCGTCAGTACATTTTAAATAACTAGGAATGTAATTTAGAAGATTTCATTTATAATAAAGGTGAAGATTAATTGTTTGCATGTTTTGCTTCTAGACATTGAAAATGATAGTTCAGCTGGGCAATGGCATGCTCCCATGTTAAGTTTTCAGTGCAGTCAGGCCAAAATGAGTGTGTGAATTAGACAACACAACACTTTCCATTCACAGATTTTAAATGGATGGCTGCCTTCCTGAATCAGTACCAGATGGATCATTTTCTAGACTGTGGGCATAGCAGCCCACTTGCTTGCAGTGATTGTTAACACCGCCATTTTCCACCCATCTGGGTATCAATGCGCTCCACTTTCTGACACTGAGCTCTGCTGGTTGAAGGATTGCCTCCCTGCTTTTGGAGGGCTCCAGAGGTCAGTACTGCTGCTGCTGAGGTGTGCTGCACGGATCTTCAGTGCATACCAAATCATAACTCACTGGAAACTAAATGCTCTACCGACAGGCTCACTGCTTAGCCTGGAGAGGTAATATGCCAGTGTCTGGGTCAGCAGAAGATTATTAAAACTGAAAAACAGCTGTGGTGATGGGTATGTGTGTGTGGCGCAGGGGCTGTTTGTTGTCTTGAGAAGCAGATGTGAAGTCTTTGTGGCATGTAACAGCCTCTCCTCACTTTTGCCATGAATGGGTGTTTGCTGATGGCACTGCTGCTTGGGAAAAACTATGCTCACAGAAGTAGTTCGAAAGTTACATTGATAGGGCTTATCATGAATTTACTTTTTGTGTGATCATTAATTAACTTCAGTATGAATAGCACACAGAGTGGGGAGAACATAAACACTTTGGAAGACACTGATCTGAAAGACAGAAGGGAAGCAGCCTTTATGGAGGGCCAGGGACAGGTGTTTTGTCCTAAGTTTAGGCAGATGCAGGTGAATTTTGGTTTGCCTTAAATAAGACTTTCTCTTAAAAGATCATGTGCATGACTGGTTTGAAGTATATTTTGGGGACTGGATACTTTCTGTGGAAAAAAGGCATATTTGCTAAGTTTTTCTGACAAACTTCAAACAAAAAGCATCCTCAAGCTATCATTTAAAATAGGATGGGGTTTTTTTGTGACCGCTGGTTACTGTACCATGATTTCAGATGTGCTGCATAAACACGGTGACAGTATCCTGCTGAACGGAAGAGTGCATCCAAGTTTGAGGGTCACTCAGAGCAAATGGTTCTAGAGATGAAGTTGCAAAGCTTTTCCCTCTCTAAATAAATGAGACTTCTACAGTGCAGTATCTCTTAGTAAGTTCAAAATGAAGAACTGAAGTGCCTAACATGAAAATCATTCCTTTCCTTTTTCTCATGTTGCTCTCCTTAATTTCTTACGGCACAGTGTTTAAAATTCCCACAACCACTGAAAGAGGTTATCAGGTTAATGAGGCTGTTGTCTAATTACACTGCCAGGCCTTTGATTCCTGATCCCAGAGATGCTGAGGCTTTCCTGAAGACCAGGTTTTTTTTGGCTGGTGCTTGCAAATAGTTACAATCGTGATACGTACCGTGTGAACTGTGAGCATCCAGGGAGCTGCCAGGCTCGTCCTGAAACCCCACCGCACTCTGAGCTGCAGGACAGAGCCACAGCGAGCTCAGATGTTCATGATCTGGCTTTGCCCTCTGGTGGTCCCCTCTCGAAAAATTCCCCGGGCTCGAGAGAGGAAAAGGCTTCAGAGGCTGAAAAGATCTGAGGAAATAGCAGGCTTGTGTGATGAATGTAATAATAAAGATTAAAAGAAGGGAAGGTTTTGCAGATGTCAGGACTGCAGAGGCCAAGGAGGATGCTGAGGAAGGGTTTGAGACAGGAAGGTTCATTGGTCCTCTATCGAGGCAAGCTTTACAAGAAGCAGTTTTGCTAACACGCGGTTTCCTTGCTGCTCTGAGCAGTGCTTTGACGTGACAAATGCTTACAACTGTTTTATTAAAGCTCAGCTTCTCACCTGGTTATGAGGAAATTCCCCAAGGAGACTCTCCTGTGTCTCAGTAACAGGGTGAACTTTCAGGAATTGGGAACTTGAATCTGAGGTATCCTCTCACCGGACTTCAGAAAGCTGTCGGTAACACTAAGGGGCTTTCATGAGGTGTGTCTGGCCTTTCATTTAACAGGCAGAGGCATTTTGAGGGGAGGCAATGTTTTGATTTTTACCACCTGGGCAGTTTATGTGCTGGCAGTCCTAGATGTGTAGGAATAAAACTTCTGCTTCTACACTTGAAAAAGGAACTAGCAGCTATTTACAGCCTATAAATGAGAGAAATGCTCATCTGAGAACACGGTTGAGATATAAATCAGGTGCCAAGCAGCAATTAGAATAAAGAATGGTGTGTTGCAGTTTAAGAAGAAGAATGACTGTTACAGGTAATATCAAAAAAATGTGCACAATTTGAATGTCTAGATGTAGCTTTATTTTATGTTTTTGCTGCTTTTCATGCTACTTTAAACTAGGGAGCAAAGAGATTAATGTTTTTCAGAGAAAGGATAAGGTTTTTTTCTCCTTAATAAAAGATTGTTTAGTTTGGAAGGAAAAAGTTCAGAAAAGTCATTGCTATATCTAATCATATAAAAAGGCAAACCAAATCCTTCCTTTTTACTTCTTTTAGCATTCACAAGCAGAAAGCTGCCAGTTAAATGAAAATCAATGTCCTTACAGTGGATATGCAAATGTAGGGTTAATCTGCACAATAATTCTTTGTGGAAAGATCACATAGGGAAATAGGTACTGATGAGTGACTAAATAAAGTCTGGGGCATGGCACAAGAGTACATATTTGGTCAGGTAGCCCTGTAGGATAACTTTACGTCACTTTCTGAAATAGCCTGGGTATAGGAGACAGATCATGGATCTCAATCTTGTCATGCTTGGACGTTGCAGTTATATCCTATAGCATGTCTAACTGGTCTCTCAGTTTGTGTAGTTGTTACATATACCTTTCAAAGAAAAGTGCAATAAAATAATCCTTTCTACCATCCACATAACCATATGTCCTTAAACCTCCCTTCTTGCAAGCATTTTTTTTCTCTCCTGTCTCCTGGACCCTGACTTTAATTATTTAAGCTTTGCAAAGCACTGCGCTCTGTGGAAATGGACAGTACGGTTTTGTTAGTCTCTCAGTATCATATCACCTGAAACTGCTCCAAGCATCCATACACTCAGAAAATGCCGTCCTGAGAAAGATGTCAAAGCACTAATAAAAAGCCAAAAGCCAAAATGCTCTGGAAAGCATTCCCCTCACATAGATCAGCTGCTTGTTGTTTTTACACCAGAGATGACAAGCTTTTGTGTACCCAGAATGATCCTGTCCATTCCATTGTAGCAGGGTCCTAGAGATATTTTGTACCCATGGTAGCAGAAGGAATAAATTAAACATTCCAACATTCAAATCTTTGTCCTTCCATTTTAGTAAATAGGGTTTTTTTCTTAAGACAGCCATGCCTGTAATGCCCTGAAATAAATCATTACTAGAGAAATAATCCATATCATCAGAGTTACTATATCAGTTATCATCCATATTTTTGTCAAAAATTGTTTGCACACTTTAAAGTGTTAAAATTTTCAGGTTTATTAAATTAAAATGCTGGACAAAAGGGTGAATGACTTCTTTAAATATTCCCTTCAAAACATAGCCTTTATTTTTTTCCATCAGTGAAATTCTAGATGCTACTCACTTTAAGAACATGCTTTTCCCAGTTGTTGGAGATGAATAAGCAATGCACTTCTCATCCTTTTTGCCTTCCTTAAACTTTTATGGTTTTATATGGGTATTTTTCTCCTTCAAAGGATAAAGGAATATAAAGATGATTGATAACTGCATGAATCTAGGCTTATAAAGCAGACACTAACTTTGGATTTATAGAGTTAGGTGGTAAGAATATCACAAATTCTGTACTACATGGAGCACTAGTTTTGTTAGCTAGTGTTTATGCAATTCACTTTAAAATAAAAAAAAAAGTGCTGTTTCTAATTACTCTTCGATATCACTTCAGTTTTCTCGGTAGGTGTCTTTAAAACCAATGTTAATAGTAGAAAGCTTTGTGGACATTGATAAGAAAGACTTTCCATGTCTAGCACACAGCATCTAAAACCACGTAGAAATACTTGTGAAAAAGCTGACAAATGGGTAAACGAGACCAAATAGAATAAATAGAAAATAGGATAGAATAAAGAATTGGACTTGAAGTTGGTAATAAGATGTTCACATTTCAATCCCTGAGCTGTTGGAGGGGTTCGAGAATTAAAATACAGTGAAAATTCTAAGTAAGGAAAATGGCTTTGACAGGCATTTGAGTAGGTGTGGGCAAGACGGTGAGGAGGAGGGAAAATCAAGAGTGACAGTGAGACCTGCAAGACCCAGGGAAAGAGGCACAAGGCAGCCTTCTGCACTGTTTGAGTACCAAAAGCTTCTGCAAACACTTAGGTAATTGTGATTTGGGTTGGAAGGCCAAGTTAATGCCCTCCCTTCCGCTGCAAATGCCTGCACCTTCTTTCTGGCTGTAAAAACCCTTGCCTTTTTCTTTAGCCTTCTACTTCTTCCCACTTCTGCTGGTTGCTGTACAAATAAGGCAGGAACAATAAATTCTGTAGTAGAGTCACTTAAGCTTAGCTATCATTTCCATATTGTAGGTTAAATCAACATCTGGCATATTTTACCAAAGTACCCAAATTAAGAAAAAATACAGTCACAGCTCCTTGCTATTGGCACACACTTGCTGAAGATTTGAGAAACATCTTATGGCTCAGCTGTTTAATCACAAACAATTGCAATTAGATTATGGGTTGGCATTTACGTAGCGCGTAATGGCAATCTGATCACTAAATCCTTCTTGGAGAATCTGATTCAAAGTATTATCAGGTTTCTTAAGTATCCTAATGTATGTAAATCTTTTTGTCCTGATACAACTCCCATGTTGTGCAGCTTACCCGTTTATACCCTACCTCTAATGTAGGGTATAAAAAATCTAGCCTATGAAGTATTGCCAGTGTTTTGTGCAACTGTGAATCTTTGACTTCAGGATACCTCTGCAAATCAAAGATTTTGCTAATTTAAAATAGTCACATGAGAAACCTGGAAAAGATCTTGGCCTGATATAAACATGTTGATGACAATAGTTTGGCCATATTTCAGTTTGAGATGGCTTCAATCCTACATAAGACTACATGGATGATCATTTTGAGAAGATTATTCTCAGTTTCGGGATGAAATGTTTTCCTCCTAAACAGGAAAGGCTGACACAGAACTCAGTCACACTTGCTTACTTAAGTACTGTAAACCATTCATGTTTTGTACTTTGGGAATTTTTCTTTTAATGTCAACATTATGCTCTTGAAAACAATTCTTTCAGTTTGAAACCAAAGAGCAGTAGAACAGCCTAAATTTTTATTTTTGGTGACTTTGGAGTAGGGACAAAATTGTAACTGAGGAACACTTCACCAAGGAGTGGATAACTAGCTCTAGAGGTATCTGAACCTGCATGTCTGACTGGTTTGGCTACATGGCCAAATTGCTCCTGGGTCTGTGCAGACCTGCCTCTTCCCAAGCCCGCTTTCCTGCCAAAACTGATCAAGAGTTGTGTTCCAGATGTCCAAGGACCAGGCAGATCTCATTCAACTAGTCCTTATAGTGGTTCTCACACAGACTTATGATTACAGCCTTCTCAAAATAAATCATTCTCGAGCAAAATTTCTTACGAAATGTGATCACTGGATAAGGGGTTGTTCTGTTCAGCACCACCAGTTGTGATTGGAGTATTTGCTCTGCCCAGGCTGACATGGCTCAACGACCTCCTGTAAGCCCTTAGAGTGCCCTACTCAATGATCTGGAAGTGGGTTTGAGCAGGGACAAGCCCTGCACCTTCTTTTGTGCTGTGCCCTTGTGCAGAGTGAAGGTTCATAGGACGCAGGATGTCCTCAGCTAAGTTTTCTCTCCTGCCTGAGTTCCTTATCTTAGAGATGCCTGTGCTCTCCTGGATGATGTTTTGTCTGCTGTTCCACAGTTCTCCACCTCTATATAGAGGTGAACAATTGTTTTGCATGTTTTCTCTTTAATATCCTGGCACAAACTGTTTTATGATCAGGGAACAGGCTCTGTCTCCAAGCAGAATGTGTTCAATAAAACAAAGCTGGCTCCCTCAAATGCATGTGCTATGCAATGTCTTCATCTTACTTGTAATAACCTAAAAAACCTAGCAGGCACAATACTGCTATTAGCTTCATAAAATCCTTGTCACAGAGGCTCTGGCATACATTCTGAATTAGACACTTAAATGGATTTTAGAGCATTAAGCCTTTTGTGACTCATTAACCTGTTAGACAAATCCCAGATGCAACAGAGTAACTTTAAACAAATCTAAGCTACTTCAGCTTCAGATTAAAGACCTAAGAATCATACAGTCTTGAGTTTGTGAATGTGGGGAAGAAACAATTGTCTTTGTTAATGTTAAGGATTCTGTGAACTACATCAAATTGAGAGGTGATATTAATGTGTTATGTTGTGAGCGTAGCTGTTTGTGTGTTTACCAAGTACGTAGATGACAGAATAACACGTAAATCCCCTTTGGAATGGACTGAAATTTAGTAATCAAAACAGAAGATAAAAAATAAGCATATGGCTAGGCAACGCATTATCCACTACACTATGCTTTAATTAGAGCTAAATATTCAAAGTGGAAAGTTTCAGCTGTGGTGTCATAAACCTACATCATAATAATAATAAACCTAACCATATTAAATTTCCCAATCTCTATGGCAACAAGCTCTGTGATTTAAACTGTAAGCATTCAATTACTTGTAGGTAAGTAAAGCACAGCAAAATACAGTGAAACGCTGCTAGGAGAAACTTTTTCCTGTATGGATTGGGATTTTCTGTCACAACTTCTACAGCAAGTGCAATAGTAAAGACTAGCAAGAGCGTTTATTTAACTCTGTGCTTTAAGTTTAAGAGGGAGAGACTTTGGTCCTTCATATAATTTGCTGTAGCATTTGGACAAGGTTTTTAAAATTTTAGTCAAAGCTGGTCAGTCTTCCTACTGAAGAACCCTCTTGCAGGCAGATTGTTTTCTAAGTTGTGTTACCAAAAGAAGATTAGTTAAAAGATTTTGGACCTAAGCTCCAAAATATGTTGCATAATTCACCAAAAAGTACTTGCATCTTTTCTGGTATGGCTGCTCTTTCCAAACCAGAAATTTAGACATTTTCAAAACTGAGCATTTTGGGATAAAGAATTTTCTTGTAAATTGACACTGGGCATGTAATGTATATTCCAGATTTTCTGCTCTCCTGCTGATGAATAACAAAGATAATGTAGCTGAGAAATTTTGTTTCTTTTCAGTTTAAAACAAATGTGGTTTTGAAAAATACTTACATACCTTACTGCTATACATTAAACTTGTCTGGAACTTGTGGATTTGGGAGTTGGGTTTTTTTCCTCCCCTTTTCTCCTTTTCATTTCCTAACAAGCAGCAGTAAGCCTGTCAATGGTGGTTAATAGTGCAATGTTACTGCTGCTTTTGCAGAGGCCAGGTGAGACCAACAACCTTGCAGTATGCTCCAGGAGCCAAATTTTCCTCTTTCTCACATCCTACTGGCAGTAGGGAACTGCAGGTGACTCTTTCACGTCAGAAATGGAGGGGGAAAAAAAGGTTTGCCTCGATTTTGTGATTTGAAATGTTAGAAACAGATGTTTAGGGGAAAGGTCTTCTCTACCACCCCCAGCCCCGACTCCAAAGCATGTGGTGTTTTACATGAGTTACTGGATCAGGGTTAATGCATTAATGTGGCTGGCTCGCTGAGCAATGCCTGGGAGTGGAGAGGATGTGGGTGTCATGGAAACAGCAATAGTCCAGGGATGGGAGGGAGGTCAGAGCACCAGCGGATCCATCTACAGGTGTCTCCATCTACAGGTGTCTCCATCTACAGATCTTAATGCAGGTAAGGGATTATATAGGAGCATCTGTTTCATTAACCATTGTGATTATTTTTCATTAACCATTACAGATTATTTTTTATTAACCATTACAGATTATTTTGAAATGACCAAAGGAGTGTTAAATCACTATATATCATCTGTAACAACTGTTAGGTATACTACAAAATAAAACCCCCAACCTTACCTTCTAGAATACAAATAGCACATACATGTAAAATACAGAAAGAAGATACCACAAAAATATAATTTTCCCTAGTAGATAGGATGACTTTATTCTCAGTTATCTCCTACTTTGTTATAGAATGGAAATTCTGCCAATGTGGAAAGGAAAGTTATGTCTGGAGCCTTTCACCAGTTCCTCATCCTCTAGCAGTCTCACATGGCATTGATCAGGCAACACAACTCCTGTCTTTGCTTTCATGTGTGTCCTTGAATGCTTAGAGTCTCGTGTCACTTCTTCCCATAGCACTGAACTTCATGCAGTTGCCTTACAGAAACAAACAAAAGTATGTATATATTTTTATTTTCTAGGTGACTCTGTACCAGTGCTAGCACTGAGGCAGAGATAGAAATGAAGCATACATTCCTATCAGAGCTGCATGCTGTCATTGACAGCTTTTTTCAGGCTGGAGGTGCTCATTCCCCACCCCGAGGGAAAGCTGCCTCATCCACTGCCTAGGAGCACTGACGTAGCAGCTCCCTGCTCCTGGACTTGTCAGGATGGTATATCATTAATGTAGCTCCTTTTCTGCTTCCATTCCCTTCTTCTGAGAGCTGATTGGAGATTTTTTTTGCTAGCAACAGGTCTATTTCTTATTTAATGACCTGACTCATTGTTTACTTACCAGGCACCCTTGCTTAGGAGGAAACCTTGTGGGTGTGTTATGTGCTCCAGTCTTTCTTAGATCCAGTATTTTTGTTAACTTCTCACTTAGCACAGAATTTAATCTGCTCACCAAAATAGTGAATAACCAGAGTTCCCTCTCCTTTTCCCAGGAGAGGTAAGGACAGGGGGAAGGAGCATCCTCTGGCATGACAAGGAAGAACATCTCACCTCTGTGACAGACCAGCAGACCTGTGGTGGACAGTGGTTTCTGTTTACTGTCACATACTTCAGGAATCACAGGGCAAAGAAAAATCACTGCTGTTACATAAATGACTTGGCTCAGACCAGAAATGCTGGTGTGGCCCTCCAGAAAAACCTGTCCTGGTTGTCACTGTAACACAGCGCTGAAGCTCAAAATACCTGTCTACGTGCGCCGTACATCACGATCCTCAGTGCTTTAAATCAAATAGTTGATCCTGGCATTTATGCCCTCTTAGCTGCTGTCAGGCATTTGAATCGTGGTTACTGTCAGCCAGTGCGTGCTTACAGGCTATTTGACCTGTCCTAGCCTTTTTGTGGGCTTGGCCTGCCCCACAGTAAGAGAGGCTAAAGGTTAATCAAATTGCCCTATATTGACCATAGCCCGTAGCTGGGCATGCAGGCACTTACTACAAGCCAGCTTCGTTAACCATGGCAAATAGATCACACGCCGAAAATCAGCCTAAGAACATGCCCCGTGGAGACAAACTGGTACTTAGTTTCTTGATTTCATTCCACAGTGAATTCAGTTACTTTGGGGTTTTTTAACTGAATTTACAGAATTACTGAAATCTTGCTTAAAAAAAGCAGGGAAATTTTCCTATGTCAAGACATCAGCATATTGTATCCTTCTACTCTCCTACTTGAATGGCCTTACAAATAACATTTTTGTTGTTCGCTGAAGTAGCCAGTATCTCTTCTAAGTTCTGGAGCTCTGGGCTCCCTTGTGTAAATCTTACTCTAAGCCGTTGTTCACTTCTATTCAAACTGTGCAGCAGAGCCCTAACTGACTTTTTATTGAAGGGATACTAAATTAATTATTTGGCCTTTTTGCCCAAAGGCACTAGCCATGGTTGCCCTTTTATATGTAGTATACCACTGTTAATTCGCTAGGTGACCGTATCCTTTCCCTCTGTATTCTGAGTGCAAAGAAACCACAGTTCTGCACTGGGTGTGTGTCATGATGTGCAAGTTATCTTTGCTATCATTTAATTCTCATGACTTCTGAACACTCTTTTAAGCTAGGTATTACATATGGTTGTCTTCACCTCATACTGCAAGTTTACCCTTTTACAATACAACCCTTTGCTTCATTCATTTGCTCCTGCCCTAATTACTGTAATATCCACATTTAATTTGCATGCAAGGTTATGCGATCAGCCGCACAATTTTCTTTTTAGTCTTTCAACAGTTAGAAGATTGCGCCTGACTGACTGTATGCATGAGAATAATCTGTGCTGGAGGTCTAGAAAATATAATTGTATGTAGTTGCTATGGTAAAGCTCTTATTAATGAGAAGTTGGGGGGAGGGATTACAACAACTGCCATTTTTTCCGGAGTTCATCTTTTTGGATGAATGGATTCTTCAGGTTAGGATTTGCTCAGGTATTTGAATTACCCAGATTCTGTTTTAATGTTGTGGGACAAGTGAACATGTGTATTTAATGCTAGCTAATGTATCTTACCTAGATTTTTCAACATCCTTGTTTTCATGCCAATGGAGGGAGAACTGTCTTAGTAAACTCAGTAGAACTGCTCCTCAGTTTCCCCAGACACATCTTTTTCAGCCTTTTTTTTCTGAAAGGTACTCACTGGCAAGAGACATGGGATCGAGCTTTTCACGTCTTATACACCAACATGAGGCAGATTTCACCAGAAGGTCATTAAGTTTTCAAGATTTCAATATGGAAAGATAAACTTTAAAAGCAACCAGTTTGGAAAGAGACCAGCCTGAAATGGCTTCATTCCCCTGAAGGCTGATCCAGGTGCAAATGTCCTCTACAGGATGTGACCCAAGGAAGGCAGGCAACATTCAGTGCAATCCTGTGAGAAACTTTTCCCTCAACCAGGAGATATCAAAGTGGATACAGTGGATTTTTTCCTTAAATGTGGTGTTCAGCTCTATGGCAACTGGCATTCTCATACTATATTTTCCTGTGGATGCTAAGGGAGTTTCCTAGGTAATCTTAGTACGACTAAGATTACCTCTTGACTTTGTGCTTCTCTGTGGGTAAAAGCACAATTCTTTCCAAGAAGGATTGCTGTCTTCCAGCTCCTAGCGCTGTATGACAGGTACGGAGGGCACTGAAGACATAAATGTTACTTTCTACTTTAAATCAAGAATAGACCAGATTTATTTCACCCCCTTTCTTGTTTAAATCCTTGCAAACGAGGACATATATCTTACAAGACCAAAGCATTAAGTATGCAAAAACTCAGGGGATTTAAATATGAAATTGAGATTTTGTGTTCTATGAGTCTAAAAAAATATTTGAGTAATGAACAGAAAGATTGACTGGAGCTATGCTGAAGGCTTCCAAATGAGAAGGATTAACTACCCCAGTTTTAAATTAGAGTAGCTCAGTCATTGCAAAACACTTCCCATGTTGAGTATTATTTAAGTGTGGCCTGAAAAGTTGTCCGTTTGAGGCCCATTCTTACCACCTTAGTGAATGCCCTCTGCTGATATCAGTCAGACTTTATGCTCCCACTAGAGGCCTTAACTTCAACCAGCCCCTGATGTAGAAATGAAGGCCCCGCACCAGGGAAACTTCCTGTATTCACAGGAATGTGAGACCAGAAGACATCTGGGCCATAAATACTCATCATTTGTTCTTGCTGGCAGCTTGTTCTATGTCGTTCATGTCATGTCATTCATGTTCTATGTTGTTCATGTCATATATGGAGCAGATCCTCCTGGAAACTATGCTAAGGCACACGGAAAATAAGGAGGTGATTGGTGACAGCCAACATGGCTTCACTGAAGGCACATTGTGCCTGACAAATTTGGTGGCCTTCTACAATGGGGTTACAGCATTGGTGGATAAGGGATGAGCAACTGACACCATTTGCCTGGACTTGTGCAAAGTGTTTGACACTGTCCTGCACAACATCCTTGTCTCTAAGTTGGAGAGACATAGATTCAAATGATGGACCACCCGGTGGATAAGGAATTGGCTGGATGGTCACACTCAAAGAGTTGCAGTCAACGGCTCGATGTCCAAGTGGAGACCAGTTATGAGTGCCATTCCTCAGGGATTAGTATAGGGAGTGGCACTGTTGAACATCTTTGTCAGTGACATGGACAGTGGGGTTGAGTGCACCCTTAGCAAATTTGCCGATGACACCAAGCTGTGTGGAGCAGTCGACACGTTGGAGGGAAGGGATGCCATCCAGACAGACCTTGACAGGCTGGAGAGGTGGGCCCATGTTAATCTCATGAAGTTCAACATGGCCCAAGTGCAAGGTCATGCATGTGTGTTGGGGCAATCCCACGCACAAATACAGTCTGGGTGGAGAATGGATTAGGAGCAGCCCTGAGGAGAAGGACTTGGGGATGTTGGTGGATGAGAAGCTCAATGTGACCAGGCAATGTGCGCTTGCAGCCCAGAAAGTCAATTGCATCCTGGGATGCATCAAAAGAAGCATGGACAGCAGGATGTGAGAGGTGATTCTGCCCCTCTTCTCTGCTCTTGTGAGACCCCACCTGCTTTATTGCGTCCATCTCTGGAGCCTCCAACGTAAGATGGACTTGGACCCGTTGGAGTGGGTCCAGAGAAGGGCCACACAGATGCTCAAAGGACTGAAGCATGTCTCCTATGAAGACAGGCTGAGAGACTTTGGGATGTTCAGCCTGAAGAAGACGTGGCTCCAGGGACACCTTATTGCAGCCTTCCAGTACTTAAAGGGGGCCTACAGGAAAGATTAGGAGGGACTCTTTATTAGGGAGTGTAGCGATAGCACGAGGGGTAATGGTTTTAAACTGAAAGAGTGTAGATTTAGATTAGATATCAGGAAGAAATTCTTTGCTCTGGGGGTGGTGAAGCACTGGAACAGGTTGCCCAGAGAAGCTGTGGATGCCTCATCCCTGGAGGTGTTCAAGGCCAGGTTGCATGGGGCTTTAAGCAACCTGGTCTAGTGAAAGATGTCCCTGCCCACAGCAGGGGGGGTGGAACTAGATGATCTTTAAGGTCCCTTCCAACTCAAACCATTCTATGATTCTATGATTTGATGTCTAAAGTGGCTCTGGGAAAGTTGTGGGTAGTTTTCACATTTACCAAAGCTGGTTGTTAATCTGAGGAGCTACACTGCTTCATTTTGCATCAGTAAACTGGCTCTGCAGAAGAAACATAGCACAAGTCCTCAAAGCTGGATTTTTTTCACCACTTCTTTTTCAGCTGTGAGCCTAAAGACGCCAATATGTATGCAATTTCTGTCTAGTTTAGCTCTTTTGATCATTCATTTTTTTCTCTTTCTGCAGTTGCAGGAAGGCTAATCTTAGTTATAAACAGTAAAAATAAGCAGGCAAGATTCTAATAGGAATTGATCTGTGCAAACACAAAGGAAAAATATGTTTCTTCTAGTGTCTTTATTCTGTATGAAATGTATTAGCTGTGAAGAATGCTGGTGTGAATCTTTCCTTGGATGGTTATTTTTCACAGAACTCCTTGAATACTTTCTTATCCCATATTTTCCTTTTGTGTGTGTATCTTCTTTTTTTTTCTTCTTCTTTCCTTTTGGACTGAAGTCTTCACGCTATGTTGGTGAAGTTACTTTTCTTCTGAATTAACTAATAAAAATAGAGGGGTTGTATTTGTTGCAGAACAAGGAGGAATGCAACAGTCTTGAAATTATTAAAATAGCTCAGAAATCCAATCTTAAAACTCCTGAGAGTGGCTGGTACTTCATCCGTACTTACCTTCTGCACATTGAACAGCTGTGGAAGACATCTGGCAATTTGTCAATTTTGAAATATCTTTGCCTGCACGGCAAACATCGGCTCAGATATACTCTGTTATATATCACGATCTCCAGTACTTTCACTAACATGGAAACCTCCCATAACACTTAGTCATAAAAGGCTTAAATTTCTTATATTTTTTTCATGTCTTGCAATTCCAATCAGGTTTACACACTTTTCAAAAATGCCCCATATTTGTAAGCCACCCTCAACTGACACCAATAAACATGTACAGTTTTTTGCATTACTCCTTCAGTACACTTAAGGATGACAAAAGGAATCATTGCAGTCTGTGTGAATGGATTGTCTTCCGCATGCCCAGCATATCAACATCAGTCACGTCGCGTTTTGTGAAGTGGCAGTCTTGTTCTCAGTATTTTTATTTTGCTAGTTTTTTACTCAAGATCCCGGTCTTCTCTGATGTAAGGCACCTTCTTCTTTCACTGAAGTGAAAAAACCTTTTTTGTTTCTGTGGTTAGGCCTTGACTCTTAGTAAACTCATTCTTGCGAGCAACGATGTTCAAATGTTCTTGGTGCAAACTTCTTTGTTGCCCATCTGGGGTACCGTGACTGTCCCTACTTCAGTTCATTTCTTCCTTTCTGTTTAAAACATTTAGGGATGAAGAATGTACTACTCTCTCTTTTTTTTTTTTTCCTTTTCTTTTCCCCCACCTTCTTTTCTTTTTCCAGTTTAACTATTCAGAGGTTTCTTGGTTTGGAAAAGTTTATGGAAACCTCTTCAAAACTCCTTCCTTCTTCAAAACAAAAATGGAACAGACTTATATTAAAGATAAATGAAAATTTTGGTGTAAGCAATTTAGATACTTCCAAAATGTAGTGGGAACCATTAAGTTAAGAAAATATTGTTAGACTGTGGTTTTTACAGTAAATGAATTATGTAGTGTTTGACACATTGACAGAGAATTTAGGAAGTATGTTTTCCAATGTGTCTAGGAAAACACCTCCTGAACTTTAGTCTAGAAGCATGTCAAAAGTTTTTATTACTGTAATGTGTCTGAATTAGATTTTTACATTATTATTTCTGAAAGTTATTAAAAACCCCTATTTTATGCATACTTTTTAAATAGCTTGACACTTCTGGATACTGAGTCTACTGAAGCAAAGCAACCAGTATCCAGAAAAAGAATGCATTTGAATGACTTTATTTTTCGTAAGTATATAGAACAAATGTGTTCACAGAATACAACGGGTATTTTTTTACCTCGAAGGCTTCAGCAGGCTCTCAGATTATCATAATAATTTGTTATATGGGGACTGCTGGGAATTAGAAGAGGTCAAACTAAGCTATTTGCTTTTTACGCTAGCATTACTTCCTAGAATTGCTCATCTGCAGAATCATAAATAGATGTTATGCATAACAAGAGCAGGTGGCTAATTAAAAAAATACTGTAGAAGGTGTTAGAGAGCTATGCAAATCAATGCAATATTAAGAATGTGTTAAATTTTTTTTTTGCCTGATGTCAAATTAATGCATAATTTTTACTGGTAAATTTTTATTTCTATTTAGCAGGACCATTCAGTAAAATTAAAATCAGGCTTACGACCCTTGAATAAGGGATTTTCAAAAATAACATCCGCTATATGTGCTCCAATATCAGTGCAAACCTAACCACAACCTCTACTCTTTGTTTTGGCGAGAGCTTGCGGGAATTATGCCCTATATTTCCCCACAATCTCTATAATTACAGCGGAGGGGTGTATTGGCATGGCCATGCACTGGACGCACACTATTATGCTGACAGCCATATAGTATTAACCAGCAATACTAATCGATTTTCACTTGTATCTATGGACACATATGTACACAATCTTTTTGTTCATGAGCTCACAGCTTTGCTCTGGCGTACTGTTTTTCTCCTTGTCTGATGTAAGATCCTTCTGGCTTGTCTTCTTTTTGCCTTCAGTGTATTTTCCTTTCTTCTTTTTTCTCCTCATCTTCTCCCTCATCCCTCCAAGCTCACTATTTTCTCAAAAAATTAAACTAAAATAGTATAGTCTTCTTGAGTTTTGTTATGCACCCAGTCCCCCCTTCTTGTAACAGTAAATTTAATACAAGATCAGACCTAAAAGAACTCAGCCTCGGTGTAATCCCTTTAAACGATAGGTGCCTGTTTATAACATCTCAATGTATAAAATAACTTCTGAGATATTACTGGTTCTGGGGTGTTTTTTGAAAAAGAATAACCTAAGTAATTTTATTTGCTATATTTTCTACTGTGACACTCTAGAAAAAAACCCTCACACTGTACATTTATAGCTCCATACCTGTAAAGCAAAGAATTGCTACAAAGTGTGACTATGCTCCTATTATTCCACCCACTACTGAAGCTCTTGTTCCAGCAGCATTGTATGTGCATTGAACCGGATCCTTACACTGGTATGGACCGCCCATTTTAAACACTGACATTCCTTGGCTTGAGTGAGGTAAGTTTTAGCACAAATACAGCTGAGTGGTTTTTTTAGTGCCTAAAGTGGAGGACTGTGGCACAGATTCTGTGTCCTCTATCTTTTTGCTTCCAATCCAAATCTCCAGCTGGCTCCGGGAACTTTTGGACTCTGAGCCTTACTTTCTCATTGTCAACTGATGGTCAAGGATTATGCATATATGTTAAAGGAAAAGCAGTGCAGTATAACTCTGCGTGAAGTCTTTTGGAAGGAAAACGTGATACTTGTTTATGAAATCTTCAAGTAAGTTGGTTTTATGCGTTCACATTTGTTCTGTCATGGTCTTCATGCACTCACTCTTTCACTCACACGTGCACATACTCGCAACCATCAAGATGCATGTGGCCAAGTGCAGGTGTTTCCATTCATACCTACTGCATTTATACACCAACTTTGATATTTCTGTTAAAACCTGCTACAGCATCAAAAGGTGAAGTGTTTGGGAAAAAAAATCCAGAACACTTTGCTTAACTGTCTTTCCATTGTACAGTCTATGTCTTAAAAGTAGGTAAAAAAAATCATTCATCTATATTTCAATGTACTGCATTTCAATGTATATTTCAATCTCTGCTATAAAATCAAAGTCACTGTCACTTCAGTAGGAAAGAAGAACGTTAGGTGATAGCAAGCATCCTCTTGTTGATATAAATCATCAGTCATTTTGAGTATGTGATCACATTAAATGACATACCAGTACCAAATCTGGGAAAGAATTAATCTGCTAAAAGAACTTGGGGTACCATGGTAACTATTATTTCCAGAACTCAAAAGTTACAGTCGGAGTTAAAAAGATGTCTATCACTATTTATGGAAAATAACTTGTATAGGCTAATGAGATAAAGCACAAGAAGGCCATTGTTTTATTCTTCATCCCAGTCGTCAGAAAATCTTCTGTCTGTATGCTTAAGACTAACGAAAATGTTTTTGCTTGTAACTGTGTTGAAAGACTAACAACTTTTGACTGCAGTGTAAGACTTGATAGTTTAAGGCCTACATATAGAATGTTAATTGGAAACGGCCTCTATAGGTCCTCTCCCCACTTTGAAGTGTGCATAAAATACTGTTTTCTTCGACTCAGTAGTTAATTTTCCTCAAAGTGCTACAAGTAGAGGAATGAATACAATACAGTAATGTTAGTGGTTCTATTTTGCAAAGGTTTGTAAAGGTTCAAGTGCTAATCTATTTACACATGTATATAACTCCAGAGGTAAACTCATAGATGCCCAGCAAGTAATTTTTGTATTCTGGGACTGTATCTAATAACACTATTACAGAATACAATGTATAGGACTACCTTTCTCATCTAAAATGTTGAGGATGTGAAAATGAAACCTTTAGCAGCTGGCACTTACTTACTTTGTGTAGCAGTACTTAGGTATTCAGCAATACTTCATGAAGCAGGCATGTAGCTTCAATAAAAATCACTCGCAGTTCTATTGAGTTTGAAGTTCAATACGGGTCCAAGTGCTTCGCTAGGTTAAGATCTTAATTTTGTTTGAAACTAAATGTTATGAAGTTCAACTCAGTAAAAGTCATAGTCTTTACCTATGTGAATAATACATAAATTATTAAGCTCCCATCTGCCAAGTGTCAGAAGTAAGAATTAGATTAAATGATCACAAAATTCCTCTCATATTTTTAATGGCTAATACTGGCTGGACCATTTCAGTATTGATCCTCTTCAGGGCTTCTCTTCTGCAAGGACGGATGCATAGTAGCCAGATGAAGCAGTGCGGGGATCATTGCCATTCCAGCTTGACCTTAAGTCTGGCAGAAGGGCAAGAAGAATGAAGGGAAACTTACAGCGGCAGATAAAGAATATGATGGTTTTATCTAGAAAGGAGAATTAATAACTTTTGTGGGTGAGACAGACCAGTTCTGCCTGTCAGATAAACATAGACCTCATTCAAACTGAGGACCTCTCACAAGTGTTGGGAGGTCTTCTGTGGAAAAGCACAGCATGGTGGTTCTCACAAGGAATTATCTTTTAGAAATAAAGAAAAGTGAGGAAAAAAATTCTTTTAGGTTTGCCAAGCTTTCCAGAACTTTTGCACTGAATGTCTCTACTCTTTCCTTAAACAAATAAAAGGAGAGTTGCATGGGCCACAGAACTGCTGTCTACTGTACAGGAAAATTGGATAAATTAACTGAAAAATATTTTCCCTCCTTCTTTTCGTAGAAGCTTTTCTTCCTTTCTTGCAAATTGTTTTCTGGGTTATGTGGGTTCTGCGGGTTCATCCCCTGCTATTCACACATTTGTATGACAAATTCCTATAGCAAGAACAGGCTAGTGAATTAGTTACGATTTTGGGTATTAATAGTCTAAGAGGTAAATGGAGAGGCAAAATCAGAGCAGGGACTCAATTTTCTCTGATCTAAACGGATTAACCTTGGCATCCCTTCTGTTCCCCTCCGCGCCTCAGTGTTTTATCCCTGACAGCCAACCATACAGCCAATGAAGATCCTTTGCTCACAATTTAAGTAATAAATACTTCAGCAATCCAAAAGTGTCCCAGGATGGAGTCCAGTGTTGTCACTTGTTTAAGGCTAATGTGTGTCCCAAAACCTTGCATACATTTACTAATATATAATTATGATAGCGGGGTGTAAAAGCAAAATAGATAAACTTGCACAGGGACATCATAGTTTGCTATAATTTTTTAATTAACAGGAATTAATTGAAAGATAGCAAGTAGCAGTAGGATGAAACCTACTCCTGACAGATGCCGAAGCTATTTTTTTCCATCTTTCATGTTGGACATATGGCAAACTAGCATACCTGTTTTTTAGTCAACAATAAGGAGTCATTAATTTATATGATGAGGCGAAACACTTGATTTTTAAATACTGACCAAAATTTTTAAAGCCATGTAACAGTACTAAGATTAATCTAACTACACCATTGTGCCTTACTTGGTGACCGAAGGTTTAAATACTGTGGACTTGCATTAGCACAAAATTGTTGTTTAAGGCTAGGATTCCCATTCATGCTGGATTGTGAAAGTGTGATTTAATAAAATGACTGTGTAAAGATAAACTGTAGGTCTCAAAGTGCAGTTCTGGAAACTATAACTCCCTTTATTGTCTTCGAGTTTTACATGGGTGAAGAAAAGTCACTGACAGCTGTATCCAGCTATGTGGCCCAACCTGCAATGCACACCAGGGTGCGTGGCAGATATTTGTAACAAGGTCTTTATAGCTGCTATTGAAATGCTTTTATTGGTGTCTTCTTTGTTTCATCACTTGCTATATTGACTTCTTCATTTGTCTCCATTAATTGGCAGTTGCGTATTTTTAACAAAAGCTTAAATATTGTGAGAATGCCATGGTGTTTCTTATGCACTTGATATTTTGACAGCATGGGTCCCAAGAGGAACATTGCTTGCAAGCATTTATATATCTTGAACTGTAAGGGCCCCTCTCAGGAACGCAGAATGAGCATCTGTGCCTTCTCTGTAGAGAAACTTTACAAAACATTGTTCGCTTTTTCCATTACAGGCAAGTTTCACGGTCTAAGCTCAAATATGTTGTGTCATCAAATGCTCTCTTTATGCTGTATTACCAAGTGCTAAATACATCTTGAAATGAATATTCAATTTAACATTTCTGAAAAATATAGGCTAAATTCCAAGTCGAACAATTCTTTGTTTTCTTCTGAATTTGCTGCCTGTTTTTTGCATAAGATGAACAACAGTCTTAGCAAAAATACTGTACAGTGTTTGTTCATGCTGTCTGCTCCCTAAGGTATTACAAATGTTTCTGACAATGCTGTAGCGGAGACCGTGACCTTCTGATGTGAACAGAGAGGAGAAAACAAAACTGAGTGTGATTAAAACTTAAATGTTGAAAGTTTGATCTTGCAGTCTATGCTCAGAATGACTCCCCTCTGTAGCGGGAGTTCAGCTTGAATAAACGCTACGCTAAGGGCTTCTAAGAAACTGTAAAAATCATGCCTTTGTTTGTCCTGTCATACTTTAATGAGGTGTCCAGGCATGTTTTAGAAAGAGATGTTATTAATTGCCAGTATTTTTCTCTACTGCTTCTTCCAGTAGTGAGCCAGAAAACAAACTAACTGTTTGCAGTATCCCCCTGTCTAAACCCTCCAAGGCAAGAATGATCAAGTGGCTAGGGCATTAGACAGAATTAAGAGGATACAGGTTAACATCACCTGGTTCAGTTTTAAAGTTGTCGTGACACACAGGAGGCCACTTTAACTCTGTTTTTCAGGCATAAATTGCCACAGTGCTTCTCCCTTTAGTCCACTATCCTATGACGATGACTCAGGTAAACATAAGGATATAAAGTTCATTTTTGAATGCGCCAGCATAACAACTTTCTACCTCCACATCTTTCACATTACACAGAAGAAAAAAAATATTATTTTGACCCAATGTTTGGTTTGTTTTGAAACAAGAAGCCTATTCCTATTTAGGTTATAGAGGTTTTTATCTGTTAATGACACAAGCAGTATTTAATGTAAAAAGTTTCACCTATAACCCCCAAAATCCAGAGACTGCTGTAGCTTTGTGCTTTAGAAAATACATTTTACGGTGGTAATTACCAAGAATTTCAACAATTCATTATCTAAAATTTAATATTTTATACATTTTGGTGGCCCAGAGTATGAATTCTAACTGACTTTCAGGGCTCATTTTGTTGCCTGACTTATGGAAAAGTAATGATCACCTTCATTCATTGTGCAAGCAGTTAAGACTGGTCACTCTTTTTCTTTCAAAATCAAAGTTGTGTTGTGTTGGAGTCTGTCCTGGTTTGAGGACCTCTCTCAAAAGGTGTTATGGTTGAACTAAACAAGCATTTTGTAAGTTTCCACCAAAGAATACTGGTATTGGCTTTGATTTATCTGTCTCTCTACAGAATTAGAAGGTATAAAAAAAGAAAAAAGACTGTGCTAGTTAGGCAATACAAATGATAAGCAGCAACTGTAGTACAGAATTTCTGCAGAAGACTCCTGCAAGACTTTGTTTCTGGTGTATTTAACTTTCTTAATTAAAACTCTATAAACTGGAGAATGAAAAAAATCTTTCATAATGCAGATGATAAAAAGCAGACATGTATGACCCACTCCTAGCAGCAGATACATGAAAGAAACTATAACATTGTTCCCATTTTAAGAGAAGTTAATAATTTACATCAGCTCTTGGATTATTATTTTTTTTTCTGCAGAAGGAGGAAACTTTGTGAGGAACTGCTTTTTTCTAAAAAGAAAAAAAATTGGCAGAGAACTTACTTTGCCTTTGAAAACCTGTATTTTTATATTATGACCCACACTTTGAAAAGGAGAATTCACAGACAACCTTTCTGCCACTCTGCAATTGTGTAATATCCTTGAAGTAATTACTTCCATAAAAAGCTAATCAAAGAAAACATATAATCGTTGTTTATGTCTTTTCATGGAGTTGGCAGAGTTCATGAAACAGTTGCATAATTTTGTGGAGCTTGAGGTAGTCATGAAAGCATGATCAAAGGCACAGGAATGAAAGCCCTGCAGATATTTCATACTTGTTATCTACTTGTGATGTAAGATCTTACCAAATGTTCATACTATAAAATATGTTTTTCATGAGGTTTCTACCAGCTTATTTCTCAAACCTGTCCAGATCCTTCTGAATAGCAGCACTTCCTTCCCCTCAAGTGTCTACTGCTTTCCCCCAATGTGGTATCATTTATGAACTTGCTGAGAGAAGACTCCATCCATGTCATTACAGAGATTAAACAGTACTGATAGTATTGACCCTGGAAGGATGCTACTAGTAACGAGCCACCAGTTGGACTTTGTACTGCACTTCATGCTGGTCATAACCCTGTGAGCCTCATGGTTCAGCAGGTTCCCATCCATCTTATTATTCATTAATACAGCCCATATCTTAGCAGTTTAGCTAGAAGTGTACGATGGGAAACCATATAAAAGGCTTTGCTATAGTCAAGCTATGCAACATCCACTGCTCTTCCTTTGTCCCCAGAGTCATTTATCTCATCACAAAAGGCAATCAGGTCAATGATTCCTCTAAGGGAAAAGTATACTAGCTATTCCTAATCATCATCTGATTCTTCATGATTGTGGAAATGTCTTTCAGGAGTATTTGCTCCATACTTTCCCAGGGTTTGAGGTTACACTGACTAGTCTGCAGTACCCCAAGTATTCTTTGGCTCTCTTGAATATGGGTGTGATGTTTGCGTTTTTTTTTTTTCCAGTGATCAGGAGCCTCCCCTGATTGCTGTGACCCTTCAAAGGTGATTGAGAATGCCCTCACACATTGACATCAGCCAGCTCTCCCAGCATCCCATGAGGTCCCATGGACAGGTGTGTGTCCAGTGGGTTAAGCATGCCTTTACCATGGGCGCTACCTCACTCTTATAGACTCTGCTATACATGCATCTTAACTTCTGTATTTCTGTAATGAAAGACAGAAAACAAGAACATATAAGCAAAGAGTTTTCTCCAATTCCAAAAAGATGAATGTCACCACACGTTCTTAATTACAAATCCTTAGTGCAATTTTAGTTCAACCAAGCAATTTCAGCTAAATTATTTGCCAAATGTCTCTGACAGTAACTTTTAATTTAATTATTTATAATATTAATCTTGTTTATAGTTAGTTTTTAGAGAGAAAGCACAACCGAGGAAATGACTATGAAGTAGAACTAGACACTTGAACTTAAGCCCTTCATTTGTTTTCAGGAAAGTACCCAAAGAAAACAGGCCATCTGTCCTCCTCTGTTTTCACCACCTAGCTTTTGAACCTAATGATTGGGTTTATCCCAACGGAAAAAAAAAATGGCAAAAGTCTGATTGTTAGTTAAATTCCCATAAATCTCACAAAACAACAAAAAACTTGTGCTTCTATTAAGTAGAGATATATAAATAAGCAGTAAGAAATCAAAGGGTTTACACTGGCCACCTGGGTGCTGACAAGCTATCGGTGTTCACCTAGCCCTAGGTGATTCAAAATGTCCCATTTATTGCCCAAGGAGACTGCCACCAGAATTATTAGAATAGCTAATAATAGGTTTTCTACTTCACCTGAACATAGAACAACTTAATAGATACTAACAAATTTGCTCCTCTTTGTTCTTTCCTAACATCATAAGAACAAAATCAGACATTCTATAGACTTCTGCCCCAAACTGCCCAGCACTATTTTCCACATGGACTTGATTTTTCCACTCTTCTGCATTTGTTTTTGGTAGTTTAGGTCTGTGCTAACCTTTAATCTGCTCAAGTTTCTGCTTTCTTGGTCATATTACACAACACGTGTAATAGGCCCATTATGTCTGATGATGACTAGCAGAAATTTCCAAGCTTATTTGTGAAAAATAGACATTACATCCTAGGGTAAGCCCAATTAATACCCAAATTATTTCCAATGACTGTATGTCATAGAGAGTTGGTTTTAAGAGGTAACAAAGTATACAAATGCTGTGTTTTGGCATATTGCTCCACCGAAAGATTAAAATCATCTCATATCTTCAAAAGCGAGTGTCTTTTCACAGTTGCTTTCATAATTCACACACATATATAGAATAACCAGTTACAACTGTTTTCCGAGCATACCGATGCTGAGGATAAATGAAGTGACCAAACTCACCCCAGACTTTTTTCCATTAACATCAAAACCAGATGAAGCGTTTGCCATTCACTGGAAAAACCCACCTCTCCTTTCTCTCAATCCTAGTCTCTTTCCAGTTTCTGCTTCTCTCACCACGGACCTAGGATGCTATTTCAGCACTGGCAGCATAGCCTGCATCTACGCTACACTCACATCATCTTGGTGCTGCTCACTGATGCCTCTTGGTTTAATTTTCCATCAGAGAAGAGCATGGGTGGCAGAGCTGGCTTTTTAGGGCCTCTTGCTCCTCAGCTGCTTCCAGAAGGTGGGCAAGACTGCCTCACTGTAGGCACGATCAGCTGAGAAACACCCACACATGTAGCTCCCAGGATAACATCCAGGCGAATTGCACTCCTCTGCTCTCCAGCAGACTTACAAGCACTCACCAGAAGCAACAGCATGATCTTTTCTCTCCTGAGTTTGATGCAAAAGCAGAATTACTTTAAAACCACCTGTGCCAAAAGTCAATTGCCTGTACCCTAAAACATCATAGCAACGGTGGACTTGCAAAGATGACAGTCCCAAGGAAGACTCTTGATACTTCTAGCTACTAGATCATGCTGCTGTGATAGCAATCCGACTCAGCCTAAAGCAGGTACATATACAAATAAACCCAAATCCATCCTTCACTAACAGGAAGGGGATGCCAAAAACTGTTCTCAGAAACATGGCAAGTAATAGTACACATTTACACAGTGTTTATGATTGCTTTTTTTTTTATTTCTTACATCACAAGTACACCACAACTATGAAATATCCACAGGGCCTTCATTCTCAGGCCTTTGATGATGACATTCTTGCCAGATTCAATGCCAGTTGGGCATTGGCTTTCCTAATGTCAACCCTGTGTGCTAGGACAGTATCTCTGAATTCCTCCCAGGCTACCTGTCCCTGCTTTCACCTTCTGTATACTCACTTTTGCGTTTCAGTTTTGCCTGGATCTCCTTGTTCATCCATGCAGACCTCCTAGTCTTTTTGCTTGGCTTCCTTGCTCATTGGAGTGGACCGCTCTTGAGCTTGGAGGAAGTAATCCTTGAATACCAACAAGCTCTCTTGGACCTCTCTTTGCTTCAGGTCCTTATCCCATGGGATTCTTTCAAGCAGATCCACAAAGAGGCCAAAGTCTGCTTATGCCTTGTTGCAGTGTTCCTCCAGTAGATACTGGCAGGGGGTTGAAGCTCCCCTGTGACGACCAGGGCCTGTAAATGAGCGGCTACTTCTAGCTGTCTGTAGAACACCTCATCCACATGACTGATGAGAAGAGATGGTAGAATGGCTTTGTTCAGCCTTAAGAACAGAGCCTACAGTGAGTTTTAACTGTTGCCTCTAACTGCTAAATGTGAAGGTGTAGAGAAGATGGAGCCAGACTGTCCTTGAAGGTGTGAAGAGAGAAGCGGCAACAAACACAAGCGGGAACATGAGAAATTCTAATCAGCTATAAGGAAAAGCTTTTTCACTGAGACCATACTTAAGCACTGAAATGTTGCCCAGAGAAGCTATGAAATCTTCAGTTCAGGGGTTTTTCAAGATCTGACTGGACAAAGCCCTGAGCAAGCTGATCTAAGTGGACCTACTTTAAGCAGAGGGTTGGACCAGGTGACCTCCAGTGGCGCCTTCCTACATAAATAACTCTTTAACTTCTGTCTTGCTAATACAAAATGAACTGAAGACATTTCATATTTCCTGAATGACTCCTTCCAAGCCTCTGAGTAGTTCAAACTTGTCCCAAACAGTTCAGTGGGTCTTGGACTCTGCTACGCTAGGAACCAGGCAAATGGAGCCCTCTCACCACTGATTGACATGCCTTCTTGTAATTCTTGATAAATATTTGAAGGTGCTTATAAATGACTGTGAAGAACAAACACGTAGGTGGAATGAGAAAGGCTGAAATAAGGATATCAGGCTACTGTATACATAACATGTGGTCATGTCCTTCTCTGCTCAGGAGGAAAATACTTTCTTGCCAGGCATACAGTATGCCTGATTAAAGCCATAACAGCAATGTTTACAAGCGTATGAGGAATAAACATATGGTGTGTACAATATAAATGTTAGAAACCAGTCTCCCGTGTAGGTGGTTATTAAACATACATGTTGCATTAAATCCTGTCAGACCATGTAACAAATTGAAACTTACTGTTATGATGGTTTATACAAAAGGTGACTGATCATCAGGTTCAGATGAATTATAGACTGAAAGAACAATACGAAGGGTGTTTTCTGTGCTGAAACTTCAGCCCTAACATCTGAATAGAAACAATATTTTCACATCTATTGACATGTGAATTGCTTTTCACAAGATTTGACCTTCCGATGTTACTGAAATGACCTGCATTGTGTATTAGACTTATGGAAGCTTAAATTGCTCTTGGCTATGATTTTGTTCTATTTTCGTTTGAAGCTTGTCGCCTATTTAAAATGACTATGCTATTTTAAATAAGAATATTTGCTTGTTTTTCTGTTGTATCTTACATAGTACTGTGAGCTGAATAAGTAGTGTAGTGCTGTCTGTGTAACTAAACATGTGAAGGCAGCAAACTTCATATTCCAGTTGCCAAAGAATTAAACAAGACTACTGACAAATCAGTAACACACATATTTTTGTACCCTGTCCATGAATTCCTTTAGCGATTCTTATTCCCCACCCTCCCAACACGACTCTTTAAGAGCATGTCTTCTGGATTTTATGTAATTTGTTAAAAACTAACTTGCTTACAAATTTTTGTGGGATTTCAAAATCATCAGATTCCTCTAATGCATAATTCAGGAAAAACACTGGAGCTGTGAAATTTGATAGTTATGACTAGCAGATAGAGGAGACATCAGAGGAGTTGATCTATAGATGTCATTAAAAATGATAAAGCTAATTGACTTAATCAGCAAAGCTGACCAAATGCTGATGTGCCTCAGTGGGGAATAAATGAAACTAAAAGCACTCATGAGAATAGTTCACCCAAATGAAGTAACTTGCTATAGTTACAGCTGCTGGAAGGAAAAGACCCTCTAGATAAACATCTGTCTCCACTCAATGGAAGGTACTTATTCAGTCTGGAGTCTGATTAGGGGTGTGGAGGGCATTAGACTACCTAATGCCATAACAAAATCTTTAGTCATTAGTTTCCAATCTATATTTAATAGAGAATTTAACATGTTCTTTGAAAACTTTCACCCATCTTTCTTGCTTGTTATTATGGAATTAGATACACTGTGAGGAAAATAAATCCTTTCATAAATCATTTTAAGTACTGTGCTATAACTAGAATAATATAATTCATTATAATGTCATCATCTTTTAAAATAGAAAGTTCAACTGCTTGAGAGAGTAGCATACATATGACTTTTTCAGTAAAACAGTATTCTGAAAAATCTTTGTAAGAATGGTTAAATTGTAAGTACAAGTCAATGGTTTGATGCCTGCAAAACACTCACTGTATTTTTAATGATCCCTGAAAAACTGAGTGTCTATCTAGATTTTTTTTTTTACATGGCTGCGTAGAACAAGATGAAATATTTACCTCGTAATGCTGTTGCCTCAGCTTGTACGCTAACACACTGATTTAGTTCAGCCGTGGGGACTTGAGCATCCTCTCACCTCGTGAAGAAAAATCAGCAGTGAGCTCGGGGGGCAGAGGAGAGGCAGCTTTCCCCTGTGGCACTGCACCAGTGCCCTGAGCTCAGCTCACAGCACTGATGAACCTGATGAGCATGTTCCTAAAGTGCCTGGTAGGGCATATGGAATCCAGGACCTTGACCAGGACCACAGGAGACCCTTCCAGCATTAGTAGAGAGACTGTTAATTCCGGAGAGGCTTCTCAGTGAATTTAAGAAAGAAAAGCAAGCCCCCCCAAGGTGTACCCTACCAACAGGTACCATGCCGTCTCTTCCTTCTGACTTGGTGTTTCCATCCTCCTAAGTGTAAACAGGAGGGAAAAACGCTGGACTTGCTGTAGAAGCCGTGCAGTTGTTAAGTGCTGTTGGACTTTAAGAAGGAGCATGTTTTATTACGGGGGAAACTACTAACTTAGTTCCACAGAACTACTAATGTACTTTAACGAGAAGAAGCCTCATGGCAAAATTTTGGCACTGAAGCGAGCAGGTGTTGAAACCTGTCACGTTTACGCAGAGTACAGCTACCCGCCCCTTCCCTTTACCCTGCCCGTTTCCCATTTCACGCCGGGCACCTTTTTCATCTCACGCCCCAGATCAAAACTCCAATTTTGCTGCGGGATATGATGAGCTTCAATTGCCACCAACCACGCCACGCTTGCCAGATCCCTCACCACCACCCCCAACGGGGGTGTCCCCCTATCACCCCTCCTGCAACTGCCCCCCCGGGTACACCCCCTCACCCCACCCCCGCGGAACCCGCGCCGCTCGCCCATCACCGCGGCACCGGGGCTCCCCCCGGGGCAGTCCCGCGGCCGCGGAGGGCGGGCGGCGCCGCTCCGCCCCAGCCCGCCTCCCCCCTCCCCTACACCCCCCGCCGTGTCTCGGCAGCATCGTTAAAACTAAGGGCGGCGGGGAGAGGCGCGGGGCGAGCAGCGGGGCCCGGCGGCGCCGCGGGCCATGGGGCAGCGGCGGCGGAGCCCCGGGGCGGCGGAGCGGGGTTGTGCCGCCGAGGGGGCGGCGGGCAGCGGCAGCGGCAGCGGTAGCGGCAGCGGCCGCGGGCGGCTGGCGGAGTCCTGGCGGCGGCTGAGCTCCCGGCGCGGCTCCGCCAAGCGCGGCGGACCCTCCGCGCCCGCCCCACCGGTGAGTGCCCACGGCCGCGACCGGGACCGGGGTCCTCCCGTCCGGGCGCTGGGTGGGTGGGCTGGTGTGGCGCGGAGGGGAGGGGGAGGAGGAGGAGGAGGAGGAGGAGGTGGGGTGGTGTTAAGGAACCTGTTGCGCTTTGGGAGGAAGAATCGCCCTTTCCCCAGCGCTGAATCCGACTTTGTAGTTAGGGCAGGTGCGGGTCTCCCGTTCCGCTTCTCCGGGCGGGCGGGCGGGCGGGCGCGTTGCCGCTTCGCCGCCGGGAGAGCAGCGGCGGGGCCCCCCCCGGAGCCGCCCCCGGAGGCGCCCCGGCAGCGCAGCCGGCGTGGCTGTAAAAGTCGGGGCTTGAGGCTTTCCCTGAGAGGGGAGCGGCAGGTACCACCCGCGGGAAGGCTGGCTGAAGGGCACGGTAGACTTGAGGACACCCGCTTGGTTCTTCTTCTCGGGAAGGTGGCTTCGCCTTGGTGGCGCGTCTGCCCTCCGAGGCGGCTGGGTGGGATCTGTCAGGAGCCTCTCGAGGTGGATGGACAGACGCGCTTGATGAAGATGCGTGCCGCAGCGTAGATTACATGTCAGGAAAACGAACATCTTGGCGAGATGGACGTTGAGAGAGCAAACTGGGTATTCAAGCAGAAGTGAGTGACATTTATTAGAGTGCTTGACGGTCTTTTTGCTTGGGATCAGAACCCTAGCGCTAGGTGCTGAACAAACACATGCAAACAAAGATTTTTGGATGAACTGCTGCCTGTCCAAGTACTACCTCAGTCCTCATGTGCTTAGAAATAATGTTGGGTGTTCTTACCGAAAGCTGACTCTCTGAGGTCTGGAGTGATATGCCTTACTCAACGGATCAAATGTATTGTTTCAAAAAGAAACACAGATTTATAAGCTTTTGAGCTGGGGGGAAGATGCTTACAGGTTGAATGCCAATTGGGGAAACAACATAAGGGTGAAGAGACCTACGGTAGAAAAGATGCCATGGCAACAAGAAAGCATCAGAGAAAGTAACAATATTCTCTTATGGAGGGGGAAGAGGAGCATTGCATTCATCTGTACCACACTGTAGATTAAAATACTATAATTTAGGGTGGCTTTTTTTCAGATTTTTTTTTCAGAATACAGTACTTTGCACTAGGTGCCTTAAATTTAATTCCCAGTTAAGGGTTCTATCACCAGAACTCATCAGAAAAATGCAGAATGCGGATGAGGATTGGAGTTTTTTTTGCAGAGCTTGTTGAGTTTCTGTTGTTCTAAACAAAGTGGTTCTTGTGGCTTACAGCAGAGGTGAATTCTTTCTGCTGGAAGAACCCTGAATGAGATTCAGGTTTGACCAGAATTGAAAGTCAGTATTAATCTTTGATGAATCTTTACATTGCCAGAATCTTTCTGAACGGATGAGCAACTTCCTCCTGTTATCTTCTCTAAAGCAGTACTAAAGTGGTGCATTTATACTAGTGGATTTGCATTACATTTGAAATACTAAATTCTATAAATTGCAGGACAGATGGGAATAGTTGATTCTGAATGTTTTTGTTTGTTTGTTCATTTATTTTTAATTTGTGTTAGTTTTTTTTTAAAATCACTGGGTTTTTTGTGAATGGGTAGCCATTAGTTAGTGTTTTCTTCATTTATACACTTCTCTTTTTGTGTAAGACAGCATAGGATCTCTGAAGTCACATTTCACTAAGAATAATTCACTTGGGATCATTTTCCAAAGCAATGCCAGAACATACTAATCCGTAAGACATTTCCCACCATGAACTTTCCTTTCCTTCCCCCTTGCTCCCAAACAATCCCTGAAAAAAAGTGTGAGATTTAAATCCTTTTAGCATTAGCATTATGGCCTCACCCCAACCTTGCCCCTCCCTGATTGTGTTTTTCTTGCAGTAACTTGTCTGCCACAGTTCACTTTTTAAAGGTTGTCGCTGGTCTGAGGAGGGGGGGTCAGTGCTGAAGTAGGAGGCTGGCACAAGTGACGCTGTGCATGTGTATTTTTTTGCTCACGGTTCTTCCCTAATCTTGTCTTAATAACATTGTTCTGGGGTCTTGGATGATTTCTGTGCCTTTTTAATTAAGCAAAGCTAGCTTTGGTTGTCACTTCTGTAGAGCAATCTCTGGGATTTGACCTATGTGACAAACCTACTTCTTTACAACTAAGATTTATTGAAAAGAAAATGCAGAGTAACCCAGGGGGAAGGTGTGTTTGGTTTGCATAAAGGGTCTCATCTGAATGTCTTGCAAAGCCATTTAGGAAGGTGTTCTTCTTGTGCAAGAAAAGGAAAATTCTGCATTTTGAATAAATAATTTCCTCCCTATTAAGGCTTGCTTTAGATTTTCTGTCAAATGCATAAGTTTTAAATTAGTGATTGCACATTGTGGTTAGTCATGAGAATAGCTGTGTTATTTTTCTGCATCCTTATCAGGTACTGTCTACCAACATCTGAATTTTCCAGCCTTCCTTTTTTCTTCACATGATTGTAGAAATTGTTGATCCTGATATTTCTCACTTATTCAATGGAAAAGTAACAAGTGATAATCCTAAAAGTTGATTTTTGTTTTATTTCTTTAGTTGTTAATTCCTGAAGAATAATTTGTAGTCTTATTTCTTTACCAAAACTTTTTTTTTTTAATTTTATTTAGCTTGTGTTGATATTAGTCCTTGAGTGATAGAGAGGGAGTTGTTTTATTGGCAGGAGCTGAGGAAGGGAAGGATATTTGAGATAGATAGAAAAGGTTTGCAAGAGCTAACATTGGCTAGATCACACATGTGGCTGCCTCTAAACAATCTCTAACTTTAAAGCTCTTATCTTTGTTTCTAATGTACTGACCTCAGTTATATTTTGAGTAAAGGGTTACATATTGAGGGACTAAAGTAAGGCTATTGCTTTAGAAATGAAGCCTTTTCTGCTGTTTTCCTCTCTCCATAATCTGCTTGTGTAACTCCAGTAAAGGAAAGCTGAATGGAAACCCCCTGCTCAAATTGATGGAAGTTTTGCTGTTCAAAACAACAGATCACATTTTGGATCATGTTAAATTTCTGCCCATAAAGAGCAATGTCTGGCTTCTTTCTTTCTGTCATTTGTACCTATGGCATCTGAATTATGTGAGTTTTTCAACCCATTTTGACCAGGGGCTGCACAGTTTAGTGTTCTAGTTTAGTAAAAAAGAACATAAATGGCTATTCTGCTGTACGGTTTCTGATTACAGCAACTTTTTTTCTTTATTGTTCAAAGATAATAGGTTTTTCTTATTGCTTTTGAGCCGAATTTTCCCACAGGATATTTACAGTAGCTCAGAAACAAAATGACAAGTGAGAAATGTACGAACACATGAAATATAACTTTACTTTTATTTTGCTGTGGCGTCAATGGAATTACAGCCGTGAACCAGGTTGTTGGTCCTGTCCTGGAAACTGAAAATCGGATGGGCTGAGTACAAAAGATTGGCAGGGAGAAATCAGGCACCTTACGGGAGAGCTGAGCTAGAGTTACATGTCTATGTTGTTGGGGGAGAGTGTACGTACAGCAGCTGTCACCCAGGGGGTGAAGAGCTGAATTTCAGAGTGACTTGTCATGGAGCAGATTAGTAGGCCTTGAACAAAACTTAGCTTGCCCTCTGACTTCCACATTTGTGAATTTAAGAAAGCTGTCGTTTTCTCTTTCTCACTTACTGTGGCAAAAGCATCGTTGCCAAGAGGCTGGCCAGCCTGGCGGGGACACTGAGTGACATGGGAGAGAGACTACAGCGCAGAGTTAAGTGAGAAAATGGTGGGGCAAGAGCAGAAAGCAAAAGTGCAGGATGAGGGGAACAAGGCAGAGTTCGGGCATATTAAAACAGGACAAAAGGACACCCACATCCAGGGTGTGTACACTTCCACACACAGCCTGAGAGTTGAGCAGGAGGGACGAGAGCTCAGCATGTGGTCATAGAGCTGCAACATCGCTGGGATACCTCTGACATGGTGGAACAGCTCATGTGGCTGGAGTGCTGCAACGGACGGAGCTGAGCCCTTCGGGAGAGACAGGGAAGAGGAAGAAGGGAGCTGCTCTCTGAGTGAAGGAGCAGCTCAGATGTGTGGGACTCAGGTCTGGATAAGAGCTTGTGGGTCAGGGTCAGAGGAGAGATCACTAAATGTGACACCATGGTGGGATGCGTTACAGACCACTGACCAGGGTAAGGAATTAGGTGGAGCTTTCTCTGAAAAACTTGAAGAAGTCTTTGTGTCACATTGTGCCACCTCATTTGGAACTGTAATGTGTCAGGACACCAGCCACCCAGGAGATTGCTGGAGGGTGTCAAGGATAACTTCTTGTTATCAAATGGTCCTCCAGTCCTCGTGCAGCACACCATGCAGACCCTGTCCATAGAAAGGCTGACCCATTTTACTCATTCAGGCTATTACAGGATTTTCTTCCAAGGAAACAACTCTATTTGTCTTTTCTGCTAGCAAGCAGAACCAATGTTCTCATGAGAACTTCTTGCTGCACTTTTAGATGAACACAGGTGGTGTAATTGCTGGTGGTGAGTGGGGGCTGCCCGCAAGCTCCTTAAAATTAGTTGGCTGAGTTTGTCCTGCGGCCAGGGAATTTGTGCAGCAAAACACAGCCTGAAGGCCAAGTCATACCGGCAGTGCAGCACAGCATGGGCAAGGGTGTACTCAGGTTAACTGCTGCGTGGGTCACAGACGTGATGTGTGGTGTGGTCTCCCTGTCAGGATCACCGCAGACGGAGAATGTCATACAGCAACAGCAGACACACATGAGGCATGTCCTCACCACCTTCTTTGTTGTCACCAGCGATGTCTGCCAGGCCTCTGCGCTTATTGGTGGGATCAAGGAGGAGAGGAGCTACCAGCTGGGGAGGATGGTTGAGTCAAGCATTGCTTGGGAGCACTTGACTCTGATGTCGCTGGGACCTGTCAGGCTGCACGCCAAGGTGCTGAGGGAGGTGGCTGGTGTCCTTGTGCAGCTGCTCTCCATCAGCTCTCAAAGGTCGTGGAGATCAGGGAGATCCCCAACAACTGGACAAAGGCAAATGTCACACTTGCCTTCAAAAAAGGGCAAAAGCCACCCTGAGGAGTTTCAGGCTGCCCGGCCTCTCATCAATCCCAGGTAAAATCAAGGAGTGAGACGTCCTGGAGCCCACATCTGGGCACATCAGGGAGAAAACAGTGACAGGGAGCTGTCGGCAAGGATTTACCAAGGGTAAATCATTCCTTACCCACCTTGACTGCCTTCTGCGACAAAATCATGGGGACAAGAGGAGAGCAGCAGATGCCAGCTACCTCCACTATAGCCAGGCTGTTGGCACTGTCTCCCCCCAGATTCTTGTACCTGGGCTGGGACATTACAGTCTGGGAGGGAGGCTGCATTGGTGGGTGAGGACCTGGTTGGGTGGTGGGCTCAGAGGGTGGTGGTTATGAGTCGGACTGGAGGCTGGTATCCAGCAGGGTCCTGCAGGGTCTGTGCAGGCCTGTCCTGTTCAACATCTCCACCAGCAACCTGGAAGAAGGGATGGAGGGCACAGGCAGCCCTGGGGAGGCGGCAGCTCTGGAGCATGGCCCTGGGCACTGGTAGGAAGTGAACCAAGCCAGGATGACTTATGTGCCCAGACAGCAATGAGGGCCTGTGGTGCCTGGGGTGGCATGAGCAGGATATGGCCAGGGGAAGGCAGGGACTGTCCTCTCTGCTTGCTGCTTGTCAGACCCTGTCTGGGTGCTGCCTCCAGTTTGGGTGCCCAACACAGAAGAGACACCAGCAAACTGGACGGACTTCAGGGGAGAGTGACCATCCTGTTGACACATGGTGGGTCTGGAGCCCTTGCCCTGTGAGAAGAGGCTGTGGGACCGGGGATGGTTCAGCTGGGAGAAGCGATGGCTTTGGGGGCACCCAACAGCATCCCTGACACTGATGGGAGGGGATGGAGGAGACGCAGTTGGGGTCTTCACAGTAGTGAGTGGCAGCAGGGCGAGAGGCAGTGACAGAAGGTAAAACGCAGAAGGCTCAGGCTGGAGATAAGGAGAAGCCATTTCCCCAGGAGGAGAGCCCAGCAGTGGAGCTGGGGCCTGGGGCGGGTGTGCCATCTCCATCCTTGAGGGTTTTATGCCCCAACTGGATGAAGCCCTGAGCAGCCTGTCTGACCCCCAGCTGAGGCTGCTCTGGGCAGGGGCTGGGACTGGAGATCTCCCCAGGTCCCTGCCAGCCTGAGTTACCCTGGGATTGTGTAAATCAACAGTAAAAAGTCCTTTGAGAATTAATTTACAAGATGCACACTAGCACATCTAGTAACTCTTGTCTATAATCTTAATAACTTCTTGAAAAACTTAGAAATGTACCAACAGTGGTTATCAGAACTGAAAACACTCTTAAGAAAAACAAAAACAGTAGTTCTAGGCCAGAGCAGGGACTGGTAAAATAATCTGATAATATTGTAAAATGGAGAGTAACACTTTGCCTGGCTGTTCTCCCTCCTCCACCACTGGGAGGGTGCACCCCTCTCTCCTGCAGCCCCCCAGCCCAGCCCCAGCTCCTGGCTGCCTCCCGGGCTAGAGGATTTAGCATGAAGGAGCTAGCTAAAAGCAGGTGTCTGTTATATTTGAATGTAATACTTTTCTGATGATTTCATTGCCCAGAAAGTGTAGCAATAAAAAAATCCAATAAAAATGGAAACCAGAAATCTCTGTCAGCAGTGCAACTGGGAGGTGAGGCGAAGGGCTGCGCGGATGAAGCCTACGAGAGGTGCTTGCACAGGTTGCACGTCGGACCTTGTGCTGCTGTAGGACCCACATCATCAGATGAGCTGCAATGAATTTTACTTCTGATCTGGTTCTACCATCTTTGAAGAAAATATTTGTTTTTATCACGAACTTTTTAAAGTTCTTGGTAGCCGAAGAGAGCATAACTATTTCTTTGCACAAGTACTTTGCCATGTATAACAAATTGGACATTTTGTCTCGCTTTTATTTTAGGTAACTGCTCTTTTTTCTTCATTTTGGCATCTATAAAATGGGTTTTTAAAATATTATATAGTATATAGTGGAGTGTTTGGGTTTTTTTTAGTTTGTTTCTGTGTGCTGTGGATGACCAACACTTTTTCTGACTGCGTATTTGAATGGATTAATAACAAAGCGAAAACCGATGGATATTTATACTTCAGATTAAATGCGGTTTCCTGCACCTCAACGTGAGGTTGCTTTGTTAAGAATCTCTCCTGAATGCGTTGCCTAGTGTCTCCCTGCGGCGAGCTTCCAGTGAGGAAACCTGTCAAGGAATTTCTTATTGTAGACCAGTCCTATATACTTGATCTTACGTGATCTTGGGTTTGTTCTTTTATCGGTGGGAAAAAAAAAAGTATATCCTGTGCATTACTTCTTTGGTGCATGTGTGGACTAGTCTGTTAAGTACCGTGACAGCTGGATTTTTAAAGGTTAATAATTCATTATGATTTTAGAGATCATGTTTTTATCTGAACTGTCCCGAGGAAAATATTTTCGCCTGCCTGTTTCCATTCTTGTGAAGGAGTTCTCTGTTGTGTGGACTGAGTTCTGCCCGATGCTGGAAAAACATCCATAATCCTCTGTTATTAGTATGAAGTGACTTTGAAATTGCTAAATTTTATGCTGAAGGAAAAGCTTCAGATTTTTGGATTTAAATAATTCTGGAAGATGCTTGTATTAGGCAACCCTCAGAAGTCCCTTCCATGCTAAATTATTCTATGGCTGTAGCTTTTGAGAGTAGTACTCTGTACCTGATAGAGCAGAGTGTGGCATAACTGACTGCAGTCATATGTGATGCAAGTCACTGCAGAGCTAGGATGTGATTTTTAGCACTGAAGATGAGGAAAAGAGGGAAAAAACCCACCCAAACCCAAACAAAGAGGAGAAACGAATTCTCATTAAAATGATAAAACAGAACTATAGTTCAATTTCCACAGTTCCTATCTGTTTGTCTCCCCTGAAAATGCATCAGGGTTTATTACGCTGAAAACATTGTGTCTAAGAAAATACCGAGGACTGAAGTTACCTTGCTGTTTTTCTTTCTTTCTTGTGGAAATAATAATTATTAATTATTAATGTACAGTCTATTCTGTATCTGAAATCAACGTACATGTATTTCAAAAGGAGGTGGAAGTTTAATAATTACAATGATAGTGTCAAACTGCATAGGCAGAATTTAAAAATTATTAATAATGGGGGATTTCTGACTTTATCTCATTTATTTCTTTGGGGCTTGATAATTTTTAAGTGGTGGCTGGCCTTCCTTTCTAATAAAAGATTGATTTCAAACTGAAAATCCAGAGTCAACAGACATCTTTTAAAATCTTGAACATTTCTATTTGTATGCTGTGGATGAACTGGTAGTCTGTGAGTTGGTGATGTAGAGGTACTGTTGTCCCTGACCACCCTGCAAAAAGCCAAAACAGGGCCCCGAAGGCTTGCTTTCCTATAGGACCTTTTATCTATTATCTGTTATGTACACTTGCTCAGGTCTTGCCTGAAAATACTGGATTTCGTTAAAAAGAGAAAAAAGTTCTAAATTACAAACAAAAATTTAAGAGTAAGGAAAAAGGAAACCAAGTGGTGTGGGGAGGTGTGACATCCCTACATCTGTGACTAGGAAAATGAAAACTTGTATCTAGATCAGAAGACACTTGCACTGTCCGCAGTCTCTTTTGCAAGTGAGATCTCTGTGGTCTTTTGAGTTGTGTGGTATATTTTTTTTTACTATTTTTTTTTTCACTGCAGGAAGCAACTACTCTGAGGCATGCATGTAGACTTTTGGAATTCACCTGAAGGTTATGGGATATTCTTGTATTCATCACAACATAATACAGACAAGGCCTTCCCAAAGTGTCTGAGATGTTAATATCAGTTAATAAAGCAGGACCACATTTTTAGACACAACTTGCACTTTTTAGTCTAACACTGGCTGGAAAGTAATACAAGTATCCTATTATAACCTATTTGCTGTATTTGTGGCTGAAAGCAATTCTTCAGAGATACATATTTAATACTTCTGCTGAAGCAGCACTTCAACAGTCCTGTCACATTTCAAAGTGAAAATGTGGAAAAAAAAAAAAAAAAGTCATATTCTTTTCCGGTACAAGTTTTTTTTTTTCTGTTCTTCTTATGTTCTTTTTGCTCTTAGATAACATATTTGCTTTCATGACATAATGGAAGTGTGTAAAGAATATGCCAAGTAGGCGATCTCCTGTTGCAACTTTTTGAAGTTTGCCATGGATTGCGGAGAAACTGTCTAGTTATAAAACCCTTTAAATCACAGTGACTGCAGAGGTGCAAGGAGAAAAAACCTAAAATATAATGTCTAAATAAACAACTAAATGAAAACTTTCTGCTACTTATTGCCAGACTTCAAGTGCTTCCTCTCTGGAAATGAAGTGTAATGAGAAAAAGTATCTGATGGTAATGTGCTAATTTATTACAGCTATTTATTCTGTCTTTATTTCTCATTATTTCCCCTGAATGGTAATGACATGATATTTACTGTGACTATTTTTTAAAACGTTTTACTCATATATTTAATTATCTTTTTGTGAACACACATCAGATGATAGTTTTTATTTTTAGTGGCTGGGCTGAGCAGGTTTATATTCCAGCTCAGGAAAAATTTAGATTTTATGCAGATAGATGAAGCTCCAGTGATGTCAGAGTATATATGCTTAATCCTATTATACATTTAAAATCAAGAATAAATTAATGGAGAAAAAGGTATGTATATATGTATATGTGCATACGTATTTCTCAACTTACTGGAAATTGATTTCCAAATCTAAAACCAAGAAAGGCAGAGGAAGTTCCTGGGAGCAGAAGCTTATGTTTGACTTTTCAAATGGTACCCTATTTCAAGTTGCTTATGGCGTTAATGTTGAAATACTGTTCTATCCATAGAAGGAGCATTAGTAGTGTTAACTAAGATTTTAATTGCACAGGCTGCTTCATTGTTGTTATCATCATCTGCATATTTTAAAAATTAAAGACCCAGTTTGCACTGACTGGCAGGTCTTATGTATCTATGTACATGCTCTGAAGATTTTAGCTATAGAATACATATATATAAATAGATATAAAATATATAGTCTGTGAACTTCATGCTGTTTTGGGGGCAGGTTTGCTTTCAAAGCTAAAAAAACTAAAGGCTAAACTTGGACCTTCTTCATGAACAAGCAGAGGTGACTGTAATAATTCTGTGGACCTTACAGCCTAGTATTTCCATTTGCTGACTCCCGGTACAGACCTCCATTAGCATTCCTTGCACCTCCAGAATGTGCACTACGCCAACCTACATGATATTCTGGCACAGGACTCTTACCTTCATGTTGAGCTGTATTCTTTTTAGTGAATAAGGTTATTTGGGAAGGTGAAGATGGGTCCTTGAACCCACCCTGATGCCTTCTTTACTGGACTAGTTGGTGTGCAGAAGACGCTAATGCTTCTCTCTATTTTAAGAGTAGAACTAAGGAGAATCTAGCCCAGAATGTTGAAATTACTTTCTTGTTGGAAGAGCTGAAATAGGCTATGATATGTGTTGCTGTTTGCCCTCATTTTTTCTTCTCATTTTGAAGGCAGTTGTTATGGAGAACCCAAATCTGCAGTAACTTCACTTCTTCAGTTTTCTCTGGTTCTCCAACGTAAGCTGACCTGTGTTGTTAAAGGATTCCCAGACACCAGAAGTTCATCACAGTCAGATCTGCTCAAGGGAATTGTATTAGTGGTCCCTCAAGAGAAGGGGATAGAAAAAAAGGGAATGAAACAGAAAAGGAAATGTGGTCACTGCGTGTGACTGGATGACTTACAATTTCCAAAGGGGCTGGTGGGAAGCTTCGGATCTCAAAAAGTTGTCATGGAAAATGAATAAGGCTGTAAAAATACCAAAAGCTGTGAATGAAGCTTGGGTACAAGTGGAAAGCTACTGAGGCAACAAGGCGGGCAAGCAAGAAAGATTTTAATGAGTTCAGCAGTGAGGGTAGATGCAGTGAGGTAGATGAGGTAGATGCACAGAGGTGAGCATATTTTTTCTCCTATTCAATTATCAAAATTGTGACAGGTCTGGATTTGATTCAATGTAACTGTTCTGGAGATTATGACCACTTGATTTTAGACATGCATTTTGGCTTGAAGAAAATATTCCCTTATGGTTTAGGTATTAGAGTTGTTTTAAAAGCTAATATTAAGACAGCTGTCAATCATTTACATCAACAACAGAAGAACATAGATATTGTGTTGTATGAAAATACAATTTAATCAGAATTCAAGCTTTCAGCCTGTGTGGACCAGGACTTCAAAGGCTCAAATACATTCTTGGCACAATGCATTTGAAGTTGGCGGAACATGCCCTGATGCTGAGCATATAAAAGCTTCAAATACAAGAATTTAGAAGTCTAGGGATGCTAGAAAGCTTTTAAAAGGTCACAGTCTTAAAATTAACTCATACAAGCCGTTAAGAAGGCAAGGCCCTTAGTTACAATTGTTCTCTGTCAGTAGATTTGACAACCTTACTAAAACTCCCTGATGGTTATTTCCCTGAGGTACTGAGAGGACTGTAGAGATGTTCTGTTTCACACTATTGCATCAATTGAGTTATGATGCAAGTAAAGCAGTAAGGATTTGTCCCTATGTCAGTGCTGGAGTGTGACTGTAACGATGCCAGTTCACGTTCCAAGTAGGGTGGCACCACTCAGACTACAGAATGAGTTGGTGAAAATATAAGCTGAGTAATTAAGAAAATGCAGAATACAATAGGTGGATTGCAATGCATAGCATTCTTAAATGATGGCGTGGTAGAAAGCAGTGGTTTCATTAACTGAATCACGTGATTTTTCTGCAGTAGTTAACAGAAGGTACAACTAGCAAAATACCGAAATTACTCACAGAAGGATATTATTCAAAACCTAATCAGTGAATATCCTTCTGTTAGCATAAATAGATTCTCAAATAAGGGATGAATTTTGAGTCAGTAAAGAAGCACAGTCATGATTTTGGTGCATCGAGTGTTTTCTTCTTTGTTACGAACAAGATGCTTCTCAGCTACAGAGATGCTGTTTTAAATGTCTTTTAAAGCACAAGCTTGCCTTAGCTATTTCTTCTGTTTTTTGAAAGGGGGAGAGGGTAACAACCAACATCCTCACTGGTGCATACTATTTCTCATTTGAAGAGAAAGTTAGAACCCTTTAAAGATCCCTATGTGCTGTGACTTATTTTGGATTAAGAAAAAAATGCAGTTCACCCAGCTTCTGTAGATTGCATTCACTAAATTATCCTTATGCTTCTCTTTGCCCATCATAAGCACCTCTTTGTTCCACTTTTCCTGTTTCATCAGTTGTGGGATGAAAGCTATGAACCTCCCCCAGTCCAGTCTCCCTATTTAGGAGTTAATTATATCTGCAGATGTCAGATTTTTCTTGGAAGTCAGTGGTTTATCTGTGTGTGTCTTCCGTGGACTGTCCTCTTTGCATGTGTTAACTGTTCTATTCTTTCCCTCAAACAGAGGCTTTCTTCAACACTGAGACTACCATCTCTGTGCATATTTTTCTCTTCCCACTCCATTTTTTATATATATATATATATATGTGTATATATATATATGTAAAGTCTTTTTGAAAGTTGAGTCATAAGGATGTGTTTATATTGCCCTATTTTTGGGAAATGAGCAGAAGTACTATTATACTGAAAAGCGTTGATGGGCTCATCCCACTTTTTCATTGTTTTTTAGATCTACAGACAAGTACAGGATGCTTGAAGCAATGATTCTGCACTACAATTGATTCTGTATCTCCTACCCACTATTTTTCTTTTGGTTCCTGCAGCCTTTCTTCCTTTATTTCGTCTTCTTAAAAACAATAGTGTAGTTAATATTATGATGCTCAGACTGTTACCTGGCTCTTTCTGAGTCAGACAAGTTGGAGCGTGGGCTGGACTTGCAGTTTTCTCAGACCCAGCCTGCTAGAATTGAAAGGGCTTATGAGAATATCTGGTACTCCTCTATATAGTCAGGGTTCTTGTGACATAAACCAAACCATTTAATGTTGTAACTAGAGGCAAGGCTTAACAAAAGCGCCTGTTCAAATATGTGTGTCTGTTTGGCTTCTTCTTTTTCTTTCCTTTTTTTTTTTTTTTTTTTTTTTTTTTTTTTAAACTTCTGGCAAAGGTTAAAAGAATGTCATGGCAAATTTGTATAAGGATGTTTCCTAGACCATTTCCAGCTGCTCACTTGGCATTATAACAGGATAGCAAAGTGATTCTGATACCTGGACAGAGACTGAGATAGTCTCTGATAGAATTAGTCTCATAGCTCATTTTATTTAATGTCATGATTTTGAGGATAATCTTTATTCTCATGCTGAAAATATCAGGTGTATTGCCTTTACATAAAGGTTAAAATATTTTTAATTTCCTGGAGGTGGTGACTTTAAAAAAAATGAAATCACGCAGTCTTATAAGTGTGTTTTTCTTCACTTAATAATATGGCACTAGAAAGCTATAGCTAATTGTGCCTCCTGTGCTAATGACCTTGCTGAGTATGATGTTGTCATCATAGGCAGCTAGGGAGATCACAGTTTATTACTAGCGGCTGGGGTGTGTGTTCCACTAACAGCTGCCTATCTCATTGCAGAATGTGTTATAATGGAAGGAACACTTCAAGTGAAATTAAGAAAGCTGAGGATATTCCACTGTTCTAGTAATATGACTGGATGAGATGCCTATACCTTTATAATCAGATGTAGTACGCTGGGAATAGGATCTCAAATTCATTGTGTGAAAATCCGTAAGTGTTTTCTTACTTCAGTTTATTAATGTCAGAACTTCAGGTGCTGTAATTGCCAGACCTCTGGATCTTGATGTTCCCCTTAACTAGAAGTCACTGCTTTGCTGACAGATAGGAAAGGAGGTGATAAGTCTCGAATTTTATGAGTAAAATCCCCTGTTAAAATGTTGATTCTGCTGGAATCAACAGTTGTACTGCTAGTGTGATAGATGTGTATTCACGCACACAACACAGCACTGGTGTTAAGGGCTGGTAACAGATACACAGCTGATTCAGCCCAGCAGCTATGGACAGTATAGCTAACACGTATCTGGGCATTGTAAATAAGTCCTCCACTTGCCTCCACCTGCCCTTGTTCAATGGGCTTTGTTGATTTTTCTGGTATTTCCTAGACATCCCACAGCTAGTGGGAGTGTTCAGAGTTCAGTGTTTCTTGAGTGTTCAGAAATCCAGGTATATCTGGTGTACGTGTGTAGATGAGAAATCTAGCACGGGCACAGTAGATCTGATATGTCTCAAAAACAAGAGTTTGCAAAGCTGTTTTGTGCATGTGTGGTACGTGTGGCATCTGATGCACTTGGACTGCTCTGGTCTTGCGCACTTGTGGTACATAGCACATCAACTGCTTTCTTCTTGAAAAACTCACAGTCCAGGACCAGATTTTGTCACAAAAGCTGTAGCTGAATTAATGAATTCAGTAATGAACTAATCCACCTAGAGGATGCCCAGATTTCTAGATAGAAGAGTTTGTCCTAAACACAGTCCCCCATATTACTGTGGTTTCAGCACGGACTCTTCTGTTGAGGTATGGCATTGGCAAAGCCTTACTGCTTTAAGAAGTGGAATATGATCTTTATAGATTTTCCAGAGTTACTTGTCAGTATGGATGGAATTTTTTTCAAAAGGAAGCTTTAGAGATAAAAGAACAAGACTTCATTTTGACATGAGCTTGTTGGGTATAAATACAATTCTTTTTTTAATTTTACTTTAGACAACTGTATAAGACCCCTGCATTTGATAAAATACGAGTATTGCACCGTTGAAGAAAGTGCTTCTATGACTTTCTCAAATATACAAGCAATGAAGTAACATGTTTTCACAGGTGCAGTAGGGGACCTAGTGAATTTCTAAGCATATTCAGAACAAGATAGTAATATGTGGAATTCAAAGCAAAAATGAAGAAAAATCTAAACTTTGTTGAAAAACTTAAATTGTGTTTGCTGCTTGACTTTTTCACCTCTGATGGATACAATTACTTTTTGCATTTAAAGAAAATCTTTGTGCAGTTATCAGCATACTTTTAGACACTGATATTGTCCATATTCTTACATAGAGAGAAACAAGTCCATACACTTCCCAAGATATTGGAGAAATATTCAAAATACCTGAAATACAGATAGATGGCAATGTCATAAAGGTATGTGTTTGAAACAGTTTTAAGACTATATGCTAGAGTAATCTGGCATAGCAGCAATTTGCAAATAATTAAGAAATACATATGGAGGTGAAATTGTGTCCTGGTAGTAAGAAATTCTGTCATCACACAAAGTCTTTCAAACTTGAACACCTTCTTTGTTTATATGAGAAGTATACCACTAAGAAACTTCTCTTATGACTGATTATATTTAAGGATCAACAGTGCTGAAATCTGGAAAGATACAGTTCTCCCTGAAGAAGGAACCTTTTCTTCTTTCCCAAACTGAGTTTTAAGCAGTGACTTGATTTATTATAAAATACATCTTATGGCTTACTCTAAAATTCCTGAAGGGCTGAGGTTGATATGGAAGAAATACGACATTTTAAAAGTCTCTTCCCAAAAAAAAGAGGTTTTTGAGGCCCTGGTGCAGTAATGTAGGCAACCTGAGCCTGCTCATTTGATTTCTTTAAGACTTGCTCTGAGAGATAAGATGCTCTGTCATAATTCCAGGTAGTTTAAAGATCAAGACAAGCACCATTCAGTATTTTCAAGTTGCTTTTAGAAGTGTTTGTGTGCAGATGACCATTTGCTTTTTTTTGGTCTGCTTCACCATGGTACCAGGGATGTGAGAGGTCAGATGTTCTGGCCTAATCATTCGCCTTATTTCACTAAGAGGTCAGAATTGAATTGCTACATTGTTACCTCCACAGAGGTAAGGTGAAATTGAGGAAGGGAATAACCACTGGAATGCATTTTAAAACATACAAATCCAGAGAGGATTTTTGCGAAGTTCTTGAACAGTCAGTACATTTGAAGTGTATCGATGTTGCAGAAGTATATAGGACTTAATTAAAAAGAAGTGCTTAAATAAAATGTCACTCTTGGTATATACCATTGTTAGTGTTTCATTTGTAGCCTTAGAAATATCTATTACAGAATTCTCCATCGAATTTGGAACATGTCAGCAAATGCCAACAACAGAAGGAAAAAAAAATTCCAATAAATCTGTTCTCAACACATGGTTAGGTCTGCCCTTTAAAAAAAAAAGTACTATAGCTTTTGGGAGAGAAAAGAAACATAAAAAATTAATCTTTTTGAAGGGCATGTCTCATCACCGTTCTTTTTCACTGAAGAAAGAGGACTGAAATTTTTGTCTAACATAATCATCCACTTGCCAGACTTATTGTGGGACGTGTCTGGAGAACATTAGCAATAAAATATTGAAAACTTTTATTACTATTGTAGAGAAACACAGTTTAGCCATGTATAAATGTGTACAGGCTATGGTCTAACTATTTCAGCAAGTGGACTTAGAAACAAAAATTTTATAATAAAAAAAGAACCCAATGCATTAAATCAAATATTTAGCCTCTTCAACTCTGAATCAGAGTTCTTTATGTTAGAATAAATCTTACTTGAGTGTATGCAGTGCAAACGCATATATCTGAGGACTTTTGTATATCACACAGAAATGTCCATTCAAGTGTAATTCCATTTGACAGTATCACATGAGAACTGATTAACAAGCATAGACATACAAGGTTAGATTACAGCCTGTAGTAATAAATCATTTTGTTTTAGCCATGTTAGAGAACACCTCCTGCCTTGCAAATAAGTATTGAACAGAATCCTCAGCAAGAGGGCAGAAGCAGAAGATAGTCTGGCTGAGCTACATAGGGGAACAAGTATTAGTCATCTGGGTTTCAAGAGACCCTATGTGGAGAATATGATTTCAAAGCCTTATGCCAATCATTTCTTCTGAATGGTTTGCCCTTAAGAGTGCTCTAGAGGTGCTGGAGTTCGTCAGAGCTTCATTATGTTTTCTGCTAGGTTGGAGGATGTTTGCTCAGATGGTAACGATTGATTTCATGAAGTTCTGTGTGTGGCCACTGCAACTCTTGATTTAACCTGAATAGCATGGGCTATTGTTTGCGTGCTGTCATCTCCACAAAGTCTTCAAGCCATGACACTTGAAGAATTCTGATTCCTCTTTATTTGCATACTCAGTGTGACTCTACAAGTCAGTTGGGTTGCTTTTGCTCAACCTGGATGGTATGTGGAAGTGAAGCATAAGACTAGGATGTTGATGACCAGGCAATCTGTAACAAGACCTAAACACTCAGCAGACAGAAATGCAAAAATTACTTGCCATTTCTAGATTCGGCTATGCTTTATGTTCTACTATAGTTATACTATGTGACTATACAGTCTACATTGTACAAAACTTGCCTTTGTCATATATACTAATTCTGGCATTGTGTTAGGCATGCGTATCCTCGAATGACTTGAGCTGTTCCAGATATCCCAAGAGAATGAGGGCTGGTGCACAGGAGTGTGAGAGAAATGCAGTCTAGGCTTCTCACTTGGTCTTGGTGACTTAGAAAATTACTTATCATTTCCCAGTTCACATATAACTGTGCAGTCGAGCTTTAGCAAATTCATAGCAGTTTGTCATGTTAACAGCTACTCTGTGATTCAGCTTATACTCAAGAGCTCACTTGCACAAGCATGTTTTGGCCTGTTTGGAAGCTTAATTTAAGTGAATGCCTGTTACAATTAGAGATGTCCTTTAGAGGCCTGCTAGAGGAGATTAGCTGATGAGAGTTTGTTAAATGTGTGAAAAACCTCAACTAGTTTCAGTGTTAACTTGTATGAGACAAAAACTGTATTTTTATGAAAGTGTTCATAGAAATGTTGCTGACGATTTCAGTTCCTGTTAGAACAAAAATATTAAGTGATTTTTTTCTGGTTTTGGTTTTTGTTCTTTTTTTTAACATTTGAGACTAACATCACCTCTTTCCTTGTCAAAACTTAAGTTCCACAGTTCAAATATGCAATCAAAGGGGACCAGCTTTCATTCTGAAGGCTGTTTATGCCCTGACGCTTGTTGGCCCAGTGCTCTGCCCCTGAAACCAATGGGGGACCAGCATTCATTGAAAGCACAGAAGGTGTCTTCTACATTGCTCTATGTACTTGCCCCATTATTTTAAGCAGTGCATTATGACCCTTCCTTAAGTGTATTGATAATCACTTTAAAAGCAGGTGGGTATTTTGCATGAAGTGGTTAGCAATCATTCTCCTCAGTTCTAGTTTAAATTTATTCATGGCCTTCTTGGCTTATTTGTTCTTGTTTTGATGTCAGCCCCTAGATGAGATAAGCTTTATTCTGTTGGTGTTATTAGTAAGTGACAGCTAGAAGTTAATCTAGCTCTCCTCTTCAAACATCTTTCTCCCTCAACAGTCCTTTTCTGTGCTTACTCTAAAAGAAGCATATATATGGGGTTTTTTTAAACATAAATGGTTAAAGACTACAGGTTACTGCTACAGAATTCCAAAATGACTTTCTCTCCTGGAAGTGTATTTCCTGCTATGTCCTAGCACTTGGTGCCATATAGTCTTATTCTCTAATCCCCCTTGTCACTTAACACCTGTTGAGTGTATGATCTTGCCTTTTGTACTATGAAATCATCTTTCTTCTGTTGGCTGACATGGATAAGTCATCCAGGTATTTCTGTGTGTGACTGGTGCTTTCCAAAATTCTGTCATTGACAAATACGACTGCTGTTACTGGAACAGTTTTTTTACATTAAGGCAACTAATGAAGCTGTGGAGTAAGACTGGCCTCCGGAATGATACGTGAGGAAATCTGCTGGTAACCTCCCTCGTCTGATGCATTTTTATTCCTAACTACCCTTTCATGTGGTTGTGTTGGCTTTCTTTAACAATTTCATTCTCCTGTAGCTTATCTAATCTTTTGCGATGTGGCAGTGTATCAAATGTTTCATTACATTCAAAAGACATAAAATTTACTACACTTCCCCTCTGTTAAGAAATCTGGCTCTTATTATCTAAGGAGGCTCTTTGGTTCATCTGACATGCTTTGTTTTTTGCCAAATTTCCTCAGATTTTTAGTCCTAAACATAATGGAAACAACTAGCTGTTTTTTTCTGCTCAACTGTATAAAAAAGGCAGGTTTGTTTTTTTTTCTTGTTTTTGGCGAGGAGGGTTTGGGAGGCTCAGGAAAACAAATGTGTGGACTAATACACTAACAGCTAACAGCACTACTGATGGAGTTTAGTCTTGCACTTAAGTGGGTAAGAGGTGTAACTTTATTAAAGAACCAGGGAGACAAAACCAAGAATTAGGTATGGCATTTATGTTTTCTGAGCAGCCTTTTGATTGCCATTTGCATTAAAGTGTCTACAGACTCCCACATATGTGTATCTTTTCTCTTAAGTCTTCTGCTTCCACTGAAACAAGTTATAATTAAAAAATAGTCTTGAAACCTGACATATATTTGGCTTGAATAAATAGTGCTATTACATAAAATGCCAGACTTTTTGTAAAGGCAGACACTGTCATTTGTGATACAAGTTTGACAACTTAGTTGAATCTTCATACTGAAACAAAGGCAGTAAGTACTGAATACATTTGACAAATAAATTCTGCTAGCAGAGAATGGCTCCTATCCTGTCTTCTGGAGAGATCTTGCTTTCCGTTCTCCTTTATGTGTATGTGAGGGCTCCTGGAAAGGTACCAGTGTCATTCAGGTCAGGGAGACAGAGAAAGAAGTTTGTAGTGGGGTCAGATGAAGGAGCCCAAATTGGAAGAGGTGAACCTTCCGTGTGACAAAGGAGGCCTATGTGCACAAGGTAAACAGAGGAGCGTTGCACAATTATGACAATATACGAATAACATCAAATGTAAGTATGTGGCCAATGCCTTGAAATGTGGAACTGGAACAACATGGACCCACCTTGAAATGAATTGTGTGATGTGATTTAGATACTGTAGACAACACTGTATGATATTTTTGAGGGACCACTGTGTATCCCTAAAGCCATTTCCACAGACCAGTCACTGACACCTGACAGCAGGTTTTTTTTTAAAAGTTTTAGTGCTAACCAGGAACCCAAGACTTAACAGAGATGCGTAATTTGTTTTTTTTCTCTGTTTCCTGGTGAGAAGCTTGGGCACATCAGAATTGTGTAGCCAAATGCAATCTGTTTTAGCCATAGTGCCTTCTCCTTACTGAAGAGTGATAACTATTTGGAGGTACCTTATATTTTACTTTTACGCAACGTTTCAAAGTCTTCATAAAAAGGCAAGGAATGTCCAAATGACAAGTATGAAAATCAGTTAGTCTTTTTGTACTCCATATATACATGGCAAACAGTATAATTTGCAGGGTTTGCCCTCATTAAAATTGTCTTGTATTGCCAGATGGGAGAAAGCAAAGAAACTATTTCAGTGCTGTTGACTGGGCAGGACATTGCACATACCAGTGTGGCTCTTGCGTCTGGTGGTAGGACCTTCCATTCCAGGAAGACGCCTAGTTCAGAGCTTGCTAAAGTTCTGTTTGGGTTCTGTTTCCTAAGTGGAATATAGTCTAGATCTTTGTGCTTTTTGTCTGGTTTGTTCATGGTCACCTCAACCGTACTGATAACAATCACAGATACAAACTCCAGTTTGCGATATTGCATTATTTTCCCTGTTTCTTGCAAATATTTGCCCTTATGCTGCTCACTGTCATAAATGTCCTCGTTAGGGCTCAAGTTCTTTTTTCTAACCAACAGTACAGTAATTTTGACCACTGTGTAGAAACAGTTCTATAAAACTTCTGCATGAGGACTTTTAAACGAAGCAGTCTTTAACAGAGAAGCTGGCTGTTGTCAGAGGTTATTCTCTCTGGGTGTCTTTTTCACTGCATTTTTATCACTGTATCATTGGTGAGCAGAATTCTCCCAGAAAAATATCCAGCCAAAACTATTTATCTTACAACCTTTCTCCCTCTTGCATCTTTTCCTTAGCCTAGCACTTTGCTCCTCTGAAGAGCATTTCATACTTTTAATGAAACAGGAAATAGAACTGAACTGATTTAGTGGACGGAATGGGCAAAGGGCTGAAGCAGTATGAATTAGTGCATGAGAGTGTTATCTAACTGATCTGAGAAAAGTCTAAGATTCCTGTTTCAAAAGATTCTATACTTACTAAAGGCCTGATTACTGTACAGGATCTTTTAAAATGTTTTATTACTATTTTAATTATGATGCATGTGCATTGCATTTTGTTATACACATCAAGCTACTGTATAATTTGGAGTAAAGATTTCAAAGTTTAGGGCGCTCCTAATGTTTGCTAAGCTTCCTCTCTGTATCTACTTACAGTCCTAAAACGTAGTAAATAAAAAATTGCTATATAATTAAGATTGTTGCATACTTAGCTTTAATATTTGTGCTGGAAAGTAAATCTATTGCACAGTGTTTTGTGCAAGAGTGGTTAGAAGCAGTGTTGCTAAACTGCTTATAAACATTAATACGGTAGGACTGTTCTCCAGAGCAGAAGGTCCCTGCTGAGGGCTAATCACAAGGAAAAAGCTCATCAGTGCATTATGTGGTTTAATTTAACCATCTGTATTACCTCGGTGTTACAAGTAATATTTATCTGCCTTTACAGCCGATTTCAGGAGGCTTAGCTGCCAGGATGCAAAGCTTAAAGTAATCAGATAGCAGGAAGACAAAATAGTCCTCTAGATACGGAATGAAGAGCAAAGACTGGGAAAACATACTTTCAGTCCTGTCACTAAATAAAGTTGATGTTCCAACACTGGAAAATATCAAAGGCAATTCAAGCATTGTTTTTTAAAAATGATCCAGTTACTCCTACTACACAATCCTTTGAAAATAACCTCTGAAAACTAGTTGAACATTTGTATTTACAGAAAAAAACCTAAACCAAAACAATGAAAAAAACATAGCTGAAAGTTAAAGCTGTAGTATAGAAAGATGCATAGGCTAGGTCACCTTGCGTGGGCAGTTTCTCCCAGCAGTGAAGTGCTGTAGTTATAACAATGTCGTGGTAATATTGCAGCTATTCTGAAGAATATGGGGGAGGAGGTGGGGTTTTGTGGTGTTTTCTTGTCTCACCCCTAATTATTAAATACCAACTTTTGCTTTCTGGAGTATGAGAGTATGCATTATTTATGTAACAGGGTGGGCAAAAATTCAACAGATTTAAAATGCTGGCACCCTTCCAGGAAAATACAAGAATCCTGACATGGAGCAGATGACTTGATTAATTCTTTCCTGCAAAACCGTAGATGTCATTGTTTGATGTTGTTTTTAAACCTTTTACAATTTGACAATAGTGGTGATTTGGCATACATCTTACAGGTGTGTGTGTATGATTTTTTCCAGGGCTTAATCTTTCTATCTATAAAGGGATGTTAATAATGCACACATGTATCCAGTCATTAAAAAAAAAACAAAACAAAACAATCAGGGCAATATAGTCATAGTTTGCATATATGATATGGATTACTTAACCATATCAAAAACAAGAGGAAGAGGCTTAGATGCTTGCATTTTCTGCATCATGCATTCTTCCTTATGATTTCCTCCCTTGGAATTGGATCTGCTGGAGTCCTTGGAACCATTAGACCTCCATTCTGCACATGGCAAGAAGGAAGTGACGGCATGATTTTCAGCACTGTAGCTCACAATCACAGATGTGTTTAGACAGTCCTGTCTGTCATTCGTACTGTATGTGAACAGATTGGGCCCTTGAAAAAGTTTCTGCACTTCATTCTGCAAGCTGGCACTCCAGAAACCAAACCCCTCCTCATAAATTGACGTGTTGTTTCCCCCCTGAAGAACTTGTGGGAGGGTTACTCTGAGCTTTGCCGCAGTGATGTGTGCTTGAGCATGGGCTTCCTCTGATGGCTCAGGCATCTCTGAAGGTATTAAGGGAGATAATAGGCTCCTTTGTGCATTTTTTATGAACTTGTTCTACTTACAGCATAATGAGATTCTGTTCCTAGTCTTTTCTGCTGTGTCATGTCTTAAACCACAGGACTCGCAATAAGGGCAGGGAAGACAGGTGTTTTAGGCTAACACTACAAGGCTAGAGCTGTTTTCTTGCCTGAAAAAGATGATTTCTGTTCAGTGACTGTTTTTAATAGCTTCTACATGATGGGAACTAGATTTTGAAAGCATTCCCTAGAACTGGTATGAAATTGTGTCATTTTAAAGAGAGAGTTTTTGATCTTCTGCGGTCTAGATAAACTCCTTGAATAAATTGGGCTGCTGTTGAGGCCCCAGTCAACTTCGCTGTAACGTAATCTTTCACAATACAGAACTTCTCATTCTAATATGCTCCATAATTAAGAGTTTGCAAAAGGACCCTCAAAAGATTTATCGGTGTAGAATGGAGGAATCTCTTTGCAGCCTTATATAAAGTATAAAATTGGAGCTGACAGGAAGCAATGGATGGGTAGCATCTTGTGCTTGTTATAGCTCTTGAATTTTACAATTCTTTATGAAATCTATGGGGCCAGCTTGCTCTCATCTTATTCTAGACCTTTTTGACCAAATACAGCCCCTGACTTACTTTCATAGAATCACAGAATCATAGAATGGTTTGATTTGGAAGGGACCTTAAAGATCATCTAGCTCCAATCCCCCTGCCATGGGTCTTCCACTGGACCAGGTTACTCAAAGCCCCATCCAACCTGGCCTTAAACACTTTCAGGGATGAGGCATCCACAGCTTCTCCAGGCAACCTGTTCCAGTGCCTCACCACCCCCAGAGTAAAGAATTTCTTCCTAATATCTAATCTAAATCTACACTCTTTCAGTTTAAAACCATTACCCTTCATCCTATCACTACATGTCCTTGTAAAAAGTCCCTCTTCAGCTTTCCTGTAGGCTCCCTTTAGGTACTGGAAGGTTGCTATAAGGTGTCCCCGGAGCCTTCTCCAGGCTGAACATCCCAAACTCTCTCAGCCTGTCTTCATAGGAGAGGTGCTCCAGCCCTCTGAGCATCTGTGTGGCCCTCCTCTGGACCCGCTTTAACAGGTCCATGTCCTTCTTGTGTTGGGGGCCCTAGAGATGGAGGCAGTACTCCAGGTGGGGTCTCACAAGAGTGGAGTAGGGGGAGAGAATCACCTCCCTCATCCTGCTGTCCATGCTTCTTTTGATACAGCCCAGGATGCAATGGACTTTCTGGGCTGCAAGCACACATTGCCAACACCCCAAAGTCCTTCTCCTCAGGGCTGTTCTCAATCCATTCTCTGCCCAGCCTGTTTTTGTGCTTGGGATTGCCCTGACCCACGTGCAGGACCTTGCACTTGGCCTTGTTGAACTTCATGAGGTTTGCACAGGCCCACCTCTCAAGCCTGTCAAGGTCCCCCTGGATGGCATCCCTTCCCTCCAATGTGTCAACCGCACCACACAGCTTGGTCTTGTCATCAAACTTGCTGAGGGTGCACTTGATCCCACTGTCCACGTTGCCAGTGAACATGTTAAACAGCGCCGGTCCCCATACTGACCCCTGAGGAATGCCACTTGTCACTGGTTTCCACTTGGATATCGAGCCATTGACCGCAACTCTTTGTGTGTGACCATCCAGCCAATTCCTTATCCACCAAGTTGTCCATCTATCGGATTCATGTCTCTCCAATTTAGAGACAGGAATGTCATGCAGGACAGTGTCAAATGTTGCACAAGTCCAGGCAGATGATGTCTGTTGCTCTTCCCTTATCCACCAATGCTGTAACCCCATCGTAGAAAGCTACCAAATTTGTCAGGCACAATGTGCCTTCAGCGAAGCCATGTTAGGTGTCGCCAATCACCTCCTTATTTTCCGTGTGCCTTAGCATAGTTTCCAGGAGGATCTGCTTCATGATCTTGCCAGGCACAGAGGTGCGACTGATTGGCCTGTAGTTCCCCAGGTCTTCCTTTTTTTCCCTTTTTAAAAATGGGGGGTTATGCTTCCCCTTTTCCAGTCAGTGGGAACTTCACCGGTCTGCCATGACTTCTCAAATAGTGGCATAGCAACTTCATCCACCAGTTCCCTCAGGACCCGCAGATGCATCTCAACTGGTCCCATGGATTTGTGCATCTTGATGTTCCTTAGATGGTCTCAAACCCAATCTTCTACAGTGGGTAGTTCTGCGTTCTCCCAGTCCCCGCCTTTGCTTTCTGCAACTTGGGTAGCGTGGCTAGAGCATTTGCTGGTGAAGACTGAGGCAAAAAAAAGTCACTTAGTATCTCAGCCTTCTCTATATTCCTGGTGACCAGGTCTCCTGTTTCCTTCCAGAGAGGGTCCACATTTTCCCTAGTCTTCCCTTTATACTGACGTACCTGTAGAAGCTTTTCTTGTTGCCCCTGACATCCCTGGCCAGATTTAATTCTATCAGGGCTTTAGCTTTCCTAACCTGATCCCTGTCTACTTGGACAATTTCTCTGTATTCCTCACAGGCTACCTGTTCCTGCTTCCACCCGCTGTAGGCTTCCTTTTTGAGTTCTGAGTTTGTCCAGGAGCTCCTTGTTCACCCATCTAGGCCTCCTGGCATTTTTGCCCAACTTCCTCTTTGTTGGGTTGCATCGCTCCTGAGCTTGGAGGAAGTGATCCTTAAATATTAACCAGCTTTCTTGGGCTCCTCTTCTCTCTAGGGCTTTATCCCATGGCACTCTTCCAAGCAGATCCCTGAAGAGGCCAAAGTCTGCTCTCCTGAAGTCAACTTAGTGTGTGCCCTCCTCGCTGCCCTCAGGATCTTGAACTCCACCATTTCATGGTCACTGCAGCCAAGGCTGCTCTTGAGCTTCACATTCCCCACCAACCCCTCCTTGTTAGTGAGAACAAGATCCAGCATGGCACCTCTCCTCGTTGGCTCCTCTATCACTTGGAGAAGAAAGTTAACATCAACGTATTCCAGGAACCTCCTGGATTGCTTATTTCCTGCTGTGTTGCCCCTCCAACAGATATCAGCGTGATTGAAGTCCCCCTTGAGGACCAGGGCTTGTGAACATAAGGCTGCTCCTATCTGTCTATAGAGGGCCTTATCTGCTTATGAAGTTGCTAAAAGCCTGGTCTTCCAGGTCAGGTGGTCTGTAGAAGACCCCCACTGTAATGTCAGCTGTCCCTGCCCTCCCTTTAATCCTAACCCATAAGCTCTCAGTCAGCTCCTCATCCATCACCAGGCAGATCTCCATGCACTTCAGCTGGTCATTGACATAGAGGGCACCACCTCCTCCTTGTCTCCTCTGCCCATCTGTCCTAAAGAGCCTGTATCCTTCCATTCCAACACTCCAATTATAGGAGCCATCCCATCATGTCTCCATGTCTAGTTTGTGGAAGTTCATTCAGTGGAATGGCTAAAGGAACAATTTTGGTTCCTTTTCATCAGTAAGTAATGATGAAATGGCAGCAAAGTCATCATGAGAGATCCCACAGCCACAGTGGTGTTGAGGCTGGTGGGCAGCTCTGGAGATTGCTCAGTTCAGCCCTTGGCTCAGATTAGAGTCAGCTGCAGCAGGTTGCTTAGAACCATGCCCTTTTGATTCTGAATATCTCCAAGGACGGACACACCACAGTAATTCTCTGGGCAAGTTGTGCCAGTGCATAACCACCGTCACGATTGAAAAGATTTTTCCTTCTGTTTAAGTGGAATTTCCTGTATTTCAATGTGTGCCCATTGCCTCTTGTTCTGTCACTGGGAACCAATGAGAAGACTCTCACTCCATATTCTTTTCTCTCCCCATCATGTATTTATATACATGGATAAGATCCCCCCTGAGCTTTCTCTACTCTGGTCCCAGCCCTCTCAGCCTTACCTCATATGACAGATGCTCCTAACCTTTCATCATGTTCATGGCCCTTCACTAGACTCTCTCCAGTGGCTCTATGTCTCTCTTTCAGCAGGGAGCCCAGAACTGGACACAGCTCTCCAGATGTGGCCTCACCAGTGCTGACTAGAGGCAAAGGATCACCTCCCTCCACTTGCTGGCAATGGTCTCTCACTCAGGATGCACTCAGGATGTCCTTGGTCTCTCCTGCAACAGCATGTTGCTGGCTCTTTGTCAGCTTTGTTGTCCACCAGGACCCCCAGGGCCTTTTCTGACAAGACACATTCCATTTGGTCAGTCCCCAGCCTGTGCTGGATCCTGGAGTTATTCCTCCCCAGGGACAGGGGAGGAATTTTTTGAACTAAATGAGGTTCCTGTCAGCCCCTTTCTCCAGCCTGTCCAGGTCCCTCTGAATGGCAGCATACCCGTTTGGTCTGTCAGCCACTCCTCCCATGTTTGTATCATCTGCAAATCTAATGACAAATAGGTCAGTGCAGAAAAGCCTAATTGTCTTGCCAGAAATTACTATATGAAGAGGACTTTATTTCCTTTCTCAAAATGCTTCAAAACTTTTGTATTTATGACATTACAAGTCTGATTCTGTGAATTGATTTTGTCAATATCTTCAGCTCTGGCTGTTGGATGCTATTGCTTTCCATGCTGAGAAGGAAAAATCCTCCTTCCACTGTGTCCTGGTTTGAGGTAAAACAAAACTAATTTTCTTTTCAGTAATTTTACTTTTCAGTTAAGTCTCTTCTAACTAACTCTCTGAAATTAATGGTGTATTTTTCAGACAGTGTCTGCATCTAGCAGACAAAATCTGATATTTATAGTTAATACCAAGGGATGGTATGCAGAGAGGCTCTTGCTTATAGTTATTGCCATAACAACCAAGGTCAGCTAACTTTGTTATGTATCATGTTGGAGGGTCAGAAGTGGAAGAGCATAGAGGGGTCTCCCTTGGGAGAGAAGTTAAAGAGCGCATTTGTCATTCATTCAGTGGCCACTCCAACCCAAGCCATGACACACTGTCAGCTCAGAAGTCTTTGAATAAATAACTGAAATGGTCAATTAACATCTGAAATTGTTAATGGTATTCAGAGGATCCAGAAGTCCTGACCGATGTCCCTGATATCAAATCTGCCTGATAACTGAGCTCTTGGAGCCTATATGTTGCAGGCTAGGAAGGACGACTGATCTCTGTGGTCAGTAGCATGCCAGTGCATTGCTTTCTTTCTGGGATTTGATTGCTTGTTAAACTATATCAAGCTGTATGAAATAGCTAAGCTTTTGTCGTGGTTTGGCCTGAGCCGGCAGCAACAAACCACGCGGCCGCTCGCCCAACCCCCCACAGCTGTGGGGGGGAAATAGGAAGAAAAAGGCAAAACTCGTGGGTTGAGATAAAGGCAGTTTAACAGAACAGCAAAGGGAAGAGAAAACAGTAACAATAACACGGATAGAGGAATATACAAACGCGATCAGGGCACCGCCGCTCACCGACCGGACCCGGACCCGCGCCGCCGCAACCCGCGCTGAGCAGCGACTTCCGGCCCCCTCCCCCCGGCAGCTCCCCCCACCGCCCGGGCATGGCTCACATGGTGTGGAATACCTGTGCCCTCTCCCGTCCTTGGGGAAATTAACCCCATCCCTGCCGGAACCAGGACATTATCCACCCCTTATTCCATACCATCTGCGCCATGCCCAGATCCTACAGTTCCCAATCATTTACCACCACTTTCCCCTGTCTTTATATATACATATATACATATGTACATCTATATACATACAGATTTAATCCCCACCGTCCAAGGGTGATCCCTCTAAAATGTTCATTGAGTTAATTTAGTCCATCACTGTGGGCCGCATCTGTGAAAGCAGTCTCTCAGGACAGGCAAGATGGTGTGTGGTGCTGGACTGGTGCATGCTGCATTTTGGAGCTCGCGGCTGGTGTACCCGGTGTGGCCCATGCCCGCCGTTCGCAGGTTGAAGACGTTGATCTCAAGGAAGCTGCTGGGCGCCAGCTGATGAGGTCAGTTTTTATTACCTCACCGCTGCACTTTACTCCGCTTTATCAAAGTCCATCTGTCATTGGTTTGGGAGATTCTCACTGTAGTACCCTTGATAGTAGTTATAGTAATGATGACACACAGTGACAGGGTTATTTAGCACATACCATCATAAGATTTGATTCATTGACTATTCTCCCCCAGAATCAAATCCCCATGAGGTACACATCGGACCTCCCCATCCTCCCACATCACCCACCACGTGCACCCAGGTCCTTGTGCAAAAGCAATCCCATGGATGGGTTTGCCTTTGCCTGAGGCAGGGCTAACCCAGACTGTCTTCCCTAACATATTCTTCATGTGCACTACAGGGACTTTATCCCCTTCTACTGTACGTGGAAGTTTTGATTGGGCAGGGCCAGCTCGGTTGGCAGATCCCCTGGTGTTGACTAGCCGGGTGGCCTTTGCTAAATGCGTATCCCAGTGTTTGAAAGTTCCACCACCCATGGCTCTCAGGGTAGTCTTTAACAGTCCGTTGTATCGTTCTATCTTCCCTGAGGCCGGTGCGTGATAGGGGATGTGATACACCCACTCAATGCCATGCTCTTTGGCCCAGGTGTCTATGAGGCTGTTTCGGAAATGAGTCCCGTTGTCTGACTCAATCCTCTCTGGGGTGCCATGTCGCCATAAGACTTGTTTTTCAAGGCCCAGGATAGTGTTCCGGGCGGTGGCATGGGGCACAGGGTATGTTTCCAGCCACCCGGTGGTTGCTTCCACCATTGTGAGCACATGGCGCTTGCCTTGGCGGGTTTGTGGGAGTGTAATATAATCAATCTGCCAGGCCTCCCCATATTTGTATTTTAGCCATCGTCCTCCATACCAAAGGGGCTTTAACCGCTTGGCTTGCTTAATTGCAGCACGTTTCACATTCGTGGATGACCTGTGCAATAGTGTCCATGGTCAAATCCACCCCTCGGTCTCGAGCCCATCTATATGTCGCATCTCTTCCCTGATGGCCTGAGGCATCATGAGCCCACCGAGCTATGAATAATTCACCCTTATGTTGCCAGTCCAGATCCACCTGAGCCACTTCAATCTTAGCGGCCTGATCTACCTGCTGGTTGTTTTGATGTTCCTCAGTGGCGCGACTCCTGGGTACGTGGGCATCTACATGACGTACTTTCACAACCAGATTCTCTATCCAGGCAGCAATATCTTGCCACAGTTCAGCCGCCCAGATGGGTTTACCTCTGCGCTGCCAGTTGTTCTCTTTCCACTGCTGTAACCACCCCCACAGAGCATTTGCCACCATCCATGAATCAGTATAGAGGTAAAGTACTGGCCATTTCTCTCGTTCAGCAATGTCTAAAGCTAGCTGGATGGCTTTCACCTCTGCAAACTGGCTCGATTCGCCTTGTCCTTCAGTGGCTTCTGCAACTCGTCGTGTGGGGCTCCACACAGCAGCCTTCCACTTCCGATGCTTTCCCACAATCCGGCAGGACCCATCAGTGAACAAGGCATGTTTCCTCTCATTTTCTGGTAGTTTGTTATACGGTGGAGCCTCTTCTGCACGCGTCACCTCCTCCTCTGGTGATATTCCAAAATCTTTGCCTTCGGGCCAGTCCATGATCACTTCAAGTATTCCTGGGCGATTGGGGTTTCCCATTCGAGTCCGCTGTGTGATCAGTGCAATCCACTTACTCCATGTGGCGTCAGTCGCATGGTGTGTGGCAGGGACCCTTTCTTTGAACATCCAGCCCAGCACCGGTAGTCGAGGTGCCAAGAGGAGCTGTGCCTCAGTATCAACCACTTCCGAAGCAGCTCAAACCCCCTCGTATGCTGCCAATATCTCTTTTTCGGTTGGGGTATAGCGGGCTTCAGATCCTCTGTATCCCCGACTCCAAAACCCCAGGGGTCGACCTCGAGTCTCCCCTGGTGCTTTCTGCCAGAGGCTCCAGGTAGGGCCATTCTCCCCGGCTGCGGTGTAGAGCACATTTTTAACATCTTGTCCTGCCCGGACTTGCCCGAGGGCTACTGCATGAACTATTTCCTGCTTAATTTGTTCGAAGGCTTGTCGTTGCTCAGGGCCCCATTTAAAGTCATTCTTTTTCCGGGTCACTTGATATAGAGGGCTCACAATCAGACTGTAATTTGGAATATGCATCCTCCAAAAACCCACGACACCTAAGAAAGCTTGCGTTTCCTTTTTACTGGTTGGTGGAGACATAGCTGCTATTTTGTTGATCACATCCATCGGGATCTGACGGCGTCCATCTTGCCATTTTATTCCTAAAAACTGGATCTCCTGTGCGGGTCCCTTGACCTTACTTCGTTTTATTGCAAAACCAGCTTTCAGAAGGATTTCAACTATTCTATTCCCTTTCTCAAAAACTTCCTCTGCTGTGTTGCCCCATACAATGATGTCGTCAATGTACTGCAGATGTTCCGGAGCTTCACCCTGTTCCAGTGTGGTCTGGATCAGCCCATGGCAAATGGTGGGGCTGTGTTTCCACCCCTGGGGCAGTCGATTCCAGGTGTACTGGACACCCCTCCAAGTGAAAGCAAACTGTGGTCTGCACTCTGCTGCCAAAGGGATTGAGAAGAATGCATTGGCGATATCAATTGTTGCATACCACTTGGCTGCCTTTGACTCCAGTTCGTATTGAAGTTCTAGCATGTCTGGCACGGCAGCGCTCAGCGGTGGTGTCACTTCATTCAGACCACGATAGTCCACCGTTAACCTCCACTCTCCATTAGATTTTTCGCACTGGCCATATGGGACTATTAAAGGGTGAGCAGGTCTTGCTGATCACTCCTTGAGTCTCTAGTTGACGAATCAGCATATGGATGGGGATCAGAGAATCTCGGTTAGTGCGATATTGCCACCGATGCACTGTCGTGGTAGCAATCGGCACCTGTTGTTCTTTGACCCTCAACAAACCTACCACAGAAGGGTCCTCCGAGAGACCAGGCAATGTAGACAGCTGTTTAATTTCCTCTGTCTCCAAAGCAGCTATGCCAAAAGCCCACCGGTATCCTTTCGGGTCCTTGAAGTATCCTCTCCTGAGATAGTCTATGCCAAGGATGCACGGAGCCTCTGGGCCAGTCACAATGGGATGCTTTTGCCACTCATTTCCAGTTAGGCTCACTTCAGCTTCCAATACAGTCAACTCTTGGGATCCCCCTGTCACTCCAGAAATACAAATGGGTTCTGCCCCTCTGTAACTTGATGGTATTAAGGTACATTGAGCTCCAGTGTCCACTAGAGCCCTATACTCCTGTGGCTCTGATGTGCCAGGCCATCGAATCCACATGTTCCAATAAACCCGGTTATCCCTTTCCCCCACCTGGCTGGAGGCAGGGCCCCTCTAATCCTGATCATAGTATCCATTACTCACTTGTTGCAGAAATGACTTGGAGGTCCCTTCAAGAGGATCAGAGGTAAGATCAGGCCTTCTACTCTGTCTGGGGGGCTGCCTGCTGGCAACGGGAGCAGCACTTTTCCTGGAGGGATCCCCTTTTGTGATTGTTCTTCCTTGCAACTCACGTACCCGTGCCCGTAGGGTCGAGGTAGGTTGTCCATCCCACCTCCTCATGTCCTCACCGTGGTCGCGCAAGTAAAACCACAGGGTGCCTCGTGGTGTGTACCCTCTATACTCTCCCTCTTGAGTAGGGAAGCGCTTGCTCCTAATAGCTGAGATGCTGGCCTGTACAGGTGGGGAGTAGGACATATTCTCTTCAAGTTGTTGGACCTTCTGAGACAGTTTCTCCACAGCTGAGACAAGGGGGGAAGAGAGACTTTCTTCATATTGCCGGAGTCGGCCAGCCACCTCATCCACCGTTGGTCCCTCTTCGCCTTTCTATTCCATCACTGCCAAGGAGTTGGCATACGACGATGGTGCACTCCGTACGAACTTCCGCCATATGGGCCTTGTGCATTGGACTTCATCAGGGTCTGTGGGTAACTGCATTATCTGGGTCATAGTAAATCATCTCCCGCACAGCTAATTCCCTGAGGTACTGGATACCTTTTTCCATGGTGGTCCACTTGCTCGGATGGCATACAACGTCTTCACTGAAGGGGTACCTTTCCCTCACACCTGACAGGAGTCGCCTCCAGAGGCTGAGGGCTTGTGTCTTCTTCCCAATCGCCTTGTCAATGCCCCCTTCCCTAGACAGGGATCCCAGCTGCCTGGCTTCCCTGCCCTCTAATTCCAAGCTACTGGCCCCGTTATCCCAGCATCGGAGCAGCCAGGTGACAATGTGCTCGCCCGGAAGTCGGCTGAAATCTTTTCGCATATCTCTCAGCTCACTCAGGGATAGAGATCGGGTGATTATCTCTGGTTCCGTCTCTTCCTCCCTTTCCTTTGATGGCCCTGGTTCATCATCATCCCTAACTAAGCGAACTGATTTCTTGGTGTATTTCTTCTTCTGTACAGGAGCAACTGATACGGACACGGGTTGGTTGTCCGGTTCAGCTGCAGTGTCCGCCACTGGGGTTGGAGCGGCTGCATTGTCTGCTACAGGGGTTGGAATAGCTGCAGTGTCAGCCGCAGGGGCTTGAGTGGCCACAGGGCCTGCCACCGGGGTGGGAGTAGCTGCATTGTCTGTCGCAGGGGTTGGGACAGCTGCAGTGCCTACTGGTTTGGTTTCCCCCTCTTTCCCCTGAGGGTGCTGCATAATACCGAGCAGTGTTTGGTAGATACTGGCCAGGGCCCAGCACAGTGCAATTAGTTGTGCATCTCTGGAATAGCCACGGCATTTTCCTTTTAAAAATTCTACCACTTTATCAGGGTCCTGTAGTTGTTCGGGGGTGAAGTCCCAAAACATTGGAGGCGAGAAATTCTCTAGATACCTGCCCATGTTCTCCCACATGCCATGCCACCCCTGACTATCCAGCCTCGGGGCAGATCTCTGGGTGGTGGTCTTAAACAGTTGTTTAACCCTGAACGAGACCTGAAACACATTCAGGAGACATAGCAATAGGAACATGCTGGTTTGAGCATCCAGAGGATATTCAAAATTCTCAAAACCTGGCCCGAAGGAGAAAAGGGGGGCAAAAGAGCCGGGGAAAATATCCCCCCCTGTTTCCCCCATAGATTGGGTGCGATTATTAATAAATTCCGAGAGACGGCGACCAAGGTATGGGCAGGACAGCAATACCGCATAAATACCCCAACACAGCGACCTGAGCAGTGATGTTATCATATCATACGCTGATATCGCACAGGACAGCAAAATGATAATCCTGATCCCTCTCCCTGAGGTAACAAACACCATCACGGGGAGTACATAGAGCACGTAGGAATTTACATAACACAGCCAAGCAAACAAACGAAGCAACATTGTAACCAGCTATTATCTAACTAATATAAGAAATATATATAACAAACTTGTGTTAACAATCTCGGGTCGGATCTGTCGTTATCTCAACCCTCTCGAGCCCCACGTTGGGCGCCAAAAAGGACTGTCGTGGTTTGGCCTGAGCCGGCAGCAACAAACCACGCGGCCGCTCGCCCAACCCCCCCACAGCTGTGGGGGGGGGAATAGGAAGAAAAAGGCAAAAACTCGTGGGTTGAGATAAAGGCAGTTTAACAGAACAGCAAAGGGAAGAGAAAACAGTAACAATAACACGGATACAACCGCGATCAGGGCACCGCCGCTCACCGACCGGACCCGCACCCGCGCCGCCGCAGCCCGCGCTGAGCAGTGACTTCCCGCCCCCTCCCCCTGGCAGCGCCCCCCCACAGCCCGGGCATGGCTCACATGGTGTGGGATACCTGTGCCCTCTCCCATCCTTGGGGAAATTAACCCCAGCCCTGCCGGAACCAGGACAGCTTTTTTTTTTATTTCCTTGAAGCAGGTCTTCATTCATAATTATATGGATTGAAAGCATTTGATATGAATGGGGTTTGAATACTTTTATTTTTTAAAAGTAAACAGTAGAACAACCCTTAATCATCTGTAAGATGCACAATAAAATGGAAAAAAAAGGGAGGGAATATATGCTTGTGGTACATCTTTAAATGTATTCAAATATGTGGTTTTGGGCAAAGGATAGTCAGTTTTTTTTTATATTGCTCATGCAAGAGGAAAACATCTATTGCAGTAGTTTACACTAGAAGAGTATGTTGGAATTCAGTTTGAGAGGGTTTTAATAAAATGTTTCTTAGTGGCCTTTATTTCTGTTTCTCCTTAGAAGTCAAACTCTACACCTCTTCATTTCAAATAAGCAATTCTATTCCAATTCAACTAACTTGCAGTGAAATGTTTATTGCAAATGCTTGGGATGTTCTTCAGGGAAGTCTGCCTGTAGGTTATATCCGTCCTTTCTTTTCAAGATGAGAGCTATTGTATTATTAGTTTTCATTCTTTGAAAATCAAAGTGAGATTCTAATACTTGGTGATTCTAATTCTTGGCAAGGAAGAGAAAATAATTTACTGGGTTGAATAGCCTTAATTTACACAAGTGTATGTGAAATTAGTCTATGCAATTTTTAAGTAAATCCTGCTGTTTAAATTATCTTTTTGTCGTGTTAATCTTTGATTGCTGGATTCTTTCAAACTAAATGAAAATGCCTGAAAACCTCCAGCTTTTATAATCAGTGTTTGCCTTCCTGCACTGCATGGCATTGTGGTTACAGACACATTGAAAATTCAGTGTAAAATGAAGTAGGATTTTACGTATAACCAGTATTGCAGAACCGATACTAGCTTTCCAACAAAGCAGGTCAGTCTGGTCTCTGGCCATCACTGCATGCTGCAGCCAGTCTGCGGTGAAGGCTGTTACTGAAGTTCCACTGCCAATCCATCTGAAGGCCAATGTAACTCTACAGCTGGATAGCAGCACACTCTTCTTCCTCAACCCCCAAAGGAGGACTGTAACCTCCACTCCTTCCTTCTCTGTGGACATATTTGAGGAAACATCTCCACTCTGTAGGGAACCTCCCTGTGCTACTCCTGAGAAATTTGGAGCCTGCTTGCATCTACAGACTGATAATTGAGCCCTGGGCATGATTTTGTCATGGTGAGGGGCCAACATGTCTTCCAGCTGCTTCAAGGGCCTGATATGTTCAGCCTTTACACAAAAAAGAAATGTGACTCCAAGTTTTTTTCAGATAAAGTATTGAAACCTGCTGAGTGGCAGGTCTGGAAGACAAACAGAGGTGAAAAGAAACTCCTGGTCAATCAGGGACTTCTAACAGCCGCAATGAGAGGGGTATACTGATGGCTAATGAACAAAGAAAAAAGTGGCTAAAAAATCAGCTTGAAATGTAGAAAACTAGAGAGAAAAAAGTATGTGTTGTGCTAATACATACACCAGAGAGAAATGAAAAAATAAACAAAATGTCTTAATGAACCCAAACAAAATGTTCTGAACTGCAAGTATTTCTTGAAACTTTCTGGGTATCAGCAGGTATTACAGAATCATAGAATCGGCTAGGTTGGAAGGGACCTTTAAGATCACCGAATATTTAGCCCTGTATTTAGGACATACTTAAGTATTGTTGTTTGACTTTGTTGATAGCTCTTCTGTACGCAGGGTAAAAATGGTGAAAGCTTCCAGCTGTGAGTATTGGAATAAAGGAAGGAGGAATACCATAGTGCAGGTAGGGTGAAGGTTAGTACTGTAACAGGCAGGGGCTCGTAGCCCAGCTGTATCCCCATGCTATGAAGCAGAGAGGAGGAACTGGGAAAAATAAAATTGCACCTTTTTAGAGATGTAGGTAACAACTAGTGAATGAAGGGAAGTTTCTCAAGTTTCAAAATTACAGTTGCAGATTATTCTTTTTTTCTGACGATATACAGGTGTAGTTACTGCTGCAAGGATTATTTTAGTGGGGAGATCGGAGATATGCACAGACTCTGTGGTCATGTATGATCCTGACTTGAGATAAGTTAGAATTGCAAATTTGATTCCAAAATAATCATTGCAGTGCCCTTTCTATCTAGCAAAAGGGTCAAGATATTTGTATTATAATCCTGCAAAGGATCATTATTATCATGAAGTTAGTCATGAAATTATATCACTGGCTTTAGAAGCAGTGCTCAGAATTACAAGCAATTCACTGGAATATGTGGGCAAAAAGGAATAACTTTCAAATCTGTTGCTGTTTTATGCAGCATATTTTTCATAGAGGTAAAAGGAAATATTTTTCTAGTAGTTTTGCAGTTGTATTATGATGTTTAAGATAATTTTTTTATACTCTGTAAACCAGATACACTTATCTTTAGGAGATATCTGTTTTATTCTGCTTCTATAAAGACATTATTGCAAGACAAAATAACAGTGTCAATGAAGATGTTATACATTTTAATGAAATAAGCCTAATGTTGCAGAACATATAAATCATTACAAAGTGGATGTAAATTGGGAGAACCATTTGCAGCCCACCGAATTTCTCTCAAAATCAAGCAAATGGGTCAGTGGAGATGATGGACAGGTTTTGTGTACGTTAATGAACTGGAGAAATTAAAAAGTGGCACATGTGTTCTTCTGTAATGTAATAAAGGTGGCTGGTGCCACCTTCTGGAGGTGGCAGTGATGATTCAGAGCGCGTAGGATTCTAGACTGAAAAACGTGAGGTTTTTAAATGCAGTTAGGACATTTCAAACAAACAAACAAAAAACGTTCTAACTACAAAGCATGGCGAGAAGACATTGTGCAGCTCAGTAGCACTTGCTCTATTTGGGACATTTAGGGTGTTTTTCCAGTGCTGGTTTTCAATTTTTGGCAGCCCTGACTCAAGATAGTTAGAAGCGTTCATCTCTTTTTCACAGAAAATGACCTCTTGTAAGTTATCTAACATTTTACACTAAATGCCTGCTGTTCTTAATTTTTTTCTTTGGGGGTATATTGGTGCTGTGGTGCCAGAGCAGCGGTCTAGGTGAATCTTCCCAGGAGCAGCCTAGCTGTAGAGCTGCTGGCGTGTAGAAGTGTGTGCATGGAAATCCGTGTGGGACCACAATCCCGTCTGCTTTGTGACATTACCAGCAGGTTTTGTCATTCCTGGCAAGTTCTGTTTTCACTGCGTTGGACAGCCGTGGATTTGCTCGGGTGAAAAGATGCCACATTTTCCTTTAAAAAAAACCCGTGTCCAGATCCGTGTTTAAACGCTGCAATTTATTCCTCTTTCTTCCATTCCCTCATTTCCTTGACAGCCGAGAGGGAGCTTGTCTTCATGGTACAGTTCTGAACCTTTTGGAACAGGGTCATGTAGCTTCTGTAATTCAGGCTTGCTACTTGCATAACAGGGCTTAGAAAACAAAACAAAACAAAACACCACATAACAACAAAGGAAGGCTGTAGAGAATATGGCTCTGAGTCTTGGGTTTTTTACAGTCAGGGGGAAGACTTTTCTAGTCTTATTTCAGGCTTCGCTGTTTAATTAAACCTTATTTTTTAAAGTGGCCACTTTCTTAGAATTTAATGATCTTATCTTCACTTCTTACAGTGGTTTAGAGAGACAGACCTTGGGGTCTTGATGGGGAAACTACTGTGCTTGGCTTTTAGTGGGGGTGCAGAGTGACTGGGGACAATGCAACTGCAGAACATGGTAACTAGCAGAAAATGTTTGTTTTGGTTTATGTGCAAGTGCTATACAGAAATGCACCTAATAGTTAATACTGAAGTGAAATAATAGATGGCCGCATTTTTTTTCTAGAGAGCATAGCTTCCTGGATGTTTTTATGGGTTCGGGTTTTTTTTTGTTTTCTATTTCAAATTAATATGTAGAAGAGAAAATCAATTGTCTGCTTGCTGTCTTTCCTTCAGTGTTGCTGTGATAGGATACTGCTGTGCTATGTCGGTTACTAGAAAGCTACTTAAATATGGGCCAGAGTATCTTATGCAAGTTGCAGCAGGGATCTCACAATTACACTTTTATTTTTGTAATATGCTAGTATCCAACTGGCAATGTGAAGATAGTTGTTGCTAATCACCTTTCTAAGCGCAGTAGTGTATCTTTTTTTCCACTTAGAATACTGCATGGGTATGGATTACTGTCTTCTGAGCATATGTTATCAGCTGCATAGAGCAGTATAGCTCAAAGCCCCCATGTTCATTGTTAATAAAAGCATAAAAGTCCCAGTAACATAGGTCAACTATGCATAGCTTGGTGACACTGTATGTCCTGTAGCGTAGGCTGATTCAACTGTAAGATGCTGAATGAAAGTTAAATGCACCTCATATTGTTTAATTTAAAACTGGGTTCTCATTTAGTTGTCACTTTCTCAAAAGGTAATTTTTTTCTACACAGATGTCACTGTTTTTCGTGAAAGATTGTATTATACAATGATGCAGAAATTAAGTAAGACACTGAGTAAAAACACTTCCAGTTTAAATGGATGGGAGGAAAAATTGCTCTTGTAATTTGAAAGCTGGAGAAGTAGAAAATAAAACTTATTACTGGTATGTTGAATACAGAGAAGAAAAGTTCAGATGTCATCTATGGTTGAGCAAAATTCAGTGAAACTAGTAATTAGAAGATTCCCAGCCAACCCTCAGTTGTAATTTAATATTCTCAGGAGAATACCAGGGTGGTTGAGGTCACTTTTAAAATATAAATTGTTTCAATTTGCAGAAGAAACATATCATTAGTGCACAAAAATGACTCAGTCTTGTCAAGTGCTGAGTACTTCCTGATGTTTGCTTCAGTAAAAGGTGATGTTGCGTGTATGTATACATATATGCATATATATCATTTTTGCAGTGTGAAGCCCATATGGAAAGCCATTTATACATGACATTAAACACACACAGGCTGAGGAATGTGGAAGGAATACCCTCCTGAGAAGTGCTGAGCATGTTCAACCTCCAGTGGGTAGATTTTGTAAAATTGGATTGCACTTTAGCGTTTAATGCTACTGGTGGGTATTGAAATGGTTGAAAACAGCATATTCTTTTGGAAATTCAATGGGGAGGTGAAAAAAGTTTCTTTCCTTTGTTTTTTGAGGGAGGGATGGGACCCCAAAGTGCTCATTGACCATACTGTCAACATGTGTACTCAGATAGTGATGACTCTGTAAATTAATTTGTGTGAGATTATGGTATAGTCAGAAATATAATCATGTATGATTAAATGAATGTATGTCGTGCTTGAACCCCAGCCAGCTGCTCAGATCATGCAGCCGCTCGTTTACTCTCCCCGGTTAGGATTGGGGAGAGAACCAGGAAAGTAAAAGTGAGAAAACTCATGACTTGAGGTAAAGGCAGTTTAATGGCTAAAGCGAAAGCTGCGTGTGCAAGCAAAGCAAAACAAGGAATTAATTCACGACTTCCCACGGGCAGGCAGGTGTTCAGCCATCCCCAGGAAAGCAGGGCTCCATCATGTGTAACGGTTACTTGGCAAGACAAATGCCATCACTTGAACGTCCCCCCCTTCCTTCTTCTTCCCCAGCTTTATATGCTGAACATGACATCACATGGTCTGGAATATCACTTTGGTCAGTTGGGGTCAGCTGTCCTGGCGGTGTGTTCTCCCAGCTTCTTCTGCACCCTCAGCCTACTCTGTGGCAGGGCAGTGAGAGAAGCAGAAAAGGCCTTGACTGCTCAGCAACAACCAAAACCATCAGTGATTTACCAACACTGTTCTCATCCCAAATCTAAAACATAGCACTTCTCTGAAAATTTTCCATTAAAAGACATCATTAATTGTATAGTCAGACTGTCTGAAGTATTGTTCTGGTAAATAGTGCTTGTGTAATACAGTGCAATTATATAAAAATATACATACACATATTATATATTTATTAAAAGTACACACTTTCCTGTATATTTAAATTGCTTAAGCTAGTTTTTTCTTTTTATTTGCATCTTCAGAGAAAAACATCACGTTCTTCTGAAAATATATATTAATTATAAATGTAGTAATTGCAGTGTTTCCTTCTCAGCGGCATTTGGTACTTTACTTAAGAATACTTGTAACTGCGAAATTCTTCCTACTGGTCATCAGTGAAAACTGTTCATTCTATTTATTTGCCCCAGTGCAGTCTGCTTAGGTTAAAATAACAGTTGAATTCTTTATTGTGGCAGTTTGACAGTCTGGGGAGGCTTTGTGCGTGATGCCATCAGTTTGCTTCTCAGGTCTGTAAGATGCAAAGTTTATCTTATTGCACATACTAATCCTGGTCTCTCCTCAGAAATATTGCCAAAGTTTTTGCCTATTTGTTGCTTTCAGCAGCTCATCTTCTGTCTTTCACTATCCTCACACCTTGTGACTCACTCAGATCATTCCTGTTTTTTTCTGCTCAAATGTAGTTTAGCTGCTTAAATAGTTTCCTTTGACAGTGTTTGTCACTACTCTTTTTAAATTAAATGAAGCACCTTCAATGTCATGCACAAACTTTACTAGCTTACTGTCTCACCTGCTTACTTTATGTCATCCTTGCCCCGGCCTCTTTACTTTATTCATGAGGATTTGACAAGCTGTTTCTGTTTCCCCCACAAATGTTTCCCTGCCTTCGTCTATAAGCACAATATGTTAAATGATCTTCCTAAGTTAGTTCAGCTGGATAGTCTTCAAGCTTTCAGAATTAACTGTAGTTTTTTTCTCCATCTGGGTCTTTGTAAATACATAGACATATCAAGGCCTACTTTTTATTTAATTAATGTGGCTCTTTTATTCTACCATTTCTTGGATTTTTCTCTGAGCATATGTTCTGTGGGGAAGGACAAATTAGCCCTCTATTATTTGTACAATATTTGGTATTTTGGGGTTTTAAAAATAAATATGTGCTTGGCAGTGCCTGCACATAAGAGAGAAATCTGGCGCCAAGCACCTACAGTTTAATTAGATCCATTTTGTATTTTGTACTGAAGTATGCAGGGACAAGAGGCATATAAAAATTGAAGTAATATAGTCATGGTATAATACTGAAAATCACTAAGTCAACAATGCTACCCTCAAAAAAGTGTTGCAACATACGTGTAACGTGTTTAAAATCATACTTTTACAGACCAAGATAGTTTCTCATCATACCATTCTGGTTGAAAATCCTGAGTACCTCCATTAAAACCACAAGAGTAACCCATGGAGTTGTTATAGCTGTCTAACAAAGATCACTGCTGAATCAAAAAAGCTGAAATGGATTAACTTTGTTTTCAGCTTTCTGATTTCATCTTCAGATTGTTGTATTTTGGGCATGTAGGAGTAGATGTTTTAATATGAATTCTATGTGTAGAATATTTTACTGATTTCTAGATTAGTTCCTATTTTGGGGAGGGTATTTAGGTCTGAGAAAAGTAGAGAACACTGAGGATGGGGCTTTTTAATTAATTTCCAACATCTTTGGAATACTAAAAGAAGTTAAGTACTACCTTGTAGGAGAAGAAGTCCCGGCTCTGTCAGAGGCTGCAGCTCATGTTCTTGCATCAAAGCAGCATGTTGGGATGTGGTCAACGGGATTCAAGATCAAGAGACAATGCAGATGCTGTTTTGGGTTGACCTAGGTTCATGAAGTATGTTGTCAACTCCTGCAGACGATGGGACAAGCTCAGGAAACTAAGATCAAGTGGGCTTTATGTACAGACAAGGACATTTAATATTTCAAAGACCACACTCTGGAGTGTTTGAAAATTAATTCTCAAAGATTACACAATATCATTTCAAATTTATCTTCTTTTTCTTGTAATGTCCTTTGCTTTTTAGCAGGAGCAGTGTATCTGAATTCCTTAATAAATCTTCATTCTTGTGGGATATGTAATTTCAATTGGAAATATTGACATAGCAAATATTCACAACTCTAAAACAGTGGGAGCAAAAATATCTATTAAATATCTTGAAAGTTGAGGGTAGTTTTCATTCCTATTTAACAGAAGTTGCCATATCTCAATGAAAGGTGCAGAAAGAGAAATTCCTGTTGCTCTTTTATTAGCTTTTAGTCATCCATGCTTCAACAGCCCCCAATAACTGTAATAATAATTAGGAAAAAAAACAAAATGGGACAAATGTGGGAGAAAAAAGCTGATGCACAGGGAAAAAAGAAAAGATAATTTTAATACAGGTATCTGTGCATGTCTAAGTGATCGAGCCAATGAAAGGAAAGCACCTGTTTTCAGTGATGTTTTTGCATAGTTGAGAATGAGCCGTCTAATTACTAGAACAGGACTGAGTGCTGTTCAGTAGTTCAGATAAAAACAAGTAGCTTCTTCCAGTAGGGGAAAAATAACAGTTTTGGGTTGGATCTTTTAGCTCTAAAATATGAACAGATATGTTGCAATCAAGAAACATGTTGAGTTTTTGTACTGCTTATCAACACCTTTGTTAAAAGCAGTGGTGATTTTAATAAATGCATTCAGGGGATGTGCATATTCTTAGATCAAAAGTGTGTTCAGGAAGCCATGAGTTTTTTTTAAAGCTAACGTGAAAGATAGTTGTAAAGATGAAGATGAGAGTGAAAGATCATTTCTATGAACTTTCTCGTCATGTCTAGCATAGGAAATATGCTAGGAAGTGCTCCCTTAGGCATTGATGGGTGTTTAACCTCCTGTTTAAATGTCACTGCTTGGCTGATGTTCTTGTTGCTTCCTCTCCTTAAAGGCAGGAGCAGTGTCTGTTCTTAGTTCTTTAGGAGCAATAATTAACATTCATTGGTGAGTCATATAACATTCTGTTGCAAGAAATGAGAGACTTAACTCTTCTGCCACTTGAATTGCTCACTTTCTAAGGATTTCCAAAGTTAAAGTAGTCTTTCTAATAGATCTGTGCAAGCATCTCTCCCCTCTTAATGCAGACTTCAGCTAAATTTTGTGAATCTCCAAGAGGCCTCTGTTACTGTGAAGAAGCACCTTTCCTGTTCACACCCATCTAGCACACCTCTGGCACAGCAAAGGGGAATCTTCACCAAAAAATCACTGATGCAGGAGGTCAGGAAATTGGAGGGCTTAACCTTTTATGTATGTTTAAGAACTTTTTATCCTCTGGCTGAAGTGCAGTGGATTGCAGCAGCATGTGCAAAGTCCTGATTAATTAAGACTGTTTAAAAGGAAAAATTGGGAACGTTGGCTATGTTGCATGTTACACAACTGTCCTACAGATATTGTGTCTTTTGCATATCCAAGTTTTCAATCTATGTAATCTATGTAATATCTCAGTTTTGTTATTTGTTTACTTGTCAGGTGATACCATAATTTTAACTGCAGTTACAAGCATCTACTTAGAATCTATTATCTCTACTTCTAAAAAATTACTTGTGTTCCTGCCGTCTCTTTTCTGTGTTTCTGATATGTCCAGTCTTAGTTACATAAAGATTTCTAAAACTTTTTAAAAATTGAAGATAGTTATCCTTTTGATTGCCATTCTTAAATGCATTGCTTTTGATAAACCAGTGCATTTAATTTTGTGAATTCTTGAAATAGTCTTGCATGACAGGCAGAAAGGAAACAAGGAATTATGTAAACAAAGGGTGAGTCTAGGTTGCAGATTAGAGTAGCACGCTCTTAAGTAGCTTTATTAAAAACTGTCATGAAGGCCTTTAGAAATAAAACACTGACCTATGTAGACCGAGATACCCTATGCAGTTTATCTGGTTTTTTTTCCTCTGCTGTATAACACATGCTTGCAGGACAGTAGGAGTTTGTGGAGACAGTGCTCTTCTCAGCAGTGACTTTCCAATATCCAAAACTTAATGGCTATTCACTGCTTCAGATATGTGTGACACGGATGGGGTATGTCATTCCTTGCTTAATCTGAGCCGGATGGCTGTGGAGCTTCCTGACTGCTTCAGACTATTGTGTACTTCCTCCTGTAATCTCTCATTAGTCTCTAGCTTCGCTTGGCGGTGGTGAACAGTCGACATGTCTCTCTTTTTGTGCAAAACTTGTCAAAAGTAGGTGACATTACTGTTAAGAAATAAAGCAACAGTGCTGAAGTGAGACTTTTTGAGGGAAGAGATTTTATGTGCTAATCTAAACTTTGGAGCTGAAAGTATAAAAATTTTATTTTGTTACTGCCAGAAAAAAAAGCTGGATGAACTGTTTTGGTCAAGGGGAAGAGAGCAAAGGGAGCTGGATCAATGAAGCTGGATTTTGAAGTCATAGGAATTTAATTCCCTTCTCCCTTTCTTCCCCTAGTTTCTTTGGTGAATAAAAATAACTGTCTGAAGACTTCTGACCATGACCGTCTTGGGTACAAGTAGAGCCTAAATGCTGAGAACGAGTATGTGTATTTTTCTTCATTCCCGTATAATGGGTGTTTACGTAATACAGGATTGGTAAAATGGGCTGTACTTGGCATCTTGGGAACGTCTTTGGCTTTCTCTGATGTTTTCTATACTCACTTACTCATAGTTTTTCCTGATATATAGCAGATCACAAGCGTTTTTTTCCTCGGCTCCAGAAAAATGTTAGCAGATGTCTTCCTTGTTTGTGTATCTCCGTTTTGTTTGTTTTTGCATGAACAAACAAATGCACAATTACACACACATCTAAAAGATATACTGTAAAAATGAAATCTCATAATACTGGGTTTCTTTTGTGAGCTCATATCTTTGCTATAATAAGAAACACATTGGTGGGTCAGAGCAGTGGTCCTTCTACCTCAATAGTCTCTCTCTGTCAGTGGCAGTAGAAAAAGGTTGTTAGAGAAAAACCATAAGCATAGCTGAACTCTCCAGTGCCATCAAATGCATCTTTTGCATCCACATTTATCACAATTTTGTAATCCCCATGGGTGCCCTCCTCAGCTTTCTCCTTTCTAAACAGGGCAGTCCTGTCCTCTTTAGTCTCTCCTAAATTCTGTCCCCTTGATCAGTCCCTCTTTCCCGGACCTTTTCTGACTGCTATAATTCTTCTTGAGATTCAAAGACTGGAATTGCATGAAGTACTCGAGATATGATCAAACTATGTTTTTTTATAGTAACAAAATATTGTTTTATTTCTGTTATGGTCAGCTGAAGGTCATGTTTATACGTCTATTGCGTCTATTGCTGAAAGTCATTCACAGTATTTTTACTAAGAACCACTAGCAAAGGTTTGTTCCACCTCCACCTGAGACTGGGTGGTAAATATTCCTTCTTTTCTTTCTTTTTTTTTTTTTAAACCCTGAAAGGAGAATGAAGTTATTAGCTCAATGAGGGATGTGCATCTGCATGGAAAAAAGCCATTCTAATTCATACTATTTCATTCTATTGTCCAGAAGAAATGAAAACAAAAACTAGAAACTGACCTGCTATTTCAGCTGTCTCTGTAAGAGCATGTCACAGCTAGCACAGCAATTCATATGCTTGCTCAGGAGAGTGGGAGAAATTTCTACCTTTACTGAACACTGTCATTCAGTGCCTGTAATATCTGTACTTTAAAATACGTGCTTTATGAAGAGAACCAAATGCTCTTTGCTTAGTCTCTGAATGTCTTCCTTTGTTTCTTTATCAGCGTGATGGAGGTCCAGAAGGTGATAGCTGCTCTTAGAGCACTGAGCCCACAATTGAATACAGTTGTATACTAAAAACTGTTGTATACAGCATACTAAAATGTGATTTAAAAGGGCTTAGAAGTAACTTTGCTTTTTCTACATTGCAAGTAGAATTGGATTTCTGGAAAGATTCTCATGATCCAATATATGTTATTATGGAGTTATATTAGGTTTATGTGAAATGCACTCTACGTTTCAGTAACATAAACTTCAAAATCATAGTTCTTTTCTAACATTTAATAGTGTTCGACACTGCCAGATTTTTTTCCCTAAAAGATTTCTCTGATGAAATATGACACCACTTGCTGATGCTGTGATCTTTCTGCGAGTTAAGCACGAGGCATTTTTTTTAATAAATAAATAGTGGTTTTAAATACTACAATTAAAATGATTCACATCTGTGAAAAATCTTTTAATTGTGTATTCTAATCGTATTTTATGCTACACAGAACATGCTGGGGGCTTATCACAGTATGAGGGTATAGTGATTGAATTTTAGAGTAAAAACCACATTAAAAAGGAAAATGAGTAAAAATAGTCAATTTAGGATACAAATTAAGACAGCAATCCTGTTGGTGTTCTATTGTGAAGACATAGTGGCAGTATTTCCCTTCATTTTGCATCCTGAAAATACTGTTCTAGTACGTAGAGTTTTTTCTGCTTAAGAATTTTGATGAAAACAAGAGCTCAGAAGGAATGCTGGTAATGTTTTATTCACTGCATTATTTTTCTTATCAGAGGTTAAAAAAAAAAAAGCTCCAAGCTTAGATTTTCCTAGGAGATGTCGTATGTCACAAATATGTGGACCAATAAATCTGTATTTCATCACTTGCACACTCTCCTTATAACAAGGCGTTGAACTTTATTCTAAAGAGTGCAACTTACTTGAAGGAACTGTTTAACACCTATAAGCATATATAAATTTGATTGAGACTAATAGACCTGTGAGGTGGCACATGCTTAGTGATGCTAAAAGCAAGTTTTTGTAACGAAGTAGTCATTGTTCAAGACTTTTAGTGACTGAGTATCTTGAATTGCCTGTCGGTTTTCTTAGTGCAGCTGACAGAGTTGGAAGGGTGATGGAGGATGTGGTGCCTTGGGACTTATGTCTGTTTCTTGGCATGTGTCGTAAAGAACCAGCATGATGGTGGCAAGCCAGGGGAATTAAAGACCTGTGCAGGAAAAGAGGGAAGTATGGCTTCCCAAAGAAAACATAAACCTGCAGAAAACAAGCATGGAAGTGATGGTCATAGTTACGGCAGTGGTGTCTTCTGATTGTCCCTCAGTTCTTCTGAAAGGTGCTGTGGCCTGACACTGCCCATAGTTAGCACTGCGTGGCAAGAAGCACCCCTCTTTCTCCCAAGACTGTCTGTATTTGTCTTAGGAATGCCTCTTAGGGTTTTAAACAAGTGTTGGCTGTTTCATTGCAGTTCTCATGTCTACATACCTTTCCCATCTTTTGTCATGGGTGTGATGTAAGGAATCAAAAACATGGGGTTTAATTCTTCCTTAGTAATTTTGTGGATATTTAGGTAGAAGAAACTTGACCATGCAAGTCCCCAGGCAACCTGATCTAGCCTGAAAGCCACCCTTGCTTTGAGAAGGAGGTTGGACTGGGTCGCCAGTGTCTTCAAACCTAAATGAAGTATGGGTTATATCATTCCATAAGCTGTGTAACTAAGTAATTTGAAGTCAGGCTGTCTAAAATTGTATCCTGTGTACAGGAAAAGGCAAGAGCTTGGTTCTTACCAGCACTTTAGAATTTGTGTCTGAATTCAGCAGAAGAAGAAAGTGAAATCCAGTCATCTAATATAAAGTTGCAAAGGAATTTTGTAAGAACCCACAGCTGGAGAAGCTCTTACGCAAAACAGGCTGGCAAGTGTGTGTGTTTGCATGTGTGTATGTGTGCATGTGTTCAATTTCTAGCTCTAGAGCTACTTTCAGCATGCCTTTGAATTGTATGTATATAAGACAAGAGTGAATTACTGATATTGTATCATGCTAGTTTTGCTTATATTGTCTTATGGATTGCCCAGAGAGAGGAAACTCCTGATGCTAATATTTGCCTGTGTTACAGTGACTCGGAGCAGTCATTGTTTATGTAAGTATGCATTAATACTTTGATAGATCTCTCTAATAAAATTAGGCTTATAAGAACATAATTTGTTTGGACTAAATGAGAGCTAGACTATTAACTCTTTGTAAATTTGTTAGTAAGTGCTTGATTGGTTTTAAAAGTTAAACATTAAGACATGTATTTTGTCTATTGTTAATGATTTCAGCTACAGTCTATTTATCTAAATATCAATGTCCTACTTAGAGACTGACTCTTTGGGAAGTTTGGCTAGTCAAATAGACAGATAGATACAACCTAATACCATCTGAAGAATCAAATTTGAATGTTTTGGACTCTAAATACACTTGCCATCAACTATTAGCAGCAATTGCTGAAGCTAAATTTTCACATAATCTTTCTAGGATAAAATAGGATTTTTCCCCTCTGGGTACAGTTGATTATTTGTTCAATACATGTCTTGCTTTCTTGTCTTAGTATTCTGGAGATACAGGATATTCTCATAGTAACTATTTCTATCAGCTCTATTTCTAGATTCTGGGGTTTTTTTTTGAGATGAAGTTTAGCTGTAGGTAGGTATGTCTACAACTTTAGGTAGAGTGGGAAAGAGAGTGGGTGAAGCTCAGGAAATATGTCTACAGGAGAAGAGGTATTTGAGGGCCTGTCTATGCTGCAAACTTCACCCAAGTAAGAGGACCAATGGACCTCCTTGACTAGACCTCCCCCTCCTGTTCCAGGTCAGAAGTCCTGAATTCCCTGTGCTGGCACCTTGCTGGTCTATTGTTAGCTATAGAGTATCATGACTACAACTTGTCATTTCTAACACAATTTTATGTGCTTTCATTGTACTGTTTTGTGCTATGGACTCAACTGCTGAGCAGAACAGCAAGTGCAATTGGCCAGTGTGAACTTCCAGCAGACAGGTCCCATGTAAAGTACCTGGCTGCATGGGAACTATAAGTCCTGTGGGATCGGAATACATCTTAACCAACCAACCACCCAGCCAGCCAGGTTCACCAAGCAAAGTCATCTTAATATTGTCTGTGTCTTGCTTTTGTCAGAAAGGTGGTTGTCTTGGTGTCTTGTTGAATCTTGTGTTTTACAGAAAAATGCTGGCGTATATGGGATCTTGAGGGCTTTTATTCTAACCCTTTAGTTTGAGGTTCAAACTTAATGAACTTGGGTACTTGACATTAAATGCAAAAAGACACTGCAATGATGATTTGTTTTAAAATCAGCTGATTTTCAGGTAGTTCCGTGTATGTATGTGCATGTGTGTGTGTATGTGTGTGTATACACTACATAATCTCCGGTTGTGTGTGTTATAAATTATCACGTAAAAGGCAAAAAAGATTGATATAAACTCATTCAGATCTGAGCAACAAGACAAAATTCAATTGCTTTCAATGGTGCAAATCAGCAAGTGAGTGAAAAACAAGCCTCCAAAGCTTTTGTAAATGGAGACTGATACACTCCACAGAGTGAAGCTGCTATTCTGCTGTCTCTGGACAGGAGCTCTCCCCTAACGAAGGCCTCTTGGGCATGGTACTTGAACAGAGTAGTTATGTGGAAGTGCTGAATTATTATGAGAAACCCCAAACAGTAATACTTGATGGATGAATATTTCCTGTTTTTTGATATCACAAAAAATATTTACACATTTGCAAGAAATTACCACAACCAACTTCTTTATCTTGTCTTTCAAGATGCTTCCTGTGCTCTGCAGTGGAGGAAAGAGATGATATTTGGGTGGAAGGGTTGGCTGTATTAGGAGGAAGGGAAAGGGGTACAGGGATGCCCTGTGTGAACCTTTGAAGTATCCGCATTCTCCCATCCTAGAACGCGACAAAGGGGTATGGATCTAATCTCAAATTTTCACAGAATTTTGGGGAGAGGCTTTGTGTATGGCAATTAAAGTAATTTACCTGCAGTTCCATATCAAAAAGCCCCTTGTTCTTCTCAGGTCTCATTTCCATTTTGTTGTCTTTTTCTCTACTTTTCTCTTTCCTGTCTTGTACCTCTCTCTGACCTGCCACCCACTCCTGTGCACAACCAACCTCTCTTGGAGTCAGGAGCTTTGAGTGTAATCAAGATTTAAAGCCCTGCCCCTTACTAGTGCCTACTCTCCAGCTTTATGGTATCTCTGTACTGCCCATTCCGCCAGTCTTTCAGGCTTGTCAGCTGTCAGGTAGGCGTACAAGATGCGTACCAGATGCACTTGCTTGTGGCTCACCCACACAACCATTGCCCTAGCCAGTTTTAATGAGAATGACTAAATACTCACCTTTTTTTTCTCTGCCTCTTCCTGCTCTAAGTCAAAGGTTCCTAATACCCTTGCTCTCTCTTGACTATGCTATTTTATACTTTATCCTGGGCCTTTGATTGACGTGTGTACCCACCCACTTCCCTACTGTTGTCTGAGAACCAACCTCCACAAGTGTGTAAGTGCAAACATTTAGCCATCTTGCTTTTTCTTTCCTTACGCTATTTTTCCTCCTCTTCCCTACCTTCTTCTTAGACAGCTAGGGATGTGTCTCAACATGTAGTGGATATACTTAACGTTCCGTTTAGATGTGCTTGTTATTCCCCTTAAACACATCTAAACAGAGTAATATAAAGCATAGGTCTGATTCATCAGTTCCACAGTCCATTTATGCAGATAAATAACCGAGTTTCCACAATATTTCACAAAAAAATCTTCCACAGATGCCTACTGAAATATCTTGGGATGTTGGAAATTCTGTATCAGTTGACACTGTTTTGAGAACAAGTGAGTGCATTTGAAATGTGGAATATATATGCATTTTTGTCACCCCCCCAGAATTTGAATATATTGTCCCTCTATCTTCTGCTCCCTTTTCTCCACTGAATTAGAAAACATAGTTTTTAAGATGTTTTTACAAAATCTGTTAAAATTTCAAAGCAAAGTGCTAGCATGCCAATTTCACATGAGCTGCCTGGAAAATGAAGGCCTGCACCTGGAAGACTTTTACAACTCCTAAGGGAGTTTCTTGAAGTCCTGCTGTAAATCAGTGGAAACAGTGATGTCTGCCGGAGAAAGACAAACCAAGCTACCATGCTTTACTATAACACAGTTGTTGTGTTATAATACCACAGTTGTTTGTCTGTGAAACAGGCATGGTCTTAGGAAGTATGAGATCTATCTGTCAACAGTAAAATCTTACTGTACTGGCTTATTCTAGGGCAGTCTCACACATTCATCTTTAAAAGATTAACTTCACAGTAAGGTGTTGTCTTATTAGCTAAGATTTTGGGTAACATGCTGATAACCAGACAAAAAGTTTGTTTTGTGCAGTGAAAGAAACGCTTGTCTGTGCTGAAAGAAAAATGTGTCTGGGATAATGAATTTATCAGGGGTTTTCTTTTAGGTCTTTTTGGTTGTGTAATGTAATGATTACTTTGAAGTCCAAAATGTTTTGTTTTCTGAATAACTGCTGTTTCTATAGCAGCTGATAGTCATATTGTAAATGTTTTGTGCTAGATTTTCTGATGCATATTCAGACATGTATGCATAAAGGGTCCCTTACTCCAGCAAATGATACTCTCATCAGAAATTTTCTATTTATGTATGTGAGCCTACCTTGAATTACTTTATTCTCGGGGACATCCCTGCAGATTGCAAACGAGGAAAATAAAGAGCTGCAAGAGTATAAATCCTTTTAAATATAGCACAAAAACAAAAGACAAAATTCAATTTACAGGGAGATATCTTTTATTTTTTTAATGTCGATCAGAATGTTATGTAAATCAGAACATGCTTTGAACAGATGAATTTTGAGATGATCTTTTGATTATTTATGTATATATTTTTCTATGTTACCAGGTGATAGTAGGCACAGTACATTAAGAGTTGTAGCTGAAGTTTTGTTATATCATTGACATTGTGTCTGGCATTCCACCACCACCCCACCCCACCCCACCCCCCCCCCCCCCCGGCCAGGTTCGGTTCAGTTCAGTTCAAATTAAATTTATCATTCATAATCTTAAATTATAGAAACACATAATTCTGACAGCCTCTAAACATTTTTGTTTTGTTTTCATATGGCTTTTAAAAAATATAACTCCCCAACTGAAGAAAAATTTTGCATTTTAAGTAAAGGATTTCTAGTAAATGGAAAGCGTACTGTTTGTATTTCCCCCCTCAACTCTCAGGCAGGCAATTTAGGGGTCAATGACAGACCTGTTAAATTTGTTAGCTTCACCATGTTTTGTCTCATACTTTGTCCAAAGCTGTCATAAATGTATTCTATTATCTCTCCATACTTACATGACTATATTAACTTCCTGCTGAGTTCACTTCCTTCTTTTCATTTTTTAAAAGAAATTATGTAGTCCCATGACGTGCAAGTTAAGTCTGAGGAAAATGTAGAATTTGTCTTCATTTGGAGTCAGTAACAGATAACAGAATTAATATCTTGTAGGAAGTCAGTTGAGGAAGACATATATGCTCACCTAAGCAGTGTTTAGAATTTTTTCTCCAGAATCTGTGTTTTGAGATGCAGGGTTAATTAGAACTGCATGAAAAGCATGCAGTGGGACATCCTGAAATGAATTAGTATTTCAGTAATGGGTTATGAAGTAGAAAATGTTAAAAATGGATACTTTTGACACCCGTGAAGTGCCTCAGAGTGCACAATACTGAAGACTGATAATTCAAAAGTGGGTTGAAGAGCTGTGAAAAATTAATGTGTCCACATAGTATATGCCCATAGCATAGAGGTAAGCGTTTATGCACAGCCATCTTCATTGCTGTGATGATAACCATTCTAAAACACACAAACCCCCAGTATTTCAGTTGTTTTTAAAAAAATTGCAGAAGACTTAATTAACTGTCAGAGTTAAAAGCAGTATGCTGTATTTACAGTGAATTCATATTGTTCACAGCCTATGGCTGCTGAAGGGATGATGTCTAGCTATGAAGACTAAATCAAGGACCCTGAAAACTATTTCAATAAAGTGAGTCTTTAACTTCATTGGAAGCACACCAGATTGCATTTTGCTACCCTAGAGCCATTGAGGTCACTGTTTATTTAAAAAGTTAATTTCTTGTAAAGTTTCATATAGCTGTATAGTGTTCAAACAAAACTCTTCCTGATGATAATTAATAGTGAGTTACAGAACATAAACATTCATAGAGGAACATTAACTCCATGGTGAACATTTTCTATAATTTGAGTCTCCAGTGGTTGTAAAGAAGCAAATTCGTCTTTCTTGAGAAACCTCATCTCTTTATCATCCATGTAAATTTTATATGCAAATATCTGCAAGCTAAAAACAGCTGGAAAATAACCGTTTTAATGTCATACATAAATTCTTGGTGTTGTACTGCAGATGCGTTTGTTGTCTGGTAAACAAATGCCAGTATTATTAGGGTCTTACAAACGTTAGAAAACTTTTATTTTGTGGTGAATATGCTGATAATGGATAATGCTGTTAGTGTTCTTTCTAGCTGCATTTAAAGTTAGGTCTGGGGTAGATCCCACTATATTGCTATACTCTGCGAGATTGGTAAGGTGAAGTAAGTGCCCCTTGGCCATGGTGCAACGACACACTGTGTGCTCCATCTTACAGCTGGAATGAAGGGGACCCTTACTGCACTTGATGCAATGCTTAGGGCTGGGAATAGGTTAGCATTTGAGGAATTAAATTATCAAGATCCAAAGTATTGTTGGACTCTTGCCCACAGACTGGAAAGGGGACTGATGCCCTTTCAATCCTTCTTTTACCTCTATTTTACTGTAACTGGTGGGCCAGTCCCAAAGTGAGAATAGTGTTGATGGGCTGGGTTCTAAAGCTTAAAATAAATATTTGCAGGTTTTCCCTGTGTGTGCATTTCATATAGTTTTGAGTACAGTTTTTCTGTCTTATCTGGAGTAATAGTCCACATACTTTCCAGCTTCTGGTTTTGGTTTTACCTTACACTTCAGCAACAACATGATATAATGATAAGATTGAAGTGCTCAAGTCAGACAAAAGGGCAAAAATATCAATATTAATTCTATATATCAAGAAAAATGAAAGTAAAGATTCAATCTTTTCAAAGGAGGAAGAGGCTGATTTTCTAAGTATTTTATGATTATAAAATCTCTCTTGAATCCAAATTGCATAATTCATATAATTCCAAAGAAAATGAAATCCCTGCTCTAAAGGAGTATAACCTAAAATGTAAATTTCTCATATTAGAGTAATTCTGTGATACAGATATGAAACTAATGATTACTTTGTGAAAAGTGCAAATGTGTGTGTCTCTTTGGTAAATTGCTATAAAATTTTAATGTGGAGAATTTGAATTTCTACTAATACAACTGAGGTGTGCCTTCATTACATTAATTGCCATTGTTGTGTATTGACCTCCTTATGATGTACTGAATAATTAGGCTTTGAATCACAAATTGCCACTACTAGAAAGAGTAATTTTACAGTAAAGGTTTTTGGTAGTTTTAGGTGAAAACTTTCAGCAGTAGCTCCTGTAGACGCAATATTTTCCCTACAAAGCACCTTTTAGATAGAAGATTTCTTCTCTTCATTATTCTGGAAATGTATTTCTTAGTTAATCTCTTGTAGAATGCTGTAACAACTTAATATATTCCGTGGCTGTCTGGCCTAGCAAGTCAATCAGAACTAGCCACACAATGCTTCCCCTGCTGCCAGTTGCAAAGAGTGCGCAATAATCCGTGAAATAGCTATGTTGTGTTAAAGTTAGTAATTTCAGACGAAAAAGGCATCCAGCTGATGTAGATCTTCTCCCCCTTTGTCCTGTGTCATAAACATATGAGAGTACACATACATATTGAAATGGAAATGTGAAATTTAAATAATTTCTGTTTAGAAGTGCTCAGCATGTTTGAGAACTGAAAAAGATTTCCAAACCAGAAAATGGAATTTAGATGGGCTGTGGTACAAATTTTGGTTTTGTAAGGTAAAATGTATTTGTTTCCTAAATAGATTTACTGAGGGAATGTGTTGGTTTTCAGGAAGATTTAGCAGGAACAAAAAAAAAAGACTCATCTCATCTTGTACTTCAGGCCCAAGGGAGGATATTATTTGGCTGTTATTGTCTGATTACTTTTTATGCATTTGATACTTCTGATGTGCTATAAGTGGTTTCTCCTAGGACATAGGTTCACCGTATCTATGCCTCAGTCAATAATGGCTGTTGATGCTCTGGGGAAATCTAGCTATGATTTTAGAGTGCAACGCACTTCCCTCTTGTCTCTTGTCAGCTAGCAAATTTAAAACTTTTAGCTGAAGCCATAATTGCATGGTTTCGGTTCTTGAGGTGTCAGGTAAAGTTCCACATTGATGACAACTAGGTATTATTGCCTGAAGAGGGGTTAGGGAAAGCAAGTAGGAGAGACACTGAATGAGTGGAAAAACATCTTGTTTCAAAGAGCTTACCCATCTTCCTGGGTGGGATTTGCTAGTTTAAGTGTCATCCATTAAGTCCAAAGCTAGTGGAGCTGAGGCGTTATGGGTATATTAAAGCTGCACAAGTATTAAATGAAGAGAAAATCCAAACACTTTTATCAATATGTATGCATTTTTCTCTGATTATATGCTACAGAGTTTGTAGAAACCCTTCATGAAAAGTGAAAATAGTGAGGTTTAAGCTGATTTCTGTCTAGTATTGAATAGCTGAAGGAAACAAAACGTGTTTTGTAAAATCAGAAGAATTTTATTTCCTTAAGGTAGGTTCTTGTGAACATAAGGTAGATTCTTGTGGATATATTAGTATAGCAGGAGTTATTACCCTGCGTGTTGGGATGGAATATTTACACCAGTTAAGTTTTCATTTGGGACCACCAAAGCTAGACCGACAAACCTTTGTCTGAAGATAAATAACCACACCCTGTTTGCAGCAGAGGATTCATTAGTTTCGTATGGACTAGTAATTAACAGGGAGGAAAGAGATATCTAAAAACAAACACAAAAAACCTCACAGTATTTCTAGTAAAAAAAAATCATGCTTTAATTATGAATGAACCCAGTATTATCTTTGTGGGCTTACAGGCAGCCGAACAAAATAGCTCTGAGAGAAGTAACCTCATTCATTTAGATCTTGAAATGTAGATATCATTATTTAGGAATTTTACAGCTAGAGAGAATCTTTTAGCAAACAGATTAATCTTGTTAAATATTAAAAACAAGAAAAACTTTGAGTGATTATTATATAGCCACCATGGAAGCAGATGTGATTTTCCACTTCTGGTGGAAGAATTGGAAGAATTAAGGATTTATTGGGCAAAATAGTCAAGTGCATACAAATGTATTTTCAAATAGGTACCAGAGCCCTTGCTACCCAGTTCATAGGTTTAGAGAACTGTGCTCATTCCTACCGCCTTCAAATAGAGTCATCATTGTATATAAGCAAAAATAAGAGCCTGTGGATCAAAATAACTTACCTTCTCAGATCCCTAGGACTTATCCCTGTTACCATTTAACTTTTGTTTTGTTTTTTTTTTTTTTTTTCTTGTGATGAATTCTGCACGCTGACAACGTAATCCACTTTGAAGATTTTTCCACATTTAGATAGATTTAGGTAATCTGTCAGAAAACTAATTAGTTTAAGATAATAAATTTGAACTTACAACAATATGGCAGCTTTACAATATGGCTGCATTAGATGGAGTTTAATTATAACTGCATCTTGAGAGCTACAGCTGCTGTATTTCATATATTAATAGAAATTATGAGGACATAGTAGAAGTACACACAGAGGTGGAAAAGTTACATATAAACAGGAAAGCCTTTCTGAGGTGTCACAGCTTCTCTTCCAAGAATAGCACTCCACAAACATTTTGAATGCTGAATACAATTTTCAGCAGTCTTATCTGGATAATAAATATTTTATTTTTTTTTATTCTCTGAGGGACATAGTTTGGGAACATGAGTACTAAACTTTTTGAGAGGAAGAATTTCTGCTTACATATTGCGTAGGACTGTCTGGATTGAGGTAGCATGAAGAAAGATAATAAAACAAGACAGAGTAAATTTACCAAACAAGAATGTATTTTTATTTGAAAGAAAATAGTGATGTCACTGTAATATTTACCTCCAAGAGCTAAATCTTTTAGTTAAAATTGCCGAACATCAAGATACAAATAAGTAAAGATACTACTTAACTATGTTTTTGTCTTGATGACATGCTTGCCTCTGGTGTGACTCCCAGCTATTTGCATTAACCTGAGACATTTACACAGCCACATGCACCATCTATTCCACTTCGCGAAGAATCTGCCACTCCCTGAGCTGCAGTGTAAACTAGAAAGCAGGATTTGTTGTGTTTCAATATCAGGGAATGTGCAGTCACTGTCTATAGCAACCGTCAGGCACACCAGTCCAAATGTGCCTAATAGCGCTCTCACGTGTTTTCATCTGAGACGACTTATTTCCATCCCCTGCTGTTACTTCAGACTTGCAAGTGATCTGAATTAGTATTCCTGTGACCCCAGTTGTCACACTTTTTGCTTTCTGGTTTTGAAATAACGTAGTACTGGGTTGGTGCTAAGGCTGTCTATCATAGTTACAGCCATATATGAATACAAAAGAGTCTTTCTTAATGAAATGAACAATTTCCACTGTTAATAACATACATAAATTGAAACTGTGCAAAATTGAGTCCACAGAGCAATTGTGGGATGGAGTTGTGTGGCTGAATTTGAATGGAGAAGATAAAGGACTGATGCAAGTGATCAGCTTGGAGTCTACTGGTTATTAAATAGGACGGCGTTTCCTGCCACCAGTCTCAAATGAACACCCCATTTTAGCATGGGCCTCACTGGGATGTGTTTGAGTTCAGAACCCTGGATATCTGCAGTTCTTTCTATCCTGAACCACCATGGTCAAACTCGGAGCAAGAGTATGGGAACTGATGACTCTTACCTAGGAGAGGAACCAGATTCAGTAAATGAGTGCGGTTCTTGGAACAACAATTGGCACTTTTCAAACTCAAGTAACGGATTCATATCTTACACTGGAAATACTAAATTGACATCTTGGTTAGGAAGAATATTTGAATTGGTTTAAAGCCTGTAATAATACTTCTGTCTTCAACTGATAAGTTAATTAATATGATTCTTATTTTGTCTATGCTCTACTTTTTCCTTCCATACTAGATTATTGCAAAAGCAGTAGATAAATAAAAGTGGGAAAATGCAAACCCTCATCTTAGAATATCTGGATAAGATGGCATTTTTAAACTGAATTTTATCTCAAAAAAGAAGTATGTGTTGCAAATTGCATCCAAAAGACATGTTATCGCAAATTAAATTTACTGACATCTTACAGCTTTATTTAGGTGTTGCACAAGTGATGTAAAAACTGACTTCTGACAGATGCTGATTTGGCTTAAATCCCAATAGGCTGTATAACCCCTTAGTAACTGCTCTAGTAGGAAACAAGAAAAGAGCATCTCACCTGCACTGAAACTAGCTTAATTTCTGGAATGGCTTGTTATCATCTGCCCGTCTTGAAGGCTAGGAACAGTTGCTTAGCACAGTGGTTCATGAAGGTCTATGAAATAAAATGCAAAATTTTTTCCATTTCATATTCAGGCATAAGGAGCCTGGACATGTAATTTAAGGCCCAAATGTTGATAGGATGTGAGTATCCTTCATTGTGTCCCAGAAAGTCTCTCTGGTACTCAGACTTCTGGCTCTCCTGCTTTTTATAGGTAAATGGAATTAAAAGTGGGACAAGTCAGCACTGTACTCTCAGAGCTATGTGGGTCACACGATTACTAGGTGGCTTAGTGAGTGGTGAATGCACAATGACTTAAACATTATTTTGCCTGCTGGTATTGGGGGCGTTGACCATTTCTGTTGTTGCCCGGACTTGGAAATTTGGTAACCCATGTCCCTGAAATTTCTACATCTTCAGATATTAAAGCAGAACCAGTCCAAAATCTGTTGTTTGTGGGCCCCACCTTCAGATACACTCTAGGTATGCATGATTTGTCAAAATGAAGTTCTTAATGCTGTAGATGTACTGATTTTGTCATAAATGATGTTAGTTGTCTGCGAAAGACTCAGAGTGAAGTAATACCATTTTCTCTGAAAAATGGTGATGATGCATATTACAATCCAGTGAGGGAGAAAGCATACTATCTAATGTATGGACTTCTTAGCCAGATGCCTGAAGGTACATGGATGCATTTTCCTTTGACAATTTTGTATTTATTACTTGTATAAGTAATTACTGTCAATATGACTGAAAGGAAACATTTATTTCCCTATTTTCTTTTCAGTTTATTTCTTCATGCATCTCAGAGAACAGCACAGTATAACAACAGCCACACTTCTTAATTTAATTTCCACTTGTCCAAGAGCATCTACTCTAAAAAACAGAAGTAAAGTCAAGACACTTCAGGCGCTGACGTGTACTGCGAGGAAGAAAAGGGGGAAAAGCATGCAGTTGTTTTATGCTGGATGCCTCCCTTAAAATTCTTGTAGCTGTAGTCAGGGATAACCAAAGCATTATGAAGGCGTTCAACCCTGTGTCCTTATCCATAAGCAATTCTATCGGAAGTACACTCTAAGATAGCATTTTTCGAAGTTAATTATTTAAAATGACTGAGGTCTGTGGGTTTTGGTACGTTAGAGCAGATAAGCAGTACAACATGATTGACTTTAAGTTTTTTCTGAGTGGCTTGGTCAGTGTTTACAGCACAGACAAAGTAAGACTTGGAATTTAATCATGGATTTCAGTGCAAAGAATTTATCTTCACCCATTCCTTGAAGACTCATTGTAATGGAAATTAGGAAAAACTCTTTCCTGAGGATATCTCAAGATAAACAGAAACAGTTGGCTAGACTTCAAATCCCAAGGAATCAATTATCTCACCACAATGTGAAACCCTATTGCCCCTTCCTGCCTAATCTCAGTGGATTTTTAAGATTGAAACTTTGCTATATTGTTTTTGGCCCTTTTTATGCCTCACTTGTCACTTGTTAGTTCCATTTGCAGAACACAGCAATACCATTAGTGTCAAAGAACTCTGTTCCTATGGTTGCTGAAGTAAATTAGTTTGCAGTCGAAGGTAGATCATGACACATAACCTCAGTTAAAGCCTTAGCTAAAATAGAGGAATTTTACTTAAATCTTTAGATTACAGCATGTATGTGGTGCAAAATCTATTTAATCTACAGCCATCAAAAGAGGGATTTTGTTTTCAGTAACTTGGCACCTTATTAATGTGCTGTGAGATTTGTTCTATGATGTGTAAGAGGTGCTTATTGGCTAGAAGCTTGTTGCTCATTAGTAAATATTTTCATTATCAATTGAATTTAAATGATATGTTATTACAGTTCTGTTTTTATTTCCTTGAATATTGTGTGCAGACACTTGCTGTTCATCTATTTCTTTTCTGATGAAAACATAATTATGTGTTATGCAGTAAATATCTAGAGTATAAGAAAAGCATGACAAATGACTTAAGTCGTTGGTATTCCGGCATTTTGAATTACATATTCCCAGGCAACAATGGCAGAACACATCTTAAAGACAACGTATTAAAATTTCAGGTGAAACCTAGTCAATTGTCTAAATACTTACAATATCAGCAGAGAAATAGCATGGGGTGCTTGACCTTAATTAAGCTCTTTGTGTTTATTTGCATATTGAGTGTGGAAATACAGGATGATTTTCTCAACAGAATATGTGTTTCCAGGTATTAGACATCTATCAACAAATGTCACTTCACTGTAACAGGTGCTATTCTACTTAACTAGAACAACTCTTTATTAGGGTAGGGACAGAAGTGTTTTCAGTTTTCTCTGTTACAGATCTAAAGGTAATAGTGTTTTCTAGAAGGATGGTAGAGTATCACATAATCACTGATATCTAGCTGCTTTTTTCCCATAACTGTGGAAATTAAAGAGTTGCAGATTTGCATAAGCACCATTAGAAACATAGAATTATAGAATGGTTCAGGTTGGAAGGTACCTTTAAGGATCCAACCCCCCTGCCATGGCCAGGGACACCTCCCACCAGACCAGGTTGCTCAAAGCCCCATCCAACCTGGCCTTGAACACTGCCAGGGATGGGACATCCACAGCTTCTCTGGACAACCTGTTCCACTGTCTCACCACCCTCATTGTAAAAAAAGTATTCCTTACATCCAGTCTATATGTACCCACCTTCAGTTTAAAGCCGTTGTCCCTTGTCCTGTCACTACAGGCCTTGGTAAATGTCCTTCTGTTTTCTTTTAAGCTCCCTTTATATATTGGAAGGCCACAGTAAGGTCTCCCCCAGAGCTTTCTCTTCTCCAGGCTAAACAACCCCAGCTCTCTCAGTCTTTCTTCATGGAAGAGGTGTTCCAGCCCTCTGATCATTTTTGTGGCCCTCTTCTGGACCTGCTGTAACAGGTCTGTGTCTTTCTTGTACTGGGGACCTCAGAGCTGGGGGCAGTAGAGCTGGATGCAGTACTCAAGGTAAGGGTCTCATGACAGCTGAGTGGGAGAATCTGCAGATACCATTCCCTCAACCTGTTGGCCATGGGTGTTTCGGGGTTTTTTTTGTGCAGGCCAGGATACAACTGGCTTTCTGGGCTGCAGGTGCACGCTGCTGACTCATATCTAATTTTTCATCTACCAGTATCCCCAAGTCCTTCTCTGCAGGGGAGATCAATCCATTAATTCTCTCAATCCATTCATTCCCCAGTCTGTATTGATACTGGTGATTACCCCGACCCACATGTAGGACCTTGTACTAAGCCTTGTTGAGCTTCATGAGGGTCACACGGGCCCTCTTTTCAAGCCTGTCAAGGTCCCTATTAATGGCATTCTTTTCATCAAGCATATCAGCTGCACCACTGAGCTTGGTGTCATCAGCAAACTTGCTGTACGTGCACTCAATCTCACTATCTATGTCATTGATGAAGATACTAAAAAGTATTGGTCCCAGTATGGACCCTTGGGGGACACCACTCATTACTGCTTTCCATTTGGACATTGAGCCATTGACTGTAACTCTTTGGATGCGGCCACCCAGCCAGTTCCTTACACATCTAACAGTCCATCCATCAAATCCATATCTCTCCAATTTAGCAGCAAGTATGTTGAATCATACAATTTCAGACTCCTTACAGAAGTCCAGGTAGATGATAGCAATTGCTCTTCCTTTGTCCACTGATGCAGTCACTCCATTGTAAAAGGCCATTACATTAGTCAGGCCCAATTTTCCCTTGGCAAAGCCATGTTGACTTTCTCTAATCACCTCCATCCCACATATGTTTCAACATATCTTCCAGGAGGACCACAATCTTACTGGGCCCTGAGGGCTGACTGGTCAATAGTGCCCAGCGTCCTCCTTTTTACCCTTTTTAAAAATGGGTGCAATATTCCTTTTTCTCCGTCCACTTGGGACTTTGTCTGACTACCATGACTTTTCAAATATGATGGAGGGTGGCTTAGCAACTACATCCCTCAGGACCCTGGGATGCATCTGATCAAGTCCCATGGACCCGTGTATGTTCAGGTTCCTCAGGTCTTGAATCTGATCTTCCCCTATGATGGGAGGGACTTCATTCTCCCAGTCCCTGCCTTGAGGTTCAGGCACTCAAGAGATGTGGGGAGCCATTGCCAATGAAAACTGTGGCAAAAAGACTGTTGAGTACCTCAGCCTTCTCCATGTCAGTTGTCACCAGATCTCCTGTCTTATTTATTGGGGGGGGATAACATTTTCTTTAGTCTTCCTTTTCTGGCCAACATACATGTAGAAACCCTTATTACTACTCTTAATGCACATGAGATTTATTTCTCTGTACCCTTACTTGAAAGTGACCATTTGCCAGGCACATATAAAAAGAATATAAACACCATGTTAGAATCCCTTTGTTTGAAAATTTTAGAGCAGGATGCTCAGAAGAGTTACTGTCAGGTTTTCTTATTAATAATTTGGATTTTCTTATCACATAACACACTTTAATATACATTTCAACAATAATGTAATCATTTCCAATGAAAAATGAGACTATGTCAGCTTGCCTTCAATATATATATGGATGAAAAAAATCAACACAGGTATCAAAGCTGAATCAGCACAGACTTCATAGCTGTCTTTGAAGACATACCTCAAGTAATGGGATACCTTTGCACGCTGTCACTCTAATAATGTCTGGGAAAGACTTATTATGATGGTTTCACATCCATAGCTGTGTTTCAGAACACAGCAAGAGAAATATTTTCCGTGCTTGTTCTCTAAGTGGAAGGAACTCTCACGCATGCCTTGAGAACTAACTTTGCTTTCCTTTCACGAGCAGACATGATATAACTCCCCTTATATTGTTAAATCCTGTAAATGTTTTGGGTTTTTTTTTCTGGTTCTGCTTCTTCTTCGCCAAGAAGCAATGGATGTATAAATATACATTAGTTCTGTGAAACTTCTGTTTCTGTAACAGTGATCTTTGCCCCACTGTGTCCTGTTAGCAGGCTGTACTTTTAATGCTGCTTTTAAATGGACATGGTATGTGAACTATTTGGTGATTTTACTGCCTCTGAGGACATTGTCTCTGTTCTGCTGTGTCATCCGTGCCAGAGGTGAATCATCCCCAACGTTTAACAAGTAATTTTATTTAAGAAAATATTCCAATACTCCTGTAAGTTTGGGGGTATGGAGTGTTATTTTGTTAACAACACTGATACGCTTTAAAAAGTTCTTATTTATTATGCACTAAATTTTAACTTACATTGCTCTCTGGACGTGATCATTTGTAGTGCTGTAATTAAATGAAAAGGTTAAGATTGGAAAGACTGCTCCTATTGTGAAGGCTTTTGGGTTGTTTTTGGCTTGTGTAGACTTAAATAGAGATAACCATGAATAGAATTTGATTCCTCTTACTTGTTCTCTAATTAGTGAAGATCATCATTTTTATGTTAGTACAGTTTAATATTTAATATTGTGCTAGTAACAGTAAGTAATTACTAGTGATGGACAAATGAAGAGCATAGGTAACTACTGGTCATTTGTTAGCAAGCTAATACTCTGAATTATCCTCTAGGGCACTAGAATAATTCCCTTGAATTAACTAGTCAGACATTAGCATTAAGTGGTGATCCCACTTAATTTAAGAAGTATTCCTCTAATTATTATTAGAACAAAACTTTCAAATCCAAAAGAAATAATCTACTTTCTTGTGCACACTATTGCCTACTAGAGATACATGAGCTCACTTTATTATCTGGTTCTCAAAATAAAATCTGACTATATTATAGTAAAATTCAGTTCATTGGTAATATTCTGTTGTTTCCAGCCAGTATAAACCTGGATTTAACTGAAGAAAAGACAAAAATATTTCCCAGAGGCTTTTAAAATTTTGTGGTTCTTTTCTGTGTATTGCATAACTTGAGTATTGCACATAATTGTGTGTTGCTTCTTCAGTAATGATGACAAAAATGTATAGTGCTTGTTTGTGCTTTTGTTTCTTTAAAAAAATAATTATTTATTTTAATTGTTATCTTTGCATATACTGACTGATATAAAAATACCTTCAGTACTGCAATAATTTGTTTTGGAACTGGAAAACTTTTGGTCATACTTAGTGATGTGACAAACCTGAAGCTATAGGATCCGGGATGAAAGAGATGATGCTTCTCTCCTTCCTCATGCTGTCACAAAGTAGCACCATTAAATGAGACAACCTCGTGGTAGAGAATGGAAACTTTTCAAGTGGTTAGGGAGAATATTCTAAGCACCTAGTCTGTTCATTTTGGTTTTGTTAATAATGCTTTTCTGAAGGAAAATCATAGACAGAGTTGTATGCTAAGCCACTGAAAATTCCTCAACATCTGAAATAAGAAGTTATATCATAGACCGACATGACCTGAAGTTAAAGACCAGTGTGAAATAGTTCTTCACTGTTTTTGTCTAGTTGTGTTCCTAAAAACACAGCTGAAAACATTTAGATAGTACAAAATAACGGCATTTTTCTTCATCAAAAGAACAGCTTTTGTAGCTATTCTAACTTCTGATTCCCTCCCAGATTTATTTGGGAAACCTGCACCAACTGCTGAGTGAATTAAGGGAAGGACAAGGCAGTTTCAAGAGTCACATTTTGGGTTTGGTTGTGTTTGGTTGGGTTTTTTTGTTGGTTTTTTTTTTTCATTGGTTTGGTTTGTTTAAATGAAGATTTTATCAAGATTTTATCACATATTCTACTAATACAGAATCTCTTTATTCAGCTTATGTTTTAATTTTGATTCTCTCATGGTAGCAGTTAAATAAGACTCCTGTCTGTTGTCCTCAAAAAATATCTTTTTCCTTGAGAAGTCCTCCCAAGCTTTTACAAATGGCACTTCAAAAAGATGTTTGCTTTCTCCAAAAAGAAATTGACAACAACAACAAAAAAATGAGAGTAATGGCAAGGAATTTCCTGTGTATAATGATTTCGTAGATCTAACAAGTAAGCTGAATGTCCTGTTTGGCATAAATATTCCATATATGGGGACTGTAGAGCTGTTTGTAACTTAATGTCATTCTAAACAGCTCCTCCAATCTTTAATGCTTCACTGTTTAGCCTGGAGCGTGACTGTGGTGGCTGATGAGAATGTAACTGGTGATGGTCCTGTTTCATGTGTTTTGCAACCACAAAATAATTTAGATTGGGAGTGATATGGTCTAAACTCCCATTCAAATTAGGGCCAACTTTGAATGTTGAATCAAATTACTCATGGCCATGGATTACTCAGCACCTTCATTTTCAAGCAAAATATTAATATCCTCATGTTAAAGGAATTTTAAAATTGTGGTATTAGAAGAACCTGAAATACTACATAGAATTGTGTGAGAATAATGATGTGAACACAAATAAATAAATGTTAGCTCTTAATGTGGTTCTATAGTGAGACTAAGGTGATTGGATTTCATGAGGATTACTGATATGGATGCTTAATGAGCAAAAAAGGCTGTATAAGCTGTGAAAGTTGCTGCTTATGTGCAGTTGCTTTTTAAAGTCCTGTCACTTTGTCTGTTTCGATTTTATGGCTCGGAGAGAAAACCTACAATAATATGTTTTGTGATTACAGTCTATCAGATTTTTATTTTATAAATGAACAACTGTATCAGATGAGATTAGAGACTGATCTAGCCTGGAGAATTTTTGGAGAGAATATAAATACAAATTAAGCCCATAAGGACAATTCCTCACAGTGCTCTCTAAACTCCAGTTGTTTGCAGCTTGGAAATGTCTTTATGTGTATAAAATTTTAAAGAATTTGTATGGAATATTTTTGAATTTTAGTGCTAAATACAAGGTTTCTGTATGCATCTCTGCTAGACAAAGTTCCACTTTTATGTGCAATTTGATTGTTTGTGTTATTTTTGTACTTCATAATGGAAATAAAATCCCTCCATTTTTAATCAAGTTTTTTGAAACAGGTGTTTAAATCTATTTTGTTTAGTTGTTTTTTTCTTTTAAAAAGCTCATTTGAAAATGGCTATTTATTGCCAGATTATTTTTTCGGGGCAGGTGAGGGGAAGGGGGAGAGTCAATTCTAGTAAGTTTTGGTAGGTGTGTGTCCATTGTGTCCATCATTACTTTGGTGAGTTGTTCAAAACCTCTCTTGACAAAAGGGGAAAGAAGTAAATGCCAGGAGCTTCTCCACTTATGAAACTGCTTTTACTACCTCAAGTTGCAAGGAATTGGCCTCTGTTTGTGAGGTAAGATCTACCTCTTTGAATGTAGACCGGCTGCCAAGTACCCCAAAGTGGTGCTAAATCAACCTGAAAGCTATTGTGTGTTCTGGGCTCTTGCTTTCATTTTTATGATTGAAGTGGGTGGTGTCCTTGAATAAATTTACATGTTTTATGTAGAACAGTCTTGTACCCTGAAGAAATTCAACCTGTAAACCAAGATGCTTCAGAGAATTTTGATAACAAATGAGATGTTCAGTGGGCTTCAGAGAGCAACAAGTTTCCAGCAAGCCTGGACATTCAGTATTTTGATGTCCTTATAATGTCTGGAAAGTGCCCACTGGGATGAGCAAAGTTTGAGATTTGATTCTGTTATTTTCATTTGATTGACAGTTGCTCATTTTTTTGGTTATGTTATGCTTTGGCATAAATGGATACTGAATTATATTTTCCTTCTAAATTAGGGAATTAAATACACATTTCCATCGCATGTGCTAGCAAAATGATCCTTGTAGTAATTTTGGGGTTGAATACAGGGTAGGTGGGCAAGACAAGTTGCATTTGCTGAAGGCTTCCATGATACTTATTTTAATGTATCTGCCTTCAAAATGCTTGTTCTTGATGCTTCTCCCTTTCCAGCCATTTCTGTGCCTTCTGTGTTTTAGTAACTGCTTGCTTGGAGTTTCTCTTTGACTCCATACTCAACTCCTCTTTCTGTTCTGGTACTTAACAGCTGTCCCATCTCCATTGATATGTTCATCACCAAACCTCAAAATCGGCACAGTTTCACTGCTTGGGCTGTCAGCTACCTTCAGCCCAGGAGCCCTTGTGCCTTCTCTGAAGTCTCTTCTGGCTTGGTTTCCACAGCTCTGACCCATCGTTGTTCACCTGATCACTCTCATAACATTTTGTCTATATGACCTTTCTCCCCAGCTTACTACCATGGGTCCTCACCTCTGGTGCCTCTTTCATAAATTGTGTTTGAAAACACAGAGTCAGTTTGTTTCCATGCCTGCATTTTAGTAAATCTGTCACCAGAGCTTAAAACTTTGACTACTAGCACAAAAGGACGGAAACGTTTTCTTAAAACCAGCCCTGTAAATCACCCCATTGCTTTTTCCATCACTTCACAGTACACAAAACTTATTTCTGTGATATTCAGCTATCAATTTCTGAACTCTTGAAATTTATTTCATCATTCAAAAGATCTTCCTTCCTGTACCTGCCATGAAACTCACATCATTTGAGCTCTAGTGAGAGGTATCCCTGCCTGTGGCAGGGGGGTTGGAACTCGATGATCTTCAAGGTCCCTTCCAACCTAAACCATTCTATGATTCTATGATTCTATGATTCTATGATTCTATAGACAGTTTAGGATTAAGTAGTCCCAGCTGCAGTGCAGTTGTATCTTATTTGTGGCAGGGTGTTGTGTTTGGGATGCAGTATATTGAATCGAAACACTGGGACTAGCTGTATGCAATCTCATTCTTTTTTTCCTTTCTATGGTGATTTAGACTCTTTCAGTGATATTTCTGGACTCATTTTCTTATGTAAATATATCAACTGCTTTGTATTATTAACATGAAAACATGGAAAGCAACCGTTCATAAAGAAAATGTTTGCTGTTTTAAAAAATGTAAGAATTTGTTTTTAAAGGCTGTATAAAACCGGTTGAGGAATCTATTTCTTCATCTTTGTTACAAAAAAAGGCATACAGAGTTTTGCGAGTTTCTTTTGTGGTTGAATTACTTCCTCAAAATGTTGTCCATCTAAGAAAAAAAGGTATTTCTTAAAAATTTTAGGACATGCAGCACATACTAGTTCTAAATCTCTTACTGACAGCTAAGAATTATACTGCAGCCAGAATATTTTTAATCTCCTTTTCTGTTTTAAACAATAGGATAGCACATTTCATATAAAACATTGACTTTCTATCGGAGTCATAGCAAGAAACTTTCGGGATTCTGCTTTTATGGTTTGAGTGTTTCCAAGCAGATTTTCAAAGGTGAATGTAGTGTATTTTGTCTGCTGTTAATTTACCTTTATCATAAATGGAGCTAGAGACATCTAGTGGTTTAAATGAAAATACGGGTAATTTTACAGAGCTGGAATTTGCATTTAGCAGTTATCAAAATAGCACTGCAAACAGCATATGCAAAATATCATAATATCAAAATTAGCATTGACAAAATAACTAGAATTTTCACTTTCGTTGTGAGTGAATGGATTTAGTCCATTCACTTATTTATTTTCAGGATAATGAAAAGTTGCTGATTTTTTGACCCACCTTGCAAAATAACTGGAAGTGCAAATAGACGTTACCTCAGGTCTCAAACGGCATACATGTTAATTTCTTCACTTCTATTTCTAGTGATACAATACAAATCACTTCACAGAAGGAAAAAAATCCCCTAACTTAGCAAAATGTGTCAGCTGCACACACATTCATGTTGCAAGTCAATGTAACCTGCTTTTGCCTTAACAATGCCCATGTTCATGGTCCTCTCATGGCCACTTCAGGCCATACTGTGTGATAAGGGTCCCACTGCACACATCTTCATTTTCTCCCCATGGCTGAGAGGATGGTCTAGTGAGAGGTATCCCTGCCTGTGGCAGGGGGGTTGGAACTCGATGATCTTCAAGGTCCCTTCCAACCTAAACCATTCTATGATTCTATGATTCTATGATTTCTATAAAGACAAGTTTTGTAATCTGTCTGCAAGAATAAAGCTATTTATTTCCTAAAATGCTTGGAACTTATGCTTTATCCAGTCATTACCAGTCATACTGCTGCAAGGAAAACCTGTAGTCCCAGACATTTTGCAAAGTGATCAGCTCCTCTTTGGCTTTACCATATGTATCAACTCTTGAGAGTAATAAGTAGGCTTTACCATATATGCCAACTTTTAAGAGTAATAGATAATGTGATTCCTGTAGTATGCATAATCTCTAGTATATATAACTGTGGGTCATAAATACTCAAAAATTATTGCAATGAGTTTGACTAGCCAAAAATGTAGTTTTCTATGCCTTCAAAGTCTTTGCATATGTAAGATAGTTGCAGACGAGATGCACGTACCATCTTCATCTGGACATGAGGCAACAACCACAAATTGTTTAAGGGGAAATTCTGTTTGGGTACTAGTAAAAGGTATTTGCCATGAAAACAATTAAACACTGGAATATGTTGCTGTCACCTCAGACTACTCTTCATGTGGTGGGGAAACAGTGAAAACGATCTTTATTTGTAGGGCATTTCCTACTATTAAAAATGCTTGTATAAGTGCTTCTTTTTTGTGTGCCTGTTGGCAGCACTGCTTCATTGCTCAAGTATCTTAGCACATAAAGGGCTGCTTTGTGAGATTAATGGTAGGTCTTTACCCAAGTTTCGCAAATGAGGACATTTTAGTCAAAGCCTTCAGGTGCTGGTTTGTAATTCTGTGATTCAGGTTAACCCTAACCGTCATCCAGAACTTGTAACTGTTTTACACCAGGATAAAAAAAATCAAGGAACACTGGGCTTCCTATGGAGTTCTGAGACAGCTCTCCCTGATGAAGGAGGGAAGAGTATTGTTCTTTGTTTTGCTAGGAGAAAAACTGGGCAATTAAATCCCGCTCTGCTCATTGTCATTTTCCCACTTTATTGCTTCAAGATAATACTACTTGTCCTTTAACTCCTTAGCACTCTGTCAGTTTTGGAAACAAAACCCCACCAAAATTAAGGCCTCCTTTGTGGATTTAGAGCTACTATCAGCTCATTTTATTGTATCTACTACTTGGACATGCTAAACAAAATGTAAGAGATACAATTTCTCTTTTACAGTTCAAGTGTTCGTTACCTCACAACTTTGTGCTGTAAGATTTCCTTCCCCTAACAGGGAATATTCTAGAGACAAATAGTAATTTTCTTGCTGCTTACATTAATTTCTTAATTATAACCTTAACCAGCTCTGTTCAGTGTCAGTCCTTCATTAACAATCTTACTGTATTGTTGAAGATTTTTGTCACTTCATCACTGTCAGCAGTGTTTTGCCATATTTTAAGGAACTGGTGGCTGATAGCTTATGGCTTCCCAGCTCAAGAGAAGGTCTGATATAAAGACTGCTGACAAGATCAGGTGCTGAAGCTGGATCTAGTAATACGTTTGCTTTTACAACCAGCCAGAGAAGCCACCAAGAATGAAAAATAATGCTTGGTGGCTCTTCCTCAGCAGGCACATTTCTTTATGTGATTTAATATGACTTTTTCAGTAGGTGGGCAGCGATACATAAAAGTTGTTGGGTTTTGTGTGTTTGTTTGTTTTTTTAGAAACAAAAAAAAGACAGGTTTATCTGAAATTTTATGGTGGCTATGGCAACAGAGTGGTTTGCACATTTTGAACGATCTGTTGCTGTCTGCTGTGTTTTCTAGCTGAACAGTTTAATACTAATCCAGTTATAAACTGGGCAAGGGAACTGCCAGGCACTTATGACCAGGATTTCTTCTGATATTCAGTTTGATAACCAGAAATGTATATGTTTTTTTGCACATCTATCATCAGCTGCAGAAATTCCATACAAACTTAGAGATGTTTGTTAGTTTTTAATGATCAATTCAGCAATGCTGGCTGTTTACTGAATTCGCTTACGTATTTTTATTTTTTCAGTTTTGTAGAAAGCTGCCCTATGCCTAGAAGAGTGTAATATTTTCTGTCTTGTAACCCTAATGAATGGATATATTTCCTTCATTTAGCTTCTCAGTAAGCTTTAACTGACAATCAAAACCGTTGTGAAGACACGGACCTTACAAATTCTTCTAGTTTCCAGTGTTTTCTGCAAAATGCCTTCTTTTTTTTCAGCACAACATTTATTTAAATTCCAGCTTTTGCTCTTGTAATTCTATTCACTTTTGGGGTTGCTGTTTTCTGGAGTTTGAGGATTTTAGTTTTTTCCTCATACTTCAAAAATTTCTACAGGGATGCTGCAGATGAAAGTCCAGAAAGAAAATCCAGGCCCTAGGGATACTGCTGTAATCCACTTGTTTGTTCCTTGTTTTGTTTGTGCTTCTAGCTGTTACATTGTGGTTTATCTTTGATAGAATCTATTGTGAGCAAATGTTCTCACATCAGTGCTACTATCCTCTGATCCAACTGCCTCTTCACCATTTCATTAAAATATTATTTTAACAATTGGGTTTAAATTATATTCTTCTATGGTGAGTTATAATTAGCACTGACTAAGATTTAAGTGATTTACAATGCTTAAAACAAAAAGAAAGAAATACTCTTCTCCAAAAAGGTGGGTTTATTTCTTCAATTTTTGTGCAGATGGTGCAACAGATGTCTCCTGTCAATAACTTCTAAACTTGTAGTTCTGTTTTGAAGTTTTCTACATATGTAGATAAATATGCAAACAGCTTTTTAATTTTTTGGCACAACTTGTATTAGGGAAAGACACTGGTCTATATAGGAAAGGTGAAAGCTGCTTTATGTTTATAAATTATTTTTGCTGCTACTTTACATCTCACTGATTAATTTAGCAGAAGCAGAGTCAGCTTGCCTGAAACATCACTGGAAGGTTGAATGCCATGGCAAAATATTCCAGGAACATTTTAAAACCAGTCTGTCAAAGCTTTCTTCAGGGATTGAAAAAACAGACTGTTTTCCATTCACTGAACAGGTTCCCCACAATGTGATTTTTGCCATCTGATGTGTTGATACAGCTGAGACTGGAGCTTCGGATTCAAAATATATTCCAACTTGTTCATTTTCATAAATGACTAGTTCTGGTAAATATAGTTCAATTTTTCACATCCTGTAGGTTGGATAAAGCTTATTTTGTAAATCAGGACGGTTCCCTGTAGGCGTTACGGTACCTGTGTTGGCAGGTGGGACTTCCCACGTGTGTCCTTTGTGCTGGAGGAGATGGGCACCCGTCAGCACCCCAGTAGAGATCCATCTGCTGTCTGTACCCTAGCTCTGTCAGCCCTGTGCAACCCTGCCACCAGGGGGACAGCATACCCCCGAAGCATGTATACAAATACTTCCACTTTAAAAATACTTTATTTAGTTAAAATCACAATTGTGCAGCTTTTTTCTAGGCCTAGATTCTCAAAAAATGGTTGTGCATGACCTTGCCTAAATGCAGGTGGTGCCGCTGAACTTGAAGATTACTTAACATGTTTAAAGCTAAGCGTCTGTATTTGTAAATGTTTGTAAGGTCAGAACTAACCCTTTTTTTTGCTAAATTATTGTCTTTTTTCTCTCTATGTGTAGAACAAACTTAACAAGTAAGTGTAGGGAAAAAGTCTACAGGTCAATGCAGAAGGCTTCAGGATCCTGTGAGAGCGTCACTGGGTAGGGCACCAGGCTGCTCCTTTGGTGCTTTAAGAGAACGCATTGATGGAAGTCACGGGAGATGATAGTATAAAGGACATACTAGTGAAGGAGTAGGTGGTGAATGATGATGAAACTGGAGACAAGTACTTAGCAAAGGGGAACAAAGACAGTAGTCGTAAGGCCAAAGCTGTCTGCTCCAAAAAAAGAAAAAAAAAGAATACCTGAACAACCTTTCAAACATAAACAAGCCAACAAACCAGTCACTAAGTAAATATATCTTTCTTCTTTTGCTGAAGCTTTGGTAAATTGGCTGATGTTACTTGTAAGCTGCTCTTAAACCAGAAGTGTAAGACATACAGAAATTTTCATTACTACCAGGTCACTTCTTCGACAATAAACTAGACCTGTGCAGAGGACAGTGATTTTATTTCATGAAACTTTACTATTTGTCTTCAAGTAAGAAACTCCAAAGTATGAAATGGTGAGTGAAGAATTTTGCCTTTTCTTCTTAGATGACATTTGTAGAATTCATTTCAGTCCTTGTCATTAGGTATCGGTAAAGAAAAAATATTAAAAAAAAAAAGAAGAGAGATTAAAATCTTTTCCTGATTTTTCCTCTCCTTTTTTCTTCTTCTTTCTTTTTTGAAATCTTTTTAAATTTTCTGTGCATAATGCTTTGGAGATGTTGCAGGTGTTGTGTAAACGATACAGCTTTGAAAATTAAGCTTTGAAATAAGCTTTGTATAAGCTTTGAAAATTAAGTCATCCCATCTAAAAAACATAATATTCTTTGTAACTCTACAATAAATACAAACTTTAGAAATTGTTATATGTTTCAGAAGTTGTCACAAGTTTGCATATGAAGCTGTATGCACCTATGACTAGAATAACTAGGAAAAGCATTGGTCTAATGGTATTAGGCATTTAAATCTTGCATGCAATCAGTCGTGCACCTAGCTTCCTGTTAAAACCGGCAAACTAATTTGCTTTTCTCTTTGTCAGATGATATTTGAAGCGTTATGCAGACAAATACTTTGATATTATGCTAAAGATTAAAATAAGAAAAAAATCAATTACAATTTAAGCATCTAAACTCATTAGAAAAGACCTTCTCTTTCCTTTGTATTTACTCTTACCAAGAGAGAATGCTGCCCTACGTTGTCATAAAATTATGTGCTGAAAGAAGATATTTCTTCATATTTTTCCATGAAAAATTATTGAATTAAATTGGGAAGATGCAGAACATTGCATGCTATGTCAGCATTACCTTTTTAGGCCATAGTAATGTGTGTACTCATTGTCTCTAAAACTATTCTTTGAAATTTTTTCTTGGAGCATTGGTTCTGAAAAAATGTGTATCTGACTGTATATGGGTAATAAATAGAGACAATTTCATTCTTTATAAAGTAAATAACACCTAGGCCATAATACCTTCTTGTTAGCATCATTAGTTAAGAGCATTTTGTGCTAGAGATGCTACCCAAATGCAAAGCTGCTCTATGAGAGAAAGATATATATATATGTAAGAAATAGGAATCCTTGTTAGACTTGGGACACTACTGCCCAGGCACATAATTTGTTCTTGATATTCCAAAGTGCATTTCTGATCTTTACCTTCCTACCTGGTCACATTCTAAGTGCAGTTATTAGTAAAAATAGTTTTTCTTGAAGTATACCTTACTATCTGTCAGTAATTGTTGAATCTTTTGAAAACTGTGTATACTTGCAAATGATTTTCAAGCCAAAACAACTCACAGTGTATTGCACTACCATGCACCTTACTCATTTTACAGTGTCAGTTCTTTATGTGCAGTAGTACTTTTATTGATTTAATCAGATTTTTGCCAACTTATCCTACTTTATAAAACTGTTTTAGTGTATGTACATAATGAAAAATGTTGCTACATTAATTTTGTATGTGATTTTTTTTGAGTTAGCAAAGCATTTTTGTATGCTTTTCCCAGCATGTTTCCTCTCTATCTGCTTTTTTCAAAGAGAAGGTCAGTCAGATATTTTTCATCTTCCAATAAATTTTTTAAAGCTGGAGTGTCCTTCCTCTTAGATAAGCATAGTTACAAAGAGAAACAAATGCTCTAAAATGGAGGACAAGCTTTTTTGCATAATGCTCAGAAAGTTTTAAACTTCAGAAAATCTTCAGAAGACCACAATTGTACATACTAAATACTGTAATGTCTTTCATCATCCATAAGCAGGATTATATGACCAGATGTACCCCTTCTTTCCTCAGCAGGTGGATTCCCTTAAGTGCATGCAATCGTAGCTGCTCCTGGGGAGCTCCTGTGGCTGAGCCTTCCTGGTAGAAACTCAGAGATGGGGTGATACTCAAGCCAGTACTCCCAGAAATTAATTTCTAAAGGAATAAGAGGCATGACAAAGGTGGGGTTTAATTTGCAGGTCTCTGACAACCTTAGTAAATCTAGGCCATAAAAAAAGTGCTGAAGTGAGACATTTCAGGAAAACATAAGAAGTAGGGAAAGACGGAAACAGAACCAGGAGCACTTTCGGGAGGAGGTATTTGCTATATACTCAACTCTTCACTGCTCCGTTAGTGGTCCCACAACTAGTCAAGAAATTGAACTTTCTTTCACATATCACAACAGCCTCATTACCTGCCCATGCAAAACCTGCAATGCCAGAAATTGCAGTATTGTGTCCTTATCAAGCATGATGGCAGATAATTTTTTTCTGGAACGTCTCCATGTATCATCATACCACCTACTTCCAGGCATTAGATGTCCATGTTGTTCATTTTAAGTTTTAGGGAAGAGAGTGATATCCAGGAGTAATCAGAATTGATTTTTCTTAGTTTGCTGGTGGTCCCAGGGACAATGTACAAATGCTTAGGAGCTGCTTGTGCTGACGTACAATATATTTCAATAGTAAGTTGCAATTTTTCTTTTTCTTCAGAACATATTTAAAGTAGATGATTATATTTTTATTGGCTTTGAATGGATGGTTAACAGTAACTTTTATGAAGCAGATGTACTTTTTTAAAATCTGTACTATGCCTAGTTTAATGGCATGCAAGCTGGTTTGGTTTTTTTTTTTTCATGTGTACTGTATAAAGAAGAGAAATCTTCCAAAATTTTCTGACCCAAGTTCTGTAAACAGCTGCTGATTTCTGGAGTGAAATGTTTTTGGAAACATTAATGTGGATATGCTGCTATTGAAACATAATCTGTTTCCTAACAGAAAGCCACTTGGCAGCATGTGTGTCTGGTTGACTCTGGCACAGAAGCATTTGAGCAACAGTCTTGACATAGTCACACCTCATTGAATGTTCTGGTGTGGGTGGCTCCATCATTTTCAATTTCTTGACCTATGACCTGTCCCAGCTACAGAACCAAGCCCTAAAGTCCTTGAAGCTCCCAGAGAGCTGCATAATCTTGAGGAGAATTGCTTCTCAGCCACTTAGTCTTTAGGCTAAGAGATACCTTCCCAGTGTGTTTGCAGTGATGGCTTTGAGGGTACTTTGATGAACCAGTTGTTGAAACATTTCATGACGCTTGAAGCAGCAGGCAGGGAAACTTGCTGGTCTCCTGCTGGCCTGTCCCACTCCTTTCTCCCGTCCTCATCTAATTTGTAAATTTCCCCCGCCCACAACAGTACTGTGAGTAAGGATACAAAAGAAAACTGACAGTGTTCAGCGCATTCTACAGCCTTTTCAGAGCTGTGGCTGAGAAAGAGAAGGTAAAACCTCCCTCAGTCCTACACTGAAGATCCTGGTTCCCAGTTCTCATTCTTCTGTTTAACACTGATCTCATCTGGTTTGTCTGCATCATTCCCACTGGTTATGTGTCAGTATACTCGTCACAGTTACTGTTTATTAATAATACGCAAAATTCCACATAAGGCCCAAATCAACGAGTGCATTCAGGGAGGACTTGTGGAGAAAGTAGTTTATACAGATATGCTGCTTAAAGCAAAGAGAAGGAGCCTTTCCCACGTGAGCGTCAACAGAGGAATGGATGGGAGGGATCTCTTTCCAAGAGAGGCTTTGGGTACTTGTCGTTGAGGTTTCAGAGACGTTGAGCAGGCAATGCGGTGGGAACCATCTCAAATGTGTCCATCTGTAGACAAGTCAACCATTCTACCATGTCAGTTGAGGTGGAGATCAAGTCCTCATCAAAGAAGTAAGCAGCATGACATTACTATTTCTATTTTTTAATGCACATATATTTGTAGGCCTGTCTTCATTTTAGAGACAGTCATTTTTATGATTTTCTCCAGCAGAAATAGATTTGAGAAATAGAATTGAGATTTGTGCCCTTACAGAAAACCAAACTAATGTAAGAGTGATAGACTTTCCCTGGGCACCTCTGTTAGCAGAAAATGTTAAATGAAATATTAAAAGGTTTCAAATTTTGTTTTTATTTCTTATTGCACTGAAATCAGGGTGTAAAGAAGGTGGAAGGAGGACCCACTTGAAATAAAACAAAGCACTGAAATATTTTTTTTTTTGTCTGAGTGGAATAAATGGTGAGAAGAACACATGTTAAATTTAAAGCTGCTTTTATTCACAAATTTTAATAGATACATGAATCTAAAAAAGAAGTTGTAACAAGTTTCAACAAAAAGCAAAATCTAATGTTTCATACCCATTTATTTTAGTTGCACTATGGAAAGGAAACCTCAACTCATTTTAAGTGCATATATAATTACTTACAATAGGTGACAGAATATTTGACAATTCAGATCTCAGAACATTTAAAATTGAATTGAATATTGTAGAGAATATATTAAGCTTTGCAGTAAAGGTGCAACCTAAACTTTTGACGGCAGAACACAACAGTAATACTGCTGGCCAAAAACTTCAGAGAATATTGTTAAAAATGAAAAACATGTTGGAGTATGTATTATATAATACTGTATCACCAGTACTTAAAGTGGATTTTTTTAAAAAAATTGCAGTACTTGAGATACTCTGATTTTTAAAATATCATTTTAATTAATTTATTTTTAATTTTAAAAATGTAATTAATTTTCCTGACAGAAAATTAATAATCTTTGACTTTATGAAAGTGCAAGATAATTTATCTTTTTGCAATCTACATAATCCCACTGAAATCATGAACAGAAAGTATTTCATTTATTGCACTGTACAGAGCAATTTATAGAAGTCGAATATAGTATAGTCAAGCACACAGAATATGTAGGCTTAATGCAGGGTAACTGTCATAAAAATAAAGGATCATATGCTTCTACTGAGAATGCCAATATCTTTCCACCTACCTACCTACTTTGATAAATCTTAGGAGGGGGTAGTCACAGATCATAACAGCAGCAACTGTTTTCACCCATTTAAAATAACAGTAATAGTTGAGACGCAAACACACAGGGAAAGTACATTTTATGACTAGGAAGGCTAGCTACAGAGAATAATCTTTATTTCTGCCCAACACTACTTATTTTATTTTATAAGTAAGTGAAGAAAAAATATTTATGCCAAGAGAAGGAGAAGTTGAAAATACGCTTTTGCCTAGTGCTAAAAATGAGTTGCACAACAACCACCTTATTATTACACAGCAGTTACTTTATCATGAAGTTTTAAAATCCCAAAGGCATTATTTTACATTTTCTTTTTTATTTCTATAAGCACTTACTGTAAGAGAAACACGAACAGAGAAGCACAGAGGTTCTATTAATAATAATCCAACAAATATATGTGATTGTAGGATAGGATCATAGGAGAATTAAGATTGACAGTGACTTCAGGAAGTCTTCTAGTCCAACTGCCTGCTCAAACTATGTAAGGCAGAACTATCTTAAGGTATAGTCCAATATGAGAATAAGCTCAGGCTTGGAAACATTTCTTACTCTCCTCCTTTTCCAGAAGAAGAAGATAACTCTTTCATCAGGTTTAGAAAATGTTTCAGAGGCATAATCAGCACTTAGCTTTTAATAGTTATTCTGAATGATATTAATAATTCTTACCTGTGAATAGCAAGAAATATAATTAGTGCTTAAGAATGAAGTGTGTGTTACTGACTGGTAGTATCAAAGATCTCATTTGTTTGCTATTACAGTTTTAATTGTTGAGCATACTCTGAAATGATGGTATTTCTCTACTCAAGACTTTAAAAAGGCATTGGTGAAATCAGTCTTCTCATACAATGGTTGCATTGTTTTACCTGTGTCTTATTAATCTTTTTATGTTACTCAAGATACACATTACTGAATACAGAAGAAGCAATTGATAGAAATTAAAAGAAGGAAAAGTTCTTAACTCCTTGTATACAGATTTCTTTCTTTATAGCCAGAGGAACTTTTCACAGAATTTCCCAGGAATGGAAATACAAGGAGCAACAATACTTTTTCCTGAAGTGAAAAAAGTATGTCCATGGTACTAAGTGACTCTTTTCCTTTTGCAGTCTGCATCATTTATTGTTTTTAGTACTACCCATCCAAACAGTAGTAAATTTTATTTATTACAAATACATTAATTAATTCCATTCTGTATTAAATTCAGTAACTATATTTGTAGGGATACTTCTGCATATCTAAGAATCATCCAAATTTTTGAAAATGAACCTTTCTGCCTTAAACATTGATTTCTTTTGTCCCTGAATTATTCCCACTATTTTGATAGTGTTCAACAGTTTTTTTTCCTCCTTGCAGCAACTTCTTACTGCCTTCCTCAAAGATACTTTTGTTCGTGCAATGTCCTCTGTTAGATCTTGAGAAAAAGCTGATAAGTAAGGAGCTAAGTTATTGTGAAAGACATATGGTAAAACAAAGCAAGCAACAAACATTTGATGCCTGACTGTACTTGGTGTCTGACTGGTTGGTGGTGAACCTTTGTGAAAGTGGAAATCAGGAGGGGACTGTGTGCGTTGGTTGGTTGGTTGTTTTCCACAAGACCCTTAATGTAGTTGCCTCTCATTTCACCTTTTTCTCCTGTTCCCCCACCCAATTGAAGCCATGGGGTGAAAACAGGTCCCTGATGACTTCTCTTTTTATTCTGGCCAGGAAACAGCGTCTATGCCATTAGCAAAGTACATAACTTTTCTGGTTTTCCATTTTTTCTTAGCTTTTTGTATCTCATTCAATATAAATGTAGAGATAATGCATACCATTTCTGTTGTCCTGAATTTTCACAGTGAGGTTAAACCATTGCTTAGCTTGAAGAATTAGTATCAGAAAATGCACACAGGTTTCCTGCAAGATTTGACATATACAAAACTGAATCTCTGACTCATGTAACTATTCTATAAATAATGTTTGTTTTGGTGCACTAGAACTTTTTGTTGCACCAGCAACTTCTAGGGTGGTGTCTCTAAGTATTAATCTCCTTTATGTGCTTGTGTCACATATGGTGCTCTGTTGCTCTTGGGCTGAGGTTGAGGGATACCTTAGACTGCTTAAGAACTGCTAACTATTTTTTTTACAGTTGGCAGAGGTCATGCTCAAGCAAATAGTTTTATTGAGATGAGAGAACTGGGTATAGAAGACTTTTTAATTTTTCTGAATAACTATGACAGAATATTGCTGAGAGTATGGAAAATGAAAACACTGAAAAATACCTGAATCATTAATGCAATCGTAATTCACTCAGCACAGCATGGTCTTGAGTCAGTAACCAGTATTGCATTAAGATGCATGGGTTTAGACTCTGCTTTTTTGTAAGTGCAACTTTTTGTAAGTGCTAGTTCTGTTAATTCCTATCAACTTCTGCAGCAACTTTTATTTTAGTATTTCAGGACACTGACATTTGCAATTGGATTTCCTGTAAAACTAAAGAGTGTGTAAGGATCACTTCAGCAGCAACTAAAACAACATTACCAGAGGAGAAACTGTTTAGTAACAACACATAATAGCTTAGGAAATGTAAAAGAAAGTTTGACTAAGGCTATTCAAAATACCAATTATTTCTTTAAAGGAGGAATTCACTGGTCGCAGTTGCATGGATTACTGTATTGCATGCAGCATAGGCACATTACCGTATTACACAGCAATCTGTGCCATTTTGTCAAACAACCACTGGTATTATAGTCATGAAAATGAACATTCAGATCTTCACTCAGTTAGTATCTCTGCTCAAGATCTTAGGGTCATATGATAAAAATCATGTTTCAGTGGATCCGGAAAAACATACCTATGTTAAATGTGATTTTTCAAAATCTGTTTCTTCCATGTAATGCAAATGCTTTCATTCTGTTTCCTAAAAATTTATAACACTGTGACTTAGTACACTGGTGAAATACCATTAATCTTCATAAAGGTATTATACAGTGTAAATAATTTGTTTCTCATTTTTGGTCCACATAGTAAAACTTAAGCACCATTTAACACTATGTTGTTCTGTTCTTTTGAAAAGCTGAAGCCCTAATTAGAAGATAGATCCCTCAGGCTGCTTTCCTAGGTTACTCACTCATAAGAATTGATTTTTTGTGTCTGAAAGATTTTTTTATTCTGCTGTTACTTTTAGAACAACATTTCAGCAACATAATTACCAATTCCTTTCAATACCTGCAGTGTTTTTTCCAAAGAAATCACAAGATGAATGATTAATGTGAATAATATTTTGCAGAATAAACAGTAATACTGAATGAAGAAACAGTGGAGTTGGGGCCTAACCCTTTCTAGCTTCTGCATAAAGAAAATTCAAAGTCAGCTTTTTCTTAATTCATACTGAAGTAATAGACACACTCAATTTGCATATAAGAGACTCGGGTGGGTGTTGCATGTTAGGCAGAAAGAACAAGTTGTTCTCTTATCATGCAAATTGAATTTTACTTTTTGTCAAAATGCTTCACCACTAGATTTTATCTGCCTATTCTAAGCCTTTAAGAAAAAAATACACCCACTCTGTGCTAAACTTTTCCCAAGATATTTATATTTACCCCATCATATGTTCCCCTCTTTCTAGTGCATTGTCTGTGTGTTGCACTTTGTGGCAAAAATAACTTTGCCTGGTAATGAATTGTATCTAGCTGGATAACAACACTGAGTAGTGGAATATTTTAAGAAGGCACCTAATATTTGTTTAAGGAAAATTATACAGGTATTACAATTTATTGTACTGGAATGTATTTGGAAGTAGCAGTAGTGCTAAATGATTCTTACTATATCAATTTTCTTGGTATTTTAACTTCCAAATTCACAACTACAGAAATGAAATTAAGATTTTTCATCTAGTAAATATATCTAATGTACTTTGACTCTCAAACTGGAATTCAGGACTGGAGCTAGTTAGAACAACTTTGGAAATATGTTGCCAGTTGTACAATTTCCCTGGAAAATAACAACGCATGACATTCTGGTAAAAGTAACATTTGGAGTGAAAAGGATTGGAAAAATAGTCCTGATGATGTCAAAAGTCCCAGTGTAATGGTTTAATGTAACAAATTTAGAAACTGTGTTTTATATAAAAATATATAAACTATTTTTTCATAAAAAAAGTGGGAGTTTTTCTTACTGAATAGTTTGCAGTAAATGAACTCAAAGTTACCCTGTATGCTTTTTGGGCTGAGGTGGAGGATGGACTTGAGACTACAGATAAAAGTTTATAGTTCTTTGGAAAAAATAATCACTTTTGGTTTGATTTAAAAAACCCAAACAAACTGACAAACCCAAATATGAGAACATTAGTTTGTCACATTACTATGACTTCTAAGAAAAATTTATTTAAATTAATTACTACTTAGGCCTGAACCTTTCTTTAAATAAAAAGATAAATAGTTTAATATAAAGAACAGTTACCTCTGTTGTCATTACTGTGTTTCTCAATACAGCCAGTAAACCATATGGCACAGCTGATGTTCCCTTATCTTATTTATATATAGTTTGACCTTTTATTAATAAATGTTGCGCTGATGGATTGGGGCAACTTCCACACTCAAAGACTGGCCCACAGAAGTACTTTCGAAGATGGATGGGATCTGGCATCAAGGTTCTTTAGCAAGCATTTTACGCATTTGATGTTTAATATACTGAGAATTTTTTACCTGTGAAATCATGCTGCAGGGTGCACTTCCAGTTAGATACACAGATTCTCAAGTCCTGTAATTAAGCCCTTATATTAAAGGTAAGCCCCTTACAAAAAGAACACATTTTTATGGGATTGTTTTTGTGTAAGAGTGATTGATTTATAATACAAGTTCAAAATTCCGATAATATTGGCTGTATAGAACTCTGTGTGTGTAAGCTAGCCAAGGTTTAGCTAAACAAAAATTTGTTATAATGGAGCCATTGTTTCATACCAGGTACTTAGGGTGGCCAAATAGTATATCCTAACTGTAGGACATGCTGTGTTTGTGTTAAAAACTATATTCCCTTTCTTTTTTTTCATCCTCCCTACACCTGCTACTCCTTCATTCATACTCTGATCTTTTTTTCCATAGTGAGGTTGTTTTGGTTTTTGTTTTGGGTTTTTTTTGTTGTTTTGTTTTGGTTTTGGTTTGGTTTTTTCTGTATTTCCTGCATTTATTACATATGCAGTTTGTCCTAGACTAAATTCAAAAGAAAAAAATCTGTGCATGTGTATGAGTATTATTCTTTCAGAGTGAACATCAATGACCGATTGCTTATCTGTTTTTCTCCACTCTGTTTATCTTATTATTTTTTAACACGGTAATGTTCTTACTCCTATGCTTTTAAAGGCTTGACACCTAAGGCATGGCTCCTCCAGGACTTGGTTCACAAACCAGCTGCTGTTCTTTCCATCTCCCATATTTCAAAATGAGATTCACTGCACCTGCAGAGCTAAAGTCTGGATCTTTTCAGCACTGGGTTATTAGGGACTGCTGCTGGTGATGCCACATCTCTGAGCAGGAAAGCATAGCTTTCCTCATTAGAATTTATTTCTTTATTTGCACAGCAATTCAGCAGCATAACGTGTTGAACCAACACTATAATTCTTACTAATGTTGAACAAGATACTCAGTTCAGAGACATACAGTGATTTGTACAAAATATGTAAAGCCTATAAGCAAACACAGAATTTAACACTTTTTTCTTCAGTTAGTATTTATCTTAATTGAATACTACTTTTCAGAGAACCTTGGTACGTGGCTGAAAGACTCATTCCTTGCTTCTCTTGGATCAGTATCTGTCAGGTCTTTTTTGTACTGGCATACAATGTGATTGACATTGATACTTGTCACATGAAGTAACTAAGATCTAGCTCCTGTCCCCTGATGGAGCTTTTAAAGTTTGGGGTTTTTTTATCCTTTCCCTCCTTCACATCTGGTGAGATTTCATTGAGCGTGGTATTCTTGGAATCTGCAATACCTGCATTGCAACAACTCAGCGTGATCTCTTCTCTTTTAAGGCTTTTATCAGAAACCAGAATCAAAGATATGCAATGGCAGAAATAATATGAAAGAGATAACATGAAAAAGCAAGAAATAACATGAAAAAGCTGCATCCAGTTACTGAATTCATATTTTAATATAATTGATTGGAAGCAATGTGTAATGGCTGCTTCAAACTCCATTTATGGGAGTACTTTTATAAATACAACAAAATTATGATGAATGTCCAGCTATATTGCTATGTTGCATAGGAAAATAATATGATTCTGCAGAGACGTAATTTATCCAATATACCAATCCATAGAGTATTTTTAATAAGGATTCCAAGGCCTCCTATAACTTGCATTCTACAAGAATGCTTTTGGATTAAAACCCGTAAGATTAATGAACTAATTAAGTTACCTTTAAATGGCTTGTATGACACTTAGCTTTACAAGCAATACTAATTTGAAAGCCATTGGGTAATAGAAGTGTATTCATAATTTCTTTATTATTTTTTCTTTAAAATAATTTTTGTAACATATTCAGAATTACTAATAATACTGGATAATGCACTATGCCATGTTTTTAAATGAAAAAGAAATAAGATACAGCAGAATTACCAAGGTGTATTTTAAATCATACGATAGATTAACTTGTATTTGAGTTAAATTTAGAAGTAACATTACTAAAACATCCTTTTTTACTTAAGTTTTCAAAACTTGCTCTACTGGTTTGTTATCTTACACCACTAGATGTCATTGTAGTTGAATCCTACCGCCAGTTTTATATTAACTCTGTGCTGCCATCAGCCACTGGATGGCATCTTTCAATTGTTTTCAGGTACAAGGCTTTTTAATAAGCTGATTTGCACAAAGCAGATTATTTTAATGCTTCATTTAATGCCAGAGTGCCTCTAAAAGCCTATGTTCTGTTTGCAGACAAAAACTAATATGGATGTCTGAATTTTAGATTTTTAATGAAGTCTGGAAAGAGAATAGTCAAAAGTGAACTGGGAAGATGTTCATTTCAGTAGTTATTCAGTAGTCTTGCTTGAGGGGAGGTTTCTTGTGGTGCACTTTCTGTGAGTGTTAGGGACATCGTGATCTGAAGAATTCTTTGAGCCTTATCAGAGAAATTTCAGGTTTATTGAAAAAGAGTATGCAGTGTACTGCATGGTGTTGGAAAGAATCTGTGTATGTGTTTATTTGGCATTTACCTAGCGCAGTAAGCGTAATAAACCTTCTTTTAGTACTAGGACAGGAAAGAAGGCATAGGCTCATACACAAGCATAACCTTTCAGCAACACAAGTGTTTGATAAAGCATTAAGAGTTTGGTTTTGTTGAAGGGTCTCGTGTTTTTCCAGGGTGGGTCTCTGCATTTTTTTCCTTCACTTCTCCTCGCTGTGTTCACTTTCCTGACCTCCTGCAAGCTCACCTCTGGCCTGGCACCAACAAGCCGACCAGGGGAGCAAGACCCCAAAGCCTCCTTCCTGCGGACCCGGCCACCCAGAAAAATGAGATCTCCTGCCCCCAGCTCTGGGTGGGATGTTTTGGCCTCGTTGTATGGGTAGGTGTGCCGGTAGTGCCAAATGTGAGTCACCTGCAGTGAGAGATGGTTGGCATACTTCGCATCTGCAAGCAAAGCCCATCTGTGCTGAGGGTGGGGAGAGAGGCTACGCCAGCTCCTTCCTCCCGCGTTTTCATCCCTTGCCCTGGCTTCCCCGCTAATCTGCACTGCCCTAGTTTGTATGCTTGACCGTAAATTAAGCCTGTGTGTAGCTGGGTGGAGATTTGCCACATCACACAAGGGATCCTTCTTGGGCATCTTGCACTGCAGGAGCAGCTTTGCGAGTGGTTCTGCTTCCCCAAAATTAGAGGCAAATGGCCACTGGGCCATTTCCTCTTGGAGACCCAGTGAGCACAGGCCATTACGCTGATGGGCTGTGACTCCCAGCAAAGGTGTATAAGACGGCTGTGCACTGTTTTTATCTCAAAGCTCAGGTCTGCTTGTGGAGTTATTTTTGTAATACTCTCTTGTTAAAGAATCGTTTTATTGGTTTTTAATATTACATCAGAGCAATTTTAAAACCCATTGAGATAGGAGAAGATGGTGCTTACGTCTTCACACAGATTTTAACAAGCCCCATGTGTTGAAGTCCTAAATGCAGTCTAGCTTTTTAAAATAAAAATTTACAGAATTTATTGGTTATAAACCTGTATTTTCTTCATTTACCTGCAAGGAAATGTACAGACCCCTTCCTCCAAAAAAAGAAATTCAACTTATCATTTGCCTTCACACATACATCACTTTAAGTGTACTTTTAAAATGTCTCTAAGATATTAAGAAATTTCATCTCCAGTGTGAAATTAATCTCCTTGCAAAGTTCCTGTTGATATGTGGAAACCCAGTATTTTTTCCACAGACTGGTCACCACCTTGACTTCCTTTGCCTAAGAGTTAAAGTGCAACCTATTCTGCAATCCTTTGCGTGTTACATCTAGAAGCAGAGGGAAGCGGTTAGCCTTAATTATTGACAAGAACATATCAGTATACTTAATGGGAGAGGTATGAACCTGTCAAGTGCATCTCTTCATGTTTGAACAGCAAACATAATTGGGAATACCTGAGGAAACCCGAGGAATATTATAAAGCCTCGGTGGAATGCTTTCAAGCAAAAAAGTTTCAATAAATTAAGTGCATTAATTAATGAAAGGTTAAATGAGCAGACTGAATCAGCAGTTCAGTCAGTAATCATTATAGTCATAATGATAAGATTGCAGTGACTTAATCCCCTAATTTATACAGTGTAGTATCTACAGCAATTCCAGTTTACAAATAATTGAGCAAGACTTTTCTAATCCAATCTTTTACCAAATCTAAAGTGATTTACTTTATTTTGGGCTGTTTGCTGTCTTCATTGTGAAGCATTTTGTACCATGACCTGGCAATTTCCTCTGGGGAAGCTTCTCTTTCTGTGTTCCATTTTCCCATGCCCACTACCTGCCCCTCCAGCCCCAGCTGTGGCTTCTATCCCTCCGCATGGACCTCTCTGCAGTAGCGGTCACAGGTAGTGTTGCACTGGGCAGTCACCAAGGATTATGCTGCTGAATCTTCTAGTTCTTGTTCTCCTGCTTCTGCTGGCTGCGTTGCTGTAGGACCCAAGGACACCATTCCCATTGTGGGAGGTGCTGTATGTGGCAAAGAGCCTTCGCTCTGAATGCCAAGGTCTTCCTGCTTGTTTCTTTGACATTATCAAGTTGTCTTTGGAGTGATGTGAGCTCTCAATAACAAACTCTTTTTCTGCTGCTGCTGACTCTTCAGCACAGGTAATTTCAGATGGCTGTTTTTTCTGTTCCTTCCCATATTTCTAAAATGGTTGTTTGTACCCAATAAAATGGTTTATATTTGTATCACTGCCCATTTTAGATGGTAGTTTTCTTTTTTGGAGACTGAATTAAGATTTCAGGAAGAAATGCTGAGTTTTCAAATAAACTAAGAACGAGCCAGAATTTTACCTGTTCTGCTTTATTTTTACCAACTGTTAAGCATAATAGAAAAACAACACTTTTATTGAGACAGAGCTTTCAGTCAGTGAATTGAACTTGACCGTATTTAAATTGTCAGTGAAAGTCTATTCCCTGCTGTGCAAAATATTTTTTTTCCAGCTATTCTGCAACTGCCCTATTATTCTGCCATAAAGAAATACAGAAGTAGTATGTGAGGGAAAAGAACAGCTATATTTAAAATCTAGGATTTTAAAAGATGGACTTAGCTTTCCTGAACTCTCCTGCTTTCTAAGAGTTTTAAGGAAATTTTAAGGATGTAAAGCATACTCATATTCCTTCAGGAAATCTTTAGGTACACTGAATTCCCATCCACTGTGCAGGATTAGGAAGCATAAGGATTTTTAATACAATCTGAATGGAAAGGATGAATCATAGGAAATTTATAAATAAAAACGAACACTTCAGTTTTCGTTAGAAGGCATTGATTAAGAGCTCCATATGAAAAAGGGAAAAAGAAGAGAAATCTGGATCAACCCATTGTGTAAGACATGATGATTAAAGGTCAGAAAAATAGCTTTATTCTAGTAACTTCTTTATGTGTATTTCCTGCTTTCATTTATTATCGTGCTGTTTGATGTGCCTTGCACAGGACTGCAGCAAATCACTGTCTTTATGAACCCAGTGTGTTGCCATACTGAATTATACTCTAGGAAGCAGCGGAGGTAAGGAGCTTTCAAGCAGCCTTTACTATTCTGCCATGTTCTCATGCACTAATTCATAACAAGACGCCCTAAATGTATTCCATCAAATTTTATTTTCTTATGTTCAAACATGTTTGCTGTTATAACCTTGAAAGATTTCTTCATGTTGGTTGTAAAGTCCCTCACGGGTGTTGTAACTGACAGGTGCTGCCATATTAAAACAGAACCAAAAATGCTTTTGCTAAACAAATAGGACACACAACAATGGTTCTGCCAGTTTTCTAACAGCATCTGTGATTTACAAAGATCCAACTACTGCTGTAATGTAAGTTCTGTGAGAATGATTGCTTACTATTTTCTGGTGCCTTTCAGAGGAGAAAATCCGTGATCTTTAGTTGCTAGCTAATAATTGAGAAACTAGGGAATTAAGTTTCCCTTTAAAATATGCAGATAGGAAAATGTATCATTTGCATTAGTCTTTCATGTTTAGTATGACTTAAATAGTAAGTGACAACATGATAGTAAAAAAAAAACCAAAACAAGCCACACTCAGAAACTGATTGCAGTTTATTTATTCAGCTGGGTTGTATTCCATATATCAGAAGGTCTTTTTAAAGAGGACACTGAAACGTTTTTCTCGGATTAGTATCTTGCTAGATAATTCTCTTACTACATTTGTAGAGTTCCTCTGTTTAATGACTTACTCTGTTTTAAATTCACTGAAAGCATCTTTACACAAAATCTGCATAACTAAAGCTATAGGAGACTTAAACTTGCTGGCCATTAAGAGAGTGTCTGTTTGCAGAAGGGTGTTTCCTTTCTGAAATCAGAAGGCTTTCTTAGGTGCATACATTGACTGACTACCTTTGTGTTTTTAGGACCAGGGCCTGACAGTGGAAGTTAAGCAGCCTGGGTCAGTGTTGCTACTTTATGATAATGACTGTCACTTATTGAAGGGCTTTGTGTGTATTGCTTGGGGTCAGAAAAGCACGATCCCTCTTCCAAGAGCTTTTAGTTTAACATGTAAGGCCTGGCTTTACTGCATCTTACAATTTTGCAGTGAACCTTCCAGCTGCCTCGCGCTGGTTGGTTTTTTTACATGATTCTTTCGCAAATACTGGCTGCCTTCTTTTTAGGAATTTCATACATTTGATGCATTCCTGACATGTATAGATTTTTTGCCACATAAATACATTGTGTTGCAATGCTGAAAAGGCTGTATGATGCTTCAAGGATGTGTGCTGAAGCTTTGCTTCAGTATTGGCAACTGTCAGGATTTGTGGGTAAATGCTTTCAAAACCAGTGACAGAATTTACTTCATACAGACTGTTTTGAATAGTTACTCTCATGAGGTTGGGGAAATGTCTGTTTCAATTGAGCACTTAGCTTTCTGATTCCTTAATTTAACTGCAGTGCAGGTTTTATGCATTTATAATGCAGTTAAAAATAGAGGAGCAAGAACTAATGTAAGAGTGATATATGCATGCAAACACTCTACCAACTCAACTAAGAACTAAAATAACATATCAAAAATAGGTATTGTTTCTTGTGGAGGATATTTTACCCCCATGCTAGAATACAGAGTGATGCTAAAGACCAGGGAGACACTATGCCATGCAGTCATCTCAGAAAGCTCAATCTGGCAGCTCCTTAAAGAGCAAAGTGAGGAGGTGATTTGATCAGTGTCAGTACACACTTGGTAACATGACATTATATTCTAACGAAGTATACCAGGAGTCGTGGATGGAAGGCACCAAGTTTTAATCTAAAAAAAGTACGTGCGTGCAACAACCACAGCACTGTCCATTGTAAAAGATGAGTTGCCAGAAGCTACAGTTTGCTGGCTATTTTTAAATCAGAATTAGATGTTTTGTGTCATATATGCATTTCCATGCATTTGCGATCCATTCAAGAAAGTGCTGCTGTTTATCCACACAGGAGGTTGAACTGAGTGACCCTTTCTGACATTTATAGACCCAGTATGAATCTATCTGTACAGCAAGGTATTTGTGCAATGGTGGCTGATTGCATTTAGTTGCACTTAAACTTACGGTTATTGCCCACTTTTCCCCCTCTATATGGGATTCAACTTTAACAGCTGAGATGTTTATTCACTGGCATGACTTGTTTACTTCTCATTTTTTCATGGGAGTTGGTCCATAAGCAATAGGTTTGTGTTGAGGAAAGCCACTACACCCATGACGCAGTAGGGCCAGACTTTTCTGTGTGCTGAGAGAGGCTGAGCACTACTTCTGCAGTGAGTGTTGCATTCACATTCAACGCCGGGAGGACAAACTGCAGCCAGCTGTCTTGTGTTGGATGAAACCCTGCATCAATCAACAGGGCAGAGAGGTGGTAAAAGAGTTTGTACAGCAAAAGTCAAGCGCCTGTAGACACGCTTTTAGGTGGAACTATTGCCTTTACAGATACTGTTACTCAACACGTATTATGCTTTCATGGATAGAAAATGTAATTTCACAAGGCAATAAAAACACTCCTTTCTTAGAAACCCAGCTTGAATTCATTTTAAAAATATGTGGATGGAGGGAAATTCTAAGCTAAACAAAAGGATAATCCTCAGTGATTTCAGCACCATTTGTTTAGAAGAAACGATGTGGATAGTGTAAGAATTTGAGTTTGAATGGCTGCTATTGTAACGCAAGACATTTTTAAGCTGTTCAGAAATTCTCTTCTGTATTAGTTTTCTGAATCTCTATCATTAGGATTGTACCGGGCATTTATTTTAATAATGCATATTTTTTGCACAGTTGTCATGTTTTTTATAAATATTTATGAACAAGTTTTTGCTGTAGTACAGATCCAAAATTGTTCAAACTTGCATGTGTTGAATTTTGGGAGATGGGCCAACATGTAAAGGGATTCTTAGTAGATGTTTTGATGTTCAATTAAGGGTAGAAAGACACTTGCGGTTCTGATTTTATCTTCAGGAAGGTTCTGGTTTTACTTTCATTTTTATTTTCTGAACCTTAGAGAAGATCAAGGCTAAAGAAGACTACAGTAGATAACTTATGGTAAATGTAAAATTGTAATGGATGTGTCCAGGTTGCATGTAATTATTCAACTTAATTGTTAAATATGCTACTGCATTTGCTGAGAAAACTGCATTTTTGTGGCCCTTTTCAGAGGCTAATCTACGAGCATCATTTATTTATGGACAAGGATGATAGAATCATCCTGTTAGCAATTACAAACTACAGGAAAGCATTTTTATTTTTTTTGAAAAATAAACTCATGCTTCTCCTCAGGTTTCATAAATACTTAAGGGATGTGGCTAGTTTAATGAACTCATTATCTTTTGGTTCATGCTTTCACTTTTTCATTTTTAAAATGATATTTACTGCAGCTTTTCAGTCTAAAGATTCTGGAAACTATTTATAGTTAAAAAAAAAAGAAAAAGAAAAGAGAAAAAAGATATATTCCACCCTTCCCCAAATATTTTGCATGTTGACATTTGTCACCTCATGCATAATGTGCTGAGTTTCTGGTTGCTTAAAGATGAGCTAAGAGGATTTGCCTACGTTTTCTAAAAGCATGAACTCTGTACATACCTTCAACACCTTGCAATAAGCTGGATTTAAGCACCTGTGTTCTAGTCAGTGTGTTATGTTTCCTTTAGCTACTGAAATTTGTTAATTATTTTTCAGTGACCGCTATGATTTTATTTTCAGAATTCAAAGATGAAAACAAAAAAAAACCCAAAAACCCCTCTAAGAAACAGACATGTTTTCAGATCTTAGAATTGAACTTACTGATGCAAAGTATTGGTGACTCAAATGCTAAACGAATGCTGTTTCTGTGTAGTATGTATGTTTATTACATATTGATTGTTTTCAACTTGACAATAGTGTTCTCATGTGGCAAATTACTGTCAAGGTTATTGCACGTACAATATGATATTAGGATTTATCTGTTGCTGGTAATCAGGAAAATGGAAATGGTTTGGAAGATTTTGGGATCCAAGCTCCTGTACGAAATACTGAATTTCTTATCTTTCCTATTGCTACGCTTCTTGCCAGCATGAACTGCTATATGGCTATCATAAAACACTTTGTTAGAGAAACATACTATTTTTATTAACATCGTGTGGCGTACGTGCGGAAAAAATGGGCATGTGTTACTAGGGGCTAGGTGAGCAGGGAAATGTCTCTCAAAGTATTTTAAGATTCTTCATAACTGTGTCTGACAGTGCATGATGATTTGTCTTTTTGTTTTTCTTTTTGCAGTAACATATTTGATGCTTGCATCTATTGTTGGAATGAGATGATACTGAGTAAGCTATTAATGTTTTATAAATTACTGTTAAAAAAATCACACTCATGCTTTTCTAGTACACTCTGGATCCCTCTGATGGCATGCTGTTCTGAACTTTTATTGGAGATTAAAGTACTGGTGGTGTGAGTGAGAAAAAGGCTGTGGAGTTAAAAAAGAAAAACAGACACACAAAGCATCCCTTTTACATCACATAAATTAAATTCATTTTTTTGTATTGTTCTGCTAGTCATTATAGAATTATTCTTATTCTAACTTTTTGTTCTAGCTCTTTGCAGCTAGAACAGTAGGGCAATATTAGTTATCTACAAGAAAGCTGAGAAAATACAGGAAGTAGAGAAACTCTTTTGTAATAGAATTAATTTCATTTCAGACTTTAGATAGAGCACATCAGTAAAGCTTGATTTCCCCAGCATGACTTCTGTATAGTCCTTAGGCACACTTCTCTCCCAACTCCTAAAATAACATAGGACTAGTGTGATACAGTGACCCTGTCCACTGCACATATTTATGGGTATTAAGGTTCTGATTTAATGGTACTTTACTTTACTGATTTAATGGTGCTATACAAGGTGTACATCCTTTTCAGTGGAAGAGGGGAAATGATATAATGCAGAAATGAATCCCTTCTACAGTCTTCACAGAAACCTGGTACGCTCTGAATGTTGCTCTACAGAGTTTCTCTTGGGAATCAAGAAAATCTGTCAGGATCTTAGTGGGTGGATACGTACTCCTTCAGTATACATTCAGCTGAATGGCAGATGTACCCTATTTTGTGATCAGGTTATGAAATAATTTGCTTCACCTGTTTAACAGAATTACCGGAGACAAAGATTGCATTCACAGCCAGCCATGGGTTTCCACTAGGTAGGTGTTTGCTTTCATGCCAGCAGGATGTCTGTGGCACTCTACAGATAAATTTCAAATGACAAACCACGGAGTGAAGGATCTTGGCAGTCTGAAAACAAAGTGATGCTTTTCGTCAGGAAAAGCTGGGGCATGGGATGAATGTGGTGCAAGCATCTGTATGTATTACCCAGGTATCACTGTTACCGGGATAGTCAGAATGTTTCAGGTCACTTTTGCATTCTATTTGCAAATTAAATAAAAGGCGAAATAAATACAAGCAGTTTCATAGAAAAAGTCTATGATAGTGGGAAAGAGCCGCGAAGCTCCTAGGCAAGAAATGGAACAATATTCTTGTTATTTGGATGGATACAATTAGACTGTTCACCTGTCTTTTTCCTGATGTACAATAATACTTTGAGATAGAAAATGTATTCTTTATACTCTGGAGAGTGTTCAGAGATCCAAAAAATCATGTTGTGGCCAGATTCCCTCTTCAGATCAGTGCAAAGCTACCTCTTTTTGGATGAGTTCATTTCATGGGTAATTGTCCTTATTATGAACTTGGGATGAACTTCTGTAATCCTTTTGATCCATGTACCCATGGGTCTCTCCCACAAGTGATTACAGTTTAATGTTTTAAGTAAATAAGAAAATACAGCGCTGAAAGCTGCAGCTGTGCAATTAGAACTGCTGTTATCCTTCCTCTTGTCTTACATGAAGCAGTACTAAATCTCATTATTGATCTTTATGCTGAAAGAAAAATCGCTTTTGTTTCTCTGTTAATTTTTTCTCACTTTCATTTATGCATGAATTTGAGTTTCAAAGTTTAGTGACTCTTTCATACCTCATTATGAATCGATTTTGCTAGTGGTCTCAGACTTATATGGACTGTAGATAACTGGCTCTTTCCATCTCTAATTAGCTGTTCTCCTTCTCTGCAGCAGTGACCAATTGTGTATGGCAGGAAGAATGGGCTTCAATGGGACATGGTTGAGAAGTGGGCCCGGTAGAGTTAGATAACAGTTGGACTCGATGATCTTAAAGGTCTTTTCCAGCTATAATGATTTTATGGTTCTCTAGTGCTGACACTGGAAAACTAAAATGGGGGCTATGAGCATTCCTGTCTGCAGTGAGCTCTGAGTGTAAAGAGTAACTGTGTCCTGCCTTTTGGACCCCAATGGGACTTACTCTTCCTGGCAGGCAAGGGGACTTGATAGGATAATTAACAGCATATGGGAATAGGGGCTTCACTGTTATGCCTTGTTTTGCTTCTTTCTTTTTAGCATCTCCTGACTTTCTTCCCCACTTCCTTTTTCTTTCAATTTCTTTTTTTTTTCTGATGTATTTCCTACCTTCCTGCTCTTTAGTTTGTTCTATTTGTATTAAATTACTGCCTAAAATCTCCAGAGATATTGATATCAGCTATTCAGATACATTCCAGCAGGTTGTTCTATCCCCCCTTTCCCACCCAAACCCCCAGAAATTGAAATTAAATGTATTAACATGATAATAGTGAGTGAAAACATGAAGTGAATGAGTGAAATAATGAGGTGAAATCGAAGAAAATACATTATGTCTTATAAAGAGGAAAAAGGGAAAAAGCTATAAAGAGCTATTTAAAGAATGTAATAAAGAAGTGTTAGAGTTCTTAGGGAGAAGAGGCATCCATGTTTGCAGAGCACTAGAGGAGAATAGAAAAGTCTGAAAAATTATTAAATAGAGAGTGAAGTCTAGTGGCTTGATTGAGGCAGATCAACGTATTGAAATTTGATAAGTTTATGCATTAGACAGTGATTGCCTGTGAGTGGACCAGCACACAAGAAGCAGAAGGGTTTAATATTGTAGAGGTAATCTAGCCTCTCACTAGGCATTCGAAGTACTAGCACTTCCTCTTTAAGTTCTTACAAAACTCAGAAACACAGTTCTGTGGCATTGTACTTGTTTTTCAAAATTGAGAGTTTCTCTGAAGAGTTTAATAGTAATATTGAACTCTGTTTTTACTAAATATATTTTGCTATATGTACTGAAAATTATGTATATTATGTAGACTGGGTTTTTTGCTGCTGAGCACAAAGCTAATATATAGGTTGTAAAAATGGATGTGTGTTGCATTCATATTCTAACTTTTCAGGTCAGGTGCAGCTAACAGGTAAATAAGTAGTATAGTTTTCTTTTGATTTCACCCAATATTGTATAAAATTGCAGCTCCCATAACGGTTGTGGTTTGAGCTGAGAAGTGATGTCTTGAGTATAAAAAATCAGGAAAAAATCATTACTTTAAAGAGACAAAGTTCTTTGAAAAAAGAAAAATATAAGCTAGTAAGAAGTAAAATATTGGCAGATTTATTTCTTTCTACAAAGATCATTCTGAAGCAAAACTGAGCAGATTTAGACTTTTGAGCCATACCTCTTTAGGCACGGATGCAAGCGGTTAACCCCCTAACTATGGAACAGGTGGTGCTGTCATGATCATGGCAATGTTATGCAGTGTTTAAGGTACCACTAAGGGATGGAGGACTGCCAGGGTCTGAAAGGCTTATTGGTGTGAGAAAGAAAAAACTAGTCTTGAGCTGGAGGTGGTTGAAACAAAGGAAGTTGTGGAAACCAAAATCCAAGCTCCAAGGTCTGAGACTGACATGCAATACACAGTGGGTGTGGTGATGTCTTTGCCTAAGGAGGTGTTGGCTAGAAACAAGGAGACACCAGAGAGCATAGTGAAATAAAACATTTAAAGAGGGCCTGTGAAATAATCTCCATCTCAGAAGACTGCTGAACTTGACAGCAGATAGGGGATGGAAAGATACTTACAGGAAAACCCATAAATGCTGACTTTTCCTGGGGTCTCCATATCTCCCAATGAGAAAATGTTGGGCTAAATAGTGTGAGTCGGTATAGCTATTTTTATGGAGGGCTATAGGTTTAAGGAGGCAGGAGTCTGAAACTCTCAACCCCACTGCTATGTAACGTTGCCTGTCATATCATGTGCTCGAGGCTTTCCAGTCCCAAATTCTTTATCCTTTATTAAAGAATATATGCAATGTTACATTTCCTGCCTATTGCTGTCTGCTGTTGAAAGCTCCTTCAAGATGCTATGAAGCTTCTCATGTCTCTTCCATTCTGTGCTAAGACCTGTACTCCTATAATCAGAAAATTTGACTGAAGGTTCTTGAGTGTTTTGTGACCAGTGGGGGATCCAAAGGAGAGGGAGAAAGTGAACTGTAATGATAGAGTGGTGAAGAAGTTAGAGGACACTGTGGTGGAAACAGCAAGGAAGACAGGAAATGATACTGAAGTATGCTTGAAATTGTTTGCCTATTGCTGTTCTAGTAGGGCTCTGAAAAGCTGACAAATTGGTTAGACTTTTCAAATGAAAGTGATAAAGAAATTAAAAGCTGTTAAAAGAGAAGAAAATAACAGGGAATAAAGGTGCTGAAAGTCTGAAATTGCCAGTTCACTTAGGACTTGTTATTCTTAGTTGCAGAGATGTTCTGAAATATTTTTTTAATTCAAGGAACTCCTTCAGGTAAAACCTCTCTGCCAGTAATTGTGAAGGATGCCTGCCCTTCGCTAGTATAAAATATGAAATTCCTCAGTTTGCTTTCTCTTTATTTTTAGGTTTGGATTTCTTGTTTGTGTTCAGCTACGTTTTCTCTAAGAATGGGAAAGGGATAATTGCTCTGATGAAGGATTATGTAAGGCTAAAATACTGGGCACTGTAAGAATGGGCTCTACTTTTAAATTCAGTTGCTTGTGACGTAGCTTTACCAGTGACTCTATAATAACGGAAGCATTTTGTAAAAGACCTGTCTGAGTCAAGTCAAACAATTCTCCGTCTTAGTGGGTTATGGATAATGTAAGAAACAGCAGACATTTTTACTGTCTTGACAAGTGTTTTGTACACTAAAAGCTTTTCTTTGCAAATGAAACCTCTCTGTATTTTAGTCTTGTGTTATTTCTGACCATTATGTCTCCCTCCTCCTTTCTGATCCCTGAGTAATATTCTCTGCATTATAGCAAGTTGCCCTGCATTTACAGTCCTCCTGGGAGAGCCTTTGGAGTTTCCTATTTTTAATGTTTAAAAAATATATAGTAGTGTCTGAGTACCGTCATTTCCATTTTAACTCATGGGAGGCATATCAGACAGCTGTGTTTACACATTCAAATTGCAGTTTAATGTCTGAGACTTATGGTAATCCTTCTCATCTAATCAGATACTTATTCCAGCAAGAATTAAAACCGTAGAACTGCTTACATGTTACCATTATTATTATTTCAGTAGATACCTATGCAGCAATAAAGTGGTGTAGGAATTTTTTGATGACATATCAATTGGGCAGACCAAAAATGTTCAGTTAATTTAAACCAAGACTGACCTTTTTTTTTTTTGCCTACACTAGCTTCAATAAAATGTTTTTCATGATGTTTGCTCTAGTCAAAGGAAAATTAGAGATCTGAAACAGCAGAGCCGTCAATGATCAGCTAATGACTGGAGCGTTCACTGTAGATGCAGGAGAGGAAGCTGATGTTTCTCTTTTACCTGATTTACAGCAGGATCTTGAAATTGCATTTTCAGCATTGCAGATTGTTGCTCTGGTCAACAGAGTATAGTGATAACTCTAGTATCAGCCTCTTACTGGCTTGCTGAATATTTCACAATTTAACAGAGAGGAAACACTCTAAACAGAGATAATGACAGGAGGTAAGGGAAGAGGAAAATCGTAATAACCAGATAGGCAAGGGACAATCAGCTGGTCTACAAAAGATCCAAGTAAATATCTTTTCAATAATTTTGAAGAAAATACTAAAATGTTTTTATCCTGTCTTGATATGGAATGCAAATGGGCTTTTCTTTGTGTTGCATTTTTAGTGGATTTCAGTGTGTGTGTGTGTCTGGCTCCTGATAGCCTATAGTACAACTTTTACTTTAGCTAGACATTGAAATACAGTATTAATGATATACTTAATAGGATACATTAACAGATGTAAGATATACCCCAGTTTTCATGTTGAACGAACAATGCACTTATGATGAATGATTGTAACTGGTACTTTCAGCTCCTTAAAATACATCTCAATGTCGACGTACAACTTCATTGGATAGATTTCAGTGACCCTATTATAGAACTATAGTATTTTCAATAGTAAATCCCTTGTCCTGTGACTCACAGGTTGATTCTTAAATAGAGTGATAACAAGTAATATGAGATTAAAGGATAAATACAGAATCTTGAATTAATTTTTTCCTGTGCACTATCCACCTTCCTTTGTATCCTTCCATGTAAAAGGTGTGAATTAAAAAAAAAAGTGGAAATAATGTGTCTTAACATGCAAAATCATTTTGTTTAACATGTCCACTTTCCTAACCTGCTTTTTTCAAATAATAGAAAAATAAAATGCATCAATTTTTGTAAGCAATTTTCACTACCAAGAAACCACTAGTCACCAGACGTTTGAGAATTGAACAAAATCTAGGATATGCTTAGGTTCAAGGAAAAATATTTTTTTTGCTTTTATCTCTTTACATCCTCCTTTTGTTGTTGCTCTCCCATGAAATTTTAATTCAGGCTTCTCCTACATCTATTACCAAATCCACCCCACCTCACCCCTAGGGAGGTAACAACCAGATAATGCTTTTTGCTTCAGAAAATTTAAACTGATTATGTTTTGCTTTGCCAAAAAACAAACATTCAGAGCAAATATAGATAAATTATAATAAAAATAATGATGCCTGTTGGTTTGGCCTAAGGATTTATTTATTTTTTACTATGTAATAGTTTCTGAATAACATAATTTGAAATGGTTTTACTCCGATGTTATTTCATCCTAATCTAAAAACTTAAAACAGGAAAAATCAGCTAAGCATGCACTGGTTAGGATTTTGAGAGACCCTTCCAAGAATTTAATGTCAAAATTGCTCTCTCAATTACTAAACTCATCCAAGAAATATATATTTAATGTATTCCTAGAGGTTTGTCCTTAAACTGCACTTGTTCAAAAGAAGTAAGAGCAGTGACAGCTGGCCCGGATTTAAGAGCAAATAAACAGAGTGCAGGGAAACTGCTTGCAGCCTTATTTTCAAATATGCTGAATATATAGCTGCATCTCCCAGTGCTTTAGAGCCTCGATATGAGGTTGCAGCTGAAAATCAGGCTGTAAATGAACTCCAGAAACAAAAGGGGAAATAGTGTTCACAAACTCTTGTTTTCTGTTTTAGTAGGCGTTGATATTGTGCCACTAATTTTTTAACATACTGCTTTAATTAACACTGTTTGCTGAGGGCCTCCTGTTCAAGTACTTATTTTTGCTACATTTACATAGACAGAAGGTAATGTTTTTCTCAAGCTGAAGTAGAAAAGACTACTGCGCATAAGAAGCAAATGTCTTTCTCAAGTGTCAGAAACAAACCCCCAAGTGCTAGGGATGTGTGAAAGATGTTTCTTTTTAACAGCTCAGACTAAGCATGTCACTAGTTTCACGGTGAACCGGGGCACTGTGGAAAAGGGTGCACTTCTAGTAGACATGAAGTCACCTAGAAGCTTTCAGTAATTGCAAATTATATTTATCATTTTGACCTTAACACAACAAAGCTTGGGGATATAACTAGTGCATACAGGTTAAGTTGACATGCTAAATGAATATTATTACCTGTTTTCCAGGAAAACACATCTGATCTGAGGCTATACTAGCATCAGTCAGATTCAAGTGTTTTCAAAATACTTGATGTTAATAGCATCCTATCACCCAGAGGGACTTATTTACAGTTTGATAAGGACCCAGCTAAGACAAAGCTTGAAGATAATTACCTGAAAAAGTAACTATTAATTTCCAAGGAAGATATACACTCTTAATTTAAGCATGAAGAAGCAGATCCTGAGCACTTGGAGCATCTCAAGTATAAACCTATTTGGAGTTGGCTTAGACTATATAGGATAAATAACCTCTCCTTCACCTAATAATAATGTATTATTCAAAGAGGTGTTATTAAAAAGTTGGCTTTTAAAGTATTTTTTGCCTAGATTTCTCAAACACAGCACTGAGATGGAAGCATTATTAAGGTATTGTTCAGAGTTTAACAACAAGAAAAACCTTTCAAGTGAACACATTGATTTTCAGGTTAAGGTGATGTGAATGAGGAGCATGGGGAACTACCACAAACCCAGAGAAGTCTGGATGTGACGGTGCCTCGTACTAGAAGGCTACTGCTGAAATCAAATTTCTTTGTGAGGATACTAGGTTAATTTATACTTCCATGAAAGTTGTTGAACTGAAAGCAGAGATGCTTTATTCATGCTTTTGAAATAGTGCATGCAGATGTCATGGAAGCGGTAGAGAACCACTGAGACTTGCTTAATCCAGAGTAGTGATGGAAAGGATAAAATCATCCAATACAACCCAAGACAGACAAGTTCATTGGCAGCTAAACCTCAGCAGAGTTTAGCTTGCACTGGACAGACTTCCACAGACAGAAAGCACTGCCAACAGCCAGAAGGCAATTCCTTTTTGGCTTATATGGTAGTGAGAATGACTTCAGATTTGCAGAGTATAGAACAAAGCAGGAGCAGCAAAAAATTCACAAAATATTCCTTGTTAATATTAAAGAAAATAATTAAATTTTGCACTAAATTGCAATGGAATTTGAATAGTACTCCAAGATTATGTGTTTGTGATTTATCAAGGAGTTACAGGTACACAGTTAGTGCTCTATGGTTATTTGCAAACTCCTAGTTTTCAGTGACATTGATGAGTCATATGATTCATGCTACTTTCATAAGGATTAGCAAAAACGCCATTTTTCAGAGGTTTCCCTTTCTGAGCTCTCGCTGGAGTTGTATTTCAATCTGGCAGATCTTTTGAACTTTCTGTTTGTAACTTGACATGAGTTTCTAATAATATAACTACGGTCAGTGTATCTGTTTTCTGACCAAAATGATTCTCAGCTCCTTTTAGTTCTGTAGAGTTGGTGTGGTAGTGGAAGAAAGGCATCAACCAATTTGCAAGTTAGCTGAGACTTGGAAAAAAATGTGATTTTGAGAAGCCAAATAAGAGAAAAAAGTTCCTGGATCTTTTTTAAGTTACTGCCTAGGTTTTCAGAAGAATTGTCTTTTTATTTACAAACAAGAAGGTTTAATATGGGAGTCTTTAAAGGAACATATATTTGAAACAATGGTACTTTTTCATTAACTTCTCACTCTGTAACTGTGTCCGCAAAGCACTGTGACTATGACAGTAGTGATGATGGGAAAACTGAGTAAGTTGTGAAAAATCCTGAAATGTGGAATCCAAGTTGCACTATAGATTTAAAGTAACATATGTCAAGAGACCCGAGAGAAGTGTAATCGAAGCTTTGAGAAAAGCATAGATTAGTTTTAGATAATGTCACTGGTTAAGACCGTATCGATGCATAAAATAGTGAATTAATTATAGGGATTTTACTTCTAAATTTTCATTGGGTGCCTTGATTTGGGTGCCAGTTATAAATTAACATGTTATAATCTCTGAAGTAATTCAGGATTCAGGAATGAAGATAGATTGCTGCAAAGTTGTTGATTAAATTAGGAAAATGGAGCTTGCTAACTGTGCAGCAAACACCAAAACTCACCTCCATTCAACATGAAGCCCCTAAAGAAGGAAAAAGACATGGTCATAGATGTGTCACATGCAAAAACGATCATTTAAAAAACAACCAACAATAAATCATGTGGAAAACATCTGGAGCTTTTTGAGGGCTGCACAGAATTAGTTTTTGGCACCACTGATCTCAATGGCGTTGTTGCAGCAAACACTTGAGAGACATTGTAAGAGATCTAAGTAGTTTCATAAATTTCTCATAGGAAAAAAGCTCAGCCTACCATCACATTTAGAAGCAGGAGAAAAGTTGCAGCAGTAGGTCGTCTAGGCTAACCATGTTTCTGTTAGCTTTCTTGTGAGACCACCCATATTTTGATGTAATTTACTGTCCAAGAGTGTCCGCTTAGTGAGTTTTTACATTTTTAAACCTTGTTACATTTCTCCTGGTTAATTTGATTTTATTTCTAAAAAAAAAAGGTGTTGCTTGTGTTTTGTACCCTTTTAACAAAAAAAACCCAACAAACTCAAACCAACCCAGTAACAAAATAGTCTTTTTCAGGCAAGTATACCTATTGAAGTTTTAATCTTTTATCATTGAATAAGGGGAGACTAAAAAAGTTTATCAGGAGAGATTAAAGGACTTTATATAGAACAGTTTGTGGATTTGCATTATCACATTGGCGCGCAAACTCTTCAAAGTTACTGCATGTTCTTACGTGAAATACAAGACGAAAATAACACAGTGATATCATAGCTTTCCCAGTAGCGCACAAGACCTTGAAAGCAGTAATCATGCAGGCACACAGGAACTTTGACTCGTGGAGATATTGATTTTCCCTTAAGATCCATGAATGTTTGCTCACACGACTAGAATTCATTTTCCTGTCAAACCTGAATGACATCTGCTCATGCCTGTCACCTGGCTGCTTTCCAGGCTGCTGCAGCATCTCTGAGCTACCAATCCATTTCCAAACCAGTGAGGGAGAAATGGTTTGGCAGGAAAAAAACTCCGTAAAGCTGGAGGCTCCTGGCACACTGCGTGTAATCCAGGACAGACGGGTCAAGCTTTGAATTAAAGCACAGACATGGGAAATCTACCCACAGGAAATTATTATTCATTCGTGTAGTAGTAGTAGTAGTACCAAGGGAAGCTCATTAGGAATCTGGGTCGGTTGTCGTAGGAACAGTATGCATAATGATTTTTAAAAGATAGAAAACACTTTAAATCATACCAGAAGCAGAAGAGGTTAGTGATGTGAGGGGTACTTATTAGTTGCATTCCTGTTTTCCAGGGTGTTTTCAAGGAAAAATTAGGAACTACCCTTTCCTCTACTCTGCCAGAGAAAGCCCGGGTAAGAAGTGAAGGGACAGAGTAGGCAAGTACAGAAGAAGATTTCTGTGTGGGAGCCACACATCTCAGTAAAGGTGCCTGGCACTCAGGTGGAACAGAAAAAGGCTGACATGTTTTTGGAGGCACTGGGGCTGCTTCAGCACCTATTTAGCATAGTACCATGTTTTTCCTTCTTGCAGGAAGGAAAACAGGGTCCACCTGTTAGATTTAGAGATCCATCTGGCTGGTTTTCAAAGGTCTGAATAACACATGCTGCCAAGTCCAAAATGAAATGGAAAAATTCTCTGAGTGAAAGATGGGTACAGTTTAAAAACTGCATCTAATTTGGAAGTCTCCCCAAAATGTCATGGCACTGGATGCTGAATTCATTTACTCTGCAGGAAAATAGCTCTACTAGCAGTAGTCAACAGCTGGTTCTGATGTTATCGGTGCTCATGCGGGTTTTCAGTTCAAACTAAGAAAGGTAAGTGAAACGACATTATAAATACTTTAGGAATTTATCTCTAATAAAGTGTATTTGTATAAAAATCTGAACAATAAGCTTTTGAATGTAGGTGAGGTAAAAAAATGGAGACAGAGTGGATCAAAGTACTTACATCTGAGGGCAGTTGAAAATTTCTGAAGGCTGGGCTGAATGTCTGATGAGAGACTAACTCTGGTTCAGACTGTGGCATAAAACAGTCAGTGAGAGAGGCCTTTGTGGGGAGGGGAAAAAAAAAAGAAAACCAAAACCCACAGCATTTCATCAAGCTTTGACATGTTTCAAAGCCCGGGCTGGTCAACTCTGCTTGAGACTGTATGTACTATAGTGTGCTGCAAGCCAAAATCTGAACAAGAACTCAATTGGACACCACAGTAGCAGTACACAAAAACAAACAGACTGAGTCAATCATGGCTTTTGGGCAAGGCAAGGCAAGCCCATTTGGAGACAGATGCAAGAACTTAAATGGATTATAACACTTTTGGGATCTGGCAACACCAGCAGGTTCTGCACAGCATATAGAAAGAGCATGGTATGGTTAAAGGCATCATCAGTATCTATAGGAAGATACCAGAGACAACATTGAATGATGAACCGTGCAAGGAGACTTGTGCCAAAATCAACCACCACCTGAGACTGCTGCTCTGGAAAACTGACTGTGGGAAGTGAGCCTGATGGATGAGGTTTGAGAATCGGAAAAAACATCATTAGGGAAACTTTGCCAAAAGGAATTAAAATAAAAAAAGGTGCATCAATATACCAAATTGGTCAATGAAGTTTTGGGAGATTCTTTTTTCATTATTATTAAAGGACGAACCAGTGTTTAGAAGAAAGGGACCATAAAGCATGTATACACAGCAATCTGCTAATCTGAATGTTGTTAGCAACTTCTGTTATATTTGGGGGTTAGTGTCATGGAAAGAAGGAACAAAGGGAAATATAAAGATCCTCTTTACAACCCTTTTGTATGAAACTATTTTCCCGTTGTTAATTGCCTGGTACATTTGACTCAAACATTGTGATTTGCCATCTGCCCCTGCATAATGTGCCTACTTGTTGTTGTCTTTAAATAGTCACATTTCCCACAGGTTCTTATCCCAGCCAGCTTCAGAAATGCAGAATCAGGGTTTACTTATAAGCCTGTTGGGAGAAAAGTTAGCAGAAGATATCATACGACAATAAAGCAAGTAGTTATAGACAGGCTAAATTACATTCTTTCCTGTTAAATTACATTCTTTCCTTGAAAAGTATGACAAGGCAAAGAATTGTATATAAAAGTTTCTTTATGTCACGTAGTCCTCTTTTCCCTCTGACTTCTGACCCTTTGAATAACAATGAATGCTGCACAGAGCACAAATCTGTGGAAACTAATCAAGTCTATGCTCTGGATAGCCACAGGAACAGAGGAGAAAGCCATTGAAAAATTGCTAGCATTTCTACGCTTCAAAAGTTCAGGCTAAAGGTGATATGAACTAGAAATGTATATTATTTATAGGACAGATTTGCATGGTGCTTTTATGATTAATCGGAATGGACTATTGCAGCCTTTCTGCTCTGCTTGTGCAAACTGAAAGCTAGCAGTACTTAAGTAATACTATATTTTTGTCACACATAAAAGCAGGGTCATTACTGCTAATATGATGTTGTAGCATACGAACTATCATTTTCTAAGGTATAATTTGCAATTCCTCTGTAAACTATAACCCAGGTGAATTATACTGTTGGGTAAAAAGCCCCAATGCATTTATTAAATTTTTCTTGTAAAGACATAATATATCTTAATGCCATCTCTGAAAGTTTTCAGTCCTGAGTCTATTTTGTTTCTAATGATCTTTATACCCAGAAAAACTGCCTTCCACAAACATTACAATATGACAGGAAGATACAGAGAGCTGTGAATTGTAAAATGTACATAGGCATTATCAATACTATATAGGGCAGGAGTTTACTTGACTTGCCTACTGTTAGCTAGTTGGCAAGCATTTAATGTATGTGTGGGGAAATCCTCCAAAAAACTATTTTTCCGTTGCTAGAAAACACACCTCTCTTTCCCTATTGACTGTAAAAAGAGCCAAGGTGACTAACTGAGATATGGTGCCTAGCCGATGTTATTGTTAATATCCCATTCTTACTTCCTTTCTTATCATATTTTTAATGTAAGTTGCCGCTTTGCTGCTTTGCTATCTATTCCTTAAGTGAAAGTGGTGTCTAGGACAGCATTAGGGTGACATACAGTATACTTTTGCCCTGTTGTTACTCCCACTGCTGCTTCTTGTGCTGCTAACAGAAAGAAGATACTGGATTATGTAGAACAACATATAAACTACTATGGCCATTCATAAATAGGTGGTCTTGCCTACAGAGGTTTTTTTTTCCTCTTCTTAACCTTTCTTTTTTTTTAGCCTAGGCATTCTATAATCATCTATTTTTTTAAATATTTTCCAGAGGTGAATTTTCAAATAGTGAAAAATGTTTGGCAGTCATTATTTATTTATGTGGTGTTTATATTTTTAATGGTATATTTCTGACACAACATCAATATCATTCCTTCATCCTATAGTTTTAAACTAAATTGCTCTTAATGTAAGCACTTTACTGTAATCCCTTTTGAGTTTTTGGTCAGTGCCACCATGCCTGTATGTGTAAAAGTTATACATTTTAATAAAATTTATTAGAAAAACAGTAGCAAGGAGCTCCATCCTGCCTTTATTTTCTGATGTCTGTGAAATTTTCAAACCCTTCCAGATTAATTCTGTGCCTGGGTTAGATGTGTGTGTATTTGTCATTTATACTGTCCTGTTTGTGGTAAAGTTTCTCATTAGACCCTAATTTAGATAATCAGAGTAATCTAAGATTTTCTGAGATGTTATTTCTCTCTGTCAGAATATGTAACCAGTATTAAGGATCCTCTTACATCTCAGTTAAGATCTTTAAAGGATATAACTCCAGTTGCTTTTTGTTTACTTTTACAGTTCTACTTGGCAGGACATTGTTAACTTCTTTATCTTCTGTATTATTCATTTCCTACTTGTTATTGGACTGTTGGATTTTTTACAGGAAAAACTAGCAGAAATATATTTAAAGTATAGGAAGTATAACTAGATTTAGAAAACCCAGAGACTCACAGGCATCTGCAGTATCTGAAATCGTATGTAGACAGAGGAACTGAGAATTTTTAATAACCAGACCTGCAACTTGTTGCTGAAATGACTGTTTTCCTGAAACTCTTATCTTACAGATTTTTCAGTGGCCAGCTAGACTAGGTTGAGTCAAGAAGAGGAGAAAAACATGTAAGCTGTAGAGAGCCAGGGCTGATTCACTGCTTTTCATGATCCAGGACTGAGCCCCCTACTCATTCCACATCACAGTTAAATTTCCTAATCGGACATAAACCTTCCACTCCTAAATGAGCCATATTGGTTGTAATTTGTTTACAAGAAAAGGGAACTTGGTAGCTTTCCCAAATCTGTATTTTGATTTGTGATAAGTGTATTTGGTTTTTACTGTGACAACCCTGAGTAGGCTTTAGTGTCCTGGTAAAATGGTGCTGTTAATGCTCTTACTCTAATACTCTCTAAAAATAATTTCCCTGTCCTTTGCTACCTGCATACTCGATCTGAACCATTTTGGTGTGAATTGTGACTGCACCTCATCTTGGCCATGTGATTGGCCTTTTGATCTCCCCTGAAGTTTGTCAGCTTAGCTCTCACCATTCATCTTCTGAAAAACACCCCAGCACACCAGGAAACACAACACGAACACTGAACAGCAGAGTTAAAAAGCAGCCTTGCAGATGCCTGCTCTGGCAAAATGTTGGTTCAGGACACAGTACCTGTCCCCAGAAGCCTGTCTTGTCTGCAGTTTTCAAAATACAATCTGTTGCAAGAGGTAGCTACCTCTTATGAGAGCAGCAACACTGTTGGGAAATATGGTCAGTCCTTTAGGCACATTTTGTATACCCATGATCTCCCCTGTGTTCTTTTTGACAGAGTACCTAAGTCTTTATAAAAAACCCACATATTAAGTGATAAATACCAGCTTGCAGTAAACCTGTTTGCTGCCTAAGTTATCCCACTAATGAGCCAGGGGTCATGATATGTTCATGCTACACAGAAGGAAGTGTGCAGTCATTGTGTTAATGATTTTCAAGTTGCTGCTAGAAGCAGGCCAACCTTCAGATTTATCTTTGAATACATTGGATGTGTTACGAAAAATACGTTTTCTTCTGTCTTCTTATCTCAATACTGCTATCCTAAGTTGGTTGTAGCTTATAAAATGCAGATATAAATTGAGTGCACTTATGAAATTTGACGCTCAGTCACTAACTTTTTTCTCACTCTGCGGTTTTCTGGCATTTTGCATGAAAAGTCAGATCCAGTTGTAAAAGGTGAGTGAAAGAAGATGTCAGTTTTAATTTTCTACTAAAAAAAAACCCTAAATGGTGCTGAAAGCTGAGAATGGCTTAAAATTGTATCGTTTCTAATGAAAGATGGAAATTTTATGTGTAATTCAAAATATATCCTGTAACTTTGTTCGTTGACTGATGCTATGTTACATTACAGCAATACTAAATTCTGGTAGAAAGTAATTACATTTTATGGAGTATAAGAACAGCCATAGCGTAGATGCCTCTAGATTATATGACTGGAGTTACTTTAAGGAAACTGCATATTCTAGCCTACATTGCCAACTATCTCTTGCTCTCAGAAGAAGCAGCTAATAAATATGTGAAGTATATAAAGCATAAGCAAGTGCCAATGTTTTTGCTTAGGATCAGATTCAGCTGTTACTCTTCCTAAGGCTTCAGTATATGGTGTTCATAGCGGGCTTAGCTATACATGATAGATTTTCCACTAGATCAATTTTCCTCCATCAGGAACTATGCTTTTCTGCCAGACTTTTATTCTGCCCTGGAGAAGAATCCATTCACAGCTGCTTGCTGATAAACTTTTCTCCATTAGAAGCTATTTTCCCAATACTGGTCCTTCCTTACGTTCCCTCGAGTCTCCACACCTACTGTTAATGCGTTGAAGAGCCTAACAAAGTGGTATACAAAAAGTCATTGCCAAATAATCAAGGCAGCTACAAATAACCTTCAATCAAACCTCCAAAGCCACGAGAATTAATCTCTAAGCCAATGAAAGTCTAGCATTGCTACTCCTCTCCCTAAAGGGATGCAGCACAGAATGTGCACCAGAAACCTAACTTCATTCCCCTCCCTGAAGGGTACTTGCTATTGAGTCCTTGAATTTTTAAGTGCACACCTTTACATTCACAGCACAAGTTGTTAAGCCAAAATGGGTATGTAGAATGGGAATGCATAAAGAAAGGAAGAAAACTTGAACTGGCAGGTTCTGAGGAACATTCTTTGGCATAAGGCAGATGTGGTAAAATGCCTCCCAGTGTGCAGGATGCTAATAAGGGTGTATCATTGGTGACTTATTCCTTTGTTTTTTCACTTCCAGCATCTTGTAACAAGGTATATGTGGAGACCTGTCTGTTCCTAAAGTAACATACTGTATATTAATAGTTGCATTCTATATCAAATTATATTACAGAATCACAAAATGATCAGGGTTGGAAGGGACCGCTGGAGATCATCTAGTCCAACCCCCCTGCCACAGCAGGGACACCTACAGCAGGTTACACAGGGCAGCGTCCAGGCGGTTTTTGAATGTCTCCGGTGTGGGAGACTCCACAACCTCTCTGGGCAGCCTGTGCCAGTGCTCTGCCGCCCTCAAAGTAGAGAAGTTCCTCCTCATGTTAAGATGGAACTTCCTATGGTCAAGTTTGTGCCCGTTACCTCTAGTCCTATCACTGGACACCACTGAAAAAAGACTGTGCCATCCACCTGGCACCCTCCCTTTAAGTATTTATGAGCATTAATAAGATCCCCCCCTCAATCTTCTTTTCTCTAGACTAAAAAGCCCCAAGTCCCTCAGCCTTTCCTCATAAGAGAGATGTTCCAATCTCCTAATCATCTTTGTAGCCCTTTGCTGGACCCTCTCCAGCAGTTCCCTGTCCTTCTTGAACCGGGGAGCAGAGAACTGGACACAGTACTCCAGATGCGGTCTCACCAGGGCAGAGTAGAGGGGGAGGTTGACCTCCCTCGACCTGCTGGCCACACTCTTCTTGATACACCCCAGGATGCCATTGGCCTTCTTGGCCACCAGGGCACGTTGCTGGCTCATGGTCATCCTGTTGTCCACCAGGACTCCCAGGTCCCTTTCCACAGAGCTGTTCTCCAGGAGGTCAGCCCCCAACCTGTACTGATATATGGGGTTATTCGTCCCCAGATGCAGTACCCTACACTTGCCCTTGTGCTTACATGCTACCCCCAGCCACTGGCAGCTACTCTGATATGTGCTGTTGATGGTGAATGCTTCTATAGCTGCTCTGGAAGGAGCAGGGTCACAGTGCTTTCACATTTGCTTGTTAGTTTAGCTGCCCGTCAAAACTTTGTGAAAGAGCCCTTGCAAGAAGTAGGAGAAATGAGTTTTTTATCCCAGGCAGTTACAGTATGACTTCATGAGATAAAGCTATAACTGTGGCCTTGGATACTCTCCTTGCTATATTTGAAAGGCTTGCCTCAGATGATGGAGATATTAAAAAAATCATTGAAATTGTGTTGCCTGGAAGGCTAGAGGAAACCTAAAGACAGTCACTGTTTATTTAGAGTCATGTTTATGGAAAAGAGTGGGTTTATTGTATAGACCAAGAAGTTTTGTAATTAAAAATGCTTTTGGGGATTTGCTGCTGCTTTAAGCAATATCACATGAAACATGGGCTGCAGATGCATCATTTATCATTGTTGTTTCTAAACAAACAGACAGGATGAGACAATACTGTACTTCAGACATATATTTTGCTGCCTCAGTATTTTTTTAGAGTAATAATGAATACTCCTAAAGTAACACATACAGTGTTGTCAGAAAAGTCTGGACATTTTGTGATAGAATTCTTGCAAGACTATTTTAACTGCCTGCTAAAATATCTCTTATTAAAGGAGGGGAAAATCCATCAGCACAAACAGCTTATGTCAGGATATTGTGTAGACATAGTGTAATTTGTTCATCTTTTTCCTAGATGTCCGAATTGTTTTATTTGGAAAGCTAATTCAGCACGGTCAGGGACTTGGGCCATTGCTGTTCAAACCAGGCCAACACAGTCATCAGTGACATGATGTGTGCAGGTGCTCCCACTGCAAGGCCTAACGGGACTACTCATATGCCTTGCACTACTCATGCACTCATTTGCAGAATGGGTGCCCCTCAACATACTTAGGCATTCAGACCACTTTGATTTCAATTTAATGAATGCGTCCACTTCCCTTTAAATGCTGAAGAGAAATGCATGCAGACAAAAATTAATTTCTACTGCCTAGGCAAGAATACTGTAGAACTCACTGTTCCTCACAGAGGAAATGTTGAGGGCTTGTTTGTTTCTTTTTTGTTTGCTCTAGCAATAAGTGAATATAATTCTTTATTATTATTCTAAGTATTATTATAATTTTATTTTTACAGTCCTTTCGTGCCCTCTTCAGTGTTCATTTACCAGTTGTTCATCCAGTGATTAAAAAAATTATCTTGGAACTGTACAAAATTCAAGAATACTCCAAAGTTCAATATTCATGGACATTTCTGCCTATCCTTTCCATATGACACATTAAGCTAATGTAATCCTCCTACAATATTCAAGAAATTGCCAAATAAGCATTTCATTAAATAGATCAGTAAGTCTTCTTGGTTAAAACCATAGATTTAGGCGTAAATCCTTCTCGTGGAGTGAGATTCTGCATGGAGTGACAGGATGGTTTGATTGCAGCAGAAACTCAGTATTCCTGAACCACATGAAAGTCTGAGATAGTAATTTATTGCTCAAAATTAGAATAAGAAATGGTTGCTTTAGTTTTCTTTGAAAAAGAAATAATAAAACTTTGAACCTTCTAGAAATCTTTATCATGTGTTTTAATTTTTCATTTTAATGATTGTTTTTATATTTTTCTTAATTGTTCTAATTTGTGGTTATTTTGGTTTTGTTTTACAATACACCAGTGAAAGTAACACATTTTATGACAAGTACTACTTTCAGACTTTACATAAGGCATAGCACAACTCAGAAATACTGCTTTATTCATGACCTTACTAGTCATGTACCACAATATATTAAAAAATTAAAACTATTTAATGACAGCATTTAGTGTGAAACAATACCTTAAAGTTGTGCTGATGTGGAATTCTGAGTAACAATGTTTCCACTTTTTAAATTTTTTGCAGAAAAAAACACATGAATTAAATAATGCAATATAGAAAAAAAACAGCTTAATAGGAGACAAAGCTTTAGGGCTGATTTTTTATTTCAATTATGTGATTGGTTTACAACGCATGCTACTAAAAGGGAAAAGGTTTTTCTAAGTAGTATAATGAGAGTCTGGGCTTTGTATAAGAGTGTCATATTTCACAAAAGAAGTAGTTACTAACTTGACTTGTAGGGTTCCCTTTCTGCCATTTTTTGCCTGTTTAGAAACAATTTAGGTTGCCAATGTAGCATATGCGTCAGCATGCTCAGTAATATACTTCTGGCTATGCAATATGTATTTTATGATTTTGTGGTAGATTTTTTTAAATGAAGCTAAGCTGTATGACACCACTACCTGATGCTGTCTCATATGTGCATTCTTAAAATGTCTGCTTTACCACAGAATAATATTGGTGTTTGTGCAGCTTTTTTGCAGCATGAGCTCTCAAAGTGTACTATAAGCATCGATTAATTAACATTTTTGTGCAGAAGGGCATCCCACTGCGAAGTTTGATCCTGGGAAGGACTGAAGAGCCACAGAGATGATAAACCCTTTGACTGTCACAGAACTTACTCCAGAAGATGCCTTTGCTACTGCTGCTAAATGCAGGATACATTTTTGAATGCTGCAAGTGTTCCGTGAAGTGCCTTGCAAAAATGAGTGGCTTTTAAAGAATACTGGTTAGAAATTAACAACTGTTCTTTTAATTTATCTTCATCTTCATTTCTTTGATGAAGAGGAGAAACAAATGTAGGAGGTGGGGAGAACTAGCGGAGATGCAGTTGCGTGCCTCTGTGAAGGGAAAGTTCAGAAAATGAGTGTAATGAAGCTTGCAGTACAGAGCCATAGACGTTGGCAACAGGACTGGATGTCAAGCTTTCTGTGTTCTTCTTCATCTTTTCAATCTGTTCTAGATATAACATTTAATTTTATAATTTGTTTTCTAAATATCTTGGGTAAGCCTTTCTATAATAGTAATTGTTCAAAATAGGAATCTCTGACATATTTGTTGTTGGGCGCTCTTGTCCAGTAACACCCTCTTGAAACATTGAGCATCAGCAAGGCATTCATTTTTACTTGCACTTCGTTTAAATAAATCTCTTGATCGTGTACTTGTAGCTATTTGTTTTGTCATGTAGGACACTAAATTCAGCTTTGTGCATAATCCAATTTAACAGTACTTATAATGAGCCTAACATATTTGCAGATCGAAATAGATACCTTTCCATGACTTTGTTCACTTCTCAGCCAGAATAAATCTCTGGAAAGAATTCAAAAATACAGGCAATTCAAAGTCATTCATCTTATATGCATTATTGCTTAAGATGAAATATATGTGGAAGGAAAGAAGAACACAATATGTTTGTAATTACTTGCTATTAGAAATGCTAAGGAAATTATTTTAGTTCAGTTTTCCATGTGCTAGGGACACTGTAGTCATGATGGCCTAAGAAATCATGCTTTGTAGGAAAAAAGCAATGGATTTAATTAAATGACTAATTTTTTTTTTCTTTGGAGGAACACAGTTCCCTGATGAGATGAAAGGATTCTAAGTTTGAAGACTTATCATCTAATTTTTCTGAAACAGTGTACATCTGCATGAAAAAGATAGCATCTATATCCTTTCTTAGTTTTTCGTTAGTCTGTGGTTTTTTTCATTTGTCAATCTGTTTTAATCTGTAGCTAATACACACCCAGTTCATTTAGAGATAATTATTGGTAACATTCAGAATTCATACATTCAAGCATGAACTGATTTTTTAGGAAAAGACAAAACGGCAATATTCTGGGGGCAGGTTGGAGGCGGGGTGGTGCAGATTGTCAATCTGCATTGATTGTCAATCAATGAAACAATACCTCGTGTCGAATGTCTACTCTAAAAATTAATGTTAAAACATCACTTATACATGTCTGATTTCAACAAACAAGTAAACAGAAGTTTGGGCACGGGAACCAAAGTCGGAAAATATTTGTTTGATTTACAGTCATTCTGATTAAAAGTCTCTGTCTGGAGTGTAATTTCAACATGTTACTGAGGAGATGGCTGAGAAACATCACAATTTCAAGCCTAGTTTAGTACTGAAATATTTTCAGTTGGTTCATAGGTGTAGCCTTTACTTGTACAGAAACTTTCAAGAAACCAAAGGTAGGGACTTAAGATTTGAGATGCATTTGGTCCATTCGATGCTTGTCATTTGATGAACAAGAGTGTCCCTGGTGAATATTCCGTTTCACTTCTCAGTGGCCATTTCTCAGTGAGGCAGTCAGCTTGTCTGATACAGTATTAGTCAGGGGAATTCACTGAGAGTGGATAACACCATTGTTGCATTTACAGTAATCCTCCATAATTTCAGCATTCAGAGAGAAAATACCACTACATTAGAGCTGTTAGTAACTGTGGATAATAATAGATACATATCTAATTATGCAGTTAAAAGTGAAAACATCTGATAAACTATATTTAGCTACACAAGCATACTATGATCTCCAAAATAAAGGTAAAAGATAATGTTTAAATCCCAAAATCCAATATCCTCTTCTGTTCATAAATAAAAGATGTCAGAACAATAATTTCAATCAATATTGAATTCTAACACAATTGGGTAATGCTAGAAAGCATATGGGTTATAATCTGAAAAATAACATGCAAAGCTGCTTATCTCTTGCCTCAGAATTTGAAGTGTTTCCCTCTGCAGGGATTCCATCTTGATCTCTCCAGATCAGGAGGGGTTTCCTGCAGATGTCTGCAGTACCAGTGTGGAGAAGCAAACTAAGAAAGTTTCACTGAGATTATGGTATTCTTTACAGGAACACAAACAATGTCAAAATGTATTTTTAGCTCTTCAAAATATCACTAATAATCTTCATTAGGCAATAATATCAGAAGCCTGTGTTTATCCTAGGTAAATCTTGCATAATCTCCAAGGTATTGTGCATGTTGCAAACCATGGAAATGGCACTGAATGTTTCCTGCTGTCTGGTTCTAATCTATCTCCACAAAAAGAAGAGTAGGACAATGTCAAGCATTTAAGTTAGGAACTGAGGCCAAAACAGGGAGGCAAAAAGAGGCATAGAGAAGTGAAGAAAATCAGATGGTATGGATAAGGATTCATTATTAAGGATGAATGTTCTAAATAATTTCAGCTGTGAACAGATTTCAGTGCCATCTGAGACAGACAGTAATAGTTCTCTGTCTAAATAAAAAAATGTGGAAGTGCATTTACTTCTAGCTCCAGCAGATGAAATCGCTGCAGATAGGCTGATATTGCATTGCTCACAATGATTTTTTTCTTTCTAACCTAGGATGTTTATTTAGCTTTAAAGACTATTTTTTTTCCCCTGCAGAAAAGAACTCCTGCATTATTAGGCTTCATGCTTTAAAAATAAATGCATCAGGTTTAATTTATAGCAGAGCATTGGGGGGGCATTTTATGTTATTGTTATTAGAATTTCTTCAGTATATGCTGTCAGCATAAAAGTACGTACATCTGTATTTCAAGGAAACGTGACACATGGTACCCCATAGTAACCCTGTGACTTCATACAAAGATCAGAGGGAAAAAAAAAAAAATTCTTCTTACTGGAATAGTGAGATGACTTATAAAAGGCTGTACAAAATGTACTATCCAAAAAAGTTAGTGTTTACTGTTCTCCTTTTACATCTAAATCTATTAAAATTGTAAGCCACTTGTTATGACGAGTGTAATTTTTTTCAAAATGTTTATATAAGTAATTTCATTTTGAGAAGAATAATGTCAAATATGAAATACAAACCATTCAAATATCTTTTTCCTCCACACAAGGAGCTATTCCCACATAGCTGAACTAATGCATGCAAACAACAGTTTCCATGAAGCTCAAAACACCCCTGCAAAATGCGGAGAAAACTTATGTAGGATCCCGCTTAGTTTAATCAATATTTAGACCTAAGAGATTGTTAGACAGCCATATAGAGAAGTATATTGCGCAAGTGCATTCTCCACTGCCTACTACCAGTATAGCATGGCTGGTTTTGGCTGGGAGGAAGCCCTGTACCTGGGATTGTTGTACAGTGCAACTTTTCATTTTGGAAGTGTACTATAATTCTGTGGAGCCTACTTATGTCACTCCCTCTCTTATTCTTTTTCTTACCTTTATATTACCGGACTGTTGAATCAGTTTTGTCATTTATCTAATGGTGGTGGGGAAATGTTGGGCTTTGAATTTTGTGTTTTAGTGAGGGAGGTAGAGAGTAGAGCCTTCTTTACAGACGTCTTCACATAAGAAGACATTCCACTGTAATTTGGGCATTAAGTCCTATAGCTCCATAAAAGGAAAATGGAGCAAAACAAGTGTGCAGAGAGAATAGAAAATGTAACCACAGAGAACTCTTGAGATGGATATCGGACAGCTGTATGTGCCTTTTACTTACTACTTGGTCATACTGTAGATAGTTCTAAGTAGTACCTAAATTTCTCACTGAGCAGAGCTTGGAAACCACAGAGAGATACACTACAAAGATTTTCAGAACAGACAGTAAAATGTTATTTGTAGCTGGAATAAAACAGAAATGTTCACAGTCGCAGAAATAAACTTGTTTTGCTCTATTGGATCAATATTCATCTTTTACTTTCTTCTTCTTCTTGAAAATTCAGATTCAAGTTATGACAGCAATACAAGAATGAGAAGCAGATATCTTTAAAAATCTAATTATGGGTAAGGCATCTATTGTAGAAATGACAAGATTGTCACATTATTAAAAGGAAATCTATGTATAGTGTTCAAGTATAAGCAGCTTATTGCAAAAGATATGTTGACAGCATGTAATGGAAAAACGTGAACAGCTAAAGATACTCAGCTTTAAGTACTGAAGCATGGATTTCTCCAGGATGCTGTTACCATTCTCCCAGGCTGCTTTGTCTTCCAGACATCAGTTCTGTTTTCCAACTCACTCTGCAGCGCTCTTCCCTAACCACCAGGGAATGCACGCAATGCTTGAGATGCATTGGAGCTAGCTGCCTTGCTCAGGCTGGCAGAGAGCTCTGGAGATGGAAGCTGGCAAAATGCTGCAAGGTGCCCTGAAGAAAAGAATTTATCCAGAGCCTTTCTTTTTAAACAGACTCCTGCTGTATTTCTATCCCACCACTCCCATGCAAACAGTGTTCAATATATGGCAATTGCAGCAGGGTTTCCATTTGCGTTCTGCTCGTGTGTCACACGTTCACCTAAATAATTATGGTAGCCCTAATGTCTGCCCACTGTACCATTAAAATCTGAAAGTGACTTGTACTTTTCTTAGTGATAAGCACAGAGTCTCTGCAAAACCCAAGTGTCGTGCCAGGATAGCTGATAACTGTGACTGCCTTCTGTTCACTGGTGTCAACTTGTAAATCTTTTCGTTGCGCAAAGAGATCTCTTTATCCTTTATGTAGACTTCAGCAACAGAATGTGTGGGCAGTGCAATGTTCCCTGACTTCAGAAGTTAGTATCTGGGTTCTAGTTTGAGCCAATATCAGTAAGATGTCACTAATTAAAGTGAAAAGTTAAGTTTCTCAAAGGCTGTCAAGAAAAATCATGTCTACTGGTTCAGCTTTATTTCATTTATATACCCTGTTCATGTCTAACGGAAGTTCTTACTCCTTGCAGGAATATTCCTTCCCACATGTTATCCGTGAACAAAAGTAGCAATAACCTACTTCGCACTGATTTTGCTTTAAACTATAAACCTAATGAGGTCCTATCCTTCTGTGGGTGCAAATGCCAGCAGTCATTACAGTGGGACTCTGGGGTGATTCCTACTACTGTACTAGTAAATTACGTGGCCACTCCCTACTCTTTCAAGATGCAGAGGCAAATGTACCATGGCATGCTTCCATGGGAGAAGGCAGCATAGAGCCTTGTTCTGTAGGTAGGATTTTGTTATAAATAGTCTGTATGACTGCAGTCCAGAACCGCCAAGAGATGTTTCCCCCAGCCCTACCTTGGATTCAGTTGTCCAGGCTTTGGGACAGTCCAGAATCCTCTGTGATTCCTTTGGCTTCATAAATTATGAAAAAAAAATCATAAATTCATAAATCTGGCTTCAAAAATCTGCTCTGAATGGCACCAGCAGAAGTCTGCTTTTGTGTCAGCTTCTCCATTTCACTGAGGAACTAACCAACGATTAGTGTTTGTCTTGAGGATTTTTTTCTTAAGATAATGAAATAATCCTTTATAAAATAGATTTTGTGCCAAAATACAATCTTCTATCCATCCTTTTAATAATCCATGTATTCTGTCAAACTCCTGAGCAGTTTTTTGTAATCAGGGAAATAAAGTTCACATTTCATGGGGCTTAATGTCTGAAGGACCTTAAGTAAATACCTGGTGATATCCTGAAATCTGAATGATATTTGCAATGAATTTTTACTTACCTTCTATTTTTCAGAGTAACTCAGGTGCTTCAAGAGCCACAAGGGTGACACTGCTTAAGTCAGCCTTTTAGACATAGCAGTCTATCTATCTCCAAAGGAAAGAAAGTTAAACATATCAATTATTAAATGCTTTCAGATAGATTCTTCTTAAAAAATTTAAAGGAAATGTAGGCGGTCTAGACCCGACAAAATAAGAAATGGCCTTCAAACAAAATGCTAGCTGAACTAGAAACAGACTAGAAAGAGAGAGAAAATTTTCCTTATATGAAAGAAGTTCAAAGGAGAGTGTTGATTTCTTCACACCTTGCTAGAACAAATTGTATTTCTAGATAGCTGCAGATAATCTATATGGACAAAGTCTATATAAATGTCTATCAAAGACATCTGTTAAACAAATGAAGTGAATCATTCTTGCGGAATAAAACTGTGGTTAAATCTACCTTCCAAAGTCCTCTTAGCCTCCTTTATCAATGTAAAAATTGAGGTCATAAAATCAATCAGTGCAGTGTTTTTCCCTTCTAATTTTTTGTTTGTGTGATGTTTCTCTGGCAGTGTTATTAGATATTCTGCGGGCTGTCTAAGCCCCAGAGATCAGAAAAGGAAGACAGCAGAAGTACTCTGAGATTTCAGTTTCACATTAGTGTTCCTAAATTATTTTATTCCCTTCTATTTAGGCACCTGAAAAAAAACAACCCAAACAACCCCCCTCCCCAAAAAAAAAAAAACAAAACACCAAAAAAAGCCCAAACCAAAACAAAAACAAAAACAAAACCTAAGTAGAATCCAAACAGAATTCTATTAAATTATGATGCAAATTCATTTTTGGTTACTAAGCACAAGTGAAAATAGAAAAAGGGCTGAGCCTACTAGCATTTCTTTGTTCTCTATTTGTGTGTGATACACCAGAAGTAGGCTAGATTTTTAACAAAGAATAAGAAAACATTCCTATTATATCTTTCAGATAGCCAACACAAAGGAAATGATGGAGTGGTGAGGCTTACATACAACTCGCTGTTTTCCCTTTTTAAAAATTTTATTGATCCACTTATCTTGACAAGTCTTGCTTGAGAGCAAGGATATAAATGCACAAAAGAGAGAGAAAATGGCTTGATAATTACACATTTTAACCTGAAATATTAAATTTTACAGGATGGATTCAAGGTAGTGTAGATTCTAAGGGGTAGAATCCCAGTGATCCAATTTGCTCAAATACAATTTCTGTTGTACTCATTTTCATTGCAAAATGTCAGACACCTTTCAGATGTCAGCCTGTTTAGTTTCCCCTTTACCTGTACTGTATTTATATTAGTCACTTTCCTGGGCACTGATTTATAGAACAAGAATATTTTTCTAGAAAAAAAAGCAATTGAATAGATTAATCCAAGGGAAGTTTTCTCATTCTTGCATATACAAATGCTAATTAATACTTTACAGTCATATCCAGTAAATGCTGTCATCTCCAGTGGGTTGTAAAATTCTGTCGCTCGCTTCGTGAATTTGGGAGGGGAGGATTCTAATGGGAAAAATCCAATTTAGCAAGCTTACACATTCAATGTGCAACTGCGCCTTGGAGAGTCAAAGGGAACAAAGTGCCTGTGGACTTCTCATGGAGATGTTAAGTGACAGAGAATCTGCACACCGGTTTGTCACTCTTTGAAAAGCCCAGCCTACAGAATTACTGCTATGCTTGCTTTTCAAAGAACTGTTGGCGCATGTTTTATCCACATGAATGCATGTATCAAAAAATTAAACTTCCTAGGAGCGTTTATGATTTGTTTTAATGGTTATAAAGCATATATATATCTCCATAGGCCATATATCTCAAACTGCATATATAGAGAGCAAACTCTCTCTGAACTTTTCTAGTTGTTGCTTCTGTTGAACTTGTAAAGCATATACACAATAAATTCCTTACTTCCGTTGTGAGGGCTTACAGGGCTAGGTTTGTATGAATAAAGTTGGTTTTGTGCTAGTGCAACTCGAGTGTTGCTGTAGTACTACCAATCGAATGGAAACAGTGAATAAGGAGTGTCTCGACAACGCTTTTAGTCATATGATTTAGTTTTAGGTAGTCCTGCGAGGAGCAGGGATTTGGACCTGATGATCCTTATGGGTCCCTTCCAACTTGAGATGTTCTACGATTCTATAATTCTGTGAATATACCAATGTGAGGTACAGAATTATGTGGGAGAAGGGGACATCTTTCTTGGTTCAGGTATGCTTGTTAGTTCTTACAAGTAACTTCCTGTGTCTCTTTCTCTTCACCGTGTCAACACTGAACTAGGCAGAAGGAGCTGAGGAGAACCTGTAGAATAGTGCAGCAGTTTGGTGGTGTCCTGTGTCATCGCATTCACTCAGTGCTGTGTGATATACTTGTACACACACACACACACACACACATGCACGCACGTAAATACCTTTAACATCGAACGAGATACCATGAAGTCTTAAGAAGGTTTGCCTGCTAGAGTAGCAGTGCTTTCATCTTACTGTAGGTCAGGTAATCATTAGTCTCAAGACTTAAAAAAGCTTTCAAGTGCTGTAACACAGGCTTACAAGGGATCTTCAGCTGCCTTACCCATCTGACAGTGCCAATACAACTGCAGTACATTTGAATGGCCAATGATTCAGATACTGAGGAAGGCAAAATTCTCCATTAAATAAGAGAGTTACAGACTTCTGACAGCAGAGGAACAGACTCAGTGACTCAAAAAGTCCCTTCTGGTTTGGTGCGATGTACGCCTGTTGTCGAGGCAAAGATCCCTTTCTGCAGCACATCCTGCCAGCAGCTCTCGTTGTGAAGTGGGAAAGAAATACAAAGGTTTCTGCAAATGGTAGCTGTGGCAATATGGTATGGAAAAGGAAGCATTCTCGGAAGTAGTGAAGTGTAAAGCTGGTTTAGGTTTTATGGGTCACAGTCTTAAAGTCCACCCAGGTAGAAGCAGGAGACTCCTGGAGATCACAGAAGAAAAGTGGTATATGCTGTGTCCCAGAGACAGACTGCCAGCAACAAGTACTCCCATATTCTGCACTGTTTTAAGCTTCGCAGTAGATGCAGGCTGTATTGCCTCCTCTGATCTGAAGAGGTTTTTAAAAGCCACAATTCTACTATCAAGTTTGGATGTGAATATTCACATGTTAGTGTGCTTCTCTCAGACCCTTATATACAAATTATTTTAGTTGTAATTTATATTCTGTTAATAATGACAGATTTTACAGTATTTTTATTTTTAACAAGTCAGTGCTATGATAATTGTCCAGGTGTTTTACCAAGGAGCGTGAGGCCTTACACATAGAAGTGGAGTTACATTGTGCAACATGATGTCTGTAAATCATAACTCCCAAAAGAAATGAAGTATAGTGCACAAACATTAGAAGTTTTATTATGACCATGTTGATTCATCAAATTAAGACAGATTTCACAATCTGTGAGCAAACTGAAAATGTGCTTTCCTTCCAAACTGCAAATACAGGGGGATGTATAATTACAGATGCTCTGAACCATGTTGCTCCTCCTAAGTCTTTTCTAATGTCTATTGAAATCAAAGGGAGTACTCCCCCAGCTTCAATAAGCTTTAGGTTTGACCTTTGGTTATCTTCTTTTTGGTTGTGTTCTGAAACCATGCAATCAGCTGTGGGATGTAGGCTAAGTTGCTGTAAATTTTTCTTAATTGCATTAAAAAAAAGAAAACAGGGTTTTTTTGCAAATCGTCCTTTTCACTAGATATCTCATAATAAGTAAATTATCTCTGCTTTTGCACTGTTCTATTTAGATGCCATTTTTAGTTGAAATTAACCTTTTCAAATGTTTGTGATGCTAAAAGTTAAGATAATATAAATATGCTGCACGATATTTAATATAAAGACATATCTGTGTATAAGTAATTTTCTTTACCGCTTTTTCCAACTGTTTCCCAAAGTTCAGACTTTTCTGTGTTGTTCATTCAACGTTATTAAATTTCACAGTAAGGTTTTTTAGGTATCTCCACGACAACCGACTCTATCCAAATCATTGGGATTGAGTAAGTATTTTCAGGACTCTGTTCTGGAGGGTGCTGCTGATACAGAAGGGCTAAATGAGTTCAGTGGGAGACTGGACAATGTTCACAAAACAGAAGCCACCTGCAGGGTTGCTAAGGACTTACAAACCACCTCAAATGTGGGAGGCTGTAAATGTCTGGGTGCTAGGACACCATCACACCACACCATCATATGTGTGCATTTGCCCTATTCGTATCCTCTTCGATAGGCACTGCCTTTAGTAAATGTTGGAGGCAGGATTCTGTGGTCTGACTGTCTTTTTGTTCTAATGTTCTTCATCTCTGTATGCACATCGGTGTGGTCTCCACACAAACTGTAATGACAATCTGTGATTTTGTAGAAAAATCCCACTCTTCAGTTGTCATCCTTTAGATTTGACATGCTCTGTATCACAGCAATCTCAGTGTTATAAAGTTTGTAGAGCACAAGCAGCAATAGTGCAAAAAGTAAAAGAATGTTGAGAAAGTTTCTCAGCAAATACAGCATCACCCTTGCTTTAAATTGATTTCTCTGACAAGAGTAGTCCTAAAATGGTACAACCGTATTTTCTGTCTGATAGATTTAAATCTTACTTGGCTACCAAGGTGATGATCAGAACTTTTTCTCAAACTAAGATAAGTTCTTCTCAAACTTGGTTATCCAACAACACTTTAGGCAAAAAGCTCCACCAGTTGACTGTTAGATGTAATCCTTTCTTAGTAAGAAATTGTTTTACATTTATTTTAATAAGTGGCCAATCACAAGACAGTTAAAGGAAAAGTTAGAGTACATAAATCATGTAGCAAAGGTGGGTTATGATTCAGCGAGGAAAAATCTACTTTTTAAGAAGTATCCGTCTTCCTAAACCTACCTGACTTGTAGCTGTCACACTCATGGCAGAAATTTCCTAAGCTTGCTGTTATGCAACTTGCAAATAAATGTAATGACACTGGCCACTGCAGATCTTAGAGCTTTACTGTAACACTGACATTTGAGATGTTTTTGCTACTACGCAGTGTTGTTTAGTCTGTTGGTATGGGTACCACAGTCTCCCACGGTTTGTGGTCTGTAATGTAATTGTAACCTACGGTCCCGTCAAATAGTGGGAGAGAAGGAGTTGGAAAATATTTAATTCTCTCTGTAGGCTTTCAAACTTCCTTCATTTTTGTTCTTTTAAATCAGCATACCGCTTGGTGCATTGGTTTTTTTTGTTTAAATATTGATATGGCTAGAAATTTCTAGACCTTTTAAAGGCGAGTTTGTGCAGCAGTCAAGGCTGTGTATCCTGAAATGTTAATTTGCAAAGGTTATCGTATCATGGCTAAGAACAGCCTCTTCTATGTCAGTTCCAAGGTCCACCCACACCATTTACCTGTCTCTGACAGCGGCCGTTAGGGAAGACTGAGAACAGGGCAACCGTACAGTGAGACTTATTAAGGACACTCTCCAGCCTCCAGCATTTTGGCACAAAGTCATTCAGACCTAGATTTGGTCTCTGCATTTAACAGATGTAGATGTACTTTTTCTTTCCCTCATGAATTTGTTAATTTTTTTTTCTGATATCCCAGTGACTTCAATGTATCTGTGATGTCCTGGGATGAAGCATTCCACACTAAGTACAGGCTGTGCAGAGGAGCAGGTTTTTTGTTTATTTTGTACCAACTAGTTTTCTTTGATGTCTCTTAGTTCTTGTAAAGAAAAAAAAAATCTGACACAATTGCTTCCTTTTGCTATTCCATTGGCAATTTTATGTTTTTCTATCATACTTGTTCTGCTTATCTCTTTCCCAGGGCAATGACTTCTTGTCAGCTTAATCATTCTCATTTATACTTACAATTATCAATGTCACCTTCCTCAGAACTTTATATACTGTTTTCAGATGAAGAATCAAAACCTACACAACACTGAAGATGAAATGTACAATGGATTTATATAGTAGAAAATATCATTATGCTGTTAAGCTTTTTCTGTTCCTAATAAATCCTAGCATCTGATTTGCCTTTTTTATCTCTGCTGAGTTCTGAGATGACATTTTCATGGAACTATCTGTTAACATCCTGAAATCTCATTTTTAAGTAGTAAAAGCCACCTCAGAGACTATCATTAGCTATATAAAATTAAGATTGGGGTTTATTTGTATGCATTACTTTGTCTGCATCGAAGTTCATCATTTTATCTGTAATTCAGTCTTGAAAGGCCTTTCTGCCTTTCTTCATGTTAGGGCATCATCTTTAATTTTGTTGCCCAATAACAAATAGCAGTAAACTGTCATTCACTATTTTTTACTTTCCTAGGGCATTCATAAATCTGATGAATAGCATGAGACCAAAACACACTGTGGAATATTGCTGACCTTTCCCTAGTGCAAAAACTTGCCCTTCAGCTGAGTTCTTTGTTTCCAGTAGTGTTTAGCTGCTAGTTTTCTATTTAAGCTTTCCTGGTTTAGTTTCTTTAAGGATTTGTAATATGTAATCTCTCTCAAGCACCTTTTGAAAACTCAGATGAGCTTTATCAATCCCACCTTCTTTGTCCATGTGCATGTCAAATATCCTGAAGAACCCTTGTGTTTGCAAGGAATGCCTTTGCTTCAGAGAACTGTGTTGATGGTTTTGCCGTATCTATGTTTCCACTGGTTCTGTTCTGGAGTAGCTTGTCTCACAAATGTGTGAGGCTTTCTGGCCTTTTCTTCCCTGAATCTTTTCCTGAACCCTGCAAAAATTTTTGCCATCAGATTTGATGCCTTCCAGTTTTTCTGATGCCATGCAGTTTGAAGCCAGATGAACTTAAGTTGAATGCAATCTGTCCCTAGTGTTACATTATTGTTCCTTTTGTCAATGCATTTTCTATTTCATTTCACTTCACTTTAAGGCAAAGGGAATTCCTCAGAAAGGATTCCAACATGAGAGACCTCCTTCTGCTGTCCATTGTGAGCACAGCTATCAAAAATTTGTTTGCTTTCTGTTATAACCTTATCTTCTCTGAGAGATCTTTTATGTTGTGTCAGTCATCTGCTGGCTTTACAAATTCTCTGGCAGACTTCCTCCTCCTTAATGTGCTTTAAATATGCTCTCTGTATATATGTTTATAGCCTCTGCAAGTGCTTCTCAAATTTTCTTTTCGCTGCCTTGTGTTTTTAACCTGCTGGAGTTTATAATCCTTTTTATTGTCCTTCCTTAAACATGACTGGCTTTTTAAGGATGCCCTCTTATTTCTAACATCCTCTTTTATCCTGTAGTGCCATGCAGACTTTATTATGGTCTTCCTAAAATGTTCTTGGACAGGTGCTATGCATTTGACCCAAGTTGCTAATATATACTTTCTGTGCTGTCTTCAAACATTTTTCTCTTTCAGTTGTTCTCCATTATTTCTTTTTAGGCAGTTTCGTCTCTAAAGCTCTGCCGTAATGAGGTTGTTGGCTTTTTTTTTTCTCAAGCAAGGAAGCTGAATCAACGTATACTTTTGATACCTTTGGAAAGCTTTTCATTAGAAACATTATGAATAATGTGCAGTGTGCTGCTCAAGACAGCTTTTTCTCTCCTAGGTTCACTGTATAAGTATGCCTCAGCATTAGGATTTGGTTTTGTATGGACTGAATCTAATTGGAGGTAGTTGTTATCATGTTTCTTGCCCCCCCAGACACACTGATCTCCCCAAAAAAGTGCTAGTCACTGTTCTTATCTTGGTAATGCGACAATAAGATTGTATATGCGAAGAAGTTACTTTGTTTATCTTAATTTTTCAGAGATAGAATTAATGTTACCATCAGACTTTGTCTCAGTCCCAATAATTTAAAATCTAAATCTAAAAAAATTAAATTTCAGGACACAATTGGTTCCATCTACCTGGATATCAGTGATCCACTAAGCTAAAACAGGCAGTAGATGGGGAAATTCAAGTAGGCTTAAAATTCTCCTTTTAGCACATTTCTTGTATTCCTATTTATGAAGCATTAAACACATATTACTGTTTAAATGTGTTTGCAGTAGTATTTTATTACTGGTTAATAGTTCAAATGCTGAAACATAGGTACCTGCCAGTCATGTATCTTATCAATAAAAAACACAGAGAAATGCTTGTAAAGGTCACTCTATTTAAATGCTGACAGGCCACAGCATTCATTCTGCTGGTTCTGTGCTTTTTTTCCTGAACAGTACGTTCACACTGGATTCTGACTTTGCTCCACACATTCACATTCTTGTGCACAGCAATACAGCAAAACTATCTCAGCCATTGCCACAGATTTACCACATAAGGATCTTGCATGCTGCTGCTGGTGAACACTTCTGGTTAATGTAAGAATCATACTTGTTCTCATGTCTATGAATTTCTCAGCTGTTAAGTCCTTACCTGTAGAGCACAACTGAGAGATAAAACGGAGGTGTGAATCTAGCTTGCAGGATTATAGTGAGTGAAGGCATCTTGTGAGTGGGCACATACTGCTAACGCAGATAGCTGGATTACATAGGCAAGGTCACTTTAGAGTACATGCTCTGGTAGTTATGCCAGACATGGGTTATTCTAATACAGTGAGTGGTGTGTGGGAATGAGTTTTGCTGTCAGGAGGTACAGCTTACGTACCAGGAGCGGTCTGTAACTCCCAAGGAGCTGCAGAGCCAAATGATAATCATTCCAAAACTGGTTAGTTCTTCAGTAGCTATTTCAGTATGAATACCTTTTCCTTGCTTGAAAACATGAAACACCATATATAAGGCAAAACCTGACCTTTTACAAAACACCCTCAGTGACTATTTAAGAATAGCAAACAGAAGAAGGATCACAAAGATAATCAGTCAGTTAGGGCTCAGATGTGAATAAAATCATCAATATTATTTTTCACTATATAAGTTTTTAATAAACTAGTGCATAATTGCAATGGTAAATTTATAGGTTTCCACTTAAACTTATTTATTCTAATTCCTCTCCTCAAAAAAGTCAAAGTTCATATAGTCCTCACTGGTCTTTATTACCTGATCACTGTTTAATCTACCACAGCAATCTCTGATATTGAAACCTCTGAAAGCTCTTAGTGTGGCTGCATTGATCCTTTTTTAATCCAGGTCTGCCAAGAGAGTGGTTTGTAGACCTAGTGTGTAATGCGTAAGCAGTTCTACTATGTGGTTATTTATACATTTAACAGCAATCTCTTAAGAGTGTTGATACCTTCACCATTCCTGTCTTGGGTAAGTATTTGCATGCTGTTTATCTCCCAGTTATAATACACTATGGAAAAGGATTTATTAACTGGATTCATTTCCTTTCCTTATCTGTTGTGTACAGTTGCTGTGCAAAGCTAACCAGTCATTCATATCCTATGGATAAGCCCACATTTCAGTGAAAGGGGATGTGAGATGATTAAATAGGGTTTTTAAAAAATTTAAAATCAAAATTGCTGAATTTCATAGTTTTTCAGGATGAAAAACATGGTATGAACATAAATTTACAGTCAGTAAAGTGCCACTGTCAATTAAAAAACCTACCATTCTTGTTGTTCTAAAGAGGCTGTTTAAGTACCTAGAGTTGCTGTAAACCAAACCAAACCCAATCCAAAAATGTTCTTATGTAAAACACTTATTCATGAGTTGAAATGGAGTTTGTGTAAAGTCTACCAGTTACAAAATATGGTTTCAATTTGTAAAATCAGAACAAAGAAGCCTTCGCTGGTGTGAACGTACCTGACTGTATCTCATCTTAAAACTTACAGTCCTGCAATTGCAAGAGGCAAACTACTCCAGGAGTCAGTTATCGTTGCTGTGAGTCGAGTATTTGTTTGTCTCCTAGTGTTCATCCACAGACTCTGGGGGTGTGAAAACACTCAGATCCTTTCTGTAAAAACTGTCAGCTTCACAAATAGGAATAGATTTGTTCTTCAAGGCTGGAGCATGTACCTCTTCCTGAACAGGAAGGAGAAGTAGTTGGGGCCTCCTTCAAAAATGGGAAGAAGCCTCATGTTCACTGGCCTTGGGGTTCAGGAGAGACTTGTATCACACTGGTATCTGCTGGAGAGGCAGCACAGGAAGCTTGAGTGAGCCAGGAGGTTTCTGGAGTGCTTTGATGACAACTTAATGACAGAATTAATCAAGCAGCCGCAGAACTCTCCTCTTTGCAAAGAGCTCCATTCTGCTGAACCTTGTATTTACAAACAAGGAAGGACTGGTCAAGGCTGTGAAGGGTCAACCATGGCTGCAATGACCCCAAGATGATGGAGTTCAGGATCCCGAGAGGAGGGAAGGATCACAACCCCGGACTTCAGGAGCACAGAGTTTGGCCCGTTCAGGGACCTGCTTGGAAGAACCCTATGGGAAGTGTTCTTGGAGAGAAGAAGGGTCCAGGAGAGCTGGTTGATTTTCAAAGTGATCCAGCCCCAAGATTAAGAATGGTCTGCTTCTGACAAGCTGGAAATCAAGCAGGAAGCCCACATGGATAAACAAGTTGCTCCTGATAAAATTCAGACATAAAACAGAAGGACACAAGAGGTAGAAGTAGGGTCAGGTGGTCCAGAAAGAATTCAGAAACACAGTGTGAGCGTGCAGGGATGGGGTTAGGAAAGCCAGAGTTTGTTTGGAGTTGAATCTAGTGAAGAAATTGAAGGGTAACAAGAAAGGCTTTTATGGGTATAACAGAAAAAATGGAAGAATAGGAAAAGTATGGGCCCATTGGTGAATGGGGCCAAGAACCTGATGACACAGGAGACAGGAAAAACAATGTACTTTGTGCTTTCTTTGCTTTAGTTTTTACTGGTAAGACTTGCTCTCAGGAATCCGAGGCCACAGAGACTAGTGGGAAAGTCCAGAGAAAGGAAGACTTACCTTAATGGACAAGGATGAGATTAAGGAGCATCTAAACAGACTGAACACACACAAGTCCATGGGCCCTGATGGAATGCACCCACAAGTGCTGAGGGAGTTGCCTGATACGATTGCGAGACTTACCTGGACGCAGTGCTGGGTAACCTGCTGACCCTGCTCTGTGCCTGTGTTAAGTATGCAATACTCAGGTGTTTTGGGTGCACTCAGTTACTGCTCACTCATAACACTGAGTGAGCATTTTGGAAGGTAAATTGTTCAGAAAAAAAATTACGATTTTGAAGAGTTTATTTTTCTTCCCATTATTGGCTGATCGAATGATCAAATAACTTGACCAGTTGATCAAATATTTTTCTTTAAAATATTAATCAACCCCTTTTCAATTTTTCTTTTTGTCAATTCTAATTATATATAGATTAGTTTCATATTTTTCCTGAAAGGTATGCTTAATGATATTCCAAAAGCAGGTGTATGATTTAGAAACATTCTATTTTGTTTCATAAAAGGTATCCTAAGTGCTTAAAAATACAAGCTAATGTGTGCAATGCTATGCTTGAAAAATGTCTTTTTATTCTCTAATTAGAGTTGCTTAGTGGCATGTCAAGTAAAGCCAGGTGTAACTTCACCGAGCTGGTCTTTCTAACTGAGATGAACATGGAAAAGCAGCACCGAGTCAGAAGGCTGGACTCTGAAATTTGTACTAATGACACTTCATTTCAAATTTCATCGTGGCTAGCCTTTGTCACGTGACATTGTTCAAGCTTGCTTCATAAGAACTTTTAGACAGGAACCATATTTTAAAGTGGTGTTTGAAAAAGTATAACTTTCAAGGTAATTTTTTCTTGGTTCTGAAACAGTGCAGAAGAAAAGCTCTTCATTTGTTGCGTAGAGGATAACTGTAGACAAGAGATATAGCCGTAACTTCATGGTATCTAAATGTTTTTCACTCCTCCATGAACAACTGCTTGACTCTTTAATCAACACCAGAGGAAACCCATCAAATAAGCTTACTTAATAATGTCAATTAATGCATTTAAATTGCACCAAATTTTATGTCATGTAACACTTGCATGGCATGGCATCTGCTCTAGGTTTTAACCTTCATAAGTATTTACACATGATGGCCCTTGAGCCATTGCTATCTGCACAGAAACAATATACATCAGTTGTGCTCATTGATGGGCATGTTAGACAAACTCAACACCCACAAATCCATGGACCCTGATGGGATGCAATCATAAGTGCTGAAGGCACTGGCAGATGTTATAGTGAAACCACTCTCCATCATCTTTGAAAGGTCATGGACAACAGGAGAGGTGCCTGAGGAGTGGAGGAAAGCCAATGTCACTCCAGTCTTCAGAAAGGGCAAGAAGGAGGACCCAGGAAACTACAGGCTGGTCAGCCTCACCTCCATCCCTGGAAACGTGATGGAACAGTTCATCCTGGATGTCATCTCTAAGCATACAGAGGAAGAGAATGTTATGAGGAGCGGTCAACATGGCTTCACCAAGGGAAAATCATGCTTTATTAATCTGATAGCCTTCTATGGTGGCATGACTGGCTGGGTTAGGGGTTGACATGCTGGAAAGCAGCTCTCCAGAGAAGGACCTGGGAGTCCTGCTGGACAAAAAGTTGCCCATGAGCCAGCAATGTGCCCTTGTGGCCAAGAATGCCAGTGGTATCCTGGGGTGCATTAAAAAGAGTGTGGCCAGCAGGTCGAGGGATGTTATCATCCCGCTCTACTCTGCCCTGGTGAGGCCACATCTGGAGTACTGTGTCCTGTTCTGGGCTCCCCAGTTCAGGAAGGACAAGGAACTACTGGAAAGAGTCCAGCAGAGGGCTATGAAGATGATCAAGGGACTGGAGCGTCTCTTTTGCTGAAAGAGAAAGAATAAAAGAGAAAGGCTGAGAGACCTGTGCCTTTTTAGCCTGGTGAAAAGAAGACTGAGAAGGGATGTCATCAATACTTACCAATATCCAAAGGGTGAGTGTCAAGAGGATGGGTGAGACTTTTCAATGGTGCCTGGTAACAGGACAAGGGGCAACAGGTACAAATTGGAACACAGGAAATTCCATCTCAACGTGAAAAAAACCTTCTTTGCTTCGAGGGTGACAGATCACTGGAACAGGCTGCCCAGAGATGTTGTGGAGTCTCCTTCTCTGGAGATCTTCAAAACCTGCCTGGATGCATTCCTGTCCAGGCTGCTCTAGGTGAACCTGCTTTGGCAGGGAAGTTAGACTAGATGATCACTGAACGTCCCTTCCAACCCCTACTATTCTGTGATTCTGTAATATATTTAATGGACCACAAATTAATTTCCATAGAAAACCACTGGATATCAGAGGAATTGGTTGTTATGCTAAACCAAGTATGCTAGACCTACCATCTAAAATATGAAGAATAAAAGTTGCATAAACATGTTCTAAAATTTTCCTCTAGTAGGATGCTTAGCAAACTTCTAGCAACGTGTAAGCTTTTTACCACTGTAAAATTTATTTACTACTTATGGTTGTATCTGACTAATAACACAAATTCAAATATGGTTGGTTACATTGCCTTTGTGCTGCCTTTCTATATGTTTTTTGATACAGGCTCTTTAGAAAGGAGAAAAGTACCTTTTCTTTATAGGTACAAGGGTTTAGTTCAGTCAAGTTGGGGCAGGACAGGACATAGGACTCTTGAGATTGTCTTGTTGCATACGTATGAAGTAGCAGCATTCTCAAGACTTTTAGTTAAAATGCAATATCATTCTCTGGTAAACTAGTCACTGAAGTGCCTTCTGTTATACATCATGGGAGCTATTATATATTTGCACATTATTGTCACAAAATTTCAGGAGAGATTATTAATGCTTATGGCTCTTGATTAAGAGATTTCATTTCTGCTGCACATTTTCTGCTGTTTCGTGGAGAACTGAAATAAGTTGAAGGCAGACACAAGTTTGTACTATATTAGTTAAGCTGCAAAGTGTTAAGTAGTGTCAATAAATGAAATTTGATTAAATAAAATGTAGTACTGGGCTGTAGAAGCTAATGTACTGTAATATGCCAAGAAAAAGAAATTCTATGAATGTTTTATATGTTCATAATGATGTTTTGGTACACAATCCTTACCACGAAAGTCATATCATTGCCTACTTAAGGCTCTTACCGTACTATTGAATTGCATGAACTGTGACCACAAATATTTATATGAGTGACTAAAATTACATTTGGCTCATACAGAAAATTAGTTTTCAGGTTGCCCCAACAAAGCTAGAAAAAAAGAGCAAAGGGGCTGCCAGGACTGCCTTGGTTCTTACAGAATCACAGAATCACAGAATGGTCAAGGTTGGAAGGGACCTCTGGAGATTATTTAGTCCAACCCCTCTGCCACAGCAGGGTCACCTACAGCAGGTTGTACAGGATGGCATCCAGGCGGGTTTTGAATGTCTCCAGTGTGGGAGACTCCACAACCTCTCTGGGCAGCCTGTTCCAGTGCTCTGCCACCCTCAGAGTAAAGAAGTTCCTCCTCATGTTAAGATGGAACTTCCTATGCTTAGGTTTGTGCCCGTTACCTCTTGTCCTAATGTTATGTTGCACATTCAGGCCATTGTTCCAGATAAGCGGTGGAAGCCATAGAGTTACTATTTTCCACCCAGCAGGAAACGAGGGAGGAAACAACAGGCAATAAAAGGCCATGGTTGACCAGCTGGGGATACGCACAGGGTAAACATCCCTCCCACTTGCTGGTTCTGCTTCATGAGCATGGGCTGCAAAGCTTGTACATCCCAGTATCAGCCTAACCTCTGTTATTTTTCCATGGTCATAAAAGAAGTTTGCAAAGCGCAGCTCAAACCTGAGTTGCAGTCCTTGAAGCCCACGTATGGGTCTTACAGGGGAACTTTGTGTTGCTGCATTTGATAGAGGTATTGAATTTCACTGTAATCTAGTTGGGCAGCCGTCAGCTAGATACCTCTCCACTGGGGATTCCCCATGAACAGAGCCCTGGAGGCCCCAGTGTGGGTCTAGGAATAATGAATCCACCCAAGCATTGCATCACCGATGTCAAGAACTTTTTCTCTCAACAGAGGGTTCAAGAGGAGACTCTTTTATGAGTTTGTCTTCTTTTTTGCTTTCCTGGCTCGCAGTCTAAAGCTGTAGGCTCTGCTCAGAACAATTTTCATAGAGGCTGTAGTTGTTGTTAACAGCACTTGAATTCTTAGCAGTGTATTAAACAGTTATTGAAATTATTGTATCTCTCTTCCCTCAGAGTCTCTTTCAAAGGTAGATAATACATTTATTTGACAACAAAATGCTAGGGAAGTCACTGATACTCATTTTGGAAAATCTCGTGGAATATCTTCTCACTGTTTCCATTTTGTGCTTGGAAATTGTGTACTGTGTTAATCTAGTATATAAATAATATACTACTCCTCTCAAGTCAAATGCAAAAAGAAAGTATGAATAACAGAAATGCAATTTTAGTAATGCTCAGTATAGTGAAAGCAAGCCCTTTTCCTTAGGTAAGAGAGAGAAAACCAAAAAAGGTTGCCTGTGCCCAAAGCAGTCCAGATGGAATCCCAGTAGGCAGCATACTAGTGTAAATGAAAGGAGTTTTAGTTATTTCAGGCAATGTACACTTCACATTTCTGTTATATTTCTTTGCTTTCCCAACTATGGCATGCTAATATTCAATTGCTATGTCTTCAGGGATTTTTTAATTTCCAGTGTGCTTTGTCATAAAGAGCTTCTACATTTTTCCTTGTATCAAAAATATGTTTACTGTATGACAAGACTGGTTTCAAAACACTGCACAATGCTTTTGTTTTCCTGTAAGCTTCAATATAGTTGAAATATTACATATTATGCCAAATAAAATACCTCAGGTAGCAAACCATCTTATCTTGTTACATTCTTTAAAGTAATTTATGTAAGCTGTGCTGTAACAACTTTCTGGAGCTCAAAATATAAATCTAGGTTGTCATGGATACACGCATGAGAAGGCTTTCTTTATAAATATGTTATGAGTCTGACAATTTATTTTTAGTACATAAAAGTAGATTTTTCAAAAAAAAAAGATGTAGTATGTAACTAGGGTCATTATTGGTTACTCTGATTGCACTTAAATGCATTTTCTTTTTCTTCCTGTTCATCGTCTCAAAAGATTTTTAAACATTGAGGTTTACGCGGATGTCAAAATGGCTGATGAGAGCCCTGGGCTTTTCTCTCACCTGTTTGACCCCCTCTTTGTACCAACTATGCCTGAAGTGGAATTTGTATATTGCTTACCACAAGTTAGAAAGTTAGGCTTTTTTATCTAGCACAGGGTCCAGCAGTGCTTTCAGGTCTGAAGATATTTCATCTGGCATTTTTCTCTCCCAGCAGTTACACTGGATACAGTAATTATAACATGTAGCTGGATAAGCTAAATAATTCATGGAACTTTCAAGTCAGTGGATACCTTCTGGTATCATATGTTATATTTTGCTCCCCCTTCTCTGCTACATCAGTAGTGCAAGAGGCAATGCCTTAATATGTGATTTTCTGTTTCTGGTGGTGATAAAACAGAAAGTTATAAGCCTGTGATAAAAACTGATGAGCCTGTGATTTAAAAAATAAATAGGAAAACAGATTGCTGAGAATAATTCACAGTAATAAAATAAAAGTATACGAAACAAATGATGCTTTTAACACTTTGATGATTTTTGTAGAACACCAGAGGAGATGCTAGTTTAGAGCTGTCAAACTGGGTGTGTCTTGATATAAAGTAAAACAAAACAAAGCAAACCCTTAAAAAGGTTAAATGGAGGATTTCCATAGAATAAGCACAAAATATTAACAATTATTTAGAAAACCACAGTTCTTCCAAGTGTACCTAAATGTTAATTTCCTGCTTGTTGCATGAACTGTGGTGGAAACCAGATTGTATTTAGAATTTGTGCAGTTCTTTTCACAGAAACATTATGTTAACTAAAAATTTATGAAAAATTCCACATATGAAAATATACTCCCAAGAGCTGACTTGTTTGAAGTTTGTATCAAACACCAAATAATTTTGAAAAACAGGTATCAAAGCTGTTGATGCAAACACTTGTACAGATGTTCATTGTTATTCTCCAGAAGGCTTTTCTCCCAAGAGTTTCAAACTTGCTTATGTTTGTCCAGCTTCAATAGTCAGTTTTCATTTTTTTCTCCTCTGAATTAGCCTAATAGCTGTAGTAAAATGATACATAAATCATATCCATAGATGCTCTGTTCCATTACGAATCAGAAAGTCTTTTTTATGAGTCTGAAAAATAATTCATGACTTGTGTCCTAAATATAACAGATACTTTATACATAACACAATAGAGGCATAAAGTCTAGTGCCAACAAACGAGGAAGAATCTGTTTGTCTGTCTTCTGGGACTAAGTTATAAATCACAAAGCCAAAATTTCTGACCTAGCATATTAAGAAAGCACTAAAATCACAAAAGAGAGGGTAAAATCACAGTCCTGGAGAGAATCTGTCATTTTTTAAGGCTGCCAGCATCACCATTGTTTGACAAAATAAGAACATGAGATTACTACGTTAGGAAGTTGCTGTCTCTCAATTTTATTTTCAGGTTCTAGTGGTAGAGAAGGGGCCTAAAATACAATATACATGTACTGTGTTTGCTTGTGATTTGAAAATCTTACTAATGAGGATTCAGAAGTAGGAGTAGAATTAGTAGAATTGTACAAATCATGGAACTCAAATAACAGAGTGCTTTAAAAATAACTAATATGCTGTGCCTGTTGGATGTTACAGGACAGTCTACAATGAGGACATTAACCTGACAAAGACTTGATAGGTATGCCAAGAAAGCTCCTCCAGAAAACCCTTCCAGCAGCTCTGTATTGCCAGTGGGACCTGTCCATTTGGTGTTGCTATCAGTGGCTAGAATTTTGTAGCAGTGATAGGAGAGCCATTGAGCACAGTGCAGTGTTAGAAAATGCATGCTTAAAGACTATTACAGAGACCAATTGCGTAACTGAGTGACACTTTTAAGAAAAATAATCCTCTTTCCTCTTCTTTTGCTCTGTTTTCCTGCTTCTGTGGATTCTGCTGTTGCTACGTCTGAAAAGTTATGTGTATTCACTTTGGAGATGTGGAAGCGCATGGGCAGCTTGTCTCCTTAAATAAACGAGTAGTTAGTTGTCAGGAGTAGTACTACAGTTGTGCTCTACCAAAAAAGACAGATTCTTCTGCAGCACAGTTTTATATTCCAGTTCTACCCTGCTGTCTGGTTTAAGAGTTTAGAACTGCATGAACAGGGGACTATTGTTGCTACTCACTTAGTACAGGGGTTCACAAACAATATCTAAAAATCCCCAAAAAAAGTGCTACAGTTTGGGCAGGCATTTTTGGAGTATGAGTGATATCTTTTCAGATTGACAGATTAATTAATCTATAAGCTGTGAAACAGATGTCACGCAATGTAAAAATAATGATGAGGATTTAGTTTCTGATTTCCTAATTTCTGCGGTTTCTTTTGAGCAAGGAACTAAACTATCCTTTACATCTGAGCAGGAAAAGACTTTAAATCCTATAGCAACAACAACAACAAAAGGCATTTAAAAAAGACAAGCAGAGATTTTTTCTATCTTTCCAAGAAAAAGATTACTGGAAAATGTTTCCTCCTGATGAGCAATTTTTTTTTTCAGTAATTTCCCAGATATCTACAGTCACAGGGCTTCAGAAATATATCATTTACATGGAATATCAGACTCCAGTAAAAAATTGCCTATAATATAAGACACTATGAGACAATGTCATGTTTAATGGTGGTATACGTGCTTGATAGGTTTGTCTTCTGTCAGAGCTAGAAGGGTTTTTAGTAAGTCAGTGCAGACCGTTTGTCTAATTTCTAGAGGCATCTGCCATGGTGCCTTCAAACAGCATCCCTAGGAAGTGGTTAGGCAAGTGCAAGCTGAGACTACAGCTTATTTGATATAATTGATGCTCTTTTTACTGTTGCCCTCATCTGGCACTTTTCGTGTCACCCATCTGTTGTGTCTGGGTCGGAAACTAGATTACCGTCTCTGGAAGGCATTGGCTACTTTTCCTACAGCTTTGATCAGTGATCGGTCTAAAAGGCCCCAAACTTTGATTTTGTCCCCAGTGTGCCACTGAATGCAAATATATAATAAATGCAACAGCCACTATGGAAAACACCTATATCGCGACATCCAGAGTTTGTCACTGTCCAGATGTACTTATAATTGTCCCAGTAAAAAATGTAGGTGTGAAGTTGCAGGTGATTGTCAGCCCAGGATATAACAAGAACGTACGTGGACTTGGTATGTGACTTTAAAAATAAATCAAAACAAAACCTGTAAAGTGCTAAAAGTAGACTTGATTAAAGTCATCAGTTTGAAAGTGTATTTTAAATCAGACCACAGGAGTTAGCTATATGTGTGTGAAAAGAAAAGTGTAGGTTTGAGTAATACTTTTTGTTGCATAACTTGGTCCAGCTTTTGCCATTCTGCTTTTGTTTAGTTTTGTGAAGATCCCAACCTTCCACTTTTCCTTGTGTTACTCTTTAAAAGAAAAACATAAATTGCTCAGGGGATGCTGAGGATGAGCAGCTCTGTAAGTCATCTTCATTGCGTGGTAGAAGACATTGCTGCTCAAAATGTGTGAAGAAAAAAGTGCTTAAAACTCTTGTGCAAGCTTTATTTTCCAGTGAGTCTGAAAGTTCTGTGAAGGATTTCCTAATAAAAGTTCAAATATACAGTTAGTTAATTCATAGTGCCTTTGTAATAAGCATAATTTTAGCTCTTTACCAAGGACTTTTTGCAGTTAGTTGCTAGCACTACACCTGTTTGTGCTAAATTGATTTGACAGTCTTCCTGCAGCTGCTTCTGTGTCACTGCCTCCTGTGTCTGTCTGTTCTGGGTCACCACGCACTGGGGTGTTTCCTCGCGAGTGTGAGGGTGCCCCAGTATGGCCTTTTCTCCTCAGTTTTGGTCACTGAACCATTCCACCGGCAAACACCCTTCACCGTAAGCGCTTGGTGGACAGATTAGTTCCTCAAACCGGTATGAATACTGGTACACAGCTAACGGAGCAGCTGGGGAAAGTACTGAAGGCAGCGCAGGATTAGCCATCTGCACTGGTGCATGCTGAAGATGATAAAAATTTGGTGGAAGGGAATTCTCAGGAGACAGCAGGCGGGTCAGTAATGAAACACCAAATGTGCTCAACGCTGCAAGTCTGAGCCAAGTAGTTGCAGGAGGCTTAATCATCAGAGATGGCGTCTGCTCTAGCATAAGGCCTTTGCCTTTGGGAGGAGGGTAAAGCTGGTGTGGGGGATGCATGCAGGTATGCAGTACCTGTAGAAAATATCGTTTGGTTATCTTGGTTCTTTATAACCCCACAGAAGAACGCATTAGAGATTTTTGTAATTCTTTGCCCCTTTCACAGGATACTAAACTACTTTCCAGTTCTGGAGGACTATGAGCTGAGGTGAGAAAGATGCTCTCATTGCATACGGCATCTAGTCTGTGGCAAATGAAGAGAAGTGCCCTGTTGCAAGATAGTTGCTGTGTAGGGTCTTTGTTGAAATGCTTAGCAGTCAGGGTGAATTGCTCCCTTTCATGAATTTTTGTAATTTTTCTGCATTTTATTTACCAAGATAAGCAAGACTAGAAAATGTTTCCTATTTATCTATAGGAAAATATTATGCCAACATAACTCAGTAAAATCGATATCCGAGCTGGAAATGATGGAGAAAATGAGGTTACAACTCAAAACTGAGAAAGCATTAACACGAAGTTAAATAGTGCAGATAAGAACATGATGGCTAAGATGGAGAGAAACTTTTAGCATAAACAGAAGTCTGAATGTTTGAGCAGCCTAATTTCTGTGTTATGCTGTAGAGGTTACAGAACTAACAGCTTTCCTGCACTTGAAAGTCAATTTAAATTAAAATAGATTGTAATTTAAAAGGCAGTATTTGTTTCTAAGGAACAATCAACCATGGACATTTCTAGTCCCCAAACAAAAAGTGTTATATCCCTATGTGTTTTAATCCCATTCAAAGATAAACTCTAAAAGGCTGCAAACTGCAATTAAAGAGGAGTGTGTGGTGAAATACACCATTCAATGATACAGCTTCAATAGTTAATGGTAGGCAGATTTACAGGTACCAGGAGAGCAACGGAAGGTAAAATGGTGCAAATTACCAGGACTTTCTGCCAGCAGCTGCAGCAGTGAAAACACAAATAACGGTGAAGGCTGCTTGCGACCTATCTGCTCAAACTTCCATTTTCTGTGTGTATAGTCTGACTTTGAGCCTGCACCTCCCCTTGCTTATTTTGGAACTGGGAACAATCTAACAGGGTCTTTAGGAAAAGACAAAGGAGCATTGGCTGTGTCTGCACTGCCCAGATCACCTGCTGTCTCTCAAGTCCATGTCCCCTGGTTCTCTGCAGTGGCTGTGTGCTGTGGTAACCCTGAGATCTCTTGTGGTAGCCCAGCTAGGTGCTTTCTCGGGCAAAAGCCACATGCAAAGCAGTTAAAGGTGACCTCAAGGTGGTAGTGAGCACGCATATAAAATAATTTGATCATATTTTATATTCACCACACACCTATAAGACTTAAGATAACAGAAAGAATACCCGTTGTTCTGGCTTTTCAGTCAGTTGCCAAAGCAATAATTTATAGCTACATACAATACCGTTTATGTATGTGCTTGAAACCGTCTACAGAATTGCCTGCATCTAGGACAAATATTTAATTAACATATAATAAGTACGTAGACATTACATTAATAGGTGTGGCTGTGACGGGGGGAGAAGGAGTAATAGATATGAGCATGTAGCAGAAGAAGTGTGAAATAACCTTAGCAAAGATAACAGCAGAAAAAGGTACCTCAGGCATGCTGTGAATAAAAAAGATGCAAGAGCAGTGGAGAAACTTTATAAATTAATTATCAGTTGAGTTAAGCTTCAAGAAAATCCGAGTCCATTAAGATGTTATGGCAGGCATAAAATTAAGCATAGTTTATCCAAACTTTATAATATATGCTTATCTTTCTATTCTCTGATTTTTGCAAGAAATCACACAAAATAAAGGTAAGTAAATTGAAATATGAGTGTGTTGAAAAAAAAAATGCTATTGCTGTTATAAATATAGGCTTCTGTTCATTGATGTACTCTTCAATATTGTTTAGCTTACAGACCTGAAAAGTGACTAGATAGTAAGACGACCAATACTTCTTGACTATACCTGTGAAATGCTTTGTTAGCTCTGACTTTTAAATAAGAGCTTCTGAATTTCTTTTTCTATTGCCATCATGCAATTTCCTCCACAAACCTAGGAGATGGCCAAAGTGTGTTATGAAGAGCTACTACCTCAGCTTCAGCATGTCTCTGTAGTGCTCCCATAATAAGCACTGCAAGCAAGCAGTCGCAAGGGGAGCTCTGTATTTCTCTGGTATTCGCTACCCCACTGGGCAGTGCAACGCCTTAGGGAAGCAGGAGAGGTGCTCCAAGAGCAAGGAAGCCTTGGCAAAGTGGCTCTGTAGCTGCACTGTCAAGAAGATGTATCTTTCCTCTCACATCTGTTGAGGTACATGGGGAAAACCAGGTGTGATACCATGAGAAGACTCTCCTGCCTCCCCCTGATGTTTGTTCCCGGTTAGGCAGTGGCCGCACAGAAGAGATTGTTTTCTACCATACTGACCAATACATCTTTCTGGTTTCCTTGTCCTGCCCTTTCTGCTTTTCATTACACAGCATCTCTTATTTCATAAAGGAGTTGTTAACTGGGCAGGATAGGAGACCAGTGGCCGGGTTTGTAGTCCATAATACCTTTTTGTTAAATGTTTGCTCTCAGGTTGAAAATGTTGGACATTACTGGTGCGCTGAGAGTGGTCTGGATGTTAATGGGCTTCTCAGCAATTTTTCTTTCTGTAGTATTCTCAGAGGTGTTAAAGTTTACTGTATCAGAGCTTTTGAAGTGTAGGATTATTATCACGTTAGATGACAGGAATCTACAGAGGTGCTCTTAAGAATGCTTTCCATGAACAGTAGGTTTAAGCATAATAGAAATCTCTCTGTATTGCAGGAAGCAATGGAATTTGTCTTCTATTTGCTGTGGTACCAAAGGTGCTCCTTGGCAAGAGAGAAAGAACTAGATGTGAATACTGATGGTTCAGTAAGCATGCTTCAGGGACGAAGTGTTTTAATATGAAAGTGGCAGCTCTGTCTTTTAGCGCTAGCAAAGTAGGAACTTAAATCCTAGTGGGATTGCTACATCTTTGCATCTCCTAATGGGCCTCAGATTGTAGAACTGCTGAGCTGAGCGCTTGCTTTTTCCAACAGGATAGAATAAGAGATTCAAACTCTGACTTTTTCACTGAAGTAATAAAAGGCCCCACAAAACAAAGAGAAAACAAGATCTCCCTAATCTTTCACTATACTTTTTAACAATTGTTGTCATCATCTCTGAAAAAAAAAAGCTTTTTCAGAATTTGCTTCGTTGCTTCCTTACCCTTCTCCATTTATGCTTACCAAAAATTGGTGGAAGCTGCTGCCAAGACAAAGAAATCTCCTGTCTTGACTCTTCTCAAATTTACACTCAAGAGCCTCAAAATCACTGCAGTATTGCTTATAGGCAAGAGACATACATTAAAGTTAAAATGAATTAAAATTAAGGCCAAGCAGTGATTAAATGATCTATCCAAAGGCACCCAAGGACTCTGTGGTGGAAGTGTAGCTTTGATGTCATGGTGATGTCCTGTCCGTCAGGACTTCCTTGCTGCCACTGACAGAAGTTAGTATTCCTGCATTCACTTTCTGCAAATAAAAATGACTAGGCAAGGCACAAGGCCATGGAAAACAGGCCTGTGAAAGGAGGTTGGTGTGTATTAAACACTGCAGCGCATAACAGCTCTTATCCCTGAGGTACTGTTTTCAGAAGAAGGCAATGATAGAGCTCATCTGAAAGACAGGAAGCTCTGTGGATGCTGGAAGATACATTGGGCTCACTATTTTTAGTTTATTAAAGCTATCTGTTATGTTTCTTTATTGTCTTCAGCTCTCCGGCCTCCTCAGAGATTTGTTACTCTACTCATTGAAAAGAAGGGCAGCATGCTATGATTCCTCTGTCTTCTTTGTCCCTAGCACGTAGGCTGAACATTTTGGTTTATGGCAGATACCTAATGCAAAACAGATGTGAAAGAGTCAAGGTAATGATGAGTCTGGTACCTTCCCAATAAACTCTTTCCTGATATTCCAGGGTAAAGAGAAGTTATCAGCATGGCTTGGGGGTGGGGGACAGGGGAAAGGCGTGGTCTTGGGAGTGCTGGGAGTCCTTCTTTCTGATTTGTTTGAAGCTTTTACTTTCTTTTTATTATGAACCCCAAAAGCTTAATCATTGGATATTATTACCTGTATAACAGAGCAAAGTTATCATGCTGCACACGTTTTAAGGTGCATGCTATTTAAAGTCAGGATTATTTTTTCCTACCTACTTAATTTTGCCTCTTTAATGGAGCCTTAGAAATGTAGTTTCAGAAAATCGTATTTACTTATTCAGGTTTCACTATAAATAGCAAGGTTTTTTTCCTCCTTTTATAAAACAAATACTTTCAAAGCTCAAGCAAGAAGGTAGTTAAATGTGTGTAATTTAAACTGGCTGCCCAGTCATAACCAGAAATTCATCTGCACAAATTTTGTCACAAGGGAATGGCTCCTTGTGTTCTACCCGTTCCATTCCACAGACAACCCACGGTCTGGTCTCTGCACCTTTGACGTTTTATAACTTTGCCAGGTACAGTGGGTTGGAACAGGTGAGAGAGCTCTTCTGGTTCATAGTCAGCTTTGCACTATGTTCTGGGACATTGTATTCTGGGCAAAAGAATTTTTTATCCAACACTGAGGTTGAATAAGAACATTCATACAATTCTTGAGAGGGTACAGTGAGAAGGAGCTGTCTGGTACGCATATGTTCAAAAGAAGCATAAAGGTACTGGGCTTCCACCTCAATGCACATGGGCTCCTTCTGCATGCGCCCCAATATATAGGCTTTGGAGAATATTGATCTATGCAGAAGGGCAAGACTTCCTTTGGAGAGGAAGACTGGGGTGTAAACACCAATCCTTACCTTGCTCTGTTGGGATAACTTCAGTGCTTTTAGGATCTTCCATTTACCTTGGAGGATCTGATGGTATTGAGTGAGGTACTGAGTTTCCCTGTTCTCCCCTGAGCTGTCTGTCCTTAAACAAACTTCAAAAAGGAAACCAGAAGTATTGTTTCATGTTAGAGAGTTTTAGACTTGCAACCCTACTGCAAACCATTACAGACAATAATATGTAAACCAGGCAGATTAGCACAGCCTCATGGAAACTATACTCTTCATCTCTTTCCCCTCATTTGGAGAATTATTCAGCTTTTGCTGATGAATATAGACATGATAATAAGAATAAATTATAAATAGAGGAGAAAAACATGTGCACTACGGGGATTAAAAGAAATATGAAAATGGCAGATCAATGAAATCTAGCCAAGTAACCTGAATGCATATTTTCTAACCTGAGTTGCGAAAGATTTAAACTTTACTGAGAAGTGACTGTTTTCCTCCATAATCTCAGTAAAACCTGGTCATTACTGGCAAAATAAAAAATTCCCATTGCTTTATAGGATGTTTGCTTTTGCACTTTCTAACTCTTCCATCATGTAATCTTTGTCCCCTCCAAAAAATAGTGGGAAAAAGGTATTTCTCCTTTGCCTGGACAGCCAGCATTAAGAAATATCTTCATTAGCTGGGAAAGCCAGTTATTGCCCCAAATGGAAACTTGCTTTGCTATGCTTGAATTGCCCCAGCACTATTACTCCATGTGTTTGCATGTCTTTAACAGAATTACTCTGCACATAGATTTAATATTAAAATGAGCTGAATTCTGAACTTGGTGGTTTGGTTGTTTTTGGTGGTGTGGGTTTTTTTGTTTGTTTGTTTTAGTGTTGTCTTTTTTTGGCCAGAATATGAATGTTAACACCCATACCCTTACAGTGCAGCTTCTCACCTCTGCCACTTGCCGCTAGCACACCAATACCATGCCAGATCAATGAAACTATGCTTTCTAGGTCCATTATATCAGTAAATCAAGAACAAATTAATTCTTTTTTTTCCCTTTCCCCCCCTCTCGGTCTTTGCTGTCTGAGCGTTGGCCCCTCCCCTCATGCCGGTTTCCCTCTCTTCGCAGTGCTTTGGGGGGGAAAGAAAGTGCAAGTACCCCTCCGCTCGCTTTATTTAAATTATCTCTTTTCTGCCCTGCTTGTCGCCCGGGGAAGCGGAGGAGCGAGGCGGATGGCTGCGCTTGCCGGGGCGAGGCTAACCTGGCTGCTCTCTGAGGAGGGCAGGAGGGAGAGATGGGGAGCAGCAGCTCCCGCTGCAGCTTTTTTTGGGTGGTTGGTTTGGTTTTGTGGTTTGTTTTTTTTTTTTTTTTTGGTTGTTTTTTTTTTGGGGGGTGGGTTTTTTTTTTGTTGGTTTTTTTTTTTTTTTTTTTTTTTTTTCATTTCAATGCGGGCTGCCCCTTTCCGCCCAGGCAGCGCAGCCTGCCCCGAGCGGCGGGCACATCGCCTCCATTCAGCCACATTTGGTATGCATGAGCACTGCCGTTCCCACGCAGGAGCTTGCTTTCTTAAGGAGGATCGGTGGCCACAGCCTCTCGCCGCTCGCCCAGCCCCAGCCCAGCCCCAGCCCAGCCCCAGCCCCAGCCCCATCCCCATCCCCAGCCCAGCCCCAGCCTCTGCCCACGCCGGGCCAGCCCTGTGCCCTGCCCTGCGGCAGCGCGGGCGCGGGCGGGTCACGCGTGGGATGCCCGCGCCCCGGGCGGGCGGTTCTCCCGCGGTAGGCGCTGCCGGCTCTGCGGCGGATCTCCCCGTGGGGTTTGTGGAGGGTCATGAATCAGACCGACGCTCCCCGGCCACTCAACTGGACCATCCGCAAGCTCTGCCATGCCGCCTTCCTCCCCTCCGTCCGACTTCTTAAGGTAAGGTGGCGGCCCGCCGTGGGAAAGGCAGCCCCGCCGCTCGGCATCTGCCCGCGGGGCTGCAGGCGCTGTTGCTGGAAAGTTAATTCAGAAATAGTCCCAACTTTACTATTAATTAGCTCTCCTGCTGCCTTTAAAACCCCCTGTGAGTCCCTGAAGATACCGAAATTGTCTGTCTGTCCGTTCGGCACGTTTTTTTTTTCTGTCGGGAAGGGTCTGTGAGAGGGGTAAAAAGGGAGTAAGGGATGGTGGATATCATCTGTGCTTCTGTTTGCCTTGCCTTAAAAAAAATCAAGCCGTGAACTTCCAGGGATGAAGAAGGAGTCCGTTTTTAAGGTGTGTTCCTTTGTGAGCAGCTCTCTGCTGTCTGCTCTTTGGGGCTATCTAGTCCCCAGCAAATACCCGAACGTCCACTACTACTCAGAACAACTTGTAAGTGGAACAGGATGTGAGCGGACAAAAATTATCTTGGTTTGGTGAAAGCTGTACATAGGAACAGGGTCAGTTAAAGACTGGCAGTGCAGGCAGCATCAGTGAAACTTTCTGATGGTGATCTTTTGGGTTTTTTTTGTTTAAACCAAGTGACACGGTTTTGAAGGTGTTTTTGATGGTGTTTCAAAATGTGCTTTCCTAGGAGGTAATTATTAATCATTTGAAAAAAATATTTCAGATTATAGACAGTGGAGGGCTCTTAATCTCATCACGCAAAGTACCACTACTATTGTGTGTCCCACTGAAGCTGTCTTACAGGCATTTGTAACTGGAAAAGAAAATGTCTTGAATCAACTTTGTGACGAAAAAATGTCACATTAAACTCAAAAGTCTTCTCTGTTCATGGAACTTCTTAATTAAATGCATTACACAATGAAAACTTAAACAATATAGTTAGGTCCCTTTAGGCTTCTGCACCTGTAATATGGTTTATAAAATGCTGGATTAGTGACACTAATTAATATCAGTTCATCTTAGTACCTGATAGTTTGGCTTTGACATTAATATGCAGCCAGGTAAAACATGGCTACTCTTAACAGTGTATTAGAAGGTAATGTTTGATATAACCATTTGATTCTGTGGGGGTAGCTTTGAAATTAGGTCAGTCGTTACTAATGCAACATCTTTGAACAGTAGCGTGGTGTACGATAGTGCACCTAGCAGACATATATTGCACATACAGTTATTGTACGTGTGATGCACAAGTGACCGTATTGTGTATCATAACAGGTATTTGTCACATCCTGACAAGAAGGGGCTACCCTTGAAAAATATTTCTGCTTCCAAGCCAGATGTATGGCTGCTGGGAGGTACATTGTGAGCAGCTCCAAAGAACAGCAGAAGGATAACACTTAGATTGCTGAAAAATCAAAATATAACTAATACAGAACAAATCAGAAAACTAGTGTTGATTCTGTTGCAAAGGCTTCCCCCACCCCCACCCCGCAGAAGCACACATTAGAATATCCATACTCTACAAGTCAGATACATTTAGGAAAACATAATTTTCCCAAGGTGTGAGAACACAGGTGTGGGGAATTTTATTGTCATTCTCAGTATCAGGAAAGAAAAAAGAAGTAGTCTGCAATATTTCTTTTTTGGCAGACGAATGTTGCCCCCTGTGTATGGTTTCTCTTCATTGCACGTTTTAAGGGTGAACGTTGCAATTAATTATTAAAAGAGCTGACTAAAAATGATTTTCTGAAGCTACAGCTATAACCTTTTAGGGCCAGAAGGGGAGTGGACCCTGCGGAGTTAACAAGAGCAGGGCAAATAACCAGAGATGAGCAGCCTCTGCATGGAGAGGTGTGCGAGGCGTGGGAGAGACCACAGCAAAGGTGGTGGGACTCTGGCATCTTCCTGAGCTGATGCGCAGAGCTGGTTGATTGGAGAGGGAAATGCTTACATCAGCATCTTCCAGGCTCCCAATCAGCTTAAAAATTTGCTTCCAATATATACTTCTTATCTTTGTCTTTTGTTATTTAACGTGTTCAAAGCAAGCGAGTCATGTAAGAGCAGGGCCCCATTGTCCTAATTCCCCTAGAGCCAACCTGAAGGAATTCTCCTGTCATGAAGAGCTGTTAAGGGAAGAGTGTGATAACGGCAGCATTAAATTACCAGATGAGCAGTAAATATTTTCCTGTTTTTTTCTCAGGGAATTTGAAAATTTTATGTGTACAATTCACTCATCAGAAGGGTGTGTCTATTTTCTCTTTTGTGTCTTTCTCCAAAAAATAGAGAATAAACCTTTTTTTATTTTTTCCTAAATGCAAAGGGGTCCTGTAAATCCACAAACATTGGAAAGGCGAGTGCAGTAATCTAAGCTCATTTTTTAATTGCCCAGTTTCCAAATTGATTAAGTGGTCGTAAGGACTAATGCAATATTGTTTCTCAGTGGACATCTAGTAGACCCTTTTTATGTAGTCTTTCTCTGCAGAGAATGCCCTCAATAACAGAACAAACTTTGTAAAAGCTGATAAGTAATGGCACTTTTTTATTATTATCTGCTTTATCTATGGTTGCCAAACTCTATTTGAATGTACACTGTAAATTTATTAAAAGAATGTAAAATATCATCATTTCTTCATCATTTCCATGCTTTATTTTAGTCTACCAGAACAGAACAACTAAATGGCATTATTAAGTTCAAGCATACACTGATAGTGTATACAAGGATACACACAAGGATACTGCCTGAACTTGTATGAATGAGAGAGAGCAGAGATTTCCTGTTTTACACAGGAAAAAATCACTGTGGCATAACCTGGACCTTGGTAATAAACAGCACGAACTTTTCAATTAATTCCATGCCTTCTTAATAAGTAGTTTAAAGTTCTTATCCTGTGGATACAATTTTAAGTGTAGCATCGGTCCTTTCACACTGCTAGCTCTAAACAGACACTGGAATCTAGGACTTGCATGGAGGCCTCTCACTTTATATTACTCGCTAACAAACCTGTAGGATTGTCTTGAAATGACTGGTTTTAAATAAATAATAAAAGGTGTTATTCAACAGGTAGGCTATGCTCTTATTCTGTTGTGTTGAAATGGTGTGCAGTGCTCCGTTGCCTGAACTGACATTTGATACGGCTGTGGCCACAGTGGCCTCATTTGATTTAGATAAACTAGGATCATTTGCAGATGCCGGCCAGCTTTGCTCCCTGTGCTTTTCTTCCAGGCGTGTGTTCCTGTTCTAACCCACTTCGCTAATCCCCTCATGTTTAGGTATGGTTTTATAATCCTGTTTTCTCAGTTTTTCGTTTTCTAACAGGCGCACAGAGTACTAGGAGCTGTATCTGAAGTACAGATTGAAACAAATTATTGGAGAACATTTTTACGACTTGTGTCGTCAGCTCATCCTTCACTGCTCCCATTTTTTCCCCTAATAAATATTTCCTGTAGCACTTTCCATGCTCGTACTTTTTGTAGTTGTTTCAATATGCTTAAACACATGCTAATGCACCGCCTAATGCCTTCCCATCTGAAGTAAGAGGATTAAGGAGTGCATTGAGCACATGTGCAGAGAGGGTGGCTTTGTGCAGAGAGGGGAACCGTCATTCTCCTTAGACGGTCAGGTTAGTTTCCAGAGGTGGCTTTCCAGCAGTGACTTGTCCAGCTTCTGTTTTTCTACCTGAGTTCTGAAGGTTGTTTCTTTGTGTGTTTGGCCAAGGTCTTGTTAGCTTGATACTTTTTTATTTGTTTCAAGGAAGGGTTAAAATTAGTGGCAAGCAGTCCTGATCCACTTGGTGCCATTGTATATGTAAACAATATTGTTCCAGTTGCAGAAAGCTCTGGTAGTCACATTCCTGTTTGTTTCATGGCGGAGGAGAGTTTCCGAGTCTCCACATGTCAGAAGAAGAGCTTGCCTCCCAAGAAAGGAAGCCAAGTCCAAATGGCAGGATTTAGAGAAAACAGACATTTTAGAACAATGTTGTCTGCTCTAAAAAAATTAATGAATGACATCATACTAAAGACTTCACTCAGAGGACCTTGTGCCCTAGGAGAGACTGTGGGTGTTGCGCTTCTGTTTGGGACAGATATGATACATGCCATGGGATGAAGGAATGAGCAATAGACTAAAAAAAACGAACTAAACTGAGTAGACAGAGGACTGAAAAATAAAAGGTCTGTAATGTTCAGTAAACCTAACACCACAGATTTAGAGATGTGCATGTGTAGAAGTACTGCACTAAAAATTTGGAAAGCAACAAATTACCCACCCTATTTTTTCTTAATGAGACTACTAAAATTTTTTATAATTCACTTGAATTGCATGTCAGTAAGTAGACTTGGAAGGCAGGAACTTTGGAAGGGTCAGAGGAAAGGAAACAGTGAATCAGAAGAAACACTGGAGAAAATGTTTTGGCTAATTTTTCCCAGAATATGGTTCAGTAAAAATGCTTGCTCAGCTCTACCAAATAAATACAAAGAACATTTACCTAACCTAGGCAGTAGCCTAATCTAAATCCAGGAACTGCTGGAAGCTTAGAGAGATCTAAATTTCTTACCAAATGGGAAACTAGATTTTTAAAAAATTATTTTTATTTTATTGCCCTACCAAGAATGCATAAGGTAACACAAGAGAAAACTAAAAACCTGAAAATGGTTCATTAGGATGATACACAGTGTCTTTTAAGTGCGACAATATATACATATGAAATTCTGGCTGGACTGAAATATGTGAAATAGAAGTGTGGACAATATTTCTCCTGCTACAGCAAGTTTGGTTATGTCCCTAAACAAGGTATCTACAGGAATAAAGACTGGGAAACACATGGCAGCCTTTATTAAAGTACATGGTGAAATACCACACTGTTCAACAGCTTAAAGCAGCTAAAATGTGATTGGTATTTGATTACCGAATACAACTTTATTTCGGGATACTTTTAAAAAATCTGATTTTGTAAACTGAATGAAAAATTTGCTTCTCTAGAATGGTGGAAGAATGAAATATGTCCTTTATAAACCCTTTACTATGAGAAAAATGGAGTGTAAGAGAGAATAAAGGTGTATCTTTTGGAGCTGATTTTATTCCTAGCATGGATTTGAAAAAAAATGGTTGTTGTACTGATAGAATAGTCCTGTAACTCAGGGAAGACACGATAAATAATTTTTAAAATTACTTCTAAGTGGATTTTTGTACCATAATCATGAGATAGTAATGTTACATTGTGTTATGCTCTTCAGAAACAGAAGTGTAAGCATTTTATGTTATTTTATTCACTATCAATGAGAAAATGAGCAGAAATCTAGACACAAAGGCAGTCAAAATGTGTAGATTTTTTTCTCTTGGCGAGTCTTTTGATGTCCAGTTGGCAGTGGCGTCTTCTGGCTTCTCACTGCTTAATAGTTAAGAATTTATTCTGATTATTATTTTAGTTAATTAACCATATCCACCTTTCAAACTGCAGCAAAATGAGAGGGCAGGTTTACTAGTCTTGATTTAAAAAACTGAGATACTTGGAACAAATCCTAATGCATACTGTTATCATTAGTGAGCTGGTGCACTAAATGTTTCTGAAAGTATTATGCACATTAGCGACAGTAAAATGAGGGTAGTAATTTACCTGTGCCTGCACTCAGCTGCTTACTGACTTAAATTGTAATAACAAATGAGCCACCACTATGCTTCCTTCAGGAGGCTTTGGTGTGTTCTGGGAAGTAATGACAGTTCAGCCCTTAGGATCAGACTGCCTAAAACATAGGCATGTAGAAAATATCAGTCAATGTAACAATTTTCTTGTAAATTCGCTAATAGAAAAACTAGTCACACCTCTCGGTATGGTGCGATGAAAGATAGATGAGTTTTAAGAAGACATGTAAGTTCTGTTCAGAAAGAAATTATTTGATAAACAGACTTCTGTTTTCCTGCCAGAAAGATCATAGTTATATCTATTACAGTTGTAATAGACGTTGCATGTTTTTGCCTCTAATTCACATATTTTCTGGGGTGCATTATTTGTCCTTAGAAGCCCAAAAGCCATGTTACCAGCAAAGAGAAAGATTCTGCGTCTGTTGTGTGCTTTGCTCCTGCACCATCATTTTCATCATTTAAGGATGGCAGGAAGACGACAACCTGGCTAGGGCACTGCTATGTCTTTGCAGTCTCCTGCTTTATCGTCAAGAAATTCATGTAACGCCCCACATCAGGGGAGCAATGGGTGTTGCAGAATAGCTTCATGGCACCTTTGCACAGGTATGCTTTCATTACTGCGGCTCCGCTGTTAGCTGCACCTCTAGTCCTTCACACTTTATAACCAAGTAGTGGCAGCGTGCTGAAGACATTTTACAGCAGCTGTTGAAGAACCGCTAATATGCCTTTTGGGGGTTGCGCATTCCCAAAAGGTGCTTGTTTTCTTGAAGTCATGCTTCTCACCAACAGTGAGATGAGCTGATCCTCCTCACATGGCAACTGGGCATGTTCATGCGTAGGGAGTTTTTGACAGATTACCATCAGTTCATTTTTTCTGAAAGGGAAGGAAATGTAGAAGCTGATAATGATTTTTCCTTTTTTATATACAGAAGTAGTCACTTTGTGTGGTTAATTCTTTGGTACAGCATACGTTTTTATGTGATCAAAGGTGAATCAGAGCTTCTTAGCAGTTTGCCTTGTTGGCTGCATCTTTTCCATGAACATGACTCAGGTTGGTGACCACTCACTTGGAAGTGATGTAGCAGCAAATCAGTTTCCACAACAAGAAGTGTTATCCCAATTAAGACAAAAGAAAGGGAGAGATCAAAACAAAAACCTAGCAGTAGAAGTCATGTTTCCACAGAATAGCCTGCATGTAAAAGAGGTAGACACATCAGTGCCATTTTGAAGGAGGAGTCTGTAGTCTACTAATTCCATGTAAAGAGAAAAATGGTTTTGACTTTCAGGTTGGAAAAGACTGTGTGAATGCAAAGCTTCTTCTTTTTAACCAGAGATTTTTGGGAAAAAAAGGCTTTTCTTTCTAGGTATGTCACCACCGTGTAAGTGGTTTTCAAAAAGAAGTGATAGAAATGTGCTTCTGTGAAAAGGTAATATTAAATTTTGAGTCTTCATGCAGCAGCTAAGGTATAGAAACACCTGGCTGTTTTAAAGTAAGGATCCGGCAATGACTACAGGGTTTTATACTCTTGCACATCAACATTATTTTGCAGTGCTTTCCCTAAATCCAGCTGTTTCGTTTGTGTCTTTACCTTCACCCTAGAAAACACAGTGGGGTTTTGCTGCCTTTTGTGCCACAAAGCCAATGGGCTACAGTGACAAAGGTGAGGTATCAGGCAAGTCATGCAGCGTTGTCCACGTTTCCTGCGTGCTGAAAGACTTCGTTCATCAATGATCTCTGCTTCCCACAAGGCTCAATCTTTTCATATTTGAATACTTACAGAAGGTGGCAAGTGGCCTCAATTCCCACTGGCCTTTGCAATAATTGATAATATATGAAACACTGCAATAAACTTGCATGTCAGAAAGTAAACACAAGGTTCCTAATTTGTGACTGCATGAGAGATGCTTTATGGTCTTGTTTCCACAGAAATTAAATTTTTGAAAAAGTTGCACTTTTGACATATATTAATAGAATAGAAAATAATTGGAGCTGGTTCTGAGAAGGTGCTATTGTTTTAAAAATAATTGTAAAATGCTACTAAGTACAGAAGTCATACAGCCACGAGTACAAATACAATGCTGCTTAATGTGTTGGTGGAGTTCTGTATTAACAGTGTAAGATTCTAATGTTCTGCAGTGCTGTTCCTTATGTTTGAAAGGGTGGCATGTGAAAAATTCAGGGCACAAGACCATAAAGTGAAGCTGAGTGGTTTTATTCCACCTGAATTGCTAACAAGACTATGCTACAGCACAAAAAGAAATGCCCTTGGGGCTCTCTGGAAATTTATGTCAAAGCCAGTAATAAAGCGTGAAATAAAATAACTTCATCGAAAGTATCTTTCATCCCCCAAATAATATGATGACGTGAAGCAGTCTGACAAAGTGCTTTTAGCAGTGTCGAGGAAGTTAGTGAAGAAAATATCAGGATTCTTATAACGTAATTAAAACAATCATCAGACTGATTTTACATTAGTGAGAAGGTGATTGAGTGAAAACATTGTCTTTTGGTTGCCTTTTTCTTTACCTGTTGTTAGGTGCAGGGGGCAGGTGTAGTAACTTACTGAGCCATCATAATTTAGAATTTAAGGAGGATGCACTGGATTATTTTGTTACAGAAGGATGCCATTTTTTGAACTCTGTGATTTACTGAATCGGCATGTCATGTTGCTGCCGGGTCTGTTGTAATGCAATATCACACCTCAGTTTCCCAGTGCGATGGCTCAACGTGCATCTTTGAATACAGCTAGAAAGAGAGACCAAAACTGCAACTTGATGAACTAATTACAGGATACCCTGGGGACCTTCCAGACTCACTTTTCTGTGATTGTATGTAGAATTTTCTAAGTTTTCTGAATTGCAGAAGGCATTTTCCAAATACATTCTTGTTCAGTTTGGGGTTCAGTACTTCAGATTACTAGGTGATGTCTCATGTAGGAGGCCATATTTGATGAACAGTGTTTTTTTCTGGCTGCAAATTCTGTGTTATCACATTTAAATTATGAAGATCTGCACAACCTAACCATAATACTACTGCTTTTCTCAGGCTTTTTTCCTACATTTCTGCCCATCTCCTCGCTGGCCCTTGTCTTGAACTGCATCACTCAAAGCAGTTTTCTGACATTGACATTTAGCTGCTTAGCCTGTACTTACAGAAACAATAGTGGTGCCAGGTTATGGTGGCAATAATGATAACAACTGATTTGCTACATACAGTCCAATGACTGAGCCATTCAGGGAAGAAGTCAACTCCCTCTGCCTGAAGGATGGGTAGATAAGGCATCAAGGTTGCCCAAAATGCTCATTAAGACAGGCACAGCAATAGTTAAAGGGTTCCCTTTGTTTTTGGATGTGATGGCTGTAATTTTGGATTGTCTTTGATGTATCTAGCTGCAAAGTAATACTGCTTGGAAGTCAAATATGTTTTAAAATTATACAGTTCACATCCAACTTAGTCTTTAAAAAGAATATGGTCCCAATTCTTTAGAGGTCTTACACTTACTTTCTTTGAGAACAGTGTAAATTGGGATACATCATGAAAAGAGATCCCCAAAAGTTGCTCACTGTATCCTGCCACTAGCAGAACTACTTCAATATGCGTAATTTCTTACAGGCGTGTCCTGGTTTGATGTGAAACAGAACCAGCCCAGCCCAAACTACAACAAGGTGTTTGTCTAAATTCCTAAAGTCATAACCCTCATAGGCAAACTTTTACAGTGACCCTATCTCTGCTATCAGAAATACTTTTTTGTGATGTCTGCCTGGATCTTTCTTGCTGCACTTAAAGTCTATAATTTCTTGTATTGCCCGCTATGAGCAGAGGCAACAGATGCAGCAATCTTTTGTGCTTAAAAATTCTTGTGCTGGGTTTAGAAATTAGCTAGTGTAATAGATCCATTTATGACATATGGCTCTTTGTCATCTTGCAACATAAATTATTAGATTATTCCACTATTTCCTCCACGGAAGTTAGACTGAGATTCCCTTGCTGCTTGCTTTTTTCTGTCTTTCTGTAGTCTTCAGGTGTTTTACTGGAAAGGCCAGCAGGGACGTGAGGGACTTCTGCTCAATCTTCCATGCTAATCCTAGCTCATAAAACTGGGGAAGGGCTGATAAGGCAACAGAAGGTATCACAACTCTCCTTCATTTCTGTCTCCTCAAGAGGAGACTCTCTTAAATTGTCTACAAAGTCTTTCTGATTTAACTGACTTTACAAGAATGTGAGGTGACTAACGACTATCAGTCTTCAGGGAGAGCTCTGGGGGGCACAATCACTTTCTATTTGCACAGTAGAAATATGGGTTTTGTTTCTTTGCATAGTAATAAAGCCAGTGCTTTTTAATGGTCACATTAGCAAAGAAATTGTAAAACTCAGTTTGGGGGACTATAAGTGGCACAGTACTTATTAAGACACTGAACTTCAAGCAGATGTGCTACCTTTATTACATACAAATGAGGAAATTTAATATTTATGTGCATTTCTCTGGAATAAAAAGGTGATTTTGGTCCTTCTAACACAAACTTCTGGGGAGGAGGGAGAAAAAAGATTTTCAGAGATTATCCTAGTGGGAAATTAAATGTGATCAGGTTATTTTCTCTTGATACATGTGATTATTTAAGAACAATTTAAAGATCTGATCTATCAAGTCAAAAATATCCTGTGCAATTTCTTATTAATGTTAACTGTGGGAGCTTTAGCTTATTCAAGTTGGGAATAGTAAATTGTTCAGAGGATTGCTTCTCCTTAGAAGCTGCTGACTGCTATTACTAACATCCAAGGATGAGGTTTTTTTCTTGTGGTTACTTTTATTTCTTAAGTAGTGCAAATTTCCAGTTTTATTTAATGTTCAAAAATTCTCAAGAGTTACTAAAACATCCCATGACAAAATGGATGTCTGTAGAGTTAGAACAAATGAGAAGAACTACTTGTTCACCCACTATTGCAGTCTGCCAGGGATGTGACTACAATAGGAAATCTTTAAGTAAGCACTGAAACTGAGCAAATTGTTTGCATCAAATTATCTGACAAATTTAGTGTCTCAGTGCCATGATATGTGTTAGCATAGATAGTTTCCATTAATTTATTTAGGACTCATCTGAAATCCAATTGAATCAATGAAGACAATTTCACTGATTTTTAGGGGGGTTGACCCTTATTTTCCAGATAGCAGAGCTTGAAGCTTGAAGCAGAAACACTGCAATAGTCCATGATATGTATAATGTACATTAGATTATTTTGACTCAAGACTGGGCATGTGTTCAAGCATCTCTGCTGCAAATAGTTGTGTGCATAACTAATGCTGCAGATTTTTTCCATATCAAATCCCAAGTCTACTCTCCCCTTAAAGTAAATGAGGAGGGCAAAAAGCTGAAGCAAAGTACTTAATATGATTAAACAAATATGAGTAGCTGCAGAGAAATGTGTGGAATATTTATTAATTAAATTGATTAGTGGCATGGAATAGAGAAAATAAATGCTTTTTCATTTTCTTTGAGCAATGAGGATATGCTTACTATCCACGGCAGCCCTAGCCCTTGTTTGCATTGATGCAATCACAAAATGACATTTTGTTACAGTTAGACCACATTAATGTAGGGTGTTTGCTCCTAGTGCTTTGCAATTGCATAGTGAAGTATTCTACTTTAGGTTGTTCTGTGGAATACGCTTTATTTCAGTATCAATCTGATCACTTAATATGACATTGCTTCAAGTCTTGAGAGCTAGATTCTTTGTGACAGTCATTCCAACCCTAATTCTACCTTTAGCGCTTGTTAGTAAATGCTCATTTGAAAGGCAGAGATAATTTCATGTCATGAAGGATTTCTCCCCAGGGGTGGTTTAAGCTTGGCTGATGTGGCAGTTAGACCCCAAGTCTGGGACACACTCTCTTCCTTAGCTAAAGCAAGGTTAATACTGCAATACCATATGAACTAAGCTGTCATGTGTTTCTTCTCCCATACCACTTCTTCCTCATGCCAAAATGCTATCGCATCCACTGGAGGTATATGTGTAGTCTAGAAAAAGGTCTCTTGCAGATGAAAAATCCGAGTTTGGAAGCACTTATTATGTATCATCATGAGTAAAACTAGCAAGCTCAAGATGAATGCATCCCTAGGAGCAAGAAATTGGGCAAAGGAGGCAGGAGGCCTGCAAGGATGAGCAAGGAGCTTCTGGAAAAACTTGGATGGAAGAAGGAAATTTACAGAATGTGGAAAAAGGGACTTGCTGCTTCGGAGGAGTATAGGAGCATTGTCAGTGTATGCAGGGATGCATCGACGAATGCTAAAGCCCACTTGGAATTAAACCTCACAAGGGATGTCAAGGACAAGAAGAAGGGCTTCTTCAAATACATCACTAGTAAAAGGAAGACTAGGGAGAATGTGCGCCCGCTGCTGAATGAGGTAGGTGCCCTGGTGACAGAGGATGCAGAGAAGGTGGAGTGACTGAATGCCTTCTTTGCTGAAGACTTTACTGCTAAGGCCGACCCCCAGGAATCCCAGACTGTGGAGGTAAGAGAGAGAACCTGCAGAAGGGAAGACTCTCCCTTGATCAAGGAGGGTTGGGTTAGAGATCATTTAGGGCAAACTTCACACCCACAGATCCATGGGCCCTGATGGGATGCACCCGTGAGTGCTGAGGGCACTGGGTAGATGTTATTGCAAAGCCACTCTCCATCATCTTTGAAAGGTCATGGAGAACAGCAGAGGTGCCTGAGGAGTGAAAGAAAGCCAATGTCACTCCAGTCTTCAAAAAGGGCAAGAAGGAGGACCCGGGAAACTACATGCCGGTCAGCCTCACCTCCATCCCTGGAAAGGTGATGGAACAGCTCATCCTGGATGTCATCTCTGAGCATGCAGAGGAAGAGAATGTTATCAGGAGTGGTCAGCAGGGATTCACCAAGGGGTAATCATGTTTGACCAACTGATAGCCTTCTATGATGGCATGACTGGCTGGGTAGGTGAGGGGAGACTAGTGTACTTTGTCTGCCTTGACTTTAGCAAGATTTTTGACACTGTCTTCCATAACATCCTCATAGGTAAGCCTAGGAGGTGTGGGTTGGATGAGTGGGCAATAAGGTGGATCGAGAACTGGCTGAATGGCAGAGCTCAGAGGGTTGTGATAAGTGGCGCATGGTCTAATTGGTGGCCTGTAGCTAGCAGTGTTCCCCAGGGGTCAGTACTGGGTCCGGTCCAGTCTTGTTTGACATATTCATCAACGACTTGGATGAGGGGATAGAGTGTACCCTCAGCAAGTTTGCTTATGACACAAAACTGGTAGGAGTAGCTGACACACCAGAAGGCTGTGCCACCATACAGTGAGACCTGGACAGGCTAGAGAGTTAGATGGAGAGGAACCTAATGGAGGTCAACAACGGCAAGTGTAGGGTCCTGCACCTATGGAGGAATAATCCCATGCAGTGGTAAAGGTTAGGGTTTGACCCGCTGGAAAGTAGCTCTACAGAGAAGAACCTGGGAGTCCTGCTGGACAACAAGTTGCCCATGAGCCAGCAACGTGCCCGTGTGGCCAAGAATGTCAGTGGTATCCTGGGGTGCATTAAAAAGAATGTGGCCAGCAGGTCAAGGGATGTTATCCTCCCGCTCTACTCTGCCCTGGTGAGGCCACATCTGGAGTACTGTGTCCTGTTCTGGGCTCCCCAGTTCAGGAAGGACAAGGAACTACTGGAAAGAGTCCAGCAGAGGGCTATGAAGATGATCAAGGGACTGGAGCGTCTCTCTTCTGAGGAAAGGCTGAGAGACTTGGGTCTTTTTAGCCTGGCAAAAAGAAGACTGAGAGGGGATCTTATCTGTGCTTATCAAGAGGATGGGGCCAGCCTCTTTTCAGTTGTGTCTGGTAATAGGACAAGGGGCAACGGGCACAAATTGGAACACAGGAAATTCCATCTCAACATGAGAAAAAACTTCTTTGCTTCGAGGGTGACAGAGCACTCGAACAGACTGCCCAGGGAGGTTGTGGAGTCTCCTTCTCTGGAGGTCTTCAAAACCCACCTGGATGCATTCCTGTGAAGCCTGCTCTAGGTGAACCTGCTTGGGCAGGGAGATTGGACTAGATGATCTCTGAAGATCTCTTCCAACCCCTACCATTCCGTGATTCTGTGATTAACTTCCTTAAAGTCGCTTTTTAATGCCTTATTTTTGTGTGCTCAGAAGTAATATCCCTTGACTCTAGATTGGTTTTTCAGAAACCACTGAGGCATCATTCACTGGAAATAACAGTCCAAATACAACCTTAGCAGCCTCTTATCTTGTTTCCTGAAACTAGAGAACTCAAAATCGCTAAGATGAGGGACTTATAATGTGTATCAAAACTGCTCCATTAAAATTTTATCTCTTTCTGGATTTCCTGTTCTGTGCTTCCATCGTGCAATAGGCTATGTCCCTAAATTTCATGTTTGAGGTCTTCCTCAGATACTCAAACTAGCTGCCATTAAAACACTTGTTTCCTGCTGTGGGGACTTTCAACTTTTCACCAGGAGGCCACAGGCAGCTTAACATAATGCACTTGTTTTGGTGCAGAAAAGAAAGATTCAGTACGGAATGAGATACCCATAATTAATTCAGGTAGTTGATATGTGATCTGAATACTCTGTGAATACATAAATGCTAAAACACATTATGCTTAAAGCAGCAATTATTATTGTATCCCACTTGTTTGGATTATGTACATACTGGTAGATCTCTGCTTGTACTAGATTTTTTCCAAATTTCATTCATAAAAAATGGGTTATTTAAAAATAAAATAATGAAGTAGGTTAGGAACAAAAATATTGAAAAGGTGTTATAAGTAAAATAAGGAGATGAAAATAGAAAAGTCAACAGTAATGCAATGTCTTTGAACTTCATGCACAGGATAAAATACGAATACATTTTAGAATGTTGTATTACTAATATCAGTTTGTTGCAGAAAGTTTATCTAATCAAGTTAATCTTTTCACTAGCTGCTGTTTGCTGTCTGCTTCCGTATCTCATTCTGGAGATAGCAGATTACTAGTCCCAGATCTGAGCTAAAATTAGTTAGCTCATCCATGTATACTTAGAATCATAGAATCATAGAATATCTCGAGTTGGAAGGGACCCATAAGGATCATTGAGTCCAACTTCCTGCTCCGTGCAGGACTACCTAAAACTAAACCATATGACTAAGAGCTCCTTGAAGGAGCCCAGATGCTCCTTGAACTCTGACAGGCTTGGTGCTGTGACCACTTCCCTGGGGAGCCTCTTCCAGTGACTGACCACCCTCTCAGTGAAGAACCTTTTCCTAATGCCCAATCTGAACTTCCCCTGATGCAGCTTCATTCCATTTCCTCATGTCCTGTTGCAGGTCATCAAAGAGAGGAGATCAGCACCTTCTCCTCCACTGTCCCCCTTGAAGAAGATGTAGACTGCAATGAGGTCACTCCTCAGCTTTCTGTTCTCAAAGCTGAGCAAGCGAAATGACCTCAGCCACTCTGCATAAGTCTTGCCCTTGAGGTCTTTCACCATCTTGGTTGCCCTTCTCTGGACACGCTCTAATAGTTTGACGTCCTTCTTATACTGACGTGCCCAAAACTGCACAGAATACTCAAGGTGGGGTCATACCAGTGTAGTGTAGAGCGGGACAATCACCTCCCTTGACTAGCTAGCAATGCTGTGCTTGATGCACCCCAGGACACGGTTGGCCCGTTTGGCTGCCAGGGCACACTCTTGACTCACATTCAAGTTGCCACCAACCCAGACCCCCAGATCTCTTTCTGCGGGGCTGCTCTCCAGCCTCCTGTCCCCCAATTTGTACATATAAACAGGATTACCCCATCCCAGGTGCAGAATGTGGCACTTGCCCTTGTTAAATTTCATACGATTGGTGATTACCCAAGCTCTCTAGACTATCTCTGTAATGCCTCTCTACCCTCAAGGGAGTCCACAGCTCCTCCTACTTTAGTATCATCGGCAAACTTACTTAATGTACATTCAACTCCTGCATCCAGATCATTTATAAAAACATTAAAACATTACCTGACTTCCCATTTGCTGTTTTACTCTCAATACTAGAAATAGTGGTGGAAACTGGAGTTCGTGGTGGACAGTGAGGTTGAACATGAGGCGGCAGTGTACTCTTTCAGCAGAGGGCTAGCTGCATCCTGCACTGTGTTAGGGCTGTGGCCAGCAACGGTCAAGGGAAGCAATCCTTCCCTTCTGTTTGTGAGATGACATCTGAGTGCTGTGTCCAATTCTGGGCTCTCCAGAACAAGAAGCATATGGACACGTTGGAGTGAATGTGGTGAAGGCCGCTAAACTGGCCAAGAAGTTTTGCACGTGATGTGCAAGAGAGAGCTGGGTTTGTTCAACCATAGGAAGGGAAGGTGGAGGGGAAATCCCGTTTCTGGCTTTCTATACCTAAAAGCAGGGTAGAGATGAGATGAAGCCAGAGGTTTTTCAGACATGCAGTGTCAGGACAAGAGTAATGGAAACAAGTCATCATAAGGGTGTTTAAGCACTGAAACAGCTTGTCTGGAGAGGCTGTAGGCTTTCCATGCTTGGAATTGCTCAAAACTGAGCTGGATAGGGCCTGAGCAGGCTGATCTAACTGGAGCTGTCTGGCAAATTGTTTTTTCCTGATTTGATACAGTTTGCAAAATGGAGCAAAGACTACTAATCTTCAAAGAAAATGTCCTTGGTTTTTCAGGCGTCTCTTCTGTTTTAAATGTGGGCAGAGATATATTTTTAAACACTTTCTTAAGCAGTGCAGAACAGCATTGCAACTGCGAGCCTGTTATCACAGGATCTTCTTGAATTCAGGAGTTGTCAGAAGAGTCTTCTGAAGTTGCTCTTAATGCTTGGTGGCAGTGGATGTATCAAGGGTGAAAGGTGACAAACTTTGTCTGTATTCTGTGGATGTGGAGCAGAGTGGTTTCTAGGTACACATTACATTGCAATTGTGTTCTGGAGTTGTTTTTGCTGTAGCAGCTTTGCAGCTGAGTGTCTCACAAATTTGTTTGGATGGCTGATTGTGTCACAATTGTAGAAACTGATTTACAGCAACAGGCAGCTTTCAGAAAGTTCAGACAGCCATTGTGTCTCTGACTCTTTAGCATGCTAGTAGTTGAGTTAGAAATTTATATCAGCTACATGCTGTCAAGCAGTTTGTTATCTGTGACCTACTTCATTTCAAATTGAATATTTACATGTTTATGCACAGTTATGCACAGTGGGGCTATCAGTCATTTCTTTGGCAGGACTTGTTTTGATAGGTCCTTATGAATAGGGCTAGGCACCAGTGGTGTAGCTATGGTGGAGGAAGCATCCTGAAAAATCCTGAAGCAGGGTTTTGCCTTCAGGCTCTGTCTATCTCCTTCCCAGAGAGAAGCTCGAGGATCCTGATTGTCTGTTAACAATGAGGTTGTGCTGCTGCAGCCATGCCCAGCAAGGATGATAGGAAAATGATGTGCAGGATGAGGAAGGACAAAGTGTCTGGGGTTTTAGGTGTTATAGGTCCCCTTTGGATGATCCTGCTATGTACAGCAGAGGCAGTGGTTGACATGTGACACAACTGGGTAGAAACTGGGGCCTTCTGGGCAAATTGAGAGGCCAAAAAACTATGGGAGCCAGGTCTGACAGAGGCCCCAGCCTCTGGGGCAGGTTAGGCCTGGTCATCTCAACAGAAACGGCCTCAGTTAGCCCTAAACTGTAGTGGGTTTACTGCCTCACACTCAGTTTCCACAAGCAACTTCATAATTTGTGCAGTGGACCATGGCTGTGGACACAAGGTCACAGTCCCCAGAGAACTGCTCCAGAGCAGTGCATGAGGACTTACAGACAGGGATTGCTCTGGAGGCAGGAGGTGTTAGAGAAGCTTGCAGGGCTGTGACCTGCCTCTGTCAGAGCTGGCCTTGGGTACAGGCAGCCAAACCCCTAGGAGCTGGAGAAAAGAGGTTGCAGAGGAGGACTCCATAGAAAGATGGTTTCAGGTTGGGCAGGGCAATCAGCACTCAAGGCCTTGGACAAACCCTTGCATGGGGATGCAATAGTCGTCAAAATTTTTTATTTTTTTTTTGAGGAGGGATGAACAGGGCACTGAGAGGGGCTGTGGAAGACGTTGTGGTCTCACTTGAATCAATGTGTCATTCTGATTGTTTGGTTTGTAAAAGAACTTAAAGCAATCTGGGAAACTGAATATTTTATTAATTCCCTGCTATCTCTCCCATTTACTTTAGATAGGCAATTTAAACACCATTACTTGGACAGGGTTTATTGTACATGTATGCTCAGTTGAAGCATATTTTGGAAAAAAAACTTTTTAAAATCTGAATTGTATTTTACACTGAATTGTATTTTACAAAGAATTTTCACTTAAGATAAATATATAGTAGAGTATTGTTTATGAATAAATATTCCCCCTGGCAGAGTGTAGTGGTATGACCAAATTTTCAGCGTAAACCTCTAAGCAGCCATTAGACTATGGCTTTTTATCAAGAAGCTGCGCTGTATTTGAAGCATTGATCAAGGTATTAATGTGGAAAATACAAGCCAAAGTCTTTCTACTTTAGTGAAAGTACAAATTCATTATTTTCCCTGCACACTCAACCTCACTGTTCCTTTTTCAAAGGAAAACATGTATGATATCTTTCTGAAAAGCTTAAGAATTTTTTCTTCAGTACTGGTATTGGGGCTCACACCCATCAGTGGCTGTTTGTTTGTAGGGCAGGCCTTTCTTTTTTTCTGATCATTACACATTCCATCGCCTGAAGTAGTTCTCTCTTAAGCCTGCTATCTATTAATAAACCAGTGCTGTGGAGGAATCACTCAACTCTAGCTGAGCTGGACGTATTCACATATATGCTCATACATCTCCTTGTAGTCATAGTGCTACCTTATGACATTGCATCTTAGAATGATTGTGGGTACAGTTTGAAGAAGGCTATGATGTAAGAGATCACAAGTACAGCTGTTAGTCTTATCTTATAAGGATAAGGAAAATAAAATCTGTATCCACCAAAGGTACGTTTGCACAGCAGAGGGAACAAGAAGTCTTCAGAAGTCTCCACCCTACTTACAGCTCTGTACTGAGATACTGACACTCAAAGCTTCTGGCTCAGGATGGTTTCAGATGCTTTGGAAGAACTATCTCCCCTTCCTCTTCTTTCCCTCTTCCTAGGAATTGTCCAGAGGCTGTTTTCCTTTTCTTCTCCTCCCCTTGAAAGATGAGCTAGTGACTATGTGGAAGCAAAGTATCAACTCACAGTCAGTTCTTCTGAAGGATCCTGGAGGATCCTTTCTGAAGTACTATAGTAGCAACACCTGCATTTCTTTCCAAAGCTAGAAGATCTAGTCAGATAATTCCACTTCTGAAGCATGGGAGATTAATCACCTGTTAAGGTTATGTAGCTATATCCAGCCAGATGACACATGAGTTATTCACCAGGTAGTTATTCACTGGGCCTTGGGCATCAATGATGCTTTGAGCTATGCTGTTTGGCATTGACATTTGGCATATGACAAAGGGTTTTGTGAGGATTGAAAGTGTTTTAATTAGAACTAATTCAACTAAATATAGAGATCTACAATGTACTGATCGTATGATTTCTTTTTGGAATGGCTTTGAATTCTTTAAAAATATTAGAAATGGATCTCATTTTTCTTTTTAAAATATTTTATCAACAAGAGGTGGGAACAAAAACTCATTGCAGTGAATTAGAAGGATGGTTTCCTCCTCCATATTTGAATGAAACATAGATAGAGTAATATTATTTTTCTTACTGAATATATGGTCTGCTGTATGACAAAAAATAGCAGTTCTGGTACAATTCAAGTAAAAAAAAAAATTCTTGGATTCTTAATTAAGTTACTGCTTGGATCATTCCATGTGTTTAAATATGACGTGCTCCATCAATAGTCATTATTCCCATTGACAATTAAATGCCTAGGAAATGTCGTATTCACTTTTCAATATTTTACAAACCCACATTTGGATGTGTACTCAGGAAAAGTAGTAGGACCCCAGAACAGTACCTTCTCAGTTTGTGATGTTTTCATGTAGTATGAGCCAACAAATTTAAGATTGATTAATTGACCAAGAAATCTCCAAAGAGAACTCAAAGAAAGAAGGTAGCATTAAATGATTCAATAGATGATTCTGCAAGTTGTGAGGCAGCAAGCTGAACCAATACTTCAGTATAGTGTTAGATGGACTGTATAGCTTTTTCTGATGGAACATAAAAAATAAGGTTTTGCACATTATCCGTATAATTTGGGGTGGGTATGTATTTTTCAGCTTTGACTGACCTGTATTTCATTGGTGACACAGTTTACTTAATCACCTGCATATCCCAGCCCAGACCTCATGCTTTCTTGTGACAGAATACATGATTTGCAGAGATAATTTGTTCTTTTTTCAGGGTTTTTTTTGGTTTTGGTTTCTTTTTTTTGAACCTTCATGGTGAAAGATTATAAATGTAAGTTACTGTCTCCAAGGCCATGCAGAATGAAGATATAAATAAACTATTTATGAGGTATGAATCTCTAGCTGAGAAAATGAAGAGTTTCTGATATAGCTACCTTGGAAAATTTTTTTAATATGTGAAAATGAGATGGATACTTATGAAACCTTGATAAAATTAGAATTGTCATCAGAATGTAAGAGGAGGAATAGCAGTAGTAGTAGTAGTAGTAGTAGTAGTAGTAGTAGTAGTAATAATAATAATAATAATAATAATAATAATAATAATAATATGCCTGTTCTAAATCTTTGTGGCAATCACACAATTTTTCTCCAAATTAAGAATACCCCACCATTTACTATGAATGGTAATGTCTGCTTCAGGAAGCTGAAGTGTAAAGATTGCAGACTAAAATTAAGGTAAAACAGTAAGCCTGCAAGGGGAAAGATTAGAAGGCTGATGCTGAATTAAATAGGATACGTCTATAAGCACCATTGCATACATTCTTCATCTAGTAAATCTACACTGCACATTCAGATTTACTCTTCATATGGTAATTATCATATCCAATTTTTCAGCTGCAGACTAGGAAATGTTTCCCAAGCTGCAAGATGGATTTTTACAAAATAGATTCAGCTTTCATTTCTTATTGTGAGATTGATTCTTTTTGCTTGATGTAGGTCGTTTGTATATGTACAGTAGTTTTGTTACTTACTCAGTTGCATGAATTTTCATAAGGTAATAATGTACAAACAAAAATCACGAAGATGTCAATTTTTTTCCTCTGTGGTATTAGTCTATGAATTTCATTTGTTCTTGATACATTGCTGTGGAGATGAGGAAGCTGTCTTTATTCAGAATAGTATTGTTAGTCTCATGCATTTGTGTGGTATCTTCAAACATGGGTGGATCTTGCAATAGTCCAGATCAAAATCATAAATTCGACAGAGATGATCAGAGAAGGTGCTTGTATAAGCTACACTAAGGCCACACTCAAATGACACTAATTTGTCTGTCCTGTACCTGTATTATACACAACTCTGCTAAGACATAGTGTCTTATTTTGTAGAATTTATGTGAACTATTTTTGTGCACTTATATGAAAATAATTTATGACCAACTGAAAACTTTCACTTTGAGCTGCTAGTGGAAAATGTCTCTCTCATGAGTCTTCTGTGCATTATTTTACAGGAAAAATGGTATCATATTTTCTTAGTGGACTTCCAACATTCTTACCTGTTTGGTGTATTAAAGGATACATAGTATTGAATTCACCTCAGTTAGGATTGTTGGTTGGGAGTTGAAAGTAGCAAATACAAGGCTTCCATGATCCTTTTATGATGTGAAACTCCGTTTTTGAGAGTGATGCAGTTTTTTTCAGTTCTCTTTTGAATAAGTGTGGTCCAAATATAGTGCTACTGATCTCAACTGGCAAGATTTGTAGGTTTTTGGGTTTTCATGCACTTCACTTGTAAGATACGTGCTTCTGCTCAAATCAGTTGGCAGCCCCAGCTGTGCTAGTTGCACACTGTTCTGGAGGCTGGCAATGATTCCAGTTCATTGGGTTGCATATAGCATATGAAGATACAGTTGACTTCTTTATTATCACCTGATGGACCATCATGAAACATCCTTTGAAGAAACTGATTTTTGTTTGATTGTCTTACCTAAAACCCCACAAAGTGAAGATTTATGACATCCGATGACAGCTGACTTCTGCCTTTGTTATAAGAATACAAATCTCTGCAAATCCACAAATTTCTATTGTACAGAACATTTGCTTTTGTTTGGAATGGTTTACTTTTATAGAGCATCTTTTCCATCTGGATGAGTTGTCTTTTCAGGTTACATGCACTTTGTTGCACATTCACAGTTTGCATTTTTTTCCTGTAAGGCCTGTAAATCAGACATTCCTGGTTGTCTGCTCTGTAACATGAGACCTATAAGGCAGATTTTTGTTCTTGGCATGACATCGTAGTTTATTTGCGATAGAAATGTAGTTATTTCTTCAGCCCATCATTTTGTCTGTAGACTTAACTCTTTTGGTTTTTATTTCCAAATATTAATATTCAACTACTAAACCAGCATTAGGCTGCTTTGGGGACATATGTTGGATAGCATGAGCTGCATTTGAGTATAAAACATTTGGCTGCTGCTTCTGCACACAGGGTGTATGTTCTGTTTATATTTTCTGGCACTTTTTTTTTCTTTTGGTATTTTTCTAGTGTGCAGCTTCTTATTTTTATAGTCCTCAGTAGATCTGAACGGAAAATAATTTCCTTACCCTGCCAGAAGCATCGAGATTTCATAAATTCTTTCTAGTCCAAAACAAACCTGAGATCGCCACTCCTTTCCTTAGCGACTCCTGAGACATATAGGAAGCTTCAGTTCAAAAGGTATCCTCTAGTCGATATTAAATTATTATATCATCAACATTATATCTGTGTTCCAATAAGGAACTTCTGGTAAATTCCTGAAGGTTATCCAGGTGAGGTCTTAGTAAATTGCCTTTTATTTAGTTGAATAAATTTTTCTTCATTATAATTTAAACACGATGGATTTTTAGGACTTTTTTTTTTCTTTAAAAATACAAGATTCTTATATAATTCACTGAGCAGTTTAAACATCATTTAGAAAGAAAACCCAACATAAAATATTAAATACTTTGAATGCCTTTGTTTTTTCATTTGAGATGAACTTATATTTCAAGAACGTCTTCTCTTTTAGGGGATCTTTTCCAATTTCCAAAACTTAAATTAAATTCTCATTTATTAAATGCAAATTAATAATTAGTACATGACAATAAATCAGTACTTTAGGGCCCAGCTGAACTTAGGCAGAGCAGAGAGACCAGGCCATGGGAGTTACCAGGCATATTACAAAAGTTTTGTACGTGACATAGGCTGCTTATTTTTTCTGTCACCCAATTCTGTGCCCACTCTCATCTTGATCAGTATTTGTTTCCTGTTCAACAAAGAGCAAAGGAACAAAACATTCAACATCATTACCTAACATGGTTTTAGGTGATTCTTTCAGATCAGACAACTGTATTTGTCAGCCTCTATGGGGAAACAACTTTTCAAACTAGGGACTATTGAATTTCTTTGTTGTTTTTTTTTTTTAAAGGACTCGCCTTGTAAGTGCTCTACATCTAGCCCTACCTGCTTTTCTCTTTTGAAACGGGTGTCTAAGAATTTCTGCCAGATACCAGTGACACCTTCTCTTGTAGTACTGAGCCAGTAGCTTCTCTCAGTCTTCAAAAAAGGACAATGCATTTTGTTTACATGTCTCTACAACAGATCAATAGGATGTCTTCTGCAAGAATAAAAGGGAAAAATAACAGAGGTAGATTTTGGAAAATGGCAGGATTTGGTTCAAAGCTCAATGATTTACGTTTGAAAATGTACATATTATAGCTCATTCCCCTTTTCCAGCTTTCTTTTATGCACCTGACTTAAAGCCAGATCATTTTAATCTGGCAAAAGCTAATGGCTGTTGAAAGGGGAGAACCTTTCCTGCTTCTTCAATCCCAGCTGCTTGTTCCCCACCAGCTCTCTTCTGCCAGCATGAGCATTCGCATGGCCACATTCGGAGCAGGGTACACAGATCCAGCTCAGAAAGTTCTCCAGTTTTATCAGCCCAAGAGGAAGCAATGGGTGTGAGTTACCTGGGACAAGAGAAAAGTGCGATCGTCCTTTTTGGATTTTTGCTAGGTTAAAGTAGCAAAGTAATCACAGCTTTAATGGATGTCTTTTCATGGCAGACTATTCAGATCTCTTTTGAAAGCGTATCTGTTCAATACAGTGAGTGCTTGATACTAGCTCTTCCTTAGTTCCTATGAGCCTTTGAGCTTCAGGGTTTTTTTGTGTTTCTGCAGGCATCAGTGAAAATCACATGCTTCTTCTCTACCAAGGAAGCAAATTCAGTCTGCATTATTAGCATTTTGGATACCCTGTATATTGTAATTTCCCTTTAGTGGCAAACCAGCCCAGTATATTCTTGCTTTCACCTCCCTCCTTACTCCTATACTCATATTGAGACTGAAATAGCCTGGGTGGTGCATTTCCAATCAATTGCTGCATTTCTTGAGCCTTTAAATTCTTCTGGCTGTGCGTGACATGCCTTAGATTACCATCAGCACCATGCAATAATTTCCAACCAAATGCATTCTTTTCATGTCTTATTATCTAAATGAGTTATATTCCATTGACTGTATGCATAATTGTTTAAGCAACTATTTCATGATCCGTGCCTGAAAATTTCTATATTCTAATAATGTCTGGTTTGATTTGGGGCTTTTGTACTCCTTAGCTTCTTCTTGAGCAGCGGCAGTCAGAACTGATGTAGATGGGGTCAGTGGGCATATTGCTATGGTTGCCCTTGTTTGTTCATTGTGGCAGTACAACTCATCGGTCCCTGTTTTTTTTAAGTTTTGACCTGACTTTTAAACGCTCTGAAAACATAAACTGTAGCAGGCCAGACTGTTCACTGTCTCACATCAGTCTTACACAGCTAGCAAGTAAAAAACACTTGGTGTTGGTATTTGTATACAGTGCAGTCTCATGACAAATACATCTAATCAACTTAAATTAAACCAGCAAAATTTTACAGAAGATTTCTTTTGACCTTTCTTCCTTAATCTGGTGTTATTTATTTTGAGTACAAAAGGTGGGTGCACACATATACACATATATGGTGCAGTTTACCTATATGTAAGTTCAATGTATAAATGCAACTCATTCTCTATGCATTTTATCAGTAGTGAAAATGTTATTACTGAGAAGACTAGGACTGGATAAGCAATGAAGAACAGATGCTTCTCTCTCTCCTTAAATCATCTTAAATTGTGAGCTGCAGGAGGATCAACAGCAGTGCTGGTATAGACAAGTTAGCATATGGCAGATGTTACCATGATTTTGTTAGAGCAGTTAATACTAAGACATCGCTGTCTTAAATATCTTGGACACAAATAATTGTTTCAAAGGGACAGAAGTAGAAAGACAGGTGCATCTACAATAATGGTTTCATTTCCATGTGGTTTATGATGAATTTTGTTTTCTTTCTGAGAGGAGTTTTTTGCCTGTGACACTATTCCCTTCTTTCTCCTCTATCCTCAGTAAATCTTACTGTTTAAAAAACAAAAAGACCCTTCACTAAAATCTATGTGAATTTGTACAAGCCATTTACAAATACAGATAAACATTTCTTTACTGTACTGCTGCAATACATGACATTTTATCTTCCTGTGCCCTTTTTGAAAAAATAACAGCCCAAGGACCTCTGAGGACCCTAAAAGCAAACCTGCAGATGCAGTGTGTTTTTCCATGTTCTCAAAGGAGTGAAGAAATCACACTGTAGCCTAGTGTTAGAAAGTACAGACCAGGAGATAGATTCTACCTGAGTCAGCTACTAGTCCACGGGAGGTATGGGCATGCAGGCACAGTTTTCTGTGTGATGCTAGAAAAATGAGAATTCTCTAAATCCTGAATTCTTTGTAGGAAGGATGCTACCCACTGGCAAATGCTGCTTCTTTTTTCCCCTAGAAAGGAGGTTTTGGATCCTTCCTTACTCCATGTCTGTCCTTGAGGAGTGAGGGGAAAGATCTCTCTCTGAAAATACTGGAGGTACTGGGCAAGAGAGGGAGTGACTAAGGGCAGTCTTGCAGCGCATACCCAGGAATGCCACAAAGCTGAATACTTGGGAATTCTGTAAGTTTTGTAGTCTGGGGTTTGCAGGCAGACATTCAGATGCAGTTCTGCATGCTAGCTGTTTTTTTTTAAACATGGACATTGTAAAAATGACTACAACCCAGCAGGATGTTGTGACGGGTATTGTATAAACATAATAGACAAATGAGTCTAAAATTATTGCTGTGAATGCATCAGGAAAGAAACAGAGAGATCAGTGCAGAAATTAGGTGTTTGTATAACCAATACCGCAAGCTGTGTCACAGAGCAGACCAGCTGAAACCCTGCTGCTTCCCCTACTTGTTTAAAGAGCCGGTGATTTCTGTCTCTCCTGGGGAGCTGTACTTGATTACTATGAAACTGGGAACTGACTGCAAAACTGATTCACTTAAAAGTACAATAGCACGGGTTTGCCTCAAAATAAGGGCATTATACATTAATTTTCATAAAATAAAATTCTTAAACTATGTTTTAATTCTCACTGTCCTAGTACTGGTCCAGCTTTAACAGTTGTTACTGCTACTGTGCTGTTACATGTTATCAAAATATTTATTAAAATATTTTGTTTAGTATCTGTTTTGTCCAGTTATGCTCTCTCTGTATATTTTAAATCCTATGGGGGACAGCTTCTTTGTAAGTTCATAATCTTGATGGCCTTGAAGACAATTTGTCCTGAGGTACCTACAAAGAGATTTCCTTTTCCACGGGATAATAATAATATCAGGCTCTCTGCCAAGTTACTTGATTTCTTTTCAGAGTATTGTTTTTTTTTTCTGCTGAACTAACTTCAGTTGTAACTATGATGTATCTATAGACTGTAGAAAAAAAGACAAATGTTCTCAAAACAGTCTGGTATTTGAACTTGTTGAATCTCTGCTCCTCCAATCTCTCCTGGTGAAGGCTCTTTTCTTTGTATCCCGTCAAGCTTCCTTTAATGTTGACGTTTATGGGAGTTTGACACCTCATGTTAGGCAGTCTCATGTGAATACCGTTTTTTGATAAGAAAGTGTCACATCTTTTCTATTAACATCTTTCACAAGTAGCTACTCTTTCTTGTAAGTGGATGAGCAAGTTACAGAAGTGCTTACATGGCAGAAGAAAGACTCATGCCTCAGGGAGGATATAATCTGGAAGTAAACAAAATAGTGGTGTGTTTCACCGACTGGAAGATAGAAGAATTATTGTATCTTTTCTGAGGAGAAAAAAAATGTTGATTTGGTATTTAGTACGTCCAAGTCTCTCTGAATTTGTAGCACTGACTTTGAAATGTGAATACAGTGATAGAGTATACAGGTGTTACCACTGAGTGTCATTATGTTACCTGATGAGAACCACCCAAGTATTTTGAATATTTGGATATCAGTTTATCAAACAACTAGAAACCAAGATTTGAAGATCTCTTGTTTTGTGTGTGCAGAATGCATAGAACAGGATCAAAAATACAGCTTAAGTGAATTATACTGAAAGAAGTGTACCCAAATTATGATTTTATTTTTTGGTTGATTAGGTAGTTATTATCCCATTATGCAGTGGCTTGGCCAGCAGCGGCTCCATTTCCAATAATTATTTCTTTGAGATCAATTGTAGGCTAGAATAGTTTTCATAGCTCTCAGCTATAAGGAAAACTGCACAAAATATCTGTAGTAATAGAACTGATATCTCATTTAAAAGGTCATCAGTCTCTTTCTGGCATGGCAAAAAGCCTGTGGCCAATAGTCCTTAGGCAAAAATCATCTCTTGCCTTCCCCCAGAATTTGACAGTATTTCGTTATATCTATTGAGTTGCTCAGATCTCATGTATGTTTACAACAAATCAGAGATGAAATGGTTATCCTTCACATGTGTACTGTGTAGAAACAGTATGGAGCATAAACCAGCCATAATCTACCTATGTCAAATTCAAACATAGCAAGCAGCAAAGCCCTCAAAATATCAGCATTGTCCACAAAAGGCATTATCAGTGAGTTAAAAGGACTGGGAATCTCTGCAACAGCCTGTAGAGATTCATCAGGGTTGACTGAAAGCAAACTTTTGTTTTCCTCTGTTGAAATGCTCTTGGCTTGACCTGATACAAGAAACAAGGTAAAGCAAACTCAGAATGCTTTCCTCCTCCTGAGGATTTTCTCTCCGTTGTCATTGCTCTAGTTAAATAACAAAATATAGTACTATAGTCTCAGCGTGGCAAAGTCTGGGTTATCTAGACACCTGTCTACTACTATTATTTACTGCCATTCTACATCATTCTTATATGCGTGGGGATTTTATCGTTTTTGCAAATACCAGGAGCTTTGTTTGCGTGTTTGGTGAAGCAGCATCCTTTTTGACACGGGTCTTCTTAGAACTGAACTATGACTTCCTCTAGGGAGATGTCATCTAAGACTACCTGTAAATCTATCATAAAGGAAGTCCTTGCTTTCTAGTTTCATGGTATTAAATGAAGGTTTCTCAGAACTGCATTCAATTTTGAAAGTGATGAAATGGATAAAAAATATACTACTTTTGCTAAAAACTAGCATATTATGCCATCTTTTTGACACTTACAGCTTACCTATGATAACGCATGAATTCTTTGACAACATTAGTGCTATCTCAAGAATTTGAGACAAATTTCCTACAAATATAAAGATGATTCTTTTTCTCGTAGTTAGCTGAGTATTGTACTGTTCATATACTTACAGGTGCATGAGGTAGTGATATTTTAATATAAGCTCTTTAATTATCATTTTGAGCAGCACAGGTTTTCCAGCAATATTGAATTTATTATTTTATTAGCATTTCTTAAGATGGTCTTTCTGGTGATATTTTGAATTGAAGCCAGAGCAAACAGGCTTCCTGAGAGTAGAGATTGTATTACCTGCATTGCTCTATTTCTTCAGTGTTGAAGCTGGTTATTTGTGTTTAGGGAAGAGATGCACAAGGCTATCTTTTGAGCTATTTTATAAATGCAACATTTGATTCAAAGGGAAATTTCAATTTAAGTGTATGAATGTGAAAACAGACTCTCTACCACACCACCTACTTTTTGTGGAATGAAGAAAAATTATTTAAAAAAATATTAACAGCTCATAACTAGATTTCAGAATAAAAGGGATTGTTTCTCATTTTCTACTGCAAGAGAACCTTTTTAGTTAGGCCACAAGTCTTCTGTTTTTTCTTTTTAATGTATTTTTTTAAATTACTGTGTGCTGGGAAGGAGAAAAGGAAAGAGAGTCATTGATAAGATACCGAGTAGCTGAACAAAAAACTTGACATGGGATTTAGTTAACAGGAAGCTGCTTCTCATCAAAGCAGATGCTAGTCTCACAATTATTCAAAGGTCTCTCTCAATTATTCTTGCTGGATCTGTTCCACGTTGCATAGATTAAGTCATTATTGAACCAGAACTTAAACATCTTACTTGTAAAGGTGAGTTATTGCCGTATCCGTCTGTGGATATGTCAGGAGCAGAAATGGTAGCAGAGAGGAAGGCAGGCAGCTTCCACAAAAGTCATGTGCAATCTAGCAGTTATACACTGGCAACGGAAAGTTTGCACAAGCTGAAAATCTCCTCTTCCCTGTTGGTCATCTTCCCTAACATTTCCATTTTTTCCCATGTATGAACCCCTGCCACCGCAGTAGTGAAGAATGCGGATTGCTGAGGAAAGAAGCTATTTAAATGGAAAATAAAGGAAAACTCCACTCATTATATGCAATGAATTATTCCTTCTGTATGCACAAATCTTTCTGTTTCCCTCTATCAAAAGAAACTCTGTTTTTATTTAATTTACTTGTATCCTGTATTATAAATTTGTCTGCTCATTAAACTCAGGCAGAATTACAGTGGAATTTCATACAGCAGCAGCTATTAATAATCCTCAGAATTTAGCACTTAGTATTATCCCTACTAATGCCAACCAGACAGAATAATGATATTTTTACAATATTAAAAAGTTGTAGAACATTATCTCAGCATTATTCATGCTAAGAACCTCATTTGTGAAATATCCAGAGCCTTTCCACTCCTGCTCTGCTGAAATGTGTGTTCACATCTTCCACGAAGATGTGAAGAAGGATAGGATTTTGCAAACACAACTAGACATGGTGTGCTTTACTGTGAGCAGCTGTACTAAATCCAGGAGGTCTCAGGTTTTAGTGGAGCCAAAAGCTGGGCTGCAGTTGTTAAGACCATAAACGATCGAATTTCTCATTGGAACTGTTTCACTTTGCACAAATATTCATTTGCTGTGGTATGTTAAGGGTGGCAGGAACAGTTTTTAAGTCAGGACACCCAAATACAGACCCTGACATCTCATTATGACTTAGATGGGAGGTAGCTATGCTCTTCTGAAAAAGTCATGTGTGAAAAAAAAAGAATGAAAAAGTATGAAATCAGGGACCATCAAAAGAAGACAGCATGCAATTGGTAAGGAAATAAAAAGTCAGAGATGACTTTTAAAAGGAGGAGTTGAGGGAAAACTGCAAGAAAGACAAGGCATTGTAATCCAAGTGAAAGACCTGAGCAACCTTTTTGTCTCTATCATGGGTACAGGGAAGAAAAAGTAGATGTGCAAGTCAGTATTGTGAGGAGAACTTATTGAGCATTAGCTCTCTTCCAGTTATAAAAGATGTTCCAAGGAAAGATAGGCTAAAAATTGCTTTAAGGTCTGTTTTTTCAAGCTTCCTTGGTCCTTTATTACAGAAATTCTTGCTTCCCCTCCTGTCCTCCTTTCCTTCACTCAAAACCTAATGATGATTTCATTTCTCACAGAAATGAGTAAAGATAGTGCCTGTTATAAATATGTGTTTTAGATAAAGTTAGGGTACTTTTAAAAAATTACAAGCACAGGAATCTTGGTCATTTTGTTCCCAATTGAAAAAAAAAAACAACAAAACAAACCAAAACAGCAACAACAACAACAACAAAAAAAACCAACAAAAAAAAAAAAAAAAAAAAAAAAAAAAAAGCAAATATTTCGAAGACATCTAGAAATGGGAAAGATATTTTAAATGTTTGTTTCACGAGTGAAAATTAAATCCAGAGCCAATGTATAAAAAGCAGGTGGAATTAGAAATTAACAATGTGCTGCATTCTGCAAAAATGACCTTCATGTGAGTGTATGCATCTTTCATGATCTCTCATAGCATGCAAAGCGTATAGCAGCCAGCAATACTGGAAGACATCCCTCACTCAGCCCACCTCATTTCTGCTGATCTCACTCATACATTCTTTTTTTTTTTTTTTTTTTTTTTGGAAGGCAAGCTGTGTTGTGTAAATATTTTACAATGTTTCAGTCTCATTCTTTCATGGCATTCTGAACAACACATACAAAGATTCTTATCAAAATACACTCTCCATCTTCATTCCTTTCCTCCCTCTCCAAAAATCTTTCTGGTCAAGCAAAATCATCTGTCTCATTTACCATCACGGACTCCAAATGGAATATATCTTGTGTACAGAACCCTTCAGGGAGAGAGGCTCTCACAAGTGTTCTGAAATTTGAAATATTGTTTAAAATATCAATTCCTATTTTAAAAAAGGCAATACGAAGCTCTAAGGCCAGACTGTGGGTTGAAGGCCACAGGTTGTGATTATATACGTGAGTGAGATGGCTTGATGGCTTATTGCTACCTGGTGTCCTTGGGGGACTCTCCAGTAGTACTCTTCCCTCGCACCAAATGCACGTGCACTGGAGTAACATCTCCATGTCAGCCACCAACGGGCTGCTGCCCTGACTGCAGCTGCTTGTCCTGCTGCAAGACCAGCTTTGCTTGGATGCTCAGGGAGGGAAAGGACATTGCCCTAGTTTTATACTCCCTTTTTTCACTTTGGAGAGGCTGATACCTTATCCACTAGGATGCCAGTGTTGGTTGTAACTTACAGTATTTATTCAACCAGCAGTACAGGCTGAACACCCCTTGCACGGGATATGAGGGGGGTGAAAGGACTGTGTATATCATCTCCTTCTATGCACCCACAAGAGCCAAGCTCAAGTGGATGACAACACCACGTCGGCGCAGAGTACCCAGAGGATCACTGGTGCTGCGGGTAGCTGCTCATCAATGACAATTCTTGTACACATTTCTAGGAATGACTGTTTAGTCTGCAAATATCTTGAAGTTGTTCATAAATGTCCTAGATTTTCCTTTCTTTCATTTTCCTAAAATATGTGGCCCAGCTGTTTGCAGAGTGGATCATGCTGAAAGTTTGGAGCAGTGAGTGAAAGTACAGTACAGATATCTTAATCAGACTTGGGCATAATGAGGCTTAAGTTTCTGAAATCTCTTAACCTGATGATGTTAATCCTTTGTGTTTGGTAAAGCTAATGTATAGCTTCTCTTCTTGTGAGCACAGCTTGTGTTTGTGAAATTTTTCCTAAATATTGAAATGTATTGTGAGTCTGAACAGAGAAAGAGAGGTGCAAGTTTTTAAGTAAGTGTTAAGGTAATATAAAGTGTCATAAAGCAAAAATATGTTCAGCATCCTATCTCTGACAGTGACTAATGCTTCCTCTATACAAATGCTCAAAGTATCCTACAGAAGGTATTTATGGAAAAGTTTCAGCTTTACCCTGAGCAGTAAATGTTTGGCGTATTTGCAGAAGCATAAATGTGTGCATATATAGGAATCCCATCTAATGGAACCGTGAATGGCAGCAATATTTTGAACTATATCTAATCCTAATTTAGTTCTTGTTTTCCATATTATGTGGAAATAAATCCTTTTAGTTAATTATTCCCCAAGTTAGTTTCCTTTTACTGGATTTAAATTTCACTGAATATCCCTGTTTTTTCCAGTCTTCACTTACAATTCTTGATCTTTGTAAGCATTTATCTTAATCTCCTTCTCTTCAAAACAAATAGTTGTAACGTTCAGTCCTTCAAATACGTAATATGTCCTCTCCATGCTTAGTTCATCAGGTATACTGCAATTGGGTTTTTTAGCATACAGAGAGAACCCTAAACAAAACTGAAATGGTGAGCCACCTGTGTTGAAACTGCATCCTTAAACTCACATCTCACTATACTGCCAACACAACTACTTTTCTTTATAGTATTAACTAACCTCTTCATGTGTGTCTATCTGAGTAACTAGGATTTCTTATAAAGCTAGTTGGTTTGGGTTTTGGGGGGGGTGATTTTGTTTATTTATTTATTTATAGCTGTGCTGTACTTTGATTACGATGCAAGTTTGCTCCAGATACCATTCAGTAATTCTTCTACTGTCTAGCTGAAAGTAGGATGTAGGCCATCCGTTGGTAAGGTAAGTTGATTTTGAGTAAGTATTGTGTATGAACGTTATCTCTATGACCACTGCTGCTTCCCCACGAGAGGTTTTAAAGCCAGATACACAAAGTTCTTGCAACAGGGTTGCAAAAAGCAGTCGAACCACTTACGAAATGTCGTTGCTCCTTCCTGCACATACACTTATATGAGTGAAATGTGTTATATATAAAGTATGGGGAGCAGAATGAAGGTACCTGTCAGTCTGACCTTGGTGCTGGGGAAGGTTATAGAACAGATCACCTTGGGTGCCATCACGCGGCATGTGCAGGAGAACCAGGTGATCAGGCCCAGTCCGCATGGGCTTATGGAAGGCAGGTCCTGTATGACTAACCCGATCTCCTTCCATGACAAGGGGACCCGCTTAGGGGACGAGGGAAAGGCTGTGGATGTTGTTCACCTGGACTTTAGACTTTCCATTTCTGTATATTTACTTGTAAAGTTGGGACTCTTCTTTTCTCTCCCTTAGTGTGGGCCACCATCAGAAGTAGTGGGGAGGTACTTTCTGACTTGGAAGCACTGGCGACAAGCGTTTCCCTCCCTCCTCGGCCAGCCGAGGCAACCGCGTTTGCATGATTTCCCTGAGCTCCCTACCAGCAGCTCCTGCTCCAATTTCATCCTGCAGCCAGCAGCCCTCTGTTCCCTCCTCGGGGAGCGTAGCCCTGGCAGCAGAGGCTGCTCAGAGGAGATACGCACGTGTCTCTGTCCTGTCCCCAGCTGGACCAGGGGACCCTGTGGGCCCCACTGCTGGCTGCCGGGCTGCTGCCAGAGCAAAAGGCAGGCGGTAGCTGCCAGCACAGCTGCCCTCTGCTCCCAGGAGACCCCCTTCTGCGGGGACTCCAGAGTGAACATCTTGCCAACACTGTTAATCAGGACCCAATTTTTTTCATAACGTGCTCTCCCCCCCCCCTGCTTTTTAAAATAAATAATAATAATAATTTAAAAATGCAACTCTGTGTGTGTAACATTGCGGATGTAGTTGTTTGAGCTGGATGTTCAGATAACATCTGCCTCCTCAGCCAGTGTTTCTGTTTTGTTTATCTTCTGCCAGGGTAGCCCATGAGGACATTAGAAAGACGGTGCTGGAGACACAGCTCTTAAGCCTGTCACTTTCTGTGTCAGTGGAAGCTACATTGAAGGGACTTGTCAGAGGAGAGCTAGCTCTGCGAATTATTTTGTAACAGTTGGCTGCTTCAGAAAAAGGGAATTTTCTTCATTGCCAGATCCCACCTCATCAATATTGTATTGCTTTCACTCTCCCTGGGTAGCCAGAGTAAGCATAGTACATCCCTACCCATTTGCACAGTACATCAGAGAGCTTTAATGACATTATACTGCCTAGAATGGAAGTGGCATTAAAAAGCCTTTAGAAAGTGGTTCTCCTGTATCTTTTTAATGTTCTTGCACTGGAAGGAATGATTGCAATTAGTAATAGATAACATTAAGTGGAAAGTAAGAACTAATTTGCTTCTTTCCCTGAAATAAATTAAAGGGGTTTTGTGTCTGAAAGAAGAACCATATGCAATTGAAATGATTGCAAAAGCTTACAAAATTTAAGTACTTCCCAATTATATTTGAATGCCTTGGGGTTGTTCAAGTATGTTCACCATATGAATAAAATAAGTGTTTTGCCTATAGTTTAGATACATATGTTGTTTGCTGTGTGTGGCAGTGTCTTTTTACATGGAGATAAAGCACGTATTTAACATCTTGTTTCACATCCGTACACCACAGCTGTTTTTAGACCGGGAGACGGAGCAGATCCTGTTTCCTTGGATTACTAGTTTCTATGACAGCAGAAATGGAGACAATGAATTTGGAGGATCTGGATTTCTTTTATAATTTGCTGTTATAGTCCCTTCCAAAACTGCTGTGCTTCACTGCAAAGGGTAGGAGGTGATGACCTCTGTGGAATTACCTAGAAGAAGAAAGAAAATCAAAGCTGATGACTCCTGTAAGAAATTATTCAGATTCTCTGTCCTTACTAACTAACCAGCAGTTCTTGTAATCTATCTGAAATGTTTCTATACATTTTCAGCACCTGAATTGTCTTAAATAATACTCTAGGGATTGGAAAAAATAATGTTGATTGGATATTATTCTTTAATCCTACCAGAGAGTAAGAACACAGAAGAGAAAAAAAATCACTCTTTGTCTGCCCATTGCCCCACTGCTTTTTTTTTTTTTTTTTTTTTTTGAGCTACAGTGTATTTGCTTATGTTTAAATATAGGGGGATGTTACTGTCATGGCAAACCTGGAAATTATGTCTGATTCAGCTTGCATTTCCCTTGTGATTACTTTAAAGCATGCTCTTTCCCCTTTAAAGAGGCTCTACTTTATAGTGTTCTTGACTGCTTCTTGCTTCTTTACAAAACTTATTGCTGATACCAAGACAAGGAATGTACCTTTAGAAATAATGTGGAAGAAAGCAAACAACCAGGTAAATTCAGTTATGACTCTTAAAAAACACAATTATATACAATTGGGAAATACGGTTAACTGGTCAAACTAAATTGATATTATAAGCGTATCTTGCATAAGGAAACATTGTTTGTGATTATAGGTTATGTTTATTCTAACATGTGAATCATCCTATGTCAGATAACTTTTGAGCCTTTCCACTTTAAAATGGGGCAAAATACTGAACAGAAATAATGTTACCACCTCAAAGTCCGATGTATGTTTGCACAAAGGTCTCCACATTTTTCACTTATATGGGCTGGTCTAGCTAATTGTATTAGTCTTCTCTACAGATTGCCTTTCAGGATTATTTTTTTTTCCAGGAAGTAAAAACCTGGATTCCCTACGGTTAGTTTTGCTCCAAAACCATCTGGATGGCTGAGCCAGGCCCATGCAGCACTTACCATGCCCTCCCAACCTTACTGGTGTTGCTGTAGGCATGCTGGCTTGTGCCAAGCCCACGGGAGGGATGTGTTGTCCCCATTCCTGTTCTGGAAGAGCCAGAGAGCAAATTTCTGCCTCCCTCAAGCAGCTTCTGTGCACTGGGCATGCATGGATTTCAAACTGTCTGGTGATAAACGCCCTGAATGTCAGACAGGTAGCAGGTCTTTTCCCTTCATCCATTTCCATTGCTGTTTGAAGAAAGTCCACCAATATTTGATTTGCTGCCTTCTTCCAAGGCCACAGACTTTTTTCTTTTAATTTTTATGGATGCATGTGTGTGAGGAAGGTAATCTCTACCTAACATCTTGAACATAACGAGAAAGACTTTCTTCTCTGTTGTAGACATCCAGAGGTCATCTGGTCCAGCCTCCTGATAAGCAAGACAAATTTCAAAGTTGGGTCAGATTGCTCAGCTGAGTTGTGAAAATCCTCAAAGATGGATATACCACAACATGCCTGAGCAACCTGTCCCGGTGTTGACTAGCCGAACAGGATTTTTTACCTATTTACATTTGGAATTGTGCTTATTGCAACTTGCAGCCACTGCCTCTTGTCCTTTCACTGTGCCTCTGAGCAAACTCTGACACTGTCTTTTCCACAAGTCCCTTTATGTAGTGGAATGCAGTAATTATCTCCCACCCTTAACCTTCTCTAGGCTGGATAAACCAATTAATCTGCTCCTCATATGTCATATGCTCCTGTAATGATCTTTTTGTGTTCTTACACTGAAATTACCTCAGTGGAGCAGATTAGTGTGAATGTTGCATATTAGGATCCCTTGTTGCTACTGTTTTAACTAGCAAAAGCAAAACCGTCATAAGGAAACATCCGCTACATAACTAGTAATAACTCGGATTCTAAAAAGAAAAACAACTGACCCTTTTGTTTTCTTCATTTTCCTGACACAGTTTTCAGCTTGCATCCTCTTCATTATGCCCATATGTAATTGTCGTCTCTGATCACCCAGCTCCATCAAGTCTATGACCATACCATACGGTCTTGTTCTACCTATGATACTTGCGTCACCTAAAATCCCCCCAGAATCAGGCTGAATGGCTGACCCAAACGCAAGACTTGAGTAGCTTCTGCGGACCAGCCACCCCTAAGGCTGCTTCTCTTGAGCACAGGAGTTTAAGTAATGGCAGAGCTTTCTGGATCAGTTTATTGGTACAACTACCACTAGGTCACGGTATTCTTTTTGGTTTTCATAATGATCCAGTGGCAAATCTGCCTAAGGCAATGACCTGGCTTGCCTTTGAATTGTGAATAGCCTACACATGCAGTCACTCAGGGAAGTGTGTTAAGTGTAATTAATAAGGCACTCACACTGAGTTGACTGTAGAGAAATCTACAAAAAAGCTTACATCCAACTTCATTTAATTGATTCTGAATTTGGACAAAGGAAATCAGGCCAAGAACAGCCAGCTGCTCCTTACGATATACGTGTAAGTACTATCCTGAGTTTTAAACTTTTTATCAGTTTGTAGAGCATATGAAAGGAAAAGTGGTGTTTCTGTGGATTTCATCATTTTCCTAGGTCACGGGCACTCTTATAAGGTAGCCACCAGTGAGGCCTTTTATCACTAGATTGTAATTCATAGCAGTGAGAGGAACAAAAAGAGAAATACCAGGAGTAGCAGCTTCTGTTTCAAATTCAGTTTGGAGCATTACAGAACTTTCCCCAACAACTGAGTTCTGGCCAGCTTCTTCCTGTCTGATTTTCTTTCTCAGTGTGCTTATAAATCAGTTTTAAACAAAATTAGTAGCCTTTGAATGTGGGGTGGGAGTATGTAAGTTCTGTACTATATAAAACATGATATTTCTGTATGCATGTGTGTGTGTGTGTGTATATATATACACCCATATATATAAAGAACATTGCAACAAGCACAGACTGTGTTAGTGGGTGAGTATAGAACGTAGCAAAATACCAAACACAATTTTCTTGCTTTCTTTATCTTTGCCGTACCTCTTATGATCCACAAAGCTGGAGAATTCTCTTGGGACTAGATGTACCAACACAAGGCACCATGGTTTGGCTGCTTGTCTAATTTGTCTTAAAGTAGCAATGAATAAAATGCCTTCATCCTGAAGCTACAGTCAGTCTCTCTCTCGCATATTTGTGCATATGCAAATTTGTTGATCACTTTGGTCATAATCACAGTCCCAACACGAACTGTTGAACTCATTATTCCACCCATAAAGAAAATAACCCGAGCTTTTGGAGTTTGGAAGTTTCTCCCACCAGACTCTGTTCTCCAGGATGACTTAGCTGCCTATACAAAATTTATGACAGCAGAAATTCAGTTCTATGTCTGTGCCTAACAGAGATGCTGTGTTCTTTCTTGCATTTGCAAAAAGTGGGAGAAAAAAAGGAGGGTTTTTTTTTTTCACATTGGCTGGCCACATGACATTTGTCTGATTTTTTTAACGCTGAAAGAAGGTGCTCTTATGGCAAAAAAATGGAGCATAAAGACTTGAACTGTGTCTAAGTTGATGTTTTATGAGCTTTTCAGTTGAATTGATGTAGCTCAATAGACTTAATGTAGTTGAAAATGAACCATTTCCCTGTTCTAAGCAAGACCTTAAGTATGAACTGAAAGTATCACAATAAAGAACTGAAAGTTGTTGTTCTCGTAGTAAACATTAACAGCTGAATTTTACTTCCTTCTATAATCCTGTTTAAAACCAGAGAGGGAAAAAATTCCTTTAATAGATTATAGCTATTTTCCAGTGATGAATCAGGAGAACATATATTGTTCATTTGCTAAGCCTGAACAATGTAGTCAATGTTGCATAAGGCATTAAAAGCAGTCTGTGCCTCAAAGAACATTTTAACCTAACACCACAGACGCTGAGTACACAAAACATGCCAGAGTCCCCAGCAGTAGATAATTAGTATTTTTAGTCAAATTTGTAATTAATATAATTTATTCACTGTTTCTGGGCTCGGTTGAAAAGGTCTTGACTAAATACTCACTGAGACAAGAGTCCATTTACTAGGCTGTATGAAAACATACTTAATGTGAGAAGTGGTTAGTGCAATTTCATCTGGCATCAAGCAGATCAATGAGTGACTGAACTAATTCTTTGAAATTATTTGCTTTACTCAAACCACAAGATAATTCTTTGTACATGAAGAGGGAATGGTATTCCCTACTGGAAACATCAATACGTTGGTACTGAATGTGAGCTGTTGCTGTTGCAAATTTCAACAATACCTTCTTGCTGCTACTTCCCCTTTTGTACCTGTACTCCATGGTACTAACAATATTAACTATTTGAAGTCAAGGGGACTACCTGTTGGCTTCCTATGGATACAGACCTTTGGGATACAAATCCAGAACAGAAGAGCTGAGCTGTGTTCTCCATGGGCAGCGAGCAGCAGCTCTTTCTCTGCTCGCCTTGAAAATCTAGGCTCTGTCAGACAGAGGTGTGGAGCCCTTGCAGCTGCAGTCAAGGGAAAGGAATGTTTTAAATAGCAAAGCTCTCTCTGTGATGTGAAGTGTTCTAAAAAAACCCATAGTGTTTGCTCATTTGGGTGCCCAAAATTAAAATGTATGTTGGCATGAATCTGTCTCTGGCAGACAGATAATGCAACTGCTGATTTCACAAGTCTTGTGAAAATTGGTATCTGTGAAGCTCTCAGACATCAGCAAAGATAGATGCAAAAAATCATTAGCATAGCCTGTTTCTCCATTTATAGTCTTATACAAGAGAGGAAAAATTGGATGTCTACTGATTTTCCTAAACAGTTCTTGTGCATACAACTCAAAAATAGCTGTGTGCTATAAGGCTGAATTTTCCTGTAGCTGAAATTTACTGAGGATTATTTTTAAAATTCTATTACAATTTCTTGATGAAAAATTATTTGTTGCATTTTCTTACTGATGTATTGAAAGTTATCCTTGGCTGCAGGTGTAAAAATGTCTTCTGTCTTTCTCAGTTGAAAATTCTGGAACCCTAAGGATTAGGAGTGAGAGAAGTAGCTTCAAAGAGACTGAAAACCAGCAGCAAGTGGTGGCTGGCAGGGCTGGGGCAAAGCCTCTCCCAGGTGATATCGAGGTGCTGCCAGCGCAGCTTCCCAGCACTTGTGCTGAGAGAATGGGGTGGTGGAGGGGAATCTGGATTACCACTTCAGATTTAAAAAAATTCAGAAATAATGAAAGTACCAGAAAGCTCGACTGAGTTATATCCACCACCACCCCAAGACTAAGAAAACATTTTTTCACATATATGTGAGTGCTGTTCTGGGTTCTCATCTTGCTCTCCTAGCCAGGATTCACGCCACAGTGATACTGCTGTGATGGTGGGAGAGCTTAAAATTCATCCAGGTTGGAAAAGGCAGCACTGGGGTAGTGCAAACACATGAGTGAATGGTATTGAGTGGGATGATAACCATGTGCGTAAATCTTGTCCTGAACGTGTGAACCTTGATGGATCCAGTACTGGCTACTGGATTTTATAAGGTAATAGAGTTCACCTGCAGGACAAGTAATTTCTTCCATTCCAGCAGTGGAAATGCAGCCTCCTTAGGCGTACCAGAATCCTTGCATTCTCAACATGGGAAAGGGGAAGTGCTTAATATGCTAATGGTGTGTACTTTGTTTCTAATTTTATTCTTTTTGTGGCTTCTCGTGATGAAGATGATTGCAATAATCATTTTTTCCTTTGAGCAAAATCTTGCTTTTGGCAGGTATTTATTTGATATTTTTAAATCACTGATGTTCTTTGGGGTAAAAGAAAACAGGAAAAGTAGAGAGAGAAATTTAATGCTGTTTAAAGAAAACAAAAAATTGGGGTTTTCTTCCTGAAAATAAAAGATACTACAAAAATAACTTATAAAAGTTATACCTTCTTTAAAATAGGAAATATCTTTTGCCTAAACATTGTGCAGTTTACTTGAAGTAACTTAAAAGTGCTTTGCTTCATGTAAAGCCATTATTTATTAATTTCTTAATAGGATTAAAATCAGCTGTAAGCAACAGTATTATTTACTTAACTAGATTTTATTTTAAGAGCTGAACTAGCATGGTATTAGTTGGAAAGCCAGCACTTGTGAATCAAAATCTTTATACACCCTCTGATCCTGCTTCTTTTCCAATTCTGTTTTCATGCCTACTATTAGCATCAAATAAATAAGCACAAATGCAAAGGCAATAATAGCCCCTTTAGGAGCTCGCAATGAAAAAGACATAATTTGCTAAATACAAGTGTACTCATGTGTAGAACCAGCAAATGTATTTTAAATCTCCTCCAATAGCCATTACAGTCATTTCTGAATCCAGCTTAGCAGTTCTGTTCATGTCACATCTCATTTTATTGCTTGCATTTTAACGCACTGAGGAGCTTTCTGATGATCTGTTTATGACCTTTTCATTTCCTCAGTTGGTAGGTGTATAATATTTATTTAAAATGAAATTTCATGGTGTCAACCACAACCATTAAATTTTTGAAGCACAACATATGGCAAATTCCAGCTTCTGCTCAGTCAGAAAGAGATGGGAGGCATAGTGAACATTAGTAAATATAAGATGGCACATATGTAGATATTTTTATTTATGATAGACAGTTACCAAACACAAACTTTGGTTTCAGTGAGAAGGATATGAGTAGTATTTAGCACTGGTATTCCCTTTATTTCAATAAAGTAATGTATTTATGTGGAATAGATATGGTGTCTTCAGAGCTGACACACAAGTTGAATGGAAAGCTGTGCTGCGTCCAGCACAGAAGCCACACATAAGGTTTGGGGTTGATGCTTCTCTAAACCATCCTTGTGTCCAAGTAATCTGCTTGACACTGCAGCACAGGCATAAACCAACAAGTTTTACAGCCAGTTTGGAGTAATCCTAATGGTTTCTATAGGCAGGACTGTGTCAGGGTACCTCATGCTGCAGATCTATAAGGAAAAGGAAACGGGATGCGTGCTTTGGGATGCTTGATTTTGCTTTTGGCAGTGGCTCTAGAAATTAGAACTAGAGGCAAATAGTCTCAGGACCGGACCCAGAGCATCACGTTGCAAATCAGGCTGGTCAGCAGCCCCAGTCCCTCTTCCAGGCAATCAGAAGAGGCAAATGTTTTTCCAGACAGTTTGATTTTCCCTTTCTGTTCTCCAAGTGGGTTTGCTCCCTCTCTGTTCAAAAAGCAGTCAGATGGAGGCAGTTTACTTCTGTGTATGTATTGCACATCATGTTGTGAAGAATCTTCTTGTTTGTGCCTTGTTTGGCAATGTTTTTCATGTTCTCCACTTGTTGGGATCCTGTAGGAGATAGGAAACACAGAAGAAGGCAGTAAACGCACCATCTGTGTCAGTATCCTGCAGCCTCTACTGTTTCTTCCTTTATAGACGATAAGGAATTTATCCTGTTTTTCTTGGGTTTCCTTTTTTTTTTTGTTATTGTTGCTTCCAGTGCTGAATTAGCGAGCAAATCTCATTGCCCAGGATTTTTAATCTCACTGCCAGAATTTACATGTGTTCTCAGTGGAAACATGCCATTATAGGAAATCTCTGCTGTTCAGTGAAAAAGAAAATCAGTGTTCTGGCTGATTTTAGGAAAAACAAGCTGGTCAAACTGTTAGTGATAAACAGACCGTTCAACCACTTGGTGCTTTTGTGTACATATATTTTTATAGGTAAGATACTTTTTTCCATGTATCAAGTGCAAATGAAGGTACTAGGTAAGACAATGTCAACCAGTAGACTGCTTAGTAATGTTGCATAGGAAATACTCAGTAAGTAATGAGTTTAGACACATAATAGGATTTCTATTCTTTGAGAGGAGGGAAAGTGAATAAAGGGGAAATAGAGAAGTTCAAATTACTGAGCCTTTGAATCATAGAGTAAGACCAGTGTGGATAGGATATATTAATATTTTCATTTCAGGTCCAGCTTTGAGACATTGCTGACAGAAAAATAGGGCAGGTAGTATTTTGGAAACAAATTTAAAGAGAATTTTCTCTTGAAATGAGAAATACAAGGTAACACACTGTTACATTATGTGTTTGATACGTCTGTTTATTGGGTCAGTCACAAAAGGAATAGTCAGTTCCACCTGTTTCCCTTAATCTCTGTCTCCCTGCCCATTTTTGGTTCTGGTTGGAGTGAGTTTGATCACTTACCCTACACAAGGTTACTGATGAACTGGGGTGTTTAACCCAGCCATAGTCACCATCGAATAACACTTGCAGTGTGTTTGCTAGGAAAGGCTTGGTCATATTTTAGGTCATTGGTACAGTTAATTGCACATTGTTCAACATCTCTGCTATAATCAGGAAGTAGGAGAAGATACCAAATGTCCAAGGACAACGCTGACTTTTTGGGAAGCGAGGTACTACCAGGATTGCAGTTTTGTCTTTATATCTGGTACATCTGTTAATGCTCCTAAATGACCTGTGAGCTTTAGACATGAAAAGTAACTATTAGGCAGTTGTGGCTTCATGTCCGTTCTTTTTGCTTATTGATAAGACGACTTTTCTTGCATGCAGGAAGCGGGAAGCTCTGTGATTCTAACAGACTAATACTGCTGAAGTGAATTTTCCCATAAATATCTGCAGTATCCTCAAAAGCCTTTTCAATTTTATAATACCAAAGCTAAGGCTGAGAGAAAGCCAGAGGAGATAGTTGTCTCCATGCACATTTTCCAGAGCCAGATCAGGGCCTATGACAAGTTGTTCCCATGGCAGTTGCTGGCACGTAGATCACCATACACACACATGCACACAGAATAGGATCCCTCGCCCAGGGGAAGAGTTAGAAATGGGATTTAATGAGAAGACAAGGCAGACTGTACTGCTCAGGCACAGTACACATCAGATAAGTGTACTGAGCAGCCATATTTGCACGTGAATGGCCCCTTTTATCCCCTTTTTTTTCAGTGCTTACTCTTCCTCCTCGCTCATTTCTCCTCAAACCACCATGATGCCTCCTGGTTCTCCCCCTGAACATCCCATAATGAGTCTTGTAGAAGCCCAAAAGGCTCTTTCTGGCTATAATGAGTCCCATGGCTCTGTTGGCCATAGACCTATGGTATGCATGAGGATGCAGGGTCATGTGGGCCCCAGCATCGCTAGAGGGGCTGGCCGCTCTCCTGCTGTCACTCAGGGACCCCAGTCAGGGGCTCCTGGAGAGGTGGCCAGGGATTCCCACCTGCTGTTCCCTTGCCTTCTTTGTGTTTGTGGACACCAGCCTCTAATAGCATAGCCCAAGAACAGGGAGAGAGGAAATCTGGATTCTTCAGAAAAAATGAGCTCCATGCAACATCCAGATAAATAATGGACAACTAGCATACAAGGTGCTTTAAAAATTTTCTGAGAACTAGGGCTTGAAGTAGCAGGAGAGAGAGAGGGATGTAGTTCTTGATACTGCAATGCAGAAGGGGGCTGGCTCCTGCTTAGGGACCACCTGCTGCTGATTAGCAATCCCTGGCTCTCCTGAAACAGAAGTCTCCTTTCTCATGTCACCTCATTTTACTATAGGGAGTAACTCTGGAAAATTTCCCAGAGAAGAACTTCTCCAATATTTCATAAATAGACCTTGGTAAATCTCAAAACATTCTATATTAGCATTATGACCGTTACGCTTTCAACACAAGCCAATGAAGTGACTGAAATGAAGTTGAAGTGAGAAAATTTAATATGATAGAGATTTTGATTTTCAATAGTCTTTTCCATCAGATCTAAAAAAAATCAGCATAATTCCATGAAACATTTTACTTCTAATTGTAAATATTTACACTTTTTAAAACTGGGAATCTCTTCTGTCCAAAACTGTATGTTATTTATAACATAATACAGTGTAATATAATACAATATACTACCATAGTATTTTTAAAAATATATTTATTTTCTTGATTATCTGTATATTGATCACAGTAATTTCACAGTGCTTCTCAGTCCCCAATCTTCTGTTTTATTAGTTCTTACCTTGTTCTAGCAATAAAAAAAGAGTGGCTTCATTTTACTGGTGTTTTACAGGTCGGGAAACTGAGGCAAAGTCCAGGATTAATTTAAGTAAGAGTGTTCAGGAATTTGCTGGCAGAGCAGCAGTTTCAATCTCCAGTCACCACTCTGAAGGTCTAGCCATGCTGCATCTTGGATACAGTGATAGGAACCCCCAAAATTTAATTTTGCCAGAAACACACTGTTAATGTAACCAGGTTTAAGTCAAGAGTGACATCCAGTGGTCAGACCCATTTTATTTTGAAATCTTTGTTTTCATTCATCTGTCTAAGCACCAATAACCTAAGTATAAACTAGGTTAATTTAGCCCATCTTTTTTTTCTGAGCATCTTCTGTGGAAAGACAGATTTTGAAAAATGTGTGCGGCTCAAAAAACTGTTCAATGGATTATGTCCATGAATCCATTTTGGCATCAGGACTGTTTTGAAATTCCTTGGTTGCCATTATTGCTTTATGTCTCTGCTGATCATAATTTATGGATTGTATTTTTGGTTTTATGATCAAAGGCACACAGTGCTATAGATCCTTTTACTGGATGTCTCAGACTTGCTGAATGCTTGCAGAATGAGATGGGTAAGTGTGTGTCTGTGCATATCTTTATGTGCATATTCCAGTACTCCTACGTGCATATTCCAGTACTCCTACTGATCTTTGTCTCTGAGGCTTCACTTTTTCTATTTTATTATACATTTGTGGAGCTAAAATTCACCTAGGGAAGACTGAAATGCGTGACTGGAAGTGACCACGTACATCCACTCTGCTGTGGGCAAGCATACTCTCTAATCCTTTTCAAGAATGCCTCACAAAATGGGCATCCACAAAGAAAGAATAGAAATATAGTTCTGTCAAATAGGCTTTTTACTCTTCTAAATATCATTAAATACTTCTGCTTTCTTTTGCTCTTATTTAGTCATTGCCATATGTTTCTTGTAAGATCTCAGTGGTTTTCCCCTTATTGAAATGAGAAAATCTCCTCAGATCACATACATAGCAAAACATGCTCCTCAAATAATCCTAAAATCAGGCAGAGCACGGGACGTATAATAAATGCTGTGTTACACATTGATAATAATCTTTTATCTCTGAGGAGCAAACTGATGGCTGAAAATGCATATGGTAGCAGAGGAAAGTGTTGTAGAATAGAAGTGAAAAATCTGAATTATGGTATTTTTAGAGCAAGAGAAAAGCTGACATTAACTCTCCCAGTGAAGTATCACCAACCTGTGTATTTGAAGATAAGTTTTATGTGCCTTTTTCCTTCATTCTAGATATGAATTACATTTCATGCTTTTTTATTCTTTATCCCACCGCTGCTAATTAGTGTGTAAATTATTGCCTGTTACCAGGCTGACCCCACAAACTCAACTGATACGTATTCCTGTTACAAAAAGTATTTGGCAAGTTAATAATTCGCTTAGGTACTAATCAATTAACATGAGGTCAGTCAATGAACCAGGTCTGGACTAAAAGATAACTGAGTCACATGATTTAAATGAGCTATTTTATTTTAGCAGTTAAGTAGCTGGGCTGAAATGAAATTACATTTCAGAGATGTGACATAAGTGTGTTCATTTAGCCCACACTCCCTTTTGTTGAGCTGTACCTTAATATTATATTCTATCTCACAATAAATTGCATACCAGAATCTTGTTCCTCAGGAATAAAACAACAAAGCAAAACATTTGTACTGAAGTAATAAGGTATGTAGTTTGTAGCAAAATTATTCTGAATTTTTTTATTACTATTGTTAAAAAAGATCTTTTTTAATGGAATTGCCATATTAATTTGTATTAAGATAGAGGTATCTCTAAAACATTACTTTATTAAAAAACTTTTAGATATATAGAATGGCATTCTGATAGATAAGACTAGCAGATAAATACAATAAATTTAATTTTTACAGTAGTAGTGAAGTCAAACTCTTCATAAAAACAGAGGCCTAAGCTTGGATACCCAAGTTACTATCATACCTAAATTCATATTCAGAGTATGTAGTTAAGGGATTTGTTTAGTTTGGTTTGTTTCTTACACTTGGGGTTTTTTGGGTGGGGGGAGGTTGTCACACATTTTAAGAATTTGTTTCAATGTAATTTAAAGTAATTTATTTTTGTTGATCTTTGGGACAGCTGGAGGGGCAATTTGCTTTTCCTGCTTTGGGTGAGTTGCCTTTTTAAAGAGGCGAGTACTGGCTAGGATGAATGAATTTTGAATTTTATATTTGTGTATCTATTCGTTTATTAATTTTTTGACTGGCTTCTTCTGGGTCACAATAGTGATAACAGAAATTACTGCCTTATGTATGGGTGCATTAAAACATTTGATCCGTTTTTCTAGGCATGCTTTACCAGTTATTTCCTTTTACATGTATGCCTAGAAAAATCAGTGCTCTTGTTTTTGGAGGGGACTAATCCCCTCAGAAAAGTGCAAAAAACAATTTTAGTCTGCTGGTTTTCTCATAAAGAAAGATAAAAAACCATTACATGGTAAAGCACTGATTATTATTTCTGTCTGCAAGCCTGATCTCATCTTCAAGACTAACATTTATTGCTCACTGCATTTTGTGGAAAAATAGTTATGTTTCATGTAAGGAAGTAATAATGTAAGCCAGTAATAATGTAAGCCCAATAATTGTAATGACGGAAATGTAGTGTTGCATGCAATATTCTGTGTTCATAGAGAACCTTTTATCCCCAAAAATGTCAGTGCATTTCACAAACTAGGTGTGTACTAAGGCTATATTCATCACTGAAAGGGGAAGATACACATCATCTGTCATTACTAACACATATCAAAAGCCAACTCACCAAAACTAAGGAAAACATGTAGGCCCTTATCACTGAGGATGGCAGCAGAAAGTTACCTTATGTGTCGTGTTGCAATGCAGTTGCAAAAAGAGGAAGACGGTGCTGATATTTGACTTAGGAATGCCAAGTAAATTCTCCTCTGTAGTAAATATATAATAGAGATTTTTAGTATTTGGGAGGAGTAGACGTAGGATTTCATGTGAAGTTTCTTTCTCTGGTGAGCCTGCAGAACTTGCTATGATTGAGGAAAGTAAAACAATATGCAATACGTACAGTGTGAGCTCAGCATTCCACTGAGTGAATGTCAGGCATGGAATATCACTGGGATACATTCAAAGCCTTCCTGTCCAGAGCTGACATTATCTTTCACTATTGATCAGAGAGGTTTAACAATTCAAACCAAGACACCAATAAATAATTGCGCTCACCTCCTTGGTGAGCAAGTTGTTGTCCTTTTCAGTGCCACAAACAGCAATCCAGGCAAAGCTTAAATTTTAAGGTTACCCTCACTTGACTTGGTATGCACAAAATTGAGGACAGAAGGCAAAATATAACTGTGTGGACATGCAATCTTTCCCTTCCTGCTCCTGAGTCCTTATGTAGGTTCAACACTCCCCTTCTTCCTTTAAGCCTCAACAGGATAAAACCTTCCCCTCCCTATTAGCTTATTCACTCCTTCACTAGTTCCATCTTTGCCTGCCTGGAGTCCTCGTGCAACTCCCTTCTCCAATATATTTCTATTAAAGGTTAACTTTACTGTTGATTTTACTTCTCCGGTGAAATTCTAGTCTCCCTTCTGCTTCCCAAACCATATGCTTAACAGAGATAGCAGTGATACACTATTTACATTTCTTTATTATGAAAGCGGTTTGGGTTGGGTTTGTGGGAGAGGAACTGCTCTCACTAGTGTAGAGATTCTGGTTTCTTAAAGCTCAAATCAGTTAAGTCATGGGCTTATATAAAAGTGGAGGAGGGGGAAAGGGATGACTGCATCTTGGGTCAGCTTACATTGTACAACTAGCTGCCTCTGAGGCAACTGGGACTCTGCACTATGCATTCATATTTGCATGCATGGCACATTACAACAGGGAATTAGGAAGGAGAGATAAAATAATCATCCATTTATTAGGAGCATAGTGAAATACTGTTATAATCTAGCTGTATTGGGTTTGTGTGCCAAGGCTTTGGTAGTGGGGGTGGGCTGACAAGGTGGCTTCTATGAAAAGATGTCAGAAGCTTTCCCCATGTCTGATAGAGCCAGTGCCAGCCAGCTTCAAGGTGGACCCACCACTGGCCAAGGCCGAGCCCATCAGCGATAGTGGTAGCACCTCTGGGATAACATATTTAAGAAGGGGAAAAAACTGCTGTACAAGAGCAGCCAGAGAGAGGGGTGAGAGGAACAACTCTGCAGACACCAAGGTCAGTGAAGGAGGGGGAGGAGGTGCTCCAGGCTCCAGAGAGAGATTCCTTTGCAGCCCATGGTGAAGCCCGTGGTGAAAACCATGGTGAAGCAGACTCTCTGTAGCCCATGGAGGTCCACAGTGGAGCAGGTATCCACCTGCAGCCCATGGAGGACCCCATGCTGGAGCAGGTGGATGCATCCGAAGGAGGCTGTGACCCAGTGGAGAGGCCGTGGTGGAGCAGGCTCCTGGCAGGACCTGTGGACCTGTGGAAAGAGGAGCCCACACTGAAGCACGTTTGCTGGCAGGACTTGTGACCCTGGGGGGATCCACACTGAAGCAGTCTGTTCCTGAATGACTGCACCCCATGGAAAAGATCCATGCTGGAGCCGTTTGTGAAGAACTGCAGCCTGTGGGAAGGACTCAGGTTGGAGAAGTTCATGGAGGACTGTCTCCTGTGGGAGGGACCCCATGCTGGAGAAGGGGAAGAGAGTGAGGGCAAGGAGTGGCAGAGAGGTGTGATGAACTGACCGCAACCCCCATTCCATTCCTTGTCCCCTTGCGCCACTTAGGGGGAGGAGGTGGAGAAATCAGGAGTGAATTTAAGCCCAGGAAGAAGGGAGGGGTGGCGGGACAGTGTTTTGAGATTTGGTTTTATTTCTCATTACCCTACTCTGATTTGATTGGTAATAAATTAATTTTCCCCAAGTCGAGTCTGTTTTGCCCATGATGGTAGTTGCTGAGTGATCTCCCTGTCCTTACGTTGACCCATGAGCCTTTTGTTCTATTTTGTCTCCCCTGTGCAGCTGAGGAGGGGAGTGACGGAGTGGCTTTGGTGGGCACCTGGTGTCCAACCATGGTCAACACACCACGCTGGCAAAAAAGAAAAACAGTGCAACTTTTCCTGACACATTCCTGGTACAATGTTGCTGAAGGCCTTGGATAGATGCCTACTCTTCTCCCAAGCAGAAGTTAATTTAAGTCTGATCTTATGTTACGTAACTATAGAAAAGAAAGCAAATCACTGCCTTTGCTAATTAGTTCCTCTATGCAAATAAAGGAGAATCAGTTATGGTCTTGAGGACTCTTAATTGCCTTCTCCCTCAAATACAGGTATGTTAGTCACAAGAAACCTTAAATCCTATTCTTGTCATTTTATGTAGACAAATGAACAATGAAGGCAGAGAAGAGGCATAATCACAGGCTGTAGTTCTTGTGACCTGAAGAACTGACAAGAGGTAGTGCATAGCTTTCATCCCACTCATTAATTTTATGTAATCAGTTACACAAATTAAAGAAAACTCATTACAATAGCATCTTCCATCTAAAATGAGTTATTCAGTGTAGTGAGTGTGCAGCCACCTTTCAAAAAAAATCATCAATTTTCAAGGAAAGTCTTATCACAGTTATTAGAAGACTTCCAAAAGTTCTGTTGTAAAATTATTTCCTTTCATAAATAGAATGTCTACTGTAAATCTCTGAGTAACGTCAAGAGGGTAAGCAGTGCTTAGTCAAATTGAAAATTAAGAGATGTGATTTGTACTGAAAAGAAGATTAGTCTGGTTATATTGCAGATGTTTGAAGTGTTGCATTTCATATACAGATAAATAAATGACCTCTCTTGCTTCTGGTTTAATCATTTTCATTCCATCTGAAATAACAGTATGTTATTTGCTTTGGTGATATTACACTGACCTCATTGTGACTCCTATACTTACGAGTTTTATTTTAGCTCTGGAGGAAGTACTGGATATTAGTATAGAAGGTGGTTTCTCTGGACATAGGTAGCTCATCAGTTAATATAAATCAGTGTGACTCTCTTGAAGTTGACCTGATCCTGCTTTACTCTTTTCAGAATCGGTTTTTCACTGGCAATGTTAGAGTTTTGTCAGAAGCAGTAGGCAGTCTCCTGGGGTCCTGTAACACGATGAACTCTCTTATATCACAATATCAAAGCAAGAAAACACCATGCAATCACAGAATCATAGAATAGTAGGACTTGGAAGGGACCTTTGGAGATCATCTAGTCCAACGCCCTGCCGAAGCAGGTTCACCTAGAGCAGCCTGGACAGGAATGCATCCAGGCAGGCTTTGAATATCTCCAGAGAAGGAGACTCCACAACCTCTCTGGGCAGCCTGTTCCAGAGCTCTGTCACCCTCAAAGAAGTTTTTTCTCATGTTGGGGTGGAATTTTCTGTGTTCCAGCTTGTGCCTGTTGCCCCTTGTGCTGTCGCCAGGCACCACTGAAAAGAGTCTGGCGCCATCCTCTTAACACCCACCCATTAGATATTTATAAGCATTGATGAGATCCCCTCTCAGTCTTCTTTTCGCCAGGCTAAACAGACCCAGGTCTCTCAGCCTTTCCTCACAAGAGAGATGCTCCAGTCCCTTGGTCATCTCTGTAGCCCTCCGCTGGGCTGTCTCCAGTAGTTCCCTGTCCTTCTTGAACTGGGGGGTCCAGAACTGGACACAGTACTCCAATGATTACACCATTGTTGGCTACTCTTTTACCCTTCTCGCCATTGTGGTCAGGCTTATTTCATCCTTTCATGCAAGCACAAGGCCTCTTTGATAGGTCTTCCATATTTGTAACCCATCAGTGCACAAACGTGCAACTACTGAAGCTAGATGCAAATGAGTATGAAGATGCTTGTTAAAGCAGCAGCAAAAATGCAATACTAAAGACAAAAGTAGAGAATGCACAATGAAGTTAAATAGGCAGAGAACCACATATTATATATCAAAGCCAGCTTTTTGCCTTTCTCTTTTAAAATAATTATTAAAATATCTGTACAGCAATTTTGAGTAAAGTAAGTTGGAAATGCTAATGTTTCAATTTTAAAACGCTTTCACTTGAGCTTACAGATAAAGTGATTGTGTTTTAACGGGGGAACTATTTCATATTTCCTTTGTCCCAGTTTCTTTTAATATCTTTCAAAACACTCCTTAACCAAATTTCTTCTATGGAATATAAAAATAAGAGTAATATATACATTCTAAATTAACATAAGTAAGGAAAAGGTTTGACTTTTATCCATATACAAATCAGGGTATGTATGTGATACTGTAAAATATTGCGTTCCTATGACTAGCAGAGACTGGTTTGTTATTGTTTTCCACATATCATACAATATGTGCAGCTGTGTGCACAGAGATATATATGAATATTTCTTTACACATTTAGGAAAAACTCAGAAAGTATTAGTATGACTTGTCACCTCTCCTGCTTTAATGTTTGTAATCTAGATAATTAACTAATTAACATTAATTTTACTTGTCCCCTCATGAAGATTAATCATTCTTAACATTTGAAACTGAATAATAATGTTTAACTAAAAATTACGCTTTCTGATCTTGCCATTTCATTCAGCTTATCAGTTAATTAAATGCTTTGCTTGATGTTTGAGAAAATCCAACATTTTAGTAATGAATAAAGTACTGTTGCTCAGTTTATGCAGATATATTATTTTAGTGAGAATTATTTTAAAAAAATTGCTTTTAGTTTTTGATCTGTATAGGTTTACATACGGAAGCTATTTTTGTGCTAATACCTGCAGTATGCCCCAGCTGTTTTTGAGGCTTTTTCAACATTGCAGGTGAGATATTGATGAGATACTTGATTCTTACTCTGATGCCCTTTGAGTAAGTCAGAAGATGAGCCCCAGTTGGAGGAGGGAAGTTCCCCTCCCTGTCCGTGGGTGACCACCACCAGCTGGCAGCAACAGCAGTGAGGATCAACTGCCAGCCTACCTGGCTTTCAAACTGGGGGAAGGAATGAGCCAGCCCTGGCTTTATGACCCTGAAAGCTTGATTTGGTGGTGCTGTGACTGCCAGTCAAAGCTCTTAATAATTTGGATGAGGGACTAATAAGCACCAAATCCAAGCACCGATCTGGGGCTAACACACAATACAATCACACCAGTCATGGTACGCCTTCTGGTAGCACTGAAGCAGAATTCGCAGCACATCAGTGATGCTGTTGAAGTTGTTTCCTCTCAAATTTAAAATGTTTTATTTGGCAGAGTTTTCAGATACTTCAGGCTATTTTATGCATAAATTCTTGTAGTAGGGTTGTTTGCCTGCTGTGTCAGAACTCACTGACAGTGCCAAACTTCTGGTGCGTATTTTTTATGTTGCTAAAAGCTCCAAAGTTACTCCTTACAGAAGCAATGGATTTGTATTTTGTGCTTTCAAGAGTGCTGGCTGTCTTTAACCAGGTCACTGATGTGTTGGATGACATGAGCGAGAAATTTTGAACACATAAGAAGTTTTGAACCAAGAACAAAGTTGTTAGTTGGTTTGGAAAACTACTGATAACAGCTTCTGTTTATGTGATACAGGATGCATTACGTGAAATGGCTATAGCACGTAAATGGATGACTTGTTACTTTGGAGTGAGAAAAGGTGTTGTCCTTGCAGTGATTGTTAAGAGTGCCTGATTGGAAATCAATAGGGGACATCTCAGCTGAAAAGCCTTCTTCTCTCTGTTTCCTCCCCTCCCGTCTCCACCTCCCTCCCTTCTTTCTTCCCTCCTTCCTTTCCTCCCTTCCTGCCTTCCTGAATATTTCTGGATTACAGAAGCATTTTGAAGATGTGTGCATTGATGGGTCTTTAGAGATCTGTGTGTTACCATTTTCATTAGTTTGTGAGGTGTGAAAGAAACTTAATCCTTTCTGGAAAGAAGTTTTGTGATGCAGTCTGGAGATATCTTCATCCTAACAGTACAGTCTGTTTAGCACATGCAATGTTCGCAAATGAAGGTGTTCTTGAAAAGGCGCAGTGCTAGACAGGAAGCTGCACTTGCAGAAACAAATAAAAATGAGAACATGAGGCTAGTCACCACCCCACCATCAATTCATTCTCTGTGGTTTGTCTTCTTTCATCTGCCCCTTACTGTTTTCTGAATTCCTCTTTTTTTAATCAAGAGGGAATCTGTTAGAAATCAGTGACCCTCCTTCAAAAAAGGCCTCTAGCTAATTCTTAGCTATTTTGCGTCTCAGAACTAGTTATTACCAGGTGGAAAGGCTTTTAGGAGTAGTTCAAGTCCAAGCCTCTCTTGGACTGTGATAGGTACTTTGACCCGAACACATCACACTTAAGGGACTGGGTACTGTCCCACAGTTTACAGGGTGTTGTAGCAACTTCTCCAGATGAAAGAGACAAAAGAACTCCAAGCAATAAGATGATATGTAAAATTGAGTTAGAGCTAAAAAACTGTGTTTGCACATCACAGTCCATGAATGCCAATAAGTTGAAGAAGAAAATGAGACCTTTGTGCACAGAGCTTGTGAGCAGAGGCAGAACCGGCATCAAGATCTCTTGATTTCTACTTCAGTGTGATAATTGGCAGAGCTATAAAACCTTTGAATGTCTGCAAGAAGGGTGTTCTGTGTGAGAATGATAAGCAGCAGTATATGGAAAAGGAAAATACATTAAAATTAGAGCAACTATAAAATTATTTTCCTTTATATACCCCTCAAGCTTATGGTAGACAGCAGCTTAAAGGGTCAGTCATGAGCATCTTCCAGAGCAGTGTGTTGTTTTAGATACTTCGCTTAGAGACACTGATGGACTCTTTCTTTAAATTATCATTTTATTCATTTTTTGACTGATCCATCTCTAATTAATTCTTTTAACACACTGTATCAATGTGTTTCACAGTTTAAATAATACTCTAGCTGAAAGAGATTTTTTGTTTTTACACTTGCAGCAAAATAGGGAATTGCCATTCCCTGGTCCGTCTCAACAGTATTCATAATACTTTAAGATTTTTATCGTATTTTCCCTCCCTCTCCCCCCTTTATTTGTCTCAGGTAGAAATGCCTTGTTTCTTACACTATGTAGTACTATGAAAGTATTTCATACCTGTAATCAACTTTGTTGTCATTTTCTAAGTTTTCATAATCATCCTCCATCTTTCTTAAAATCAACTAACTAGAGCTATATGACTTTTTATGTCTTATTCTAAAATCCTTTTCCAATAATTTTTAAGGTTCTGTTTGACTTTCTGATGACACTTGGTGCTGAAATGATGTTTTCCAGGAATTATCCATGACAATTTCAAGACCTTTTCCAAAAGGGAATGGCTGAGTCAGAAGCCATACTTGTGCTTTTCCCCTTGGTGTTACCACGTACTTTCTAGATTACATTTGCCATTTTATTACCAATTAATTCAGTGTTACAGGAAGTCTCTATTTCCTAGTTGCCTTTAGGAATTGTGTGTTCTGAATAATTCTGCGTTGTATTGCATCCCTTTTTCAGGTCATTTTCCAGTATGCTAAACTGTTCACAGTGCCTGTAGCCTTTCCACATTGTGATGTCTGCTTCACACCTCAAGACTGGTGAACGTGGAGGCTCCTTTCCCTCGCGTGGCGGCTTTGTTGCTTTAGGAGGCTTTGCGACAGACTTGTTACGACTTCCCACAATATTCCTAGACACTATCAGCTCACCCACCTGCTCATTGAATCTGTCACACAACTCTACCATATTTTTGAGACGTTTTTGTCTACAAAGCTGTATTGATTTCTCTCCAATACAGTTTCTTTATCTTTTTCCTTTCTGCGTTTCATCATTATAGTTTCTACTAGTTGCTTTGGTACAGATCACAAACACACCAGCCTGACTTTTTCATATCATTTCCAGACGTGATTTTGCAACCTTCTGTTGTTAAAACCTTGTTGACTACACTGGGCCAGGATTTTACTCAGTGGTCATTATGTCAGCGAGGCTGAAGGTAACAATTAACAACATTTCAGAAATACATTCAGATATGGTATGTGTGAGATTTGTTTCAGTAGACTAATGCTTGGTGATTTATTTCCTTTGGCTGTCTTAGCTGTTGGTTCTGTTTCATGAATTACTGTTAAGCCAAATGCCACCGTAGCCAACTACTCACACTCTGCACCTGCTTCTCAATCTGACACATAGATGTTTGATATTAAAAAAAAATATTAAGAAGAACAAATTAAAATTGGAACGTTCCGTATTTTTTTAGTATCAGCAATATTTTGCACTGAAACATTTGGCTCATGAACAGACAGGAGATAACAGAAAGATAAGAGCATTCCCAGAAGGTTAGAATGGAACTTGTTAACAAAGGAAGCAGCACCATGCCTGTTACGTGGGATTATCTTTAAATATTACCATAATAAAGTTCAAAGGCTTTGCAGAGATTCAGTTAATGTTCCTTAAATAACTTTGCAGTTCTAGGTGTTTGATAATAACACCTACAGCATGTCAAATGCTTACTGTAAATGCACAACCAAATTTTCAGCTGTAGATACTGCAGATTTTATTTGCAGTTAGGAAAGTTCTCGAATACAGTTCTCTACAATTATGACTAATATTTTATTTTCATGGCATTTGTCTACATTTGTGTATTTGGCACTTACTAGTAGCAAATACACGAAGTAAGTGGCTGCATCTGCTTCAATTAATTTTAGCAGGAACAAAGCCAGGTCCTGAAATTACAAAGCATCATCGCTGATTCTATGTAAAACTTGAAAATTTTGTTGCTCATGGTTGTGGGGAGAAGACTCTGAAGAATGCTTGTCGAATCTATAATCTTCTCTTTATCAGGACCCAGACTTTTCTCAGAGAAGGATTATTAACTTTGCAACCTGCTGCAGTCAACATTTGCAAGTTATACTGTGGCCCCTCTCAATATGCCTCATTAACAAGGGGCTTTGAGTTGTCTCCATGATGTCTGACAACTAATTCTAGAGAATGCTTTTCTTTAAATAGTAGGAGGACATAGAGAGCAAAAGTGAATGTACATATCATAGGAGAGGGCTGTCAAGTGGTTGTTCTGTTCTTTGGAAGTAACTCCTGTTATGATATCTTGCATAATCAGCATAGATTTCTACACACAAAATAGTGTTTTACAAAAATCCAGGATAAATTTAATTCTTATAAATATAGAAGCCAATTATTTATCTGTTAATTTTATTTCAACAGGTACTTGCTAAACTTTCTGATTTCAGGTTTCTCATGTAGTAGCTTGTTTTACATTTTTATAATGATTGTTAAGAGACCTTGTTCTTATATCTATATCCATTTAAGATATAGTAGTCCTTTGTTTCTTTGCACCCTTCCTCTCAAGAATCACTTACTGTGGTATAGTTTACATGAACTCTGTTTCTCCATGAATCCAAAATTCGAGCTGTGTAGGACGGTCTGCTACAGCTTATGGGGCTACTGTGCTGTGATGGTGCTTCTGTTTCTGTACTGGCTTTAATGATTTAATGAGCTTAAAGGTAGAAAGCCGTAACTGTTTTTGAGCCCTGGGTCCTAGAAAACAACCTCTGTCTTCATGTGATACCGATACAGTTTCCATCAGCATAGAGACTGAGCAATTTCCACTTCTGAATGAAAGAAAAGAATAAAGGGTCAGTGCCTCCGAGGTCTCTGAGCTGGCACTGCTTCCAGGGGACTTCAGGTATAAAAACTGTCAAGGCATTTCAGCAAAAGTTATCCTTTCTCCCTTACTGGTGCAAGAATTATTTGAGGCGGCTCAGTTGAATCTAATGACTAATTGATACAGTTTTATCCTGTTCTTAGCTCAAGCCTTTAACATCGCATCTGACAGTAGGTATCAAGCCCAGCTCAGCACTCTACAAGATCCGTCAGGCCGAATCATCTGCGGGAAAATACTTTGTAGCTGGGGGGGTGGGGATTTTGTGCTGTGGCCTGAGGGAGGGGCGTGCGGTTGTCCCTTTGGACGTTCACGAGGTGAAGAATCCAGTCTGTGTTAGATCAGATAGAGCAGGGAAACTGAGCATATGTCTAGAATATTGCAGGCTCTTCTGGTGCAGGAGTCTAAACTACATAACGGAAAACATTACTGAAAGTTATTCACTAAGTCAGTCAAGGATAGCTTGAAGGCTTTTTTTAGGGGGCACAGGGGGGACAGGACAACAGAACAATGTGGGTGAATATTTGGTTTTTTTTTAATTATAACCTAGAGTCACATGTCTGTTTCTAAATAAAAAAGCTCCGATTTTCTGAGGCAGTACATGTTTGCAACATCTACTGATTGACTCTTTGAAATGTAAGATTTTTTTTAAAAACTAACTTTGGCTTTTCAAATTTTAATCTTTGGTCTTTCTTTAACTTGAGGAGACTCTAGCACGCTTATACAGTATTAATGCCTGAAAATAACCATTTTACCTCTCTCAGAATTGCGAAATACAAAACCAGTAATAGGTGCAGTTTCTGGAATCTTGTATCTTGTCTCCTATTTCCTTTTTTTTTTCCTTCCCTATCCCCACCCCAAGTACCATTACAGAATCTTCACCCTGATATTTTTTTCTCATTGCTGTACCTCTGTTCACTGCATATGTTCATTTCCCTTTCTCTTTCCCTTGTAAGCAAAGTAATCTGTCTGCTTGACCCCAACCCCACATACATATATAGCTCACTTATTTGAGTCTTCCCTTTGAGGTGAATGGCGCAACCCTTTCCATCAGCAGAGAGCAGTTCCCGTTCGATCTTTCTCTTCTGATCAACCTGTACACTTGCATCTCAGTAGAAGAGCCCTCAGATCTTCTAGCCTACTGAGATGCACAACTTTCCCTTGAAATGCACAAATGACTAGGTATATACAGAAAATCCATTTAGGCATTTCACAATGATTTATTAACATCCAGATTGCAAAATTCATGCTTTCAGTCCTACAGTTCATACAGTCTTTCACAGCAAAACATACTTTGTTAATTAGACTGAAGGTAGTTTTCTAGGTGGACGTAATAACAACCCCTTACCTTTTAGCAGATAAATTTTTAATAGGAGCACAGCATACAGTGACACAATGTGTTAGTGCATCCACATTTCATCTCAGAAGATTAGAGTTTCTAATTCAGACCATTGAGCAAAATGAATTTAGGGTGTGTTCCCATAATCTTAAGTCTTAAGTCTTAAGCAAGGTTTGAGTGTTTCACAGTATTTCAAGGATGTTTCAAGAGGTGATTAAAGGCAGGTTCTCAGTGCAGCTTTCATTGGTTAAATAATTAGTTTCCTACAAAGACTGAGGATGCAGCGGTGGAAGACTGTGTTCTTTCAACACCCATTTATGTCACAAAACCAACAGAGAGCAGTAAATAAATCTGAAGTTACAGCAATGTTTGCTAAAGGAAAAGCTTAAGATTGGTACCAGAAATTGCAATTCATGTGACTTGGCAACCTTCCTATATAAACTTACATAGCACCCACCTGTACTGCTTTTGGTGTCAGAAATCATTGACTCTTCCCTCACTTATATGAACAATGAATTCTCTTAGAGAACACAAGTCAATTTCAGATTTCTGCCCAAATACATTCATGTAATATGTACTAGAAGTTTTATGATAAATTTTGCAAAGTATGAAACCAGTAACCCCATTTATTTAGAGACAGAGACTTAGGTAGTAAAATTAAATCATTCTAACATTATTTTCAGGGGATCCTGTCAAGAATCATGTCTTGCTTAAGGTTATGCATGTAGAGATAATATTCTAATGGGTTTATGCACCTTTAATATATTTATGTGAATAAAGATTGAAATAATCAGAGGTATAATCTGTGTTGTTATACACAAAAAAAGAGACATCTGCAATGGCACACCTCATATACCTCTGTTTTTAAAAAAGCATATTGAAATGCAGAGCTGTGCCAAATACTATCAATTTTACTGGTGACTTTAAATTTTATTGGAAGCTGTTGATCTGCGTATGTTTTTACTTGGACTTGTCCAAATTATTTTTGCAATTATTATTTTGTTTAAATTTTCTCCAGACCTGGGATGAAAGTTTTGAAATTCAGGTTTGATACAGAATCAGTCATCACCATATTTCTTTAATTGTCTCTGTCTTTAGTGTCTCGCATGGAAAACATCTCATATATATATAGGAATTAATTTACATTTCTTTCTGTTGATAGAGGATAATTTTACTTAACCATCATATTTAATTTATTGTGAAAGTGCATAAGTTTTTACTGTTTGATCTCCAGCTGAAACAGACAAGGTCATTGTCTGTTTAAATACAATTCAAATCCAAAGCGAAAGATTCAGTGCAACTGCAATACTGCTGCTGAACATTTCTCCATCATTAATAATTTTCTTTTATTTTGAACTTTTTTTTAAGGAAATACTGGTAATAAACTGACCTTGCTGATGAACAGAACAAATACATTTTACTGTCAGAGACAGTGAATGTTATCAAAAAATTAATTGAAAGGTGGTGGTCAAACCTGAGAGAATAGGAAGGGATTCCCAGAAGTCCCTGCTATGGCATACAGCCTCGCTGTTCCCATCACTGTGCTGCCAAAGAATATCATGTTTTGAACTTTGAGTAAGTTAATTTTATCTTGAGCTTTGATACAGTATGTGGACTCACTGCCCTAGTTTAGAATACTTAAAACTTTACAAACCGTATGGATACCAACGTCAGAAAATCTCATCTGACTTCTCTTTGTTTTTCATGAACTTGCCAGAAAAGAATACACTAAATATTCTGTTTATGAAGTCCATGTGCTGTGTATAAATGAGATCAGAAGATGTCAGAAAATACAGCAGTGAAGTGTTTCAAAAAACAGTAAATTTAAAAGCTATGGAGCATTTAAAGAAAATTAAGAATTACAGCTAAAACCTAATTAGTTCTTTGTAGACCTGTGAAACAGTAAGTGCTGCTTTGCTTTATTTGTTATGGGATACTGTGGAAGCACTTTTTAAATTACTTCCTTGGTGGGGGAAGAATGGAGAGACAGATATAAAGGCCTGTGTAACGCCAGAGAGACTCTGCTACAGTATTTCTCTGGGAATTAACAGAGAGTAAAAACAGCCAAAGATTGATCTGATAACAATGTCCTTGGGGTCTATGTAACTTAAACATAACATCAAAGTAGATTTTTAAAAAGTAAAAAAGGGTAGGATTTTTTTTTTTAACAAATTGCATGCAGGTAAAGATAGGAAGAATATTCTCTAGAAGAAGTAATCAGAGTATGCAGCATGAGTGATGTACTTTCTGGGTAAACCGGAGAACTTCTTTTCCTTACATTTTCTAAGGGCTTAGAACTTTATAGATATATACCACCAGAATTTAGTGCTGTAGCCTTCACCTATACCAGAAGTTCCATTAAGATCTAGTGATGTGAACAACTATTTTGATATCTATCCATCAAAAAATGCTAAATATTTTTTTTAAAGGTAAATCTTATGGTGGGTGTTCTGCTAAAGTGCAATTAGGCAAAAAATATCAGTAAATGTCTATGTGTTGGTTGTACCAGTATAGTGACTGGGGTTCTACAAAAATATGACACCTAAATATGTAATAGTTCATGTGAATGCATATTCATGGAACTAAAGGAGATTTAGTTGCATAAATAACATTACTCATGTGCACACATTTCTAAATAGGAAACCAAGAGTATTGTCATGCTGAAAGATTTAATGTAACACTTCTGACCACTTTCTAAGTAGAAAGTACTTCTCTCCTTCAGCCACCGGGAAGACTTTCAGACTTTGTCACAGCAAATCTTTCCCTCAGTAATGAAAATGATCAACTCCCAAAAAGGATCTTCTTAAAATAGTTATAATCTAAAATTTCATAAAGCATGAGATATTTCTTACTTTCTCAGCATCTCTGAAGCTGCTAAATTACTGAGGTTTCTCTGAATATTGTCACCTTCTTGCTACACGAATTATTTAAGATCTTGAGTTCTTTATAAGATACACTGGAATTTGAAATTTTCTGGATGATATGAGTCATGTTCAGAGTTTATATAAAGTCATGTGAACATAGAATTTTTCATCCAAAATACTTTAGCTATGGAAGGAAACCCCAAACATTTTTTTAGACTTATCTTGCTTTGTGTTCTTTCTTCCAATCTCAGTACTTTCTGACTTTTCTTACAGTAGGCTTTCTGCTTGTGTGACAACCATTTACACAAGCACTGTCCTTTGTTAACTGTGATGCACTTACGGGTTTTCCCTGTTGTTGAAATGAAGTTAAAAATCAAAGAAACCAGTAGTAGATCAAAGGTTTTGGAAATACATTTTTGGTGGAGTGTATACAAGGGCTTGTAACTACTATTGGATAAAATGAGCTGGCTTGTTCAAGTTTCTGCTGAAGTCAGCATTGGTAAACAACAAATAAACCATTACTTTAGGTCTTCATGTCCCATGGATTGACTAGGAAACATTTTGAAAAATTGACAGAGTTAATTAGAAAGAACTTATTTTGTCTGTCTTTTGCATTCAATGGATGTTTTTTCTGGTTCTGTGTTAATAGGGTCTGCTGTGCTAACATGAAGTACTGACAGAAAGCCCAGCAAATGTCTTTCCAAATTGTCACCAGAATCTGTCCAAACAGTATGATAAATGTCAAGTTTCAATCAAAAAATAAATGGTTCTGTCCTGTAGAGACAGCTACTGAGCTGATGAGATTCATGTTATTTTATATGCTATATACAGGCAGGCTCAGGGAGTAAGTAGCTCTTGTGGATATTTAAAATCGCTAGAAATTCTGGCTAACTGCTCTTCCTGTTTTAATCTGAGAGTATTTACCTGGGACGTTCATTTTTAAGGATGGTAGAGTAGAATTTCAGACTTTATAACTAAATTTTGCATAGCTAGGAGTTCTCTTGAAAGAGCACAGAAGCTCTTGAGTCCTGCTTTGAGTGTATTCATACCCTTTTAGATGTCTTTGCACATTTAGGTTTGCCCGTTCTCTTCTCTTGCAAGATTCATTTTTTGCCCACTTGGAGTAAACTCCAGCATCAGTCTCACTTACTTCCACTGTAAAACATGTCTGACAACTGAACTGACACCTCCAAACAAATTTCACACGTTGTAGGTAGAGCTTGCTGGCCTTGTATGACCTGTAGCTTTGGAGACGGATTTTGGTGGTGCTCTATCTGCTCAGAATAGGACTGAGAAATTGAAAAGACAGGTTTCTTTTAATATTTATAACTTTTCTGCCTACCAGCAGTGACAAATAAAGGTCCTTTGCAGATCCAATTTTTAGGTAGATTGGTTATCTTACAAATTGAAGTGTTGTCTTCTAGAACTTACTCTTTTTTTCCAGTAAGACTGCGTGCAAGATGTTCGTATTGAATTAACAGAAGTTGCAAGGAGGCTATGTGTTACTTTTATAAGGTCCATCAAATAATAGAATGGTTTGGGTTGGATCAAAGATCATCTTGTCCAACACCCCTGCTGTGGACAGCGACATCTTTCACTAGATTGGGTGAAAGATATGAAGAATAACTCTTTTCCTCTGCCTGTGCTTTAAGCTAATGTCCTGTGAGCTCTTCTTATTCCAAATAAAAATTATAAATATAAGACTATGATGAACAGAGATTGCCTTAAAAAATATTAATGATTATAAATATAATTAAAGTTAATGCAAATTCTCTGTTGCCTAGAGAACTTAGATCCACAGAAATCTTTTACAGCAACTACTATACTGAGCATCCTTCTGTACAGGATCATACCCAGGGCAGTGTTTATCCAAGTGTGGAGCTAAATGTCTCGCATGACCACTGTTCTATCTGTTTCCCTGTGCAGCTTTAAGGATATTTTCTGAAAATCTTCCTTTTTGTTGCTAAGTGTGATCTTATTATGAATAGTCTGACAAAAAGCCCTGCGCTTTGAGCATGCTCCAGCGTGTTGGTGTATTTGCATGTGCGCTGACTCACTCCAAACTGTGATGCTGACAGATTATCACTTGCTTTAGCTTTTCAGGTACCAGTCATGTCAATATTCTTTTTCATGATTAAAATCTAAACTGTTTGACTTTCATGATAAAAAAAAGATATGTGCCATCACATCAATAATGATGAACGATTTTAGATTACACTTTTCATGTTTGTTTGCTATTTGGGATTGAGAATATTTTACTTGGACAGACTGGAAACAAGTCTACGAAGAAAATGGCTGCCATGTTGGGTACACACAGAAAGAAATGTAATATTTTTATATTCAGAAAATAAATAGCATCAGAATTTGCAAGCTATATGTGCAAAAATATTCTTAAAACAGTACAAGAATGTGAGAAGAGCAAGGGGAATGTAACCTACCAGCCCTATCTTTACATGAAAAGCAATCATGTCATTCACAGGAGAAATCAAAACAGTTAAGTAATTTTACTAATGCCATTCTTAAATCTGTGTATGAGCCAAAAATGCTTTGAAGCTTTCGATATAGAACATACATGCAGAGTTCAACTGAACATTCAAGCTGACAGAAGGTCTTTGTGGGTTGGATATGTCCAGTCTCATATTAATAAACACCTTTCTGAAACAGAGGAGAGATTTGAAGGTAACCAGGTGAATCTTTTGGAGTTGTTCAGGTAACTTTCAGGTAATTTGCTTATTTTGTTCTGTTCTGACTGTGGGCAAATTTAGAGATGGTAACTGTGGTACTCCAGGACTTATTCTGGGAGATTGGGTGGATGTTATTAATCAAGTACAGAGGCTTTTTCAAAAAGGGGGGAAACAAAGACAGATTGCTTAGGGGTGACTTGCTGGCTGGTGATTCCAAGATTTAAGGAAATGGTCTTTTCTGTATGTTTGTGGTTGCTTCTTCCTACTGAAAGATGGGGGTAATATCTGGAAAGTGCTCCTAAAAACTTAATATAGCTTTACAGTTGCCTCTTTCTTTGCACATTTCTCAGCAAAAACAGAAAGGAAGTAAAAATATTCTGAATTCCCGTTGTGACCCCTAATGATGCCTCTCCAGCAGTAGACCTGAACCTTTTGGAGTGAACCTCCTGATCATCTCCATTTACTATGGTTGGCCCCTTCCTGGAAGGATCTCAGAGTACACCATAACAATTTCTTTCACATGAAACTAAACAGGAAAGTGCATGACAGGAGCATGCATGTTGTGCTTCAACTTCTGCTGGGCATTCACTCCCTGGGAGCAGACTAGGACAAGTCCAAAGTTAAAGCCTCCTGAAGGCATACGTTGTAGAACCTTAGCACCAACTGTTTTACTCTACTGATCTTCTGCTATGGGCTAACGGTTGCAACTGTAGACATTGCCTAAACTTACTAGCTGCACAAATTTCAAGTCTCATACTAAAGCAAGTTACTTAGAAATTAAGAAATTATCTTAATATAAAGAAATAATATCCCTAATACTGTTTCTTAAACAAACATAATACCAGTAGAAATAATGAAATAAATGACATTCTTCACAAATGCTTTTTAAAGAAATGTTGATTGCACTCTCTTCTTCCCTCTGATTTTGCTCATTCAGAGGTCTTTGTACATTCTTCCAGGGTGAAGATATTTTCAACTTTACATCCACGCACGAAAGCAATGCAGGCTTCTGGATACAATGAGATTAGCAGGAAGAATGGGCCGTTTTCAGCTCTACCACAACAGCACATGCAGCCCAGCTAACCGTAATTGAAAATCATTAATGTCTGAAGGTCTTGACCCAGCAAGCATAAAACTAGTAAATTCGGCATATTCTAATGATTACAGAATTGATTTTCCTTCTTTTTTTTAAGGAAACCTAGTACACTCTGCAATCACTTTCCATGGAAAGGATGGGTACATGCCATTTCTGAAAATCAGGTGTTAAGTGTATGTCTGATGGCAAGAATCCTCCCCCATCATCTTATATTGCATCTGTTCTGGCAGAAGCCAAGACCTGACAAGAAGTTTGAGAAACTACCCTCCAGTCCCCAGCAGGGCACTATAGATGCTTATGCTTGCATTGTCTGTATTACACTTCTGACAACTGGGGTTAGAGATCACTCTTGAAAGTTGCCATGCTCTTTTTTTCCATGAAAAAGAAACTTTTTCAAGCTCTGTCTCCTTTTTTCCACTCTTTGTTGCAGTAGATGGTGTCAGTGTATTTTTAGCGTTATTCACTTAACTCTGGCCCTTGAGACATCTGATTGAAGAGAGAATGACAATGTGAAGATAGCTACTGATGATAAAAAGTAAACGGATCATTTTACCACTCCATCACTGATTTTCAAATCTCTAATACTTGGAAGCCTTTTGGGATGCCCTCTGGAACACTTCCCACCACAGTCCATTTCTTGAGGGAGGGGAATGGAGTAGTTCTGTGAAAAGCGCTGTCAGTTTGATAGAGGGCAAACAGGCATTGTATACGTAATGAAGGTACAAACTATTTTGGCAAAAAATTGTAGCACTTTCAGAATATTCTACATTTTGTGCAATTGTAAGCCTCTAAGGAGTGCTTTTAAACGCTTTGTTCTTGTTAGATAATTTTGAATTGGTTTGAGATAGGGATATCTGCATTTTGTGGTAACCCCATTTAATTTCTTTAATTTTTCTCTCCCTGTGGACATTTGTTCCATTATTGGAACAACATCATTTTAAAAGTGTTTCTGCAAGCATTAAAACCAATTTCCCGGATTTGCCTTTCTTTGGTGACTGAATTTGGTGTTTAAAATGAGGCAAAATTTGATTCAAACTTTTGCTGTTTTGAGGGCATTTCTCTCTTTGTCTTTTTTCCTTCTTCCACACGGACCCACTGTGCCAAGTAACGCATATGCTGCTTCTGCATTTTTCCTACAGTTGCCAACACCTATGGGGTCACTTCCTTCTCTACAGGTTATTTTAGGAACTCACTTCTCTATGACCTCTTTTATCCTGACCAATTTGGATAAACTCAGTCAGTTGGGTCGAAAGTCTTGGATGTAGGGAATGAAAAACATGACTATGTGAATCTGAGAAGCCAAGCTAAAAATAGGAGGAACACTTGCCTGACTTACTTTACTTTCAAGTCTCTGGCAGGCTGGATCTGAAACTAATGGAAATTTTATAATGGAACAATTCAGGAGTTTTTAACAAAATCCACTCAGCAATAAGTCACATATCAGTTCCAGGTCTATTGGGATGCTTTCTGCCATGTTTCCACTAGGAACTTCATAATATTTTTTGCTTTTGAGACCATGGAGACACGGAAGAAGCTGAGAAATACTGAATTTCCCACAGGAATGCAAAACATCTTACATCTGAGACAGTGACCAGGTTTAGGCAAAATTTATTTTTGCTCCATCTCCATACTGGAGACCATTGTGCAATTAACGGTTATTGACTTCATGTATTCTGTACCTGAATTTTACCGACATTATGATACTGAACCCTGTACCTCATGCTGAGCTTAGAAACTGGTTTCAGAGTAAACAGGATCTGAGGATTTGGCAAGAAATAGATAAAGAGAAGGGAAAGTCACTATGATGACAGATTCTGGGACTAAGAGTCCCTGTGAGATAGAGTTAGATCGAAAGGGTAGCACAGAGTCAAATGAAATTGTTGCCTCAAACAAATAGACACATAGCTAAATATGTGCCACGTATAAAAATAAAATTGAAAATTGAGACACAGTTTCTAAGCCTATGGAAACGGGGAATCAGTAATGCTGGTGTTTTGGTTGAATGGTTCAAGTCCAGGAAACACCCTAGCAACTGAAGAACTAAACTCTTAAAATAAAATCAAGTACTCAATGAAGGTATCTGTCAGCCTCCTGAAACAGAGCAGTTGGAGTTTGCAGGATGGAAGACACTGAATCTCATTTGTTCTTGGGCAACAGATGTGAAAGAAGTTTTCCTACCACCTTGGGTCTGAATGTCTTGTTCAGGTGGCAGTAAGGCATTCAGGGGTGCTCTTTGCTTCCTTCAGTATCTCGGCCAGCAGTTACCCTGTTTGCAAGTATTCTTGTATGCATTTGACCAAAGAGGGAGCAAGAGAGACCTAAGTCAGTGGTTACAGTCCAGCATCTGAGAATGTAAGGTTAACAAGAGCCTAGAGTACCTGATCCCACAGTATCCTAAGATAAATAAATGAAAAATTTAGATTCAAATCTTCTTAGACTGAGGAGGGAATTGAAGTTGGGTTGTTCATTTAGAGATGTGAAGTGGCTTTGCCACCATAGTTCTTTGTGCATATTTTTTCCATCTGAATGCTTTTGACAGAATCTGGACACATTCATTAACAGATTTTGAATAGCTAGGGGTTTGGTTTTGGTGTTTTTGTTTGGTTGGTTTGTTTGTTTTTGTTTTAATGGCTAAACTGCTTACCATATTGTAAGACTGGATGCTAATGATTGATGTATTTCAATTCTCCCATTACCTAGGTTAATGGACTAACCTCCTTGAAAGTACACATGTAGTTTTGATTTGGAAATACAGATGTCTTAATTAGGATTTTTTTACTCAAGGGTTGAGCTTCTTCCTGTTTTCAAATATTTTAAACTACTATCAGAGCACAAAAGAAAGTTTGTGCTGAACTGCACAGTCAGATGCTGAACATTTGTGTAGATGCACCTGTAATCAAAGACCTCTAGAATTTGGTTACCTCATATTTCCATCTGCAAATATCCTAAATCCAGAAAGATAAATGGAAAGGAAGAGCTTGGAAAAGGAAAGAAATGAGAAAACTGAGAAAAGGAAGTAGTAAAAGAAAAAGCTAGATGAAGGACACAATGTGATGAAGGAGAATTCCATGGAGAGGTATTAAAAAGTGACATAAACAAGAAAAGCTGCAGAAAGGAAAATTTCCCAACTATTTTTTTAATTGAAAAGTTTGGTCAACATATAACTGAAAAGAGAAACAATCAAGTGGCAAACCAATGGCAATCTTAATTCACTATCTGTCTCCAATTCCCTACTTTTCTTAAGTATGTTAAACAAGTTGGCACAGCTCAAGCAAAAGGATTGTGTGGAGTCACGTACAAATGCTCATGAAAAGATGAGAAAGATAAGAGGAAAATATATGAATTGTTTTCAGATAGCTTTTTGTTGTTCTGTTTATTTTTAATTTTTAAGATAACATGATTCCAGATAAATTTTTTATTTTTAGAAAAGACCTTGAAAATTATCATCTCTTCCCAGGACTCATCATCACCAGCTGAATCAACTGCTTACTTTTACATCTGCCATCTCCTCCTCTACAATTTGAATTAAAGACATGATGTAGACTTTGATAAAACAGAACAAGGGAACAAAATTTACCAGTTTTCTTGCTAACTCTATGGATGCTCCCGAGAGTCATTGCCTTCTGAGCAGCAGCTGGATGTTTATTGTGCTGAATCAAGTATAATGAGAATAGAAACTGTATGTACTGCTCTAGCAATTGCTCTGGGAACACCCTTGAGAGATTCTCAGCCCAGTAATCTCTTGCAGAAGAAGTCAAATTGAATCTGTCAGTTCTGCTTACATACTTATGAAAAGAAGCTTTAATTGTCGCTTGATTAGATTAACGTTTTACTTCCGGCATTTACATGCACAGAATTTCAGGTTATCTGTACTGTTAAAGAAAAATCCTCACTTACTCAGGGGTGAAGTGGGTTAATACCTGCCTGACATTTACTCTCCCCTACTCCCTTTGTAGTTTTCTACTATTCATTTGTTGTACGTTATCTGGTGAATTATTTTCAAGGAACAATTCCTTGTGAAGAGCTACATTGTATTTAGTTCACAAGGTATACTATTAAATGATGGTAATTTCCTAGAAACTTCTGTAATATTAGGTGTTAGTACCCTCAAGTAATGCTTCTGGTAAAATTGGTCGTGTGAAACAGTGTTGGTTAAACGGAAAGTAAGTCTGTTCTGCCTGTAAAGTAGCTGTTAATTACAGCATTTCATACACTACAGATAACTCTGCCATCCGAAAAAAAGTCTTTCTTTTGAATCGACTTTTGTGAACCCATTTAAATTTAATTTCTAGAGAGATTGTAACTGTAGGTGGATGCTTAAGGAACTAGCAGAAGCCAGATATTTTTTCTTCTTCTAGTGCATGTGATATGTGGTTGTGGAGACTTGCCTGGGCAGGATTAATTTTATTTTTAAGAGGCTTATAATTCTTTTATAAATATGTACTTGGGGTTGAAGACAAGCCAGACTAATTCTACTACTGAGGACATTGTTTATGAAGCTGAACTAAGATAATTCATTATGTGCCTTAAATAAAGGATCACTGTTGCAAATATAGTGAAATGCCAACAAATCTTCACTTTGCCATACAAATCTCTTGAGTTCCATACTGGAGATCTCACAGATGTCTGCTACTTGGTTGAAAGAACATCTGAAGAGAGACACTTTTCCACAGTCCTATTTTGAAAAGTTGATGTTCTATGCTTATATTTTTAATTCTAGAAAATGAACAATAGCAAGGAACTAAAACAGAAAGAACAGCATCAGTACAAGAAACTAATTCATTTAGCTCCAGGCAAAAAGCACTGAAGGCGGCATTTTCAGAAAATGTTATATTTAATTCATACCTTTGGTTGCGCTCATGAGTCTCAGTTTCCTTTCCCTGGCAACAGTCTAAATTAAGAATGACTTGATTGAAATCCATTGAGTTTCACAGACACAAATAAAAGGAGAATATGACTGGATAATGACCATTCATAATAAACAACTTTAATACATGCGCTATTAAAGCTGATTAAAAGTGGAGGTCATAAAAGGCCATTTTTGCAAATAATTACTGGATTTTGAATTCAAAAAGAAGACATTAAATAGTCTCAATTTTTTTTTAGTTCTTCTGCATCTTCTCATTGAAGAAAAACAAGGAATGAATAAGGCGCAGCAAAAGAGAATTCAGAATAATTCCTTTCTTTCTTCTGAAGTCTGAGATGGAAATTTCCCTTACTAATACTGTTGGGTTTTTTTCTGTTTAAAGTGAAAGGCTGTTGATGCTTGTATTTAGTTCCAACAAGGAATACTAGTCACGATAGATGAACTGTTTTCATTTCATCTGTGCTGGCAACTCTTTCTGTTCTTCCTTACCAGGCAGTTTCTCAAGGTATCCACTTGTGAGTTTATAAGACACAAGCCCATATGGATGACATCAGTTACATAGTGTCTGTGAAATGTATATACCAATGCACGTATTGGAAATTTCGAATTGAATGCAAGTAGCTTGTTTTTAATATACATGTAGCCTCTAAGAAAAGCATTAGTGGGCGTTATTGTACATAAACATTTTGATATATAATGTATCCCAAAATTGTTCCCAGATTTCATTGTGGATTTACATGTCAGGAGAAGTATTTGTAAATTTCTGTGAATGTGAGTGAATAGATTTAAAAGAATTAGCCTTCATATAATCTTGATCTGAATGTTTCTTTTTGCAGTTGGAAGGATGTGTTTAAAGTATTTTGGGAGGACCAGGAAATGAGGAGAAATATGTATTTTAAAACTATAAGGAAGCATTGCACCCGATGTTTTGGTTTAAGTATCCTGAGGATAAAATTACGTAACTTCACAAATATTATTTAACTACCAATATAAAATAACTGCATGATATTTAGCTAAGTGGGTAAAATTTGAGTGAGATAGGAAGGAAACATTATGATTAAGACTATGTGTAGGGGAGTCATCAAGAAAGAGAAATATAAGTTTTGGACTTTATCCCTGACTTTTCTGTTACCGTATTTTGCAACAGTGCTTGTGAGACAATACTCATAGTGTTTTATTTGCTGTTGTCTTGTACCCACATCTCTTCATTTGATTACAAAAGTGGAAGCAAAAACTTTACAAAATCAGATCGACAGCATGTTGTATTAGCTTTCCATTTGAAAAATAGCTACATGAAATGTTGGGCAACTGATGAATTCCCTCTTTGTTTTTGAAAGGATATGCTGCTGATCTGGCAAGAAGGGGAGGAGAAGTTGTTGTTGTCTGTTTCGGACAAAGACCCTTCCCTGAAGTCATGTTCAACATGTACTATTTAAATACAGAATCTAGGAAAAAAAAGTCATTCACCTTTCTCACCTCTAGAGCATTTCTTTTCTTTTGATTAAGTCTTTTGCAGTGGGCTAGAGGGAAGAGAAAGCTCGAAGTGTCTTCACTGGTGGGATTCATTAGTAGGATGACTTTTCCAAGTTTGGCAGGTGGCAGGAACATTGTGACATTTGTGTCTTAACACTGGAAGAAAAGTCCTGTGTTCCTCTTCATGTGTGGGAAGCGACTGCATTACTATCAGCGTATTTTTGACAAACTAACGAGAAAATCTGCAGTTTCTCAGAGGGAAGGGAGCACAGTGTGATGTGCTTTGTCACACTTTTTTCCTCCACTCCCCAAAGGACTCCCATAACATGCCTGCCCAGCATGACAAGAGATTCTCTTTATTTAAGGATGCTGTGGGTAGGAATAAGAGGACGACCTCTTTACATGCTTACATCTTTACAATACTCTTCAGGAAGTATATTTTGAAAAAAATACAAGTCCAGGAAGGATGCAAACAGTCTCCAAAGTTTTCTTTAACTGATGAACTGAAAGGACATTGGAAGTTTAGTATTCATTCTGAAAGCTAACTTTCCTTGCTTTCTGTTTGAGATTTGATTACAATTCTGTTAGAATAGGTTTGTCTACTGGATTACATTGCAGAGCTAAAACTTCCCAGAGTTATATTACATGTACATACACAAGGGAAACAGAAGAATGTTGAAACGAATACTTCTGTTTTCTTAAATACTGCATTGCAAGCCAAAACAGTGAATTTTTTTACTCTATGAAGCTGTAAGAATTTTTTGAATGTTGATGAATTTGACAAATCTATCAAATGTCTCTTTGTAAGTAAGGGACAGTGAATTTCTGTAATTACTGACACAGACTCACTAGATGAAAGGTCTTTGTTTTTCCTAACCATAGTAATCTGCCTGTCACGCAATGGCAACATGGGGCAACCACTGGTGTCTTGAGATCTTGACTATCCAAATGTGAAACAATGTAAACCCAAAATTATACCTATTTGAGATAATACAAACCCCTAGTAACTTTGTAAAAGTGTATAACACACTTTGTAAAGGGATAGTTATTCCCTCTGAAAAATATTTTCTAAACCCTAGGCTTGATGCCTTCAAGTTCTGCAGATATGCCTGTGGTTGTGCATGAATACATAAAGATGTCTCAAACGACTTGAAGTTCAAGACATCTTTTTCAGATGCTTTGGCATCAAAGTTGTCCAGGAAGATCCGCTATACAAATCTAGTTGGTGAAAAGTTGTTACAAAAACATAATCTATAATATATATTTTAACTTTTGAGAGAATATCTTCATACATTTCTTAAATGGTAAAGCTTGTTTTCTGATGGTTTGTTTATACACAAGCGAGTGTATATTGCCAGCACTGTTTACAAGAAACATAGTGAATCCTATTTTTTTTTTTTAAGAATATCTGCATATATGTATCCTTAAAAAATGGCACAATTTTATATGAAGGCATATATTGAAACATAATACACACTCTTATCTTCTTGAAAAAATGGTGTAGAGATAAAAAATACCTGAGATGAAAATCTGATAGCTCACAAAGCACTGAGGTTGCATAGCAGCCAAGACATAACACAGTCTCCAGTTCACCCCAATGGTGTCACAGAGTCACAGAATGGTTGAAGTTAGAACGTATCTCTGGAGATCATCTGGTGCAACACCGGTGCTCAGTGAGGGCCACCTAGAGCCCGCTGCCCAGGACCATGTCCAGCTGGCTTTTGAATATCTCTAAAGAGGGTGACTCCACAACTTCCCTGGACAACCTGCTGTAGCGCTCAGTCACCCTCACAGTAAAAAAAGTGTTTCCTCATGTTCGAGGAGAAGCTCCTGTGTTTGAGTTTGTGCCTACTGCCTATTGTCACTGAGCACCACGTGTCTCCATCTTCTTTACACTCTCCCTTCGGGTATTTATATACATTAACAAGATCCCCCCTGAGCCTTCTCTGCTCCAGGCTAAACAGTCCCAGCTCTCTCAGCCCTTCCTCTTAGGAGAGTCGCTCCTGTCCCTTCATCATCTTAGTGGCCCTTCACTGAACTCTCTCCAGTATGTCCATATCTCTCTTGTACTGGGGAGCCCCGAACTGGACACAGGACTCCAGACACGGGCTCACCAGTGCTGTGTAGAAGGGAAGGATCACCTCCCTCGACCTGCTGGCAACAGTCCTCCTAATGCAGCCCAGGATGCCATTAGCTTTTGTTACTGCAGTGGCAAATTGCTGGCTCACGTTGAATTTGATGTCCATATGGACCCCTAGGACACTTTCCACAAAGCTGCTTTCCAGCTGTTTGAGCTCCAGCCTGTGCTGGTGCCTGGGGTTATTCTTCCCCAGGTGCAGGAGTTGGTACTTCCCCTTGTTGAACTGCGTGAGGTTCTTGTCTGCTCATTTCTCAAGCCTGTCGAGGTCATTCTGGGTGGCAGCACAACCCTGTGGTGTATCAAGCACTCCTCCCAGTTTTGTATTGTCTACAAATTTGCTGAAGGTGCACTTGGTCCTATTATCTAAGTGGCCCCTCACTGGACTCTCTCTGGTATGTCCTTGTCTCTCTTGTACTGTACTGAGGAGCCCAGAACTAGACACAGTACTCCAGGTATGTCCTCACCAGTACTGAGTAGAGAGGAAGGATCATTTCTCTCAACCTGCTGGCAACACCTTTCAAATGCAGCCCATCATTAGTCTTTTTTGTAGCACACTGTAGGCTCGTGGTCAACTTGGTTTCCACCAGCACCCTCAGGGCCTTTTCTATAAAGCTCCTTCCCAGCATATGCTGATGCATGGTGTAATGTGCAGGACTTGGTACTTCTCTTTGCTGACCTTCATAAGTTTCCTGCCAGCCCATTTCTCCAGCCTGTCAAAGTCCATCTGGATGGCAGCATGACCCTTTGGTGTATCAGTCACTCATCCCAATTTTGTGTCATCATCAAACTTGCTGAGGGTACCCTCAGCCCCATCATCCAGATAAGGATGTAGAGCAGGACTGGACCCAGTATTGATCCTGGGGTACACCACTAGTTACTGACCTACAACTAGACTTCGTGCCACTGGTCATCACCCTCTAGGCTCAGCCGTTCAGCCCATTTTCAGTCCACCTCACTGTCTGCTCCTCCAGCCCGTACTTCATCAGCTTTTCTATGAGGATCTTATGGGAGGCAGCATCAAAAGCCTTACTGAAATCTAGGTAGGCAATATCCACTGCTCTCCCCTCATCTCCCAGGCCAGTCATTTTATCAGAGAAGTTTATTAAGTTGGTCAAGCTTGACTTCCCCTTGGTGAACCATGCTGACTACTACTCATCATCTTCATGTCCTTCATACGCCTGGAAATGGTTTCCAGGATTAGCTGCTCCATCACCTCCCCAGGGACTGAGGTGAGGCTGACTAGCCTGTTGTTCCCTAGCCAGTTCTCCTTCTTGGAGACAGGGGTGACATTTGCTTTTCTCAGGTCGTCAGGTACGTCTCCCAGTGACCATGATTGATCAAAGATTATTGACAGTGGCCTCACAATGACATTAGCCAGCTCCCTCAGCATTCATGAGTGCATCTCATCAGTTCCCATGGACTTACGTGTGACCGGTTTGCTTAAGCATTTACTCGCTGACTTGATTCTCTTCCGCCAAGGGCAAGTCTTCATTTCTCCAGACTTTCCCCCTGGTGTCTGGGACCTGGGATTCCTGAAGGCTGGTCTTTCTAGTAAAGACTGAAATGAAGGAGGTATTCAGTATCTCAGCCTTTTCCGTGTCCTGTGTCCTCAGGGCCCCTGCCTCATTCAGCAATGGGCCCACATTTTCCCTAGCCTTCCTAGTCACCTGTCTACTTATAGCAGCCTTGCTTGTTGCCTTTGACATCCCATGCTGGATTCAGTTACAGCTGGGCTTTGGCTTTCCCAACCTCATCTCCAGATGCTCAGATGATATCTCTGCATTCCTCCCAGAATGTCTCCATACACTTTAAATAGCTGTTTCCGCATGCCTATTCTTTATTTGTCCATAAGGAGACTATAAATAGTAACACAAACCTGACTAAAACACAGTCTCTCTGTATTATGAATACTGACTCAGTAGTGCGTGGAACACCCTATCCTTCATGTTGTAAATTTTCTGCCATACACAGATAGCAATTCAAATGTATTTGCATATACTCGCAGAATACTGTAAACCTCAAAAATACATTGTTAGGTATACATATGAAAAAGGTGGCTAACTGGTTGGTCTTAGTTTCCTTATTTTGGTATATTGCATATAGATATCCAAGAGAACAGAAAGTGATTTTAGTATGGATTTGAGCTTATTTGAGCTTTGACACAAGTAAAAGACTATTGAACACTGTTGTACTATCAGGATGATATGCGAGATGACCTATTCTGACACTCCTATTTCTCTCTCAGAAATAACTGATGTTGCTTTCTTGAGGAGGAGCATATGCTGCTCTACATCAATATTTTTTAATGTCTTGATCTACTTATTTTAAGTGACAGTCTGCTCACCAGTCATCTGTTGGTAGGTCACATGTTTACTCTGAGATTACAGATAGTTCCTTTATGTCTGGCGTTCTGATTGTTTTCATGCAGTCTATTTAACTGTTTTTCTCCTCCATGTCACTGTCAGCAGTGTAGACAGTTTTACTATTTGATGTTCCAGCTCCAAACATGCAGAAGGTGCTGGAACTGCATTAGGAACTGATTTGGAAATAAATTCGTTGTGGTGCAGGAGTGTATACTGAGTTTATGATAGGAAAATATATCAGAAGGCTTTACCCTAAAGGAGTAAAATGGCAGCCATAAAATGGTCTTTAAATGACACATTATGCTCTGATGGAGCATTTTTTATAAGAAAAGTTGTAATTCTCACAGTGGTTGTGCTCAATTTATTTAATAATCAAACAGTTCTAGCAACAGAAGGTTTTCATCTTTAATTTTAAAAACATATGCTTGCAGCACATGGCTCAGTCAGTTCAGGGATCTGGTTATAATTACTTAGGAAATCTTTTACAGAAAGACAGAAGTAATTCTAGACTACTTAACAAGCAGGTTTCACTGAAGCAACATGCATTTGTGTAATGCAATGTGTCTCGACACAGTTCTGGAGAGCCATTTACTGCCAATTGTAAACTGCTTTGCAGGGGTTCCTGTTATGTGCAGTTGTAGACGTAGCAGAGGACTGCATGGTGATTTAAGGACCTGCTAAATCACAGACCACATCTGTGATTTACTCATCCTGACAGTTGATCCCTGTTTACTTGCAAGTTTAGAAAAAATATTAGGCAGCCTCTCTACTGACTCCCTCCACGTGCTGCTCTTCTTGGCTCATTTATTAGGAAATAGTTGTGGTCTGCAACAGACATCATTATTCTAGACTGAGTCTTTACACGGTGACCTTTTAAAAGTAGAAGAGAAGGCTTCAAAAGGATGGAAGCTGCAGAAAGTAAGTGTTAGAGATGTGTATTTTGATAGGCTTAGGAGTGGGTGTTTTTCCCACCAGTTTGTAACAGGGTAACTGGGACTTCTCTGACCTTGTAGGTGTAAATAAGACCTTAAGTTTCAGTGCTTGCTGGTTCATGTTTCACCTCCAAATCTATTGTCTCTTGTTCTGGTTCCTTTCTTTGAGATTATATTGTATTTATCATATTCTAATTTGGTTTCCAGTAAAGTATCAAATGCAAAGATATGGTGAAATAAGACTGAAACTTGACCTTTGTGCAGCATCTGAATTCCGGTAGGACTCAACCTGGTGTTTCTGCTCCCTGCCCTTTGCTGCAGTCTTGCCTGAGATAAGCCAGTGTCATTTTCATGGAGGTAGCGGTACTGTGAATATGCATATTGTTGGCTCTGAACAAGAAATGATGATGTTAAATATTGATTTCTGGCAGGCTACTGTCTTGAAAAAGAAAAACACCCTCCCAGAATTCAAAGAAAAAGCTCATCGCCATCAAAGGTTCAGGCTGTAGATTTCAGGCTCTGTCAGGGAAAGGAGTTTATATTCAAGGGCTGATGTGGACACCTGTACCCGTTACTAAAGAACTGTGATGCCATGAAATGAAGTCTGTCTTTGTGTACTTCTGGCTGTAGGTCTGCCCAGAAAAAAACTGTTCATAAGGAATAGCTGATGACTGACTTTTCTACAAAGATTAGCAAGCAAATATAGCTGAGAGTAACCAGGTAATTCCAGGCTGTCAAATGTCTGCTTGGGTATTTTCAGTGCTGGGGTATGCTGCTGCCTGCTTCTTCAGTTGTCCTTTTTCATACACGACTGTGGTTGAGGCACGGTTTCACCTGTGGTTGCATTTCCTCCTGCTCTTTTGGGGAAAACAAGGGAGAATCTGGCATCACCCTACTACCAATTTCTAGACTGAAATGGCTGAATTAACTTGCTGAAATCTCAACTATGGTAATCTGCTTCCTCAGGAAGACTGGACACATAATTGTCTTTTCCTTTACAATTTCACGAAGATCACTGCAGATATCTCTCTGGGCACTGTTGTAGTCTGATTATCTCAGAGCTTTCTGAACTTTCCATCTGTCTGCTTAACTTTGTGACGCACTGAGTTCATGATCTAAACCAAAGGCTGTTTTTGAGGTCTGTTTGCTTTATTTCTCTACAACTGTTGAAACATCTTTAGCCTTTGTGTACATTTGGCAATTACTCTTTTTTCTGCCCTGCTTCTGTAATATCTATAACTATACCAGATGTGAGATGTGCTTTTAGAGGAAGTATGTGAAAAAAGCTTCCGTTTCTGCAACGCTCAACACATGCATGGCCTGCTAGACTCATTGGCCCCCACCTCTGTGCTGCTGGTGTCATTAGCATATTACATATTTTGAGTTCCAAGAAGCACTAACCAGGGAAAGAAAGCATTGTATGTGATGAATATCACGCCATACAGCGTGACCTAGACAGGCTGGAGAGTTGGGCAGAGAAAAACCTTATGAAATTCAACAAGGGCAAGTGTAGGGTACTGCATCTGAGGAGGAATAACCCCATGCATCAGTACAGGTTGGGGGCTGACCTCCTGGAGAGCAGCTCTGTGGAAAGGGACCTGGGAGTCCTGGTGGACAATAGGATGACCATGAGCCAGCAATGTGCCCTGGTGGCCAAGAAGGCCAATGGCATCCTGGGGTGTATCAAGGAGAGCGTGGCCAGCAGGTCGAGGGAGGTCATCCTCCCCCTCTACTCTGCCCTGGTGAGGCCGCATCTGGAGTACTGTGTCCAGTTCTGGGCTCCCCGGTTCAAGAAGGATAGGGAACTGCTGAAGAGGGTCCAGCAGAGGGCTACAAAGATGATTAGGGGATTGGAGCATCTTTCTTACGAGGAAAGGCTTAGGCACTTAGGTCTTTTTAGTCTAGAGAAAAGAAGACTGAGGGGGGATCTTATCAATATTTATAAATACTTAAGGGGAGGGTGCCAGGGTGATGGGAACAGTCTTTTTTCAGTGGTGTCCAGTGATAGGACAAGAGGTAACGGGCACAAACTTGAACATAGGAAGTTCCATGAGGAGGAACTTCTTTACCTTGAGGGTGGCAGAGCACTGGCACAAGCTGCCCAGAGAGGTTGTGGAGTCTCCCACAATGGAGACATTCAAAACCTGCCTGGACGCCGTCCTGTGCAACCTGCTGTCAGTGTCCCTGCTGTGGCAGGGGGGTTGGACTAGATGATCTCCAGAGGTCCCTTCCAACCCTGACGATACTGTGATTCTGTGATTCTGTGAATGTTAAATGTTATGCCCTAATTTCTCTGTGATGGATTATCTTGTTTTTCCAGCACTGGATGAGAGAGTAGAACTAGCTTTAGAACTGGAACAGCACATGTTTTGAAGCATCCACAGCCCTTTTATATCATGTTTATTTTTTTGTTCTGTTCTAAGTTCCCGGGGGTTTACACTCCAACCTCCACTCATGTTTCATATGTGCTTAAAGGGGGAGGTAAATCTACTGAGTGGCATGTCTTCATGAGATCTTTCTAAATCAACAAAGAAATGATGGAACAGAAAGAATACCATATAAAAAAGAAGTTAATGATTTTGGTTGCATCTGTTTTTCTGGTGATGAGTCAGGAGCAATTAAGTGAAAGATTGGAATGTTCCAGAGCGCAAAAAACCTGAGATTAGTTTAAGCAATCTTTTATTGAACTTTTTCAGGTAGAATTTTCATTTTTCTTCCTTAAATATCTGAAGATTCTTCTAATCAATGCACCCTTCATTTTTCTTTAGAAAGAATGTAATACTCAAAGGGATAGAGAGGAGTGGTGGGAGGGACAAAACTCCATCCTGTGTTTATTTAGGATAAAGATGTATTTCTAGTTGACAGAGGGTGAGGCTTTTCTCCCTGATGATATTTTGGGGCTGCTTATTGATTTTCACCTCAAAATTATTTTTCTCCACTATGTTAGTAAAAGAGATACCAGGATTGAATCCCATCAGATAATAATGAGAAAAAAATTCAGAACTGTAACCTCTAGGGAAGGACAGTTAGGATAGTTGGTGGTGGATTGTTTAATTTGGTTTTTTTCCCAACACAGGGCCTAAGAGGAACTGGTTGCTTCAGTCACTGAGTCCTGTTCCCTGTCATGTCAGCGAACGGGTGCATCCCTGGGTTAGTGGAGATATTTGCTGGTTTATCCTCAAATGACCAGTAAAGGATCAGATGGGGGTTTGGATTCCCTTCTCAAAAATGCAGGAAATTATACTGGCAAGTTTGCTTAAAGCTGGCTGCTGAGGCTTTTCCAAGCATTAATCCTAGTGAAAATCAGTGCTAACTAGATGTGGAGATTTGAAGGGGCTCCACTAATTAGGCTGTGACTCCTTCAGTCACCAGCTGGTCTGCAAAGCCAGCCAGCAGTTTTCTAAATTACTATTTCCCAAGGTAATCGGAAAGTGTTAGTTTTTGGACTAGTTGTTGCTACACCTTTTTAGGGGGGAGGGAATTTTGTTTATTTGTTTTTACTTTGTGATCAATGAGTTTGTGTAGAAATAGTAAGAATTCAGAATTCTTAAATGGTTTTGTCTGAATGACTTTGGATTGGTGCTCTGCAATCCCTTGGGAACAATTTTGATTAATTGGATTGAAGACAACATCAAATGCCTGCAGCTCCTTCCATGCTGTAGTTGAGTCCTTATTACTCAATTACATCCTTTTACATTCATTTTATGTTAATTCTCTTTCTTCCATCTACCACACATCTGCCTCCACTCATTTCTTGGTTTGTTTTTTTTTTCCAAGAGCTTCAGATATTCTGATTGAAATTTGTCTTGCAGATTTGTGGTCTTAAAATCCATTTTTTTATAGTTTACTTTTCTTCAGTTCAATTGTACATCTTCATGGCAGGTCATCATTTTAACTGTACAAACTAAGGCAGACTGTTTAATCAAATTTCAGTGTTAGAAACTGAGGCATCTACAGCCATGAAGATTCTACTTATTTCATCAACAAGTTCAATGAATGTCTCCCTCTACAGGCTCTGCTTTTTGTGGCTTGAAGGTTTGGGGCTTGGCTTAGTTCCAGCTGTTGGCTGCAATGTCTGTTTACTCAGTGATGGTTCATCACACTTTTTTTTTTTTTTCTCCTTTAAGGTATAAGTATTTCTCATTGCCAAAGATGAATTTGCACTAAAATAGTAAGAATATGGTCTCTTGTTTTTCATACATATCTATAAAAATCTTGTGTTGTAGTCATGTGTCTTCTCTTTTTTTATAACATTCTGGGAAAAAAAAAATCACACCACCTACATAGGTTTGAAAAAGGGTCCTTGCTTTTGAGCATTAACCTTTTCATTGACTCTTTGTGCTCCAGTTTTTGCATTTATAGCGAAATAAGAGATCCTTGAAGTCTCTCACAACATACATGAGTATTCTTCGGGGTTCTATTTTTTTAAAAACTTCTTAAAGTTGCCCCTTTTCTAAGGCTTTTCCTGCACCATTCTTCATTTAACAAATGTCATCCCACTAGACAGTCAGAAATCTAAATAATCTGTGACATTACTAAGATATTACACAATCTTGTTTAGCCTTGCTCCTGTTGTTGTTTTCCATTCCTGTCCTCCTCTGCTTCTTGTATGTGTGCATGGGCTATTTAAACTGCATTCTTAGAGTAGGAAGTCTCTTCTTTATAACGATTCATAAGACTTCCTGTGTTTTGCTGGTGCTATGTAATCTTTACATAGTACCAATATCTAGGCATAATAAAAATGTGCTGGAGCAAATATTAAAAATAACTTTAGAAGTAACAATTTCAACTTTTTTTTTTAATTTTATTTTTGTTGCAGTGCATTCTGCTTTCATTCCACTTTACCCATTTACATAAGAGTAAATTACTCTGGTGTTTAGAATACCACAAAAGATCTCTAATGGAATTGTCTAGGGCTTTGTGTAAACAAGTGTACATCTTTAAAAGACTTGTTTACAGAAATTCATGACCATAAGCATACACTAAAGTTCATTCTCTGAATAAATTCAGAGAAGTTATCAGTTATGTGGAATCTAAAATTTAATTGAAAGTGATCAAAACAGTGGTAAGAAACAGTGGTTGTATCTCATGAGGTCTAGCCAGGATGCTGCTAATTTTGTTCTGTAGATGATCTTGTTCCTTACTTTTATCCTTACTCCTTAATATGTAATTTTTTTCTTTCTTTTCTTAAGCAAAACATCATGTGTTGAAGACCAGTTCAACAGGTGCTAGCCTACCTGGCTTTTTCTGAGCTTACATCTATAAATTGTCTTACATTCACCTTCAGATCCCCTCCATTCCTGTAACTCTCCTGTCCTTAAGCAACAGACTTAAAGTAGCGAGAGAAAATTCTATCAAACTTCCTCACACATCTTTCTCGTGATTTTATCTAAATAATTCTTCTGTGAGCATCCACTAGCCTAATCAGATACGTTTGCAAAATCTCCCCCTTTGATTGACTTCATGTAACACACCCCTGTTCATCCTAACATAAACATAGCATTTTCATTTGAAATCTGCGCATAATCATAAAAGGTCCATGTCAGGCACTTTCTCATATTCCTTGAGGAGTGGCTTCAGGTGATCCTCTTTCTAAAGCACACCCACTTTTGCACTTTGCTTTTTGCAGTCTCAATGTAGGGGCCAATGATACAGTACTTTTGAACGCTATTCAAAAGATCCACGTTTGCAGCCTCTTTATCTGTAGGTCTCACTGCTTGTTCCTGTTTTACTGCTGAAAGTAGACTGATGTGCCATTAAAACCAGCTGAATAATTTACATGCACTAATAATGTATAAGCCATGCAGCCATCTTAGGGAGAACTCTGAAACAGGAGAGACATGGCATACACAACAAAATATAGTTTTTTCAAGGGAAAAAAACCCAAACAAACAAACAAACAAACAAAATGACCACCACCACCACAACAAAATAAACTACAAAAACCCCCAGAATTTCACACACCTATAGATAACAATGAGCTGCACATTCCCAGTGCAGTCCGTTGCAGATTGCATGGATAGCCTCAAACTGGCTGTTCTCTCCCTGCACGTACAGCCATACTCTTCCAAAAATAAAATGTGGGTATGCATATCTAATCAGAATACAGCTTTTAAGAGTGTGGTATGATTTTTTTAAAAAAATATTCCCTTTGATGACAGTTCACACCAATAAAATAGGTTTCAAGAAAGAAATAGGTACATTATGTCTTGTCAGATGATGAAGTGAGTATTTTTGTTTAAATATTGCACTATTGGCTACTTTCTGGTCTTATGTACTAAAATAATCCATTGCTTTCTAGTAATTCTTGTATCAGAAGTAAGAGGCAAGTTTGCATTTTAGATTATTTCAAAGGCCAGATACTGTGTTGAACCTAATATCCAAAACCTTAATTATGTTTGAATGAATTTTCACAAAAGGCATTATCCAGTGAGAGTCTGTTTCACACTGTGCTTCCACACTTTATTTCTATGGCAATATTGATAATTAATTAGATACAGTTGAAAACCTGACAGGGAAGAAATTAAGGGGTTTATGCAGTTTCTTTTTCAATTGTGCTACCTATTACTGAGCTAGTAAAACTGCAATTAAATGTAATTTGAAGAGTTCATCACATTGTAAATTTTGACCAAGGCCTCTAGCAGTTTATTTGTGACAAATTGGTCCTTTGTTCAAATGATTCTATTTTTAACCAGATGTTCTTCTGTTAACATGTCTGTTCTGGTAGCATATGAAAGAGCAATGTATGGAGTTGAAAAATGTTATGAGAAGGTAATTTCCTTTTACTTTTTTTATTAGCAGTCTAAGTATGGGAAAATATTCTAGTGTCGGAGCTTATTAACAGACATGTCTTCCCCATCCCAGCCACTGCATATTGTACAGGTTTGTGGCTGTCCTGGTTTGAGGTAAAACAGGACCAGTTTTGTTCAGTAACATCAATTCTTAGGTGTGCCTCTTCTAACTACTGAAATTAACAGCATATTGTGCAGACACTGTTCGCTCTCAGAGTGATCAGACCCGTGTTTATAGCTGATGCCCAGGCATGGGATGCAGAGAGGGTCCTGCTTATACTTATTGCTGTAACAGCCAAGGCAAACCAACTGTGTTATTCGCCCCATTGGAGGGTCAGGAGTGGAAAAGCGCAGAGGGGTCCCACCTGCAGGGAGGAGCAGACAGGACAGGTGACCCAAAACTGACCAACGGGGTATTCCATCCCATCTGCCTCATGCTCAGTATAAAAGCTGAGGGATCAAAGGGTCAGCTCTCTCGCTCTCTTCCTTCAATGGCCAATGTCTGAGGAGGACTCTCTCTGTTCATCTGTCTTTGGTCCCAATTGTGAATGCAGATCTGGAATCCAGTTCCCGTCCATCACTGCGTCCAGCCTGGGACTTCCCCAGTGCCAGCCGGTGTCGTGATTGTCATCCTGGGAGCTTGATATGGTTTTATATATATTTCATTATTTCCTTTTTATTTTATTATTAATATTTCATTAAAGTAGTTTAGTTCCTTCTAAACTCATAAGTCTCTTTTTCCCTCCTCTGCCTCTCTCTCTGAAGAGGGGTAGAGGGGAGCATCTCTCGGTCCCATCTGGGGTCCCCCACGTCCCCAGTGGCCGATTTGGCCTAAGCCACAACAGCCGCTAAATGCCAGGGTGAGCTGTAGTGCTCACAGAGACTTTGCAACACCTGAATGACATTTTGGCCTTGCGGAAGCAAGAGTCCTAACCAGGCACCAACTTGAGCTGAGGCATCACTGGAGACCTGCATGTGGCAGTTTGCGTGGGGTTTCGGGGTGGCAGCACAGTTAGAGAGGGAGTACTTTGAAAAACGGCTGGTTCTTGGCATCTCTGCGCATTTGCAGGAAGCCCACAGGAGGAAACATATGTGCACAGCCTGCACGAGAGCCGTGTTGTACGGACTGTCCTTGGTGAGCTTGGGAGCTCTCGTGTCGACAGGCAGCTGGCGGGTAACCAAAGGCAATTAGCTGCGGCTAGTGTTATACAAGCAAATCCTTAAATAGGAAGCAACTGCTGCAATGGCTCCTGCTTTCTTCTGGCTGGCCACGCTGGTAACAGAGGAAAGGAGGTGTTGCCAGAACATCTCTGGATCACATTAGGGCTGAATTCAGAGGCAAGAGGCTCTAGAGAGCAGCGGAACATCAGAGGCAGCAGAGTGGTCCCCTACATCCTCTCCTGGCAGTTGCACTGAACGTTCTTCCTAAAAATCAGGCCAGCACTGCTTATTTAAGATGAGAAATCATTATGTGCAAGACAAAGCATACATCTGTTAACTATTCCCAAAAGTATTTCTGTCAAGAATTATCAAATTTCTGTATTTTACAAATGCTGTTTTTCTTACCAATGTTAAGCAACTAGTGATATGAAGCCTTTAAGGATAAAGAAGGAAATGCTGGAGAATCTTTTACAAACTTTTTACACCATTTATTTAGAGAATCCCGCTTTTGGCTTTTTTTTGGCTCACAGGATTTTTGGTGTAAAATGTACAGACTTCATGTATCACTTTGGTTTCTGTTCTTGAGTACTTGGCAGCATTTCACCATTCCTGTTAAACGTTATGTTGATTTTTTTTTTCTTAATTTCTCCTGCATTCCTTAGTCATTTAGAATTCCAGATAAATGTGGTGGCTCTAATATGCATCAGGGTAATGAATCTTTCCATGATGTTTTGATGAGATGTCAAACCTAACTCCTAGTTTAATTCTTTGGGATGCTAATTAGTGGGCCCAACTAACATAAACAAGCAAAGGTTTTATGGCTTTTTCCTTCCTGTGCCATCTGAGAGGCGACGTGAGACGGAAAATTAATAGAGCAGGGAGGCTGAAAAATTCTAAAAGGTTGTGAAAGAATAGGAACCCCTGTTTGGAATATAGCCTTTTATAATATGCACAAAATCAGCGGTGTTCATCCAATTTAAAATAATCACTCCAGTTGCTGGTGTACATGAAAGTGAATCCATAAAGCCTCAAGAAGTTTCAAAGAGGAAAACAGAAGGAACTGACAAAGCCAAACCTAGAAGTTGGTTGAAGAAAGAGGAAAGCAGGAAATAGTATTCCAGTTTTTCAGCAGTTTGCATTGCTTCAAGTATTTTGAGATCACCATTACTCTGAAGAGGCAGGTCCTTCTTGTGGCCCAGTGAGAGACGGACACATGCATAGCATATACAGACCAGCCTGATACCTTTCTTCCTATAGTTTGCAATTTTTGGGTCCTTCCCCCTTACCCCCCAAACTGTTCATGTTAGCATGTTATACAGCATATATCGTTTTTTCTTTCTAGTTATATTTTCTAGCAAATAGCATACCTACACTTTACTTTTCATTAACTTCAGCTGTTAAAACTACTGACAAATCAGCAGACAAAACTGCGGCATGTTTTCTTAACTAATGCTGATATCAAAAGTAAGGAAGTTTTGATGTTTTTACTTAAAGGAACTATTCCAAATACTCTAAATTGATAAATATGGATCTAAGTAGGGACTTCAAAAGAAATTTGGCAGGATAGTTACTAAACAAGAGCACTTTAGAAAACTACAATCTGTGATATATAAAATAGCTTTTTTTATTAATTTTGAAAACTGTGTGAACTATAAATTGTTAAAATTATCAAATCTGCAAAGAACTGAGAAATAATTCAGTATTAACAAATATTTAGTATACATTAGTCATTTAGAATTTGGGGATTATTCATGAACATATTTAACAACGCTATTGACAATATACCCAGGAAAAATCAATGCAGCAGAGTTTAAAAAGAGGGCTGCTATCACAGGCATTTATTGATATAACACAGATGTAAGTGGGATGCACTTAGAAACAAATGGAATAGATTCTACCTCGCTAAAGATAAGGAATTGTTAGTGCTTTTACTTCAAGACTCTAATCTTAATTCAAAAGACTTTTATTTAGAGCATCTGAGGCAGCTGGTAATTAAGTATATTAAATAATTAATTGTAAATAAAGCATTTTGTGTGTAGAAATTAAACACAATTTAGCACATCCCCAAACAGTATGCAAAGGATGTAGTATGTATAATATTAATGAAAAATGAACATTAAAGATTTAGCTTTCCTGATGATAAATGTACTCTTAAGAAAAGCTGGGGGAAGTGGCATGATTTCAGCAAAACAGACTGCCTTCTATAGAAGGAAAATACGAAAGTTATAAACAAGAAATTTTATGGAGGAAAATAAAAGCAAATCAAAGTGATCATTACAAAGGAAATCTTTATCAAAAGCAGTAATTTCCGTCCAAAATGACTGTTTTCTCCAAGATTTAGAGATAGAGTTTCTTGTCTAAGGGCTCTTCAATAATTTTGTGTTTAATTTTTTTTGTGATAAACTCATCATAGTGTAAGATCTTGTCCTGAATAAGCAAGTGTTAAAAAGTCAATATTTAAAAGCAGACTGCATTGTATTTGCTTTGCATATTCCATTGTATTAAGTTGATGAGATTTAATTAACTCAAATGAAAGCATCACCAATTTCATAAAAAATTACTCTAAAAAATGTTTACATTGAACATCATCTTTTTTTTTAATTATTTTTCTGAGCAGAATAAAAGAAAAAAAATGGCTTTGTGCCAAGGAAATTATTCCGTTAGACTTGAGATGAAATATGTTATTGCTGGCAATAGAAAGGCAAGGCAAAGTAAAGGCTGGGACCACCCTTCTTGCCTGTCTGCTGGTTAGATTATTTATTCAGGACATGGGAAACAGAAGTCAACATTGTTTTAGTATGTCCAAATAATTAAGTGCTTCTTGGAGTCAGAAGTGTAATTTTGGTGTCCCGTTACTATCCCCTTGAAAACTACAAAGTTTCAAAAAGCCATTCTGATTATTATTACTGTCTGTTTCAGGAGGTCAAATTTTATAACACAGAAACAGACGCATTGGATATTCAGCATATTTTACTGGAGTGATAGAGGTGAGGGAACTTTTTTTCCAAAATTTTAGTCCCACTTTACATCCATGACTAACAAAGTAGTAAATATTAAGGGCAAGAGGGGAGATACTGGACTGTTGGTGAAAGTACTCTCTGGGCATTAGCAGCACTGGATTTCCGTTCTGTACTTCAGCGAATGTTTGCATATGCAGAGAGGAGTCGTGTCAGCCAGACAGGATGGGAAAACCCTGCTCCTAAACACACTGGAGGTTAGCAGTCCTCCTCTGGAAGGTGGGAAATGTAATTCACCAAATTCACCTGCAGCCTACGTTTCCCTTTTTGAGTAAATATCATGATCAGGCTCAAAAGTTGCTGAAAAAAAAATTTTGCTATAGAACAGTATTCATAATTCCTCAATATCTATTTTTCTCTGTGTCTACCACCACCTCTTGATTTCTGTTGTTTTTGGGAAGGCTTTCGTTTAAGCATCGAATCCCTTCATTCCATGAAGAACGTGTCAATCATATTAATTACTTTTTGATCTATCTTTATTTTACCAGGGTTTTTAAGTATATGTTAATATATATTTTTTCTTGACATAAACAAAATCATCAAAGGGACATATACAGTGAATTGAAAATTTTCTTAATTCCACAAGTGGTTTATAATATGCTAATTCAAAATTGTTGGAGCCCTAAGTTAGCCAGGGAATTAGCTAAATCATTAATTTTTTATTAACTAACACTGAAAATCACAGATAACTAGTTGATCAGTACAGAATAATGCTATATGAGTTTTCCTTAGATGTAAACCCCCTTACACCAAAACACTAAGCAGATTTGATTGTCTAATACTAGAATATATGCTGTTTACTCAGAGTTCACTTCAGTGAAAATTCAAAGAAAAGGAAAATTCAAAACTTAATTTATTATTCTTCAGATATTTTATTTTAAATATAAATATTTTTACATTATATTGTACAGAAGTCTACACCTCTCTACTGCAATTGGTTTTGCAGTCTTGCCTCAGATTCATTAGCAGCATAGCAGGGGTTTAGATTCTGAGGTCTATATTTCTGCCATCCAGTCACAATAGCAATGATACAAAAAATTGTACGTATCTGTAAACTGGAAGAGCAGTTGGTGAGATATTATTGACTCGCTGCTACTTCTTTTTCACAAAATGCTCACTCATAGGGTAATTCTGTCTTGTAAGGGGAGTTACCACTTCGTCTTGTAGAAGTATTTATTGAAGAAGTTAATCTTGTCCTGAAATTATTTGGAAAATGTAGTTATTAAAGTGCATACTTTAGATAATTTTACTTCTGTAATCTTGTTTGTCCAGAAAAAAATTCCTTTTGATTTTTTCAAGGTTTCCACACACACCACACACTTTCTAACAAATCCCTGTTGTAACAGCCTATGCTTCCCTGTCAGAAATACTGATCTACTTATTTCTCCTGCATTATACCTTCACGGGGACGGGGTCCCATAATACAGGTTTCACACATATGTTCATTTCTCACTGAGAAATCTCATATGTATTTTTCTGGTTTTGTGTAACTGTATCTGCGCTACGTGCAGTGGAAGCTGTAATGTGAAGTGTACAAAGGAACAACTGCTTTATTTACTGCTTTAATGGAAGCATCTTCCATTACCCCTACTTCTGGCAAAACTGCTGGTTCACTTTCCTAATGTAGAAAAGCTTGAGCTCCTTAAAATTCAAAACCACATATCTGGAACCAGTATGATAGAGCATCTCTCATTCTTAACTGGTTGGTTGCATGGAGTGCTGTGTGCACCTATCAGTCAGTATGTGCACAGATCAAGTAGTGCATTCTGGCCAAGGATTCCCACCTGGATATAGGGAATCATCTTTCCTGTTTCCTTAGAAAGATTTTTATCCCTATCCTAACATCTTCCTATTACAATTCAATAAGAGTTTAAGCAAATTCTGAAGTACCTTTTCATTAAAAAAAAAGAAAATATTATTTGCATGAATATTACAAGTGTACTTGTGGTGGTTTGACCCTGGCTGGATGCCAGGTGCCCACCAAAGTTGCTCTATCACTCCCCTTCCTGAGCTGCACAGGGGGACAAAGAGTGTAACTAAAGGCTTGTGAGTCGAGGTAAGAACAAGGAGATCACTCAGCAATTACCGTCACTGGCAAAACAGTCTTGAGTCAGGGAAATCAATCCAATTTATTACCAATCAAACCAGAGTAGGGTAATGAGAAATAAAAAAAATATCTTAAAACACCTTCCTCCCACCCCTCCCTTCTTCCTGGGCTCAACTTCACTCCCAATTTCTCTACCGCCTCCTACCAGTGGCACAGGGGGGACAAGGAACCAGGGTTGCTGTCAGTTCATCACACTTTGTCTCTGCTGCTCCTTGCTCCTCAGGTGGGAGGACTCCTCACACTCTTCCCCTACTCCAGCGTGGGAGCATGTCTCCCATGGGAGACAGTGCAGGACTTTCTCCAGCGTGGGTCCTTCCCATAGGCTGCAGCTTTCCACAAACTGCTCCAGCACGGGTCCTTTCCATGTGTCCTTTCCATGGGGTGCAGTCATTCAGGAACAGACTGCTCCAGTGTGGGTCCACCACAGGATGATGCTCAGTATATAAATGGGCATTGCCCAGGGGGCGGAAATCTACGATCACTGCTCAGGACGGTGCCAATTCACCAGGTAGTGAGAGTGACCTGTGTCATTATTATTATTGTTATTATTATTGTTATTTTTCCTTTTCTGTTATTGTTTTTATTAAACTGCCTTTATCTCAACCCACAAGTTGGTTCTCTCCTTTTCCCCTCCTTTTTTTCCCCTCTTCTCACCACCCTTTGGGTGAGGGAGGGGGAGTAGTGAGCGGCCACATGGTTCTAGTTGCCAGCTGGGGTTAAACCACAACAATACTGAAGCCAACAAATACATCGTTTCAACGGAGAAACGGGTCATAGATAGCTGAGTGGTGGTTTGTATGCAAAGGCTTGAAGAAAGAGTAGGCAACTTTTGTGTTGGTCACACACTTGTGGCATTGAAGTGTCTTAGAAGAAAGCTTAGTATGTTTCAGTAGGTTCAGGATGCAAGAGTTGAGTCCAGCTACCATAAGCAGGATCATGCAACACCCCTCAATGCCATAAAATTGTGTTTCGACTTACCATCATACCCTCAGAGCTATACTCTGAGCTATAGCAGTTTTGATGTTTTCTGAGAAAAATCCAGTGTGTTGTCTGCAATGAAGCATCAAGGGAGAGAGTGCAAGAAAATAATAAGCACTGGGCAATTGCTCCTGGGTGTCTCTCATATATGGGTGGGTGGAATAATACTCTTTTGGGGGCAGAGAATTGCAGAATGGCTGTTGTTTCTTCTCAAAATTTCTGGCAAGAGCAGACTGTGATTAGGTAGCAAATTAAAGTCTTCCTGTTGTGAGTATGCAGAAATGCCTATCAGTTACAGATTATCCTTGAATCAGAGTAAGCAGTCCAACAGTGTCCTTACTTTACCATAGCCCTGTGTGGCATGGCCAAACTACACATCCTTATCCAGAAATAACTGTTGGTAGGAAGCAAGCTCATTTCTACTTACCAAGTGTGTTGCTCCATTTCACAGTTTAAAATCTCATTTTTTTACAGCATACTAACTGCTTTAATTACCGGATAACAACCATAAATTTATGATCATAAATATCTAAACAAGTCTTTGAATGCCTTTGAATGTGTCATGCAGTTTCAAGGGCTTTCTATGCCTTGTCCTGCCATATATTTTCTTTGCAAATTATGTATCTCATCACTCTGCAGAAAACTTTCTAGCTTAAAAAATAAGCAAGGCAAACAAGTATTTTTGCAGGAAAAACTATTACCATGTGTTATACTCCAGTTGTACCACCTGGCCCACAGATATTTTAGTAGCAAGTATAATACCTTGATCAGTGATCACTGACCCTTCAATAAGGTATTCAGGTTTTGGGCAGATTCATTTTTGTGCTAGAATCTCTGCTGCCACTGAAATCAGTACTGACAGTTTGATTTAACTGGAAGCAGTCTTTTGATTATTTAGGAGAAAGTACTGGGAGCAAGGCAGATGCAGAAGAAATGCAGGACATAAAAAAATAAAAAAAATAAAATTACATAATTCTCCAGGTACCTCACAAAACAGACACAGCCAAGCTTATGTAACTCAAAGACTTACTTTTGTTGGCAAAAGGTTGCACAGTTATTTAAAATTCACCAACTTTGTAAACCAGTATTTCCCTTTTTATACAATTTTGTGGCAAGTCCCCTTTCTATTTTTAGTATGTGAAAGTGGTGTTTGAGAGTACTTTTTTTAACAGCTGTGTACTTTTTCTAACAGCTGTGTTTTGTTAAAGTAGAGGTGAATTTCCTTTTAGGTCAAATAGTGCCTCAAATTGGAATATGTTTATCAGAAAGTTCCTACAGAAAGTCTACTAAGTGTCATCAATATTTACTAGCATGTATTTTGATATGCAGTAGCTACAGTTTCTGTGTCACTGAGGTGAGAGCTGAACGCATCAAGCGCCTTACAGGACCGAATCCTTTCATTGCTTGCTATATAATGTAGATGAGTAGTGATTCAGTTAGTAGAAAGCTAACAATGTTTTCTCAGGCCGTGTGTAACAAAAATACCTGTCTGAGCTATGATATAAACAGACATAGATGAATAAATGCTGTTACTTCCAGGATAACAGGCAAAAAAGCGCACTAAAACCTTTAAAAAGTAGAAAAAGAATTATTGTATGAGAGTGGGTAGGAGGTAAACATAGTAGATAAAGTGAATTGCATATTTCAGAATGACAGCTCGCTAGACAAATCATAGCATTAGATGGTCTCAGCTTTCCTCCTAGCTAGCACTGAGTTAATAAAAATTGTATTGATCTAGCTGTGTGTTGGAAAACTGACAAAACAGGAGGACCATACTGAAAGGAAGCAAGATACAATTTTAAAGTAATCCAGGTAAGATGGCTTTGTATGAAAGAGAATTCTTTTATCTGGCTTTATCTTCTGTTGTGCTGCCTCAATAGGCAAAAACAATGTCCAGGCTGAAGCTTAAGAAATATGAAATACTGCACGTATTTGCTGTGCTCTGAGCAAGAGTTCACCTGAGCAAAGGAAAAGAAATGTTTTCAGAAATATTTTACAAAGCTCAGACTGGTTCTTCTCCTCATGCTTTATGTGAAGTCTATTGAAATCCTGAAAAGAATCACATGGGCTTGAATTACTTTAATTCCTGCCTCCCCTGTTCAGCTGGTCTGGTACATACAGAAAATCAACAGCATTTAGCCTAGGTTCTGGGCTATAGAAAATTAACCACAGAAATCCTGCTGTGATGATACAGAAGTTTTAGCAACAAAGCTGTCTTTAAAATAACATAACAGAGGATGCTGGGCCATGAAATGTAGTAAAGAACAGCTTTGGAGTATAAGGAAGTATCTTAACACGGTGCTGGTGCTGAATATCTCATATGGTTCAACCATGGCCTCATAATAACTGCTTGGTAAAATCTGTAAAAAAATATGTAAAGATTAAATGAATGCAGTAGAAAAATTCATCTGTCCAGCTTTCTGTGCAAGCAGAAGCACCTCTGCTCTGACCCTAACTTGATTATTAGACATGTCGGAAAGCATCTGCTGTGTTTCAGTCATGTTAAAACAATAAGACTTCTTTTGTCGGAGTCTGCAATAATAGGCTTAGATGTAGGGCATATTATATGCTGCTATTATTAGGACTTTCAGTGCATTCTGACATAGTCATAATATATTTTCTTTGATCATCTACAGCATTTGGGAAGCTGCCTTAGTGTACCACTTCCTTTTTTTCCTTTTTTTTTTTAAACTTTCCTCCAGCAATTTTCCTTTCCTCGTCTAGGGTAAATTTCTCTACTTAAAATCATCACTGGAGTTGGAGAAAAATTTGGAATTTGCATTCCATTAAACCTTCAATAGTTTAACAGAGAGTCCACGGTCTCCAAAGAAGCAGGAAACCCATGAAAGTCTTAGGAGGAAAAGGGAGTTAAAAGTTTGGTTTAGAATTCATGTGAAATATAAAAAACTGAAGCAGTTGTAGTTTTTTAAATTGTCACATTCTTACTTTCTTGAAGCCAGCTCAAATAAGGATTTTGTGTCTTCCAGGTGTCAATGTTGATGCACCAGTTTAGGCATCCAGTGTAACCCCAAGTTACAAGAACAATTAAATTGGGAGTGAGAAGACAGATCTACTCTGAATCACAAAGTACCTTTGCTTTATAATAGATGCTCTTGGGTCGGTGGAATTCAAAACTATTGCTTTCAGCTGTGCTGAACCCCTTAGAGTTGCTTTTGAAGACTGGGTTCTTGATCACCTGACCTAATTTTCTGTAAACGGTTGTATTTAGCTCAAGAAGCAATTTTTGTTTTAAATGAAAAAGTATTTACGAGTTGCTGGGAGAGCTTGCCTCATGCAATCAAAAGGAATTGCTTGAAATTTCCCGTCCTCACTGTTGAAAGATGCAGCATGTTCTTGCCCTAGCTAAGGGTTATTTTCCTTCCATTGTAATTCCTACCGTTCTCGATAGGAAAACATCCTTCTTTGCATTTTCTCCTTGCTCATTGAGACTATGTTATTTCTTAAAAAGTGTGTCTACTTGTAAGACCCTGATAGAATCTATGCAATTTGCATCTGCTTCTTAGTCTTGATAGGTGTATATGCCAAAAAAGATTTTATTCTTTCTCCAGTGCTTTTTAGTGTTTGACAGCTCACAAACAGTGTTCTAGTAAATGCCTAGTGATATCTGACACTGCTGTTTTCACAATGTATTTCTTAAATATAGAATAGTCAGATTACATTTGCAAGATATTTGGTAATTTGTTTATGACTGTAAACATCTGCTGACTTTTACAATTTAAGAACAATCTGCATTCATAGAGGGAGTTGTGCCTGGCAACCTTGAGCCATTGTTTCTCAAACAATTGCAAAGTGTGAAATCCCTTTGTGAAGCTGCGTGCATAAACAGGGAGGCAATCCTGTTGTGGAAGTCCAAGTGACTTGTACATAGTTTTATTGTAAAGTCCAATACTAGCTCTGTAGTGCCATCTGCTGAAAAGTAGTAAGGACCCACGGGAACATGAGCAGAGTTTTCCAAACACCCCTTTCTGTCTTGGATGGCAAATTCTCACTTCCCTCATACTTCTCTGCCTGTCTACAATTATCACTATTATTTTGTCTTAACTTTGTTTTTCTTTTTATACTGACTCGCATTACAGTTGTCAATCATAAAACCATTTCTCCTGCAGTGTTGTCACTCTAGTGGTGTTTATGTAGCAAACCCAGGAAAGTTAAAACACAGACTAAAAATACTTCATATTAATCAGACAGAAAAGTTTTTCTGTAACTTCATTTTGCTCTGAGATCCCAAACGTAGATTTAGAAGGAAATGGACAATGTAAATCAAGAGGTGGATTCTGTTTTCAGGATCCCTGGTTCTGTTGTCTAACACCACCAGTGTGAGTTTCTTGCTTGGTTTGGTTTGGTTGTGGGGGTTTTCTGCCTATGCTACATGAAAGAACTATCTACCTCAAATAAAGGGTCTGCATCCAGTTTTTTCATAGCTCTTGTGCTCAGGTCTTGCTACCATTTCTTTGCAACTGACCTCAGCTACCTCTCATCCAAACAATATAGCTACAGTCTGAAAGGAGAGCAGACAGTGCAATGTCAGGAATGGTGGAGCATGTCTGGGTGTGGGCACTGCCCTTCTGGCAGAGCAGTATCTGCCATCCTCCCTTTGAACACCGTCTCTGTCAGGAGAGTAAAAACAACTGTTACCAGTGGATGGTGGGTGGCATTGCTCTGAAGGTGTCTCTAAGGCATGATTTTGAGTGGATTCCCGAAACCTAAAGACAATGATAGCTTCAGTCCTGTGGGAGCAGCTTCAGGCCTCATTTACTCAGAGCTTCAAAGGTTGTTTTAGCAAAGGGATTCTTAGGCATCGTTCTCACTTGTCATGATACCTGTCATGATATTCTTTTCAACAAGATAACTTTTTCTTAATCAGTAGCTAGAAAAGTGCTGAAAGTGGACTTTAGGTCGATGAAGAATGTTGTTAAGGTCTGCAAGGAAACCGAGCTGAGAGAAGTATGTGCTTACAACAAAATGCTGGGTGATATATTTAAATACTAATGAGGGAAATTGAAGGTCTTAAAAAATATGAAAAGGCAGTGCTTTTGCTACTCATGATCTGACACTCTTAATCTCCCCTTAGTCATAATGGTTTATTTCTGTCTGTATCAGTTCAAATTAGTATATCTGTAAGGAAAATAGCACTGCAAGTCACTGTCAAGGAGGAACGTAAGTCTACAAGTTTCATTTTACTGCGAGAAATATCTTTATGCCTCTTTGATAACAGAAGTTAAACCAATAGTTTTTCAAGACTTTTACATCAGTAAACCTTTTTCATTAACGTAATAGTGTCAAAGCAGAGGATAAATCATGGCAAGAACATTGGTATAGAAAGCAATATGATATAAAAATCGTCCAAAAGGACAGTAGAGTTTACAAGTCTGATGGCCAAATACATATATTGTAGGACCAGAAAACAATGTTCCATCTATTTTGGTGTAATAATAATACTGATTTAAAGTTAGAAATTCTCCTTTAGTATTTGGTCAAAGAGCAAGACCATTGATAAAATATACTAGTGTCTTCTAAGGGTCTGAAGACTAGAGACACAGTGGTGCAGAAAGTCAGAAGCAACAGAAAGTATTTATAGAGGTGGATCAATAACCGTAGTGGAGATGGGTCCCTTGGGGTGCTCTCTATACATGCTGATGCCTTATGGAAGGGCACATTCCATGTGAAATACACTCAACCTGTTTGTCAAAGGTGCTTTTATGGCTCAGTCTGACTGGAGAACCGTGCTCTGATTTCATAGTAGTTTGCAAGTTCCAGATCTTGGTTTTAATCTGTTTTGGACTGGGAGAAATACATTTTGTTTCCATAAGAACAGTAAGCACGTGCTTGCATAAACCCTAGTCATGAAGGTCCTGGTTTCTGTTGTAAGAAATGCATGTTCACATCCTTTCCCTATCTGTTTTGAGAGATGGGAGATAATGAAGGCAGAGAAAGCTGTGGGCCTTCCTCTCACCTGCCCCTTGGTGAATTCACGTCAGGTCAGCCAGATTCCAGGTCGCCTTTTTGTACCATTACCTGCAGAACTGGAGATTTCTTCTCCCATTTGCCACAAAAAGTTACTAAAATATATCCATGAACCATTACAGCATTGTTTCAAAATATTTTGCCAGAATGACATGGCTAATTTTAATGGCTATGTCAGCAGATGGTCACTGTCATTTATTTTGTTTTCAGAGCCTAGTATTTTTCTGGTGCTGGTTAAAATGGCTTGCCTGCTGTTCAATTGTTTGCATTGGAATAACACTTCATTTTGCTGCTCAGGGATCCATAAAAATGCATCATTGGAAAGAATTTGTGTCACATCAATAGGCTCCTTATCTAAACTCCCAAAGTTTTTCTAACACAGTCTTCTCAGGCAAAGTGGTAAGCCCAGCTTAGTAACTTTGTCACCAGCAACTCAATAAACAACTGAGGAAAAGAACAGTCCAAAAATCTAAACTTGATATACTACGTATTCCATTCAGCTGGAAGCGATTCAACAATCATTTTAATCTAATTAGATTACCATCCAATTAATAAAGGAAAAAATGGTTCCATCAGAGAAGAGACTGTCCATTTTACCTTCAGACCCTAATATTAGGGTGGCAAACTAAGTTTATGAAATGCATTCCCACTACTCAAAGGGTGTAGTTTTAACAGCAGTTGGAAAAGGCTTAGGTTAGAGTGGGTCAAAATGCTTATTTGTATAAAGATGTCAGGATCAGTTTGGGTAAAATACATTTAGAAACTTTTCTAGCTACCTACGAATCCTTGATCCTTGCTTACTTTATATGCAGATACATATACTTTTCTCAGTAAAATTACTGAATCAGTTTTCTGAGCATTCAGCTACTGAAGAATTTTTTATGACATTTTCTAATAAGAAAAGTGCTTGGTCGTAACTGATAAATGATGTGACTGCTTTACAGAAACAAGACATCTACAGAGTTGTTTGTTCTTTCGGTATTTTTTCAGTTGCCACCCTTACATGGCTTTACTTTTCAGGCACATTATGCTTCTGACTTTAAAATCCATATTGTGCTACGTAGTCAATAAGGGGCCTCTGTGTCCTGACATGAGTATGGATAACTTCAAAATAAAGGGAAACAAGGGTTGCTCATTTCAATTTCATAGGTGTTTTCCCATTTTGGGTTTCAGTTTCTTCTCAGGTTTTGGATTTTAGTTTGCTATGGCCTGTGAACTTCTGATATCAGTCCCATTTTGTTTTCTTCTCCTTTTAGTCAGACATTTCTGATATCTGTAAGAATGGGTATTCTGTGCAGGAGAGCACACTGCTGCTGAATATTTACAGCACAATATATAACGTAAAATTACTATTGGCACTGTTAGCTGGGGAGATACAACAGCTGAGATTTAAAATATGTTCGATAATTAATGATTTTGCTTACAAGTTAGTTCAAATATTTTCATTTGGCCATTATAATTCAGGAGCAAAATATTTGATTATGTTCTGAAATAAGTTTCATGTTTGAGATGTTTGTGTTTATTAGTGTGTTTAGAGAAGCATTTGGATTGATTTTCTTCTAAAAGCATGTGATTCCTTATGGAGACACACAGCTGTAAGTCTCTAGGAACCTTGTGTACTTACGCTCCAGAAAATAATTTAGTATTCCATATTAATGTAGGCAACTTGAGATATCTGTTGTGAAGGGGAGGTCTTCGACCCAGGTAAGTAATTTTGCTGGGGTTAAAAATAAAATTTACATTCTGTTCATTTCAAATCTGAAATTGGGCAACAAGTGAGATCTACTTATCTTAACTGAATAAAAATAGCTATGATAGAATGAGAATAAATATGTTGTTAATAATTAAAGTTTATTAATTTACTGAGTGTTGCTGTATCATCAGCTGTTCAACAGATAATTTAATTTAAGAGAGTAATAAAACTAGAATTGACAGATTTTTTAAGATGGTCAAGAAAACAATTTACATAAATAAATGTGTGTACATACTCTTCTACACATTTTGATTAAAATATTGTACACAGAATTAAATTGGGGACATTGAGTAGGAAAAGGCAAAAGATTTAGAATTATTTTTGTATCTGGCTTCTGTTTGTCTGTCTGCTTGATAAGCAATTTAAAATAACTAAAGAAAGTGTTGCATCATCATGGAACTACTGAGCAGAGAGATCGTCTTGAGATACGTCTCTGTGAGAGCTATGTTGACATTAGGAAGAGACGTTGCACTATTGCAACTGGAGCTGAGACCCTGCATTAATGTGACATGTACTTTGGACATTTTACTTCAGCCAAAATTTAGGCCAGTCCTCTGCATACAATGTATTTGTTGTGAATAGGGTTGAAACCATGCTCACAAAAATTGCTCTTTTGACTGTGAACCCTGAGTGGTCCAAGGAGTGCCACACTGCCCTTTTGTCTTTTTACTGCAGATGGTGGTACATGTTACTGCAGCCATGGTAACGTGTCATTTGTCTTTGTTCCTGCTTAATTTCTCCCATTATTTCTGTTTTTCCCTGCTTGTTTCCAAGTGGCACCACTACTGTGGCCTGAATGTCCTGCTGACTCTGAGGAGGCCAAAGAAGAATAGTAAAGAAAAAGGGGAGTGAGGCAGGCAACATTCTAACATGCAGGTACCACTTTGGCCCTGGGACATTGAATAATCAATGGTGGGTTCAAAGCTTTCAGATGCAGAGCATCACAGCTGAAACCTTTTGCCAAGAGCTAGTGCCTTGAGTTTGCTACTCGTGATGGAATTTCAAAAGGTTGCCTATATCTGCGTTCAAGAAGGTTGCTGTCACCCTGGTGGGGAAACCTTGGCGCTATTGGACCATACAAGTCAATGACTAGCAAAGTCAGAGTGGCCTGCAGGTAAGAAAATGGCTATTGTTATGCAGGCCTTGGGAGAGCACCAAGGAAAATTTTGGGACATCTCTACTGCCTGAGATGGAAGGACTCATGGTGCCTGTGTTGTTCATCATGCTGGCTTTAAAACAGGATGCTGATACTCCTCTTTGTGCAGTGCCAGAATCATCTGGAGGACGTGGCTATCCCATCTATTTTGTAGCAATAATACATGATCCCACTGCATGTTTGGTTTGCAAGTGAATACCCAAACCACAGCGTAGCCCTGGTGCCAAAGTGCCACCAGAAAACTCTCAGGCCCTCCTACCAACTGTCCCCATTCTAAAAATGTGTATAAAATACTTATTCTGGAACTGTGATCACTGGCAAGGGAGGTTGTTGGCATTAGCTGTGGCCAGGAGCATACCACAGAGATGCTCCTGGCTAACACACCACAGAGAGATGATGCAGGGTCAAGGAATGCAAACCCCAGATGACGAGATCTCCTGCAGGCTCTCCCATATAATGAACCTGAGTCTGCAGTCATGGGCACCCAGGCAGGCAGCAGGATCTGTGGTGTGCTCTTACAAAAGGTCTGTTCAAGATAGCCACAGCATGGGCACTTCTCGAGAGTGTGGCTGTTGTCCCAAATCATCAGTTCAGTGATTTTCCTGTTCCTGAGTTTTGTTGATCATTTATTCTCGTGTAGCCTGGTATTACCACCAGGTTATCTGATCATTTATCCTCTTTTTGCATGGTATTGCCACCAGGTTACCTGCTATCAGGAACACCTTAAACCTTCTTTTGACACCTGTTTATGAACTTTGCTGTTTCCTTGGGGGTACAGGCTGCACCAAGCTGTATCTTTCAGGAGACCGAAGGAACTGATATTGCCATCAGGAAAATATTAGGAAAAAAAAGATCAATAAAAACAATAGGATGGCAATAGATGAGTTGTGGAGATGGCAAGAGAAGGTAGAGTAGGCATGTAAAGCAGGAGAATTGCCATATTTGTGTGTTCATAAGATCTGGGCCTCACAAGGGGCTTGAGATGGTATGGATAATCATATGAAATAACTGGTGCAGTTTGGCTTGTTATACCTACACAAAGCACTGCAGTGGAAGGTTTAAAGACCATCTGTTGACACACGTACTGTCTATTATGTCTTGGAGGACTTCATGGTGGTACAGCCTGTGTCCCCACTTGGGGCTGTCATGCATTTGGAAACCACAGAGAAAAGGTCTTCCCACGTAGTGTTTTCCAAAAGGAATCTAATTCATACTCACCGAAACTGGTTCACGAACCAAACTAGCGAGGGAAGTAATACTTCATAAACTCTTCTGAAATACTTCTGAACTCTTCATTTCAGAAACTCACTACCAGCCTAAAAGCTAACGTTGTCACAGTGTATGCCTCAAAATTAGGAAAATTTTGCTGTCTTTTGTGTTTGATTAGTGACTTTCAAGAATAAGAGAATGTTTGATTGGGGTTTTGTTTGTAAAGCTAGCCTTGAATAATGCAGATTTCTAGAAAAATCAGCAATGTGTTTTTAAATTTAATAATCAGATGGTGATTTATAGCCATTGTCCACATTAAAAGAGGCTGGAGGCTTGCTGGTTTTTAGTGACAGCTAAAATAAAATGTGGCATTGGTAGGATTTCAAATTAATGGATGATGGTACTGTCCCATTGGCATCATGAGACCCCAAAGGCTGTCTCTGATGAAATTGCTAACAGCATGGGAGGAAAGTTATTTTTCCAGCTGTCATACTCTAATTTTCTTGCTTATGAACTCAAAGATCCAATATTGTTATTCATTCATCAGTAATGTACTGAAATCAGGTTATTTTATGCTTGCATTTTGCTTTTCATCTCCAGAAAGAGGATGCGTTTTGCAGTGTCAACGAGGAAGTAGAAGAGAGCTATTGTGAAGAAGAAATTGCTTTTCTCCTCATCTGCCCTGGGAGATACTGCTTTTTTAATACTCAGACAAAGGAAGAATAGGGGTGCTATAACTCAGAATTGACCCATACTTACATTCATCAGGGTGAACTTAGGTGAAAGTGCATGGTACTTAGCATAGTGGACCTCCACCTCTCAATCACAGTTAATTTTTATAATAATAGTAATGCAGCTGCTTAGTGGTGTGGAACATGCTTGGTAAAATAAACAGAAATTGAGAATTTAAATTCTGCTTTAGCAGAATTTTTCCCTCTTTGCTTAAAAATATATAATTATTAATGACTTACATTTCTTCAAAACTGAGCATTACAAATTTCTAGTACATCTTCTTGACAGTGAGATAAAAGCTTATAACTATTAGCAACACAAAATCTACAGCTGAACTCCTTTATGCTTTCTGCAGAACGTTTGATGGGGATTTATTTTTGCCTGATGGAGTCTCTAAATTATAGTTTGGAAAAGTGGATATGAACAGTTCCATTCATCGCTGTCTTGTGAAAGTTCAGGACTCATTCTTTTAAATAACTGAGGGTAAGATGAGATCCTGCAATTTGAGAGAAAAGGGAAAGACTATCACTGAGCAGAGTAGTGATCACAACCCAGCTCTCATTGAGGCTCTGGGGTACCCTTCCCCATCCCCCTCCTTTTTTTTTTTTTTTTTTTTAATGGTGCTGATTTGTCACATACATATAATGGCTGTAATCCCCACAACCAAACTTGTCAGTCATTCTCTACCATAATAATGTGCTGAGATTTTAAAAAGTCTGGTGATGAGTAGGATCTCATTTAAGCAACAAAGAAAACTCAGATAATTGTTTCAGGAGCAGAGCCCTGCTACACTGCAGACTATATCCAAGTCCTCCACATTGTCCAGATTCAGTGACCTAGAAACGAGAACTCCAGTACGAACAGAGAGACTTGAAATATCAGGAGTTTCAATACAGAGAATGCAAGCGAGTAATGGCAAAGAGCTTTTCACGTGTAGCTTGACACTTAAATTTTGCTTCCTTTAAAGGATCTCCAGCAAAAAATATTACTTTTTTTTTAAAATTCTCTCTAAGGAATCATCCAGTAAGGAGCAGCTTTTCTTTATAAAACTGAAAGAAGGTATTAAAGTACAGTAAAGGCAGTTTTGAGGTTTCTTATGTAATGATACACATTGCTCTGTTTTAAAGCCCCAGGCTTAGAGCTGGGCTTTATTCCTGGTAAGCACTGGAAGAGAAAGTTTATGAAAATTGCTGACCTGTAGTTCAGATGTCTTGACTCTGCATATTTGCATGCTGTAACAAAAAGGGTGATTCAACTCATGCTGATGCATCCAAGATAGCTTTCTGCTAACTAATATGAGTGCTGAAGTTAAACCAGCACAAAGGTTAACATGGCTTAGTGCTTGAGTGTTTGGTCAGGCTCGGTTTTGCAGCTCATGCTTTACTTTGGTTTTGGTGATTACGTGACTATTAATACCTGAGTTTGCAAATTTGAATCTTGATTTATACTTCTGCTTGCTGTAAGGCATTTGGTTGTGGTCACAACATACTCCTAAACTGATTCACGGTGGAGTAACTTTACAGTCCTGACAACCACTGCCTGTACCTCAGTCAACGCGTTGGCCTTGCATTGCCCCTTCCACCACAATCTGCCAGCGAACACTTTTTCCTTGCAAAGGTCCACCATGGATAAATTTCTGAGGCCGTAATGAGTGCCACAGCCTTATGGGCTGCTCTTTATTCCAAGACATTTGATCTTGGAGAGCTTTCTCCATCACGTCAGGATGATTTCTTGCTTTATTCAGAGAGGTGATGACATACAATCAGTGACCTCTGGAAAAGGATACAGTGAAATGTATGGTACATACTCAGCATGTCCCCAAAAATAATTGTGAGCTTAAATAAAAGAAAGAAAAAGGAAAAGAAAGAAAATTGCCTACATGGCCTGAAGTCTTCTTTAAATTATAACTGTTCTTACTGTGCTGCACAGTTTTCGTCACATCAACAAATGAGAAGTTCTGTTTACTAGAGAAAACATTCCCTGTGATGGCATAGAAGAGCTTTTATCACCCTGCAAACTATATCACACCCTTATCACATCACAAGTTATATCTATGCAGATTTGTGATAGTCACTCCAAAGCGTGAATGTTCCATGCAACCTGTGCAACTGAGCCAGGCTGATGAAATGGAGACACTTCGCAGAGTAAGCACCAATGAACAGAAATTAAGGTAAGGCCTTTGCTTTTAATGGAATCACAGAATAGGAAAGGTTGGAAGGGAGCTCTGGAGATCATATAGTCCAACCCTCTTGCTCAAGCAGAATGAGCTACAGCAGGTTGCTTGTGTCCATGTCTAGTCAGGATTTGAGTATCTCCAGGGATGGACACTCCACAACCTCTCTGAACAACTTGTCCCACAGTTGAAACACAGTAACGTTTTTTTGTCTGTTTAAATGCCATGTAGTGTATTTAGTGGGTGCCCATTGCCACTGGTCCTGTCAATGAGCACCACTGAATAGAGCCTGGCTCTGTCTTCTTTGCAGCCTCCCTTCAAGTATTTATATACATAAGATCACCCTGAGCCTTCTCTGCTCCAGGCTAAACAGTCCCAGCTCTCTCAGCCCTTCCTCTTACGACAGTTGCTCCTGTCCCTTCATCATTTTAGTGGCCCTTCACTGAACTCTCTCCAGTATGTCCATATCTCTCTTGTACTGGGGAGCCACGAACTGGACATAGGACTCCAGACATGGGCTCACCAGTGCTGTGTAGAAGGGAAGGATCACCTCCCTCGACCTGCTGGCAACAGTCCTCCTAATGCAGCCCAGGATGCCATTAGCTTTTGTTACTGCAATGGCAAATTGATGGCTCACGTTGAATTTGACGTCCATCTGGACCCGTAAGACTTTTCCTGCAAAGCTGCTTTCCAGCTGTTTGAGCTCCAGCCTGTGCTGGTGCCTGGGGTTATTCTTCCCCAGGTGCAGGAGTTGGTACTTCCCCTTGTTGAACTGCGTGAGGTTCTTGTCTGCTCATTTCTCAAGCCTGTCGAGGTCATTCTGGGTGGCAGCACAACCCTGTGGTGTATCAAGCACTCCTCCCAGTTTTGTATTGTCTACAAATTTGCTGAAGGTACACTTGATCTCATCATCCCAACCATTAAGGAAGTTGTTACACAGTGTTCGTCACAGTATTTACCCAGCTGGACTTTAAACCATCTCTATCCTCCATCCTTGGTAACTTCAAGTTTCTTCTTCAAAGTGGTGGACTCCACAAAGTTTTTCAGATGCGTAGTTGGCAACGTTTTTTCCATGGACAAGATTTGTTGAAAGTTTTTAGTTCAACCTTTCAAAAGGTCTTTCTATCGTGTTTGGGTTCTGAAGCTACCATTTTTTTTTTGACGCTGCTGAATTTTTTATCATATTTTGTAGCATTATGCACAGAGGCCTTCTCTCTCTAAAATTATTAAAGTTCATACATAAGATGATAGCTACGACCATTGAGTATTTTCTTTCCGCTTTTTCTGAAAAAAAGTTTTGACCCCTCCTTCCTTTTCACGTATTTATTGTCCTTCTGTTGCATTTCAAAGTTTGTGTATAGGTTGATGCTACCTAAAAAGTGATTCGCCAGTTGAGGAGCAATGAATTTTACTTTGCATTACACAAGTGAGACACAATTCAGATCACTTAAACAAAGAACCTTTGTGCCCTTATACCAAATGGGGAAAGGGCATGTCTGAGGGCAACAAAAAACACACGTTAGCCAAAAATTAATGCTCTGGAGTGTGTACTGTACCTGATGGTACTGTGCTACCTATATAATGTTTGTAAAAATATTCTGACTAAACTGTGAGTGCTGATTTAGTATTACATGGAAATGGTACATGAATGGACATGAATTTCTGACCATTGAGGGAAAAGGTCCAGTATACTCTGTACTTATTCTGTTGAGAAGAAAGAAGGAAGGAAACATCGAAGTATCCAGCTGGCTGAACTTTTGCAGGCTCTACACTTCAGTGGCAATCTGCTGCAGCATAAATTTTTTAGAGCAGCTGCATTCTACTTATCACGAGACACTAGCTAACAGGTGAGAAAACAAGTTGCTTTTAGCTAGTAGCATAGAAAATAACTAGATGCTTAAAGAATCAGTGAGCCATGTACAGTGCCTATTTCTTGGACCTGTGCTAAGCCCTACTTGTTGCTACCATGGCATATGAGATCCATTTAATGCTTGCCATAGTAAGCTTTCCTCAGTCACAGGAACTGCCCTGGGCTAAATTGTGCAAAGTATATGAGATGTAGTGGTGATCTGGATTGCATGCTATTTTCAGGATAATACAGTCAACAAACTCAGAACTTGGGCAGTTAAGACATATCCTAAGTTCATTTAGCTGGTTTCAGCTGGAGCAATTTCAAAGACTGCATACTTTAATCTCTTTATTCTAGTGTGACCAACGATGTGTCTAGTTTTTGGTGAGTTCTAACACCCCCTTTTTGGAGTATAATCATGCCTCTTTCTCATAACATTTCCACTCCTAGCACAGTGTATGAGCAGATTTCTATCTGACTAAGTTGCATAGTATTGAAGAAAAAAATTTAAAATACTGAATTGTAGAAAAGCCATACTTACCAGTGCATATGTCTGGTATTTCATGTGGGCACATTTCATGATGTGTCTCCCATGGTATGGGACTCTACAGTGCCTGAGGTATGTGCGTGGAACATTCCTGTTACCAGTGGGATTCCCATTGTAGGCTGAGCTCTTGCTATGCAGAGCTGTGTTAAAATAGCAAATGAAAGAGCATATTAGTAATGTTTACATGTGCCCAGGGCATAAACATTAAAGATGTACAAGGATCATACTAGAAGTTCCTGGAAACTGGCTATAACCCCAGGCCTTTGTCTAACTTATGATCTTTTACAGTGTAAGAGAGCTGAGCTAATAGGAACCCAAGGCCAAACCATGGGATAAACGAGGGCCAGTCAGAAATACACTGTGTGGATGGATGTGACTAGAGTGTTTGTTAAGGGGGTGAATGTCTGTAACAACAAACAATTGTCAGATATACAGGCATTGGCAAGAAGAAAGCAAGGTGCAGTCAAAAGAAATTGAGAGAGCTGAGCTATATCCAAGGGAGGCTTTGGGAGACAGATTTGTGGCTCAAAACAGGCTATGGCTGTTAGCAAAGAAATCAGATTACAAGATAACATTTTTATAATAGAGCATCAGTGGAAATAGATGGAAACGGTGTTCTAATATTCATTTTGGTGCTGCCAGTGCAACCTTGTGTTCCCACTCTCCACCTTTGCTTGTGTTTCCACTTACTCACTGTCTAGACTAGTCTGAGCTCTGAGTCCCCGTATTTCTATGTGAACTGCCTGCAACAACTAGATTCTGATTTCAGATGGTGGTCCTGTGAGTTAGTGCAATCTAAATTATTGATAATTCAATTAATATTGCATGACTAAATTCATACGCTTTAGACACTATGCTTCCTGTCTATAAGGCTTTCAAGTAATAGTATCCCCAGCTTACTGAGAAACAAATGGAAGCAGGGAGACAAGCTGGTTTGCTCAGTGTAGCATAAGAGATCAGTCAGTGAAACTGATTCCCAGCGCTATCGTGTGACTGGCAAGTGGCACAGATGTGCTTTTCAGAAGGTATTGCTTCTTGTATGTTCCTTCCTTGACAAGACTTTGATACAGCCTAAAAAGAGTTAGAAAAGTTTCTTCTCCTTTTTTCCACTCATCTGTTTTGTTGATTCTTACATTATTCATTACTTTCAGGTGGGAAAGAGTATCTGAAGGACCAAATATCACTGAAACACTGTCATAGACCGTCATCCGCTTTAACTACTATATTACAGATGATGATGATGACTATAGTGTAATTTAAAGTATTATCTGAAGAGAAAAAGTTTACATTTTTTTTAAATCATCTGAGAAAATTGATAGTATGAAGTACACAGTTACAGGAAAATAGAACAGGAGTTTTTTTCTTCCAGGATCTCTCATTTTGGGTGTTAATTTCAGAACTAAAGGAAAAATAATATAGATGAGACAAAGTATTATTATTAAGCAACTCACTTTTATCACCCCAAATTCCAAATGCTATTTGCAAACTGTTATGTCTGTTTGGTTCTTATCATTGTAGAGACCAAGTAAGGAGGGCACTGAATCATTTCAAGGCACTAAGGTTTACCAAATGCTTTCTTGGAGTGTTATTTATGATGCACGTATGTTTTGTTGTCGTCTACTGATGTGTATTGTCCTGGTTTGAGCAACACAGGACTAATTTATCTTCTAATACTTGGGAAGACTGCACTTTTAGAGGACTCTAGTGTCTGAATTTATGAAAATATTTACTTTGTAGCCAGCTATAGTATGTGGGTTTCAAGGTCCAGTGTTTTCGAGCTTGCCAGATTCAGGGATGAGGAGGAGCAAGACCTGAGCACTTGACCCAAGCTGGCCCACGGGATTACTTCATACCATGAATATCACAGCCAATATAAATTAGAAAGTTTGCTGTGAAGTTTGCTCTCTCCCTTGATGGCTGCCATCCTGAGAACTTCTTGCCCCAGTGCTGGACCCGTGAGGCCTTCCCTCCTCCTGAAGCTGTAGCGCTCGCAGTGTCCGACATTTGCTGTCCACTGCTGGGAGTGCACAGCACTACTGACAGAATGGGCTGAGTATAATCCTTGCATATTTTCTATTGGTATCGGGATCAATATTGTTTTTTTAGTGCTAATAATGTTAATTATCTAATCTTTTTCTATTAAATCTGTTTATATTTCAATGCCCAGGTTTCCTTGTTTTTTCCCAATTCCCCTTCCTGGGTGGCGGGGGGTCATCAGGTGATAGAATGATTGTCTAAATGACATTAAATTGTTATGGGTTTCTCAAACCATAACATGTATATAAATTGAATTTGCAAAAGGAGAGTGCAAAGGAAGAAAGGTGAAGCATTCTCAGCTCACTAAGCACACTGGCAGGGAAGGAGAGACGGAATAAGAGTCAAGTGTGTACAAAATTCTCAATACAATTTTCAATGCTTTTTTTTTAAAAAAAAAAAAGTGTTATATTGATTAGGCAACAAAGGCAGTACTATTTTATACAAAATGAAGAGGATGGGGTCTTAATTTTTTCCAGTGTTGTGGCCACGGTCTTCAGAATGCTAGCTATTGAGGCAGCATATTTTCAACTACAAAAGTAGGAAATTATGGATTTACTCAATATAAGAGTGCCACTCTTTCAATAGCAACTAATGATAGACTTTGTTCAGTTAGCAAGTTTAAGAAATGAAAGATATTTCAAGTGAACAATCTCCTTATTTTTCTATGAGAAAATATTTAGAGAGTGAACAAGTAAAGCAGACATGCAGAAGAAGATGGGGAATGTGTTTGTGCCACCCTACATGACTTCATGTAGTGAAAATCTCATAAAAAAAGTTACAGCTTAAAAATTGATATTTTCCCCATCTGCAGTTTAAATAATGGCCCTTATCACTTTGATTTTTTTCAGAAAATTATTAGTCTTGACAGAGATTCAGTCTCTGTACTAAAACGGTACAGAAAACTTAAGGACTCAGTGGGGGAAATCCTTCCTTGGTTTCCAGTTCCGCCTTCTACTTTTATACACTTTTGGCTGATAGAAGCCATTTCGTTTCCACTTTCTTAAACTTACTATGTGACAGGAGGGTGCTTTGCTGGTGATGAAATAAGGGAAGCTATTTGTAAGGGTGAAAGTGCTTGCAGACCTGACAGTCTTTGTCAACTGTCAAATCAGGAATGATTTGCAGAAGTGTCAATACCGTTGGAAAGCAGATGGTGAAATTGTTACTGAACAGGCAAGGAAATTCTTCCAGAAAGCTACTGGATTTTTTGTTGTTGTCGGTGGTTAATTTTTTTTTTAAAAAATATATCCTACAAAGAAATCTTGAGTGTTGTTTCAATAACATCAGTTCTGGGTCCTTTTTATCTTTGCCAAAAGAAATCCAGAGGCAAAGCTTTTGTTTGAAGGTGGTCCAGTAAACTACTATCATTGATGTCAAATATGTCCTGCAGATATCTTTTAATACCTTCTAGGAATTAGTTGAGACTGAAGAAAGAGTTTACAGTAATTGATAGTTATTATTTGTAAAAAGTGACATTTGTATTGTAGTTCTTGCTGCATGTGTATTTATCTCAGGATAAAAAGTAGGTTATGGTAAAGAAAAGAAATCCAAACTACTGGTAACCACAGAGCTACATGTGGGGTGGGACTACTGAAATGATGGAAACAACCCCATTCAGTATTTGTCCTTGTCATTGCAGCCATTAACTCCTATGTTTCAAGCTAACAGTGAGTTAGGAATTACAGAGTTTGTGGCAGCAAGCTGCTGAACTTCCAGAAGGCTCAAACCTCTGGCCCTTTTTAGTAGTCCAGACTGCTGGAAATGCAAAGATTTTTGCCTTTGTTAAGGATGAACAAAAGTGACTTAAGTGGTTTCTAGTAACTAAGAAATTACTTTTGCAGTTAAAGGAGCATGCAGAGTCTTTTATGTTCTTTGATCATGAACCCCACCACAAAGCATAGCCTGATAATGAAGACATATCCTATAGTCAGTCTAAAGAGTGAGCCAAACCCTTTCCTGGTGAAACTCCTGGCTGCAGGGGAAACTCCTGGTGAAACTTCTGGGTGCACTTCTGGCAGACCAGTACTGACCAAGTCTAGAGTTGATGGTCCAGATGCCTGGGGAGATCCCTGCCTGCGCGGAGGCAGGTAAGCAGACATAGACACCAGTTGCACTGAGGTACCAGTTCAAATAGGAAGGGAGTCTGGTGCTGAGCTGAGCTGAGCTGAGCTGAGCTGAGCTGAGCTGAGCTGAGAGGAGGGGGACAGTTTAGCTTCCCAGATAAGAGACAGCAGCAGTGGGAGCAGAGTTACCTGAAGGTTGTTTTCATCATCTAATTTTGCAAAATGGAACTAACTTGCCTCAAGCACAGCAGGATAGCAGCCTAATTGTATCAAGACTATAAATAGACTGGAATTAAGGAGGATATTCTAAATTTTGAGTCATGGATGTAGTCTAATAATCAGAGTATGCTAATAATTCAACATAACATAATACAGATGGTGATGCTGCAATTGCTGCAATTTGTGTTCACAAAATGTCTTCAAACTATTTTAAAGTTACACTCTGTTATTACAGTCTTATTTCTTCAAGTATTGAGTTCTGCAAGATACTCTCAAAAGTAAGATGCCTTTACAAGTCTGTCTCCATTTTATGCAGTATATGTACTTCATGATGTAGCTTATTTTCAGGGTTGCATTAAACCCAATAGGCATCTTTGGGCACACATCCCTTAAGAGATCAAGGACTACTTGTCCATGGAAATTCTGCTTAACAAGTGACGGCTGCCTTTTGAATTTGAAGATTTTTTTTGTAATTGATCATCTTCATTAGCGCAGTACTCCTCTCCTGCAGTGTAATAGAAAACCTCACACATATAGTGTTGTCCTGTGTCCAAATGAGCGTCTGCCTCCCCAGTCACGTTAGGTAGGCTTGAAGATTCTGAATGCATCTGCACCATCATAGAAAGGTTGGAGAAAAAAATCATCAGAAGTGGATTGTCTGTTATACTCTGTGCATCAAAAAACATCAATAGTTGTTCTCCTAACAAAACATTAACTGTGTTTTGCCAGAAGTGTGTATACTGTGTTCACGTAGTAGAGAAGTATATTGCAATGCACAAAGTAGAGCAGCAGAGCTATGATAATCCGTATTGATTGTTGTTCATATAAAACTTATTTAACCCCTTCCCTTTGCTCGCCTTCATGTTTGTCAGTGAACTTAACTATAAAGAGGCTTAAAATCCCAGATTTGTTTGGAGGTTGTTTACTTTACATTCTAATCAGTTGATTGGGTTGAACACCAAATGGTCAGCTTCTATCCTCAAATGTATGACTAGCTCCCATGGGTACACCTGTGGGTGCTTTGTTTGAGTGGGTGATATGTATGCTTTGAAGGCTGAATTTAGTTCACTCACATAATGCTGTATTACTGTAAGCCTTATTTGAGTACTGAGCTTGGATCCTGTTATTTTTCGTTGTTAAAGATTGTAATTATGTTGACCAAAATAACAGATTTTTTTACGAAGGGGATTAATCTAGTTGAACCCCTCCAACTCTACCTGAAACACCATCCCTGGTGAAAGCCGGTAGAACAGCTGTTATCACAGTCATTTTCCCATGGAAATACACTGTTCAGTTTCCGTCTGCACAATGGAACAGTCAAATACTGCAGATGGAAAGGGTTACCTTGCCAGCAAAAGCAGAACAAACCTACAGGTTTATCAAACTGCAAGCCTGGCAGCAATTAAAGACAAACTGGCATGGATAAGGAGTATTAGACAATTGCATCAAATAAATCTGTCTACCAAAATAGTTTTCAGCTCTTCCCCTTCCCAAATAAACAGGCAGCCTGAAACAATAACTCAGGGAAAATAATCAGAGCATCCAGCTTTATTAAAATGCAGACAAATTATGGGGAATAGCAAAGGATGAATGTAAATATCCAGTGCAAATATCTAATTTGCAATTCTGAACATTTTGGTTATACACTGTAATGGAACAGACAGCACATTATGTTTGATTTATTTTAAATTTTATAGAACAGAAAAAGAAAAGAGACAGGAAAAATGTTATGTAAAACTAATGGAAAAAAATCAGCTGAATAGTACTAAACAAATTTTCTTTAAGGGTACTTTTAAATATGTCCTTTCTCTGCTTAAAGATAAGATAGAAAAGAGTTCTCAAAATAACTGAAATTTTAGTCATAAAGAGCACAGATATATTCTTCAGAAAATTATTTATCCAGTTTAGAAATGCCTTCACCTAAAGATACTGTCCTTTCATGCAGGAGAACTAGATTGACCTAAGAACAGTCTTTAAAGATTGTTCATGAATCTTGGCTTCTGACTGAAGCACTGAGCACAAGCTCTTATGCACCAAGCTACTCCAGCCATGGATTTTAAATTTATTTGACATACAACTCCCTCAACAGAATGTAAAAGAGAAACAACCAGAGCACAAGCTGCTTTCAGTGCTTTAGCTTTTTGCTGAGAAAAACAGACCCTTGGTTTGCTATTTATTTTCATGTGTGCAAAGTTAAAACTTACAATGTGCCCAAGGAAGGCCAAGAAAGGCAGTTGCAAGATTGTTGGTTAAAGAAGCCCTGACAATGCAGCGTACCTATTCACTTCTTTTTACATGTTATAGGAGAAACACTGCACTTCCTTCATATGCATAGTTGATAGTGTTTGCTGCCTAATCCCAAAACCCTGGGTCATGTTTACCTCCACAGTCACATAGTCACTGGTAAGAGTCTTCCCTGTGTCAGGACTGAAGGTTAAAGCTACCAAGGTCTATATTTATCACCTTAGGCAATATCTACTGTTAAAAACTGGTAGTTCTTAACATCATACCATAACCAGTCTGCTTTAAGGAAGATATGCTGTCCTCCACGAAAATACATGCAAGGAGGGATACGTGTTTGTAGGTAGGTACCCCACTTTCCAGAGTAAAACTCCATTACTGTTTTACATGAACACTGCTCTTTTTGCTGGTTTGGCTGTCCTGTCATTACATATCACCAGCGTTGGTCTGATGTTATTATGAGCTTGTAACCCAGGCCTGCATAGCTGCACTTCTGTGTATGCTTGTTTTCCATGGTGTATGTTGGAAGCTGTTGATAGTGGAGGCAGCATCTCTGGCAGATGATGTTCATTCTTTATCGCCCTTCACATGTGACAGAATCACAGCATATTAAATACCCCTGGCCTAATGACTTCAATATGGAAGAGCAAAGAGGACGGTATGAAAGCTGGGAATCCTGAAAGGAAGCTTGGAAACAAAAAAATCCTGTGCGTTAGGGATGTTGCAGAGTTGACTTGCTGTTCGAGTCGTAGTCTTACTCAGCACTCCCAGTGTGCTGCCATCCTCCACGCCTGTCAATAGCTGAAGCTTTGTTTCCTGGCCTGTTGGGTATTCAGTGAAGCCTTTTAACCCACCAGCAGTTGATGCAAAGCATGACCAGGGACCACTGACTAGAAGCAGTGCTCAGCCAGGTATGGGCTGCCCATGTCGCCAACTTAGAGGTCGACAGAGCAAGTTAGAAAAGAGCAGAACAGGTGCAGTGTGGGAAGAGTGAAAAGAGGAGGTAGGTAGTGGAACCTAATAAAAGCAAGTAAAGGGAAAGCAAGACAGACACTGACAATTATCCGAGTAAAGATGAAGCACAATCCATTATCATAGGGAGGGGCATGAATGAAAACCAGGACAAGGGAAAAATGTTAATAAGAAGTGCATTAAAGAGAAGGCTAACTGGAGAAGGGTACTTTATTATAAAGTATAGCAGCAGTGTCCCACTCCAGTTTCACTAAACTGCAGAAACATCTGGTCAGTGGGGAATCACCAAAGCACTGGTATTTTTAAAGCTTTTTGCTAGGCAAGTTGGTGTTGGGCCAGGTTTGGATTTTGTAGCAATGCTTTGCCAGTTCTGTTCTAGAAAAGCTAAACATCACTCCAAGTAAGGATGCTTATTTTTTTGCCTATGTCTTACATTTTTACTTTTTATTACAGTTTCATTTTTTAGCATAAATAATAGTTTTCCTATGGCATTAAATTATTCTGCTGTCTAGGAAAAGTACTTGTTTCCCTCCTTTCAGCTGATGTATTTGTCTCCTGTTAAAACTAATCAGTGCATTTTAAAAGCTGGAAGTATTTGTAAAATCTGACTCTGGCAGACTGAGGCCTTAATTCAGGAAAGCATCTCTATTTGGAAAAGTATGTATGTTAGATTCATTATATTGTCAATTTAAGATTTACAAGAATCTAAGACTTTCATTCTTAAATTTAAGAAGACATAACTATTGAATTTGAGTGTGTATACAAGTGCTCTGCTGAATCAAGGCCTAAGAAACAGGCTTTCAGAATTGTCTTTGACTCAACAGAAAATTTTTTTGCTCTTGAAGGAAAAACTGTAAGCCCACGTGTTCCGCCAAAGATGAGATGAGAAAGTAATCTGTACATCTGGCATGTGGAATAGCAGCCCACCGACATGTCCTCTGGTTTTTCACTGGAGATGAAAACTTGTCTCAACAGGGAGACTCAAACCCAGTGTTTGTGTGATGGCTTGGCTGTGTCACACCAGGAGAAGTCAGAGCTCCAATCCCAGTTCCATAGGGCATGGGGTGGCTGCAACATCCACATATTTCAATGGGAACTGAGATCATTCAGCATTTTCCAGGCCAGGATCTCTAGGATGACAAAAGCAGTGACCCTCCAACTAATCTCCAGTATTATTTACTGTTTACATCAACATTAAATACCACATAAAGTTGACATTGACATTTTATAAGCATCATAATTACTGCTATTGGACTAGAGCAAAATTCAGTTAATATTCTCACTTCTGGCCGCACAGAGCTTTCTGAAGTCTGTGCCAGGGATAATTAAAGAATGGTTCAAATGACAGCCTCTAAGGCTTTGAAAATATCTGTGGGAAATAAGCTGTTCAGTTGTTCTTTACTGCCATAATGTATTAGAAGTGACATTACTAAAAATGGGCTCATCTTTCTGGTCCAGTAGACCAATTGAGGCATTCACATTTTGCAACCCATGATTGCACAATTGTTGACATCACTTCTCCCTTACAGTGGCTTTGCAGAAAGCCCTATGATATTATGTGAAGCCTTTTAATATCTGTGTTTCACAAGGAAAAAGCCTGTGAAGATGTTGAGGGTGAATGAGAAGGATAAGCTAAGGGATGGGTTTTGACCATGTGTGTAAGACATAGAAAAAGAAGTAATTTTCACATAGTGCTTACTGTAACCAACTTAAAAGGAAAATTGCAGTTGATGAAAAAGAGATCAGCAGTAAAAATAAAATCGCTGACTTCTAGTGGTCTCGATGTCAGTTTGGCTTAATGATTGTTACTTAGATGTCTAAAATTAGCCTTCTGGAGTGACTGTTAATTTATGTTTTGCTGCTTAAGATTATTTCCTTTTATTAGCCATAGCTTTGAAGGCATTCATTTAGCAAAAAGAGATCCCTGATTCACTAAGATATTTAAGCATTTAAAATAGCCCCATGTTCAGAAATTCTGCATGTTCCTTCTTAGCTATCATAGTTTTGGTTAAAAAAAAAAAGCTGCTGGCATCCTATATCAGCATGCACAGTAGCAAAACTATCTTTGCAAGGCTGACCAATTCAGTACTTCCAGGCCAGTTATACATCTGTTTGATCAATATCTATCATAGTCCAATTAGGTTTTCTAGAAGTGCATTCGATAGTCTCCATTAATTATTACACTTTGCAGCTTTTAAAAAGAAAAACTAATATCTTCATTAGATTTTTTCAGTTGCTGGCTGATTTTTTTTCCTATTTCCTCTTAATTTTTATTCAACTGTAACACAATTTCAATGTCTCACAATAATTTGCTTCATTTATGGCAGAGTTTATTTTAAATAATCTTGTGATACAGGGAGAGGAAGATGAGTATGAAAGATAAAAGTGCTTACAACATAATCTCCACTATTTGCCTGTCTTACCTAGTGACTGTTTCTGATGCCATTAATGATGGAGGTCCCTGTCACATGTTGAGCAATCATATTAGTCATTTTGTCAGTGGTAAAGTGTAACTTAGATCTCCATTGAAGCTAGAAAAACAGTAAACACGAGTTTTTGTACTCATGACAATTTATTTCACAAGCCTGAAGCTGGGACTATATACATTAGATAAAGCATATAAAGCATCCTACTGTCAGTGATTTTTAAGCAAAATTGCTAATATTATTTCTCAGCTCACATTCTTAAATTGCTTCTTTTTCTCAAAAGGCTGGTGCTCCCACCTAAAATAAGTTTCTAAGTTTTGCGGTGAAAATTTCAACTATCAGCAGAGTGGTCTGAAAAGAGTCACACAACTTTTTTCAGTGTGTGAAATTGTTAAAAAAAGATAAATAGCAGGACTGCATTATACAACCTGCAGTGAAGCGAGGCACTGGAGATAAAATGGAGATGAGTTAATTGCAATACATTACTGATTTTTTTCTATACATAACTCTGTAAAAGCTTTGCTAAAACAGACTTTGCCTGTAAGAGATGTCTTTGTTATGATTTCATGTGAGATCTTAAAGTAGCAGATCATGTCACTGTAATTGCATTAGTGTTAGTGTTTTCAGAAAATTATTTGCAGTACAGTTCATTTGTAGTAAAAGAAATTGATGTGGCCTGTGGCTTATATGGTAAATTTTTACAGGATGGAGGAGACCAGTGGAGGGAAATGAGGGGAAGCAGAAAGGAACTGGTATCTATTAAAGTCTTATGTGCTATTGAATTAATCTTAATGCACAGTATAAGGCAACTGAACCCATTACCTAAATTTGCACAGCTGAGCAGAAATATCAGGTGTGAACAAAGAATAATGATTTCACCAAAGTTGCTAGACAAAGGTAGGCTGTATGAGGTCAGATTATATTACTCCATTTTCACGAAGACATCAGATATCTTCCTTTTCCAATACATGAGGTAGCCTCCCTCAGCTTGGCTCCTGTGACCGGCAGGTCCCTGCTGGGTGACAACTCTGCTTCCCTCTCACCTGGTGTCCTGGGACAAGAGAGAGCTCCAAGCCCTATGCGTGGTCCCTGCTGGCCATGGCACAACAGGGCGCAAGAGCATGAGGGTCTGCCGTGCACCTACATGTTGCATGGAATTGAGAAGTGAGAAACAGGAGAGAAACCACCGTGCACAATTGAAAAAACTCTCTTCCTTCTTCTCCCTTAACCGTAGCAATGTGCTGGATTAGCTATATCAGCCGTAGAATCTCTGCTACAACATACTGATTCTCCACACATTTCCTATGTGAAGTCTGTGGCTTTGTAAAGGACCACCACAGAAGGAAGACTTTGGACAACTTTTTGTTTTACTTTTTGTTTTTGGGTGCTTTTTATATGCTGCTTTTAAAATGTTAAGTGACAGAAAGCTAATTCTAAGAATACTGATGAGATTTCCAGAAAATTCTTCAAGAGTGGATTTGGAATGTGTTGATTGTAGCAGAAACGTATACGTATAATAAGCTGAACTACAACTTCAGAGCTAAAGCATCCCAAATATTTTGCTGCTTGAAATATTGAACCAGGTTCAGTAGAGGATTCACGTTTCTTTTTCACTATCCTAAACCAACAAAGTTAATTTCTCTTCCGGAAATGGCTACAGACACACGGTGTTCAAGTTGCCCTCTTGCAGGGTTTTCCACTATCTCCTTGAGATCTTTGTGGCAATGTGTTAAAATTGCACTAATGTGTTTACTGCACATCCTGGAAGTGAGATCCCAGCAATTATGGAACACAGGGCCAATCTTGACACACGTAGAGTCTCGGGGGGAAAAGACTTTTACCTCCTTGTTAAATAAGCAATGAAGATTTAAAAATAACCTTCAGTTTTCTCCCTTGACACAAATATAAAGAGATCATTAATTTCTGACTGCAGTTAGAATAAATGCATACAGCCTTTTTTTCTTTTTTTTTTTCCAAGCAGGTAACCTGAAACGCCCTGCACAAAGGCTGCATAAATCATTCATGTTGTAACTAGGGCCTGAAAGATTTAATACAGCAGGAAGAACATTGTAGATTTGGTTACAAAGAAAATTAATTTTGCAAGATATTAAGCCTGTCTGGGCAAATAGTTGTCTCTTGTGTATTTTGGATCAAATTCACCTTGATGTAAGCACACACATCTCACTTCAGTCAACAGAGATCGAAACTGAGTTTGACTCACTATGTTTAGATCCAGATGCCAGTCATTTATACATTTAGTCACAGAAGAAAACCTGTGATTGAAGACTGAGGATGGCTTTTCAGTCTTTTGATTGATGCTAATTGCAAAGCAGTGTTTGTTTTGGAAAATGGAGTTAGCAGTAGCAAACCTCTGCATGTTTTCTAATTACCAGTGAATTGATATCTAAGTTTTTTTCATATTGCGCTTAGATTCAAATCATTATACAAAACATTTTTTAAATGCAGTGAAATGGATAAGTAGTACAACAGAACAAATATTAGCTATTTAACATAGTTCAAGCTATACCCTGAAGCTGTCACAACTAATTACTAAATATGAATTTCATATTTAGTTTCAAGCATAAAGAAACTGAAATACATCTGAAACCAGGAAATAGTAGAATCTTGCCTTCCTTGTGCATTGAAATCTACGACAATTAGTGTTTTGGGAATACAAAGTTGCATTACTGATGGCTAAGGATGTTTGCAATAAATATGCATGCAATAAATATGCAAAACCCCCAAATTTTCATGATGTTCATAAGCGTACTGTGTGCTGCCATATAGGTAATACTCTGGTAATGATTTCCTATTAGGAGAGCCCTTCTCAGGCTTTTAACTAAACATTTGTTGGTGGGAATGAGCTCACTGATAGATTTTTCTACATTTGGAGATGCTACATGCCTTGAGGACTTTATATTAAATATCTCATCACCTTCCATTCCACTCATACCTGTACTGTTGCATTTTACAGTCCTTGAAAATCTCAGGACCACAGATATTTACTTAAAATAGTGCTTCTCAAGCTGTGGGTTATAGTCTTGAAAGAGTTGTAGAGACTTCAGTGGAGATCACGTTGGCCTAAGGCTTAAGAAAAGTCCTCATATATAAAATTAATTAACTTTTATATTGACTTATTGCCAACAGCAGTTGAGCTCCTCCAAGGACAATAATAAAAAGCTACATAATTGTCTGCGAATGCTTGAGATAGCTAGGGAACTACCTTTAATTTCTGACAGCAACTGAGCTCTGTAATACAGAGTTGTGTGCCCATCAACACCTGCAGGTAGTAGTCACAGGCTTGATCTCCCTCCTCTCTGTGCCATAAACACCCCATATAAAATTTAACCACAGATTCTCAGCCTGTTGAAGTCAATAACAAGGTACTCTCCCTGATGACATGATCAACTAATTATATTAAACAGCAACAGCCCTTACAGAGGTGTGCAAAATGTGCCTTCTGAATATGGACAAAATATTTCAGGGTGGAACAATGTACTTTGTATTAACAAGCCCAGCTAGTCATAATTTTTAAATTTACATCAGATTTAAGATTCTTCACTTTTGAAAAAGTTTTGGAGGTTTTCTTTTTTTTTTAATATATATATATATATAATGTTGGGGGAGGGTTCTAAAGGAATAAATCCCCAAGTGTCTAAAAACTAATAAAATCCCATTCGGTCATGACAAAGCAAAACATGCATGGTAGGGACATTATTCTCCAAATCTGTGATATTTGCTTCTACCATGATTTGCTCTTTGCATTCATGTCCATTAAGGAGAATCAGGTAGGCTATGCTTAATTTTAAGACTCAGTCATCCTGTTATCTGAAGCCTGTACTGAACATCAGTAGGTCTATATCTGCACAGAGATGGGTTAAGTCACAAAACCTAAGTATTTAAAAATCTGAAAATTACTGGATTTAAGTACAGTGTAACTACAGATAAAACTTAGAAGTGATAAATGTTAAAGGAATGATAGCAGAGCTGATTATAATTATGGAGTGAGGGCATGTACATTTAATCATTTCTTGCCTTTGAAAAGGTTCAGATTAAACAAAACTCCATCACACTGCTGGGGGAATTGTGCTTTCTCTATTGTTGCAGTAAGAGCAAAGTTGAATTTATGAGTAATAATAAGAGATAAATCTGCATAAAGCTTCCTTTAAAGTATACTATGGGGGACACAGTTTGTTATTAAAAAAACTCACAGCTGATCTTATTTTCCTATGATACTGACACAGGGAAAATGATTAACAAAAAACATAAATGAGCTTCCAGATTACCATTCAAAATTCTTCTCTGACTCAGTTTGGAAAGCTCAAACCAGTGCCAAGAGGTGTCCAGCATTAGGTAACCTTCTGGTCACAGCTGAGAAAGGAATGAGGAAAGAGAATCACTTCCAAGGCAGCTGCAAAAGAGAGAGTGGAAGTAGGTTTCACGGTTGTGATGTTCACTGTCCTCTGCAGGACAA